>OX438714.1:2400000-3000000 GCA_949316375.1 Mythimna vitellina | reverse complement strand
TGGGACAAACGCATTCACGACGATGCAACCGCGTGTGTTTGAAGTCGTCATGTGTACGAAGGCGCAGCTGGAAGAACTATTGTGGCGTCAACACAGTTCCTGGACGAACGGACGCTTATTACACGTAATTTTTTCATCACCATCCTATTTTCCACTAGGTATCAATCAACGACACGATTTGTTTAGTATAAAAAACTGGGTAAGTGCGAGTCGGAGTAACGCACTGAGGGTTCCGTACAAACTATACGCACAAAACGTTTTGGGAACACATTCATTGTGCGTACAGCTAAGGATTGGAATTCCTTGCCGGAATCTGTGTTTCCTGTTGGCTACAACCAGGGAATCTTTAAGTCAAGAGTGAATAGGTTACTTCTAGGTAAGCGCGTTCCATCGTCGACCGCATCGTCGCTTTTCATCAGGTGAGATAGCGGTCAAGCGCGAACATATCAAGAGTTAAAAAAAAAAACTTGATAGGTAAATTGCGGTTTATGATTATGACGTATTAAAAAAAAATACTTACTAGATCTCGTTCAAACCAATTTTCGGTGGAAGTTTGCATGGTAATGGAGATCATATATTTTTTTTAGTTACAAAATTCTCTTATATAAGAAGTTACAGGGGGGGGGACACATTTTACCACTTTAGAAGTGTCTCTCGCAAAGATATCCTTTAAGATGGATGACTGTGACATGTAAATATATGTTTTTTTGTTTTAATTGAATTTTGCCAGTGCTTGACTGCGATCCCACTTGATGGTAAGCAGTGATGCAATCATTGATGGTGAGGCGCACTAGTTTATTAAGAGCCTATTCACTCTAGCCTTGAAGATACCTAAATTATAGTTAGACGGGAAGACTGCAGCAGGCAAATTGTTCCAGTCCTTCGATGTACGCGGTATAATCGACGAAGTAAAACGCTTAGTCCGGACCGTTGAAATTTCAACTACGTAAGGGTGGATACTCGTCATACGTCGAGTTGTCCGATGGTAGAAAGGAGATGGCGGAATCAAGTCATACAATTACGGCGCACACTCTCCAAAATGTAACCTGTAAAATACCGATAGGCTGGCTACCCTGCGCCTGTGCTATGTTCCGTAGTTTCCGAGTTTACCGCGGACAGATAAACTGACGCTGAAGAGGCTGAATACCCCAGCTGGACCGAAGTCTACTGGAGCCATGGGTGGACGCAAGGTAAAAAAGGAACATCGATGTGGTTTTAGTCAGTAAAAGTCTGACACGCTATCCCGCTCCACCCTAGAGCGAAACAAGTCATTGGATGATTGTCCACCTTATCTAAAAAGTTTGTAATTTATTTATTTATTTATTTAAACTTCATGTACAGTGGTGGTACATAGGCGGACTTAATGCCACAAAGCATTCTCTACCAGTCAACCATCGACCAATCATCCAGTAATGTAGTTAATGAGTTGATTCTCACGTCGTGTCTTTGATTGATACTTAATGCCTGAAAAGAATGGTGTGTACAATATCAGGCGTTATTATATGTTGCATGATTTTATGTGTCGCATGGTTACCGTGTACGATCATGAGGTTATCAGCGTAACCCTGTATGCTCTTGTGTCGGATTGGTTTGGCAAGTATTCGCCAGGGTCGTGTGTTCGCGACTGGGTTCGCGTTTAGCTCTACAATTCCCGACAGAAGAGCTGACGAGATGGAGTATCTGGTCGTGAATGTGCGACACTGGCGGAATTAACGCGAGAGAATTTGTCGGATATATCAGACGGAGGTGGTTAAAAATATCGGCTGTGAACGATGCTGGTTGGCGACTATTGCTCACCAAAGTGCGTTAAAATTTCCTTACATATCATTCTGTGGAATTGTTCTAAAGGAACTCGGCGGCGGAGTTTTTCCGGATTTCTTTGAGTGAAGTTCAGTGGCTGTTTTAATGATTCGCAAATTGATTCCTAGTATACATTGTGATGTAAAATTTGTTTAGTTTTGTATTTCAAGTGTCTGCGCAACTGGACAATGTGTGGGATCATTGAAACAGGCGCGATCTCGGTAAAATGAAGCTCAGAATTTCATTTTGGTATTACCTTCCTCAGCGAAGCTTGCCGAGAAGGTTGAATCGATATATTTGCTGACAAATGAAAAAAAAACTGTTGGATACTGTGAGCTTTCCTCATAGTATCCAACAGTTTTTTTTTAATTCATTTAATTCGTTTAAATCTCTTGTTCTTGAAAAAAAACATGTTTTTTGTTGATTTATTATTTTTTTAATCGACTTCAAAAAGAAGGAGGTTCTATGTTTGGCTGTATGTATATTTTTTAGGGTTCCGTACCTCAAAAGGAAAAAGCGGAACCCTTATAGGACCACTTTGTTGTCCGTCTGTCTGTCCGTTTGTCTGTCTGTCAAGACCCTTTATTTTGGGAACACGTGAAGGTATCGAATTGAAATTAAAACCATATACTCAAATCTGCGGTCTTGAAGCTGTGAAAAAAAATCAAACAGCTAAGTTAACGAGAAAAAAATATACAGCGTCGCAAAAAACGTATTTTTCGACAATTTCAAAGGAATCAAAATTCATAGGAATACCCTATGAATTTAAAAATTGATATAAAACAATGTCCTATGGCACAGGTATAGGAATAAATCTGAAAACACTAAATTTGTTTTTACGTCACAAGAAAAAACGTTTTTTACGATTTGGAAAATTCTCCATTCGGGAATTGAACTACTTACATAGGTAAGTTTGTACGGAACCTTTAGTGCGCGAGTCCAACTCGCACTTCGGACTTGAGCATATGGTTTTAATTTCAACTCGATACCTCCACGCGTTTCCTAGATAATGGGTCTATGCATATAATAATGCGATTTTTTTTTCTTTGTAGTTTCGGAACCCTGAAACACTAAAAAGTGCAAAATAACTTTAAATTCGGAAGTCGATATTAAATAACGAAGATACAAAACTGTTAAAGAAACACCGATTAACCCACAGCTCATCTGATGTGCGGCAAACTAATAACACATAAAAAAAAACTAATAACGACATGAAAATTGGTTATTAAATGAAGTTGAATTTGAATGTCAAAGATATACAAATAACAGCCGCAACAAAAATGACGACCTTTTGAGGCCCGGAGGAAACTCAGTGTGAAATTACTGGTCACCCATCGCCAGACTTAACTTTGTAGAGCAACACGTGTATTTCAAATATTGGTATGAAGAAGAGTGGCGGCGAGTCAGAAACATTTAGCTCTATCTCTTTAATACACTCGTAACCTGATCGCGGTGACGTCACATTTTAGTATGTTCATCCTTATTCGGTTACTTGACAGTTTCCCCTTCCACCAGATTCGAAAACTTTCTAAGTTCAAAAAAATATTAAACGTATGTGAAAAAAAATTATTTGCGATATATATTGTTAGACTGGCCTGTTGGTCTAGTGGTTAGTGGCCCTGACTGCTATGCCGGGGTCGAGAGTTCGATTCCCACCAAAAATGAATGTTTGTGTGATGAGCACGATCGTTTGTTCTGTGTCTGGTTGTAATGTATCTATATGTATATGTATTTAAAAATATATACATATGTCTATCAAGTTGTCTAGTACTCATAGCACAAGCTCTGCTTAGTTTGGGACTAGATGGCGTTGTGTGAAAGTTGTGGAATATTATTATTATTTCTGCTGAATGGTGACAACGCATTCGCCTCAAATCATTTTCAACTCAACGAATGTGCAACGATTTTATGTGGAGTAGTCGAAGCCGTCGCAAACACACTAGCTGAGAAATATTCATCTCGTGAAGATTTCCCGATGACAGCAAGATGGATTCGCGACTGTTCACCTGCTTGTGAAGGATTGACGCTAAAGCGGTATACAGCCGTTCATTTATTACACGAGACGATTTTTACTAGGTTTTTACCTCCTCCCCCCATCCTAAATAGGAAAAATAAAGAATAAACCGACCCCCTGTTTAATATTTATTAAGTAACTAAAGCCAAGCCGAGCCCAAGTTGTCGACGGCGCGTATTGTTCCACGCGCGCCTCAAGGAGATGTCAGCAACTGTAGGGGCCCAGCAGGGTCGAAGCCTACTGGGGCCAAGGGTCTGATTCTGAAAGGAAGACTCGGCCCTGGTACGAAAGGCAACAACGGAACAGGAGTGGGTTTTTAGTCAGTAAAAGTCTGACACTATCTCCCGCCCCGCCCAAGAGCGGGGAATGTCATAAGATGATTATCCCACCGGAAAAAAAGTAACTAAAGGAAAAAATTGATATACGTTTGGTTGGTAGGCAATTTTAAGGATCGTTTACAACTGTGTCATTTACGCAAACAGGTAACGTCTAGTTCACAAGCGGGGAGGCGCAGTGATGTTGTCATGGAGATAGATTACCTATACGCATCCGAGCGCACATTCGCGCTTTTTCAAATCTCATCTTTGCATATTTTTGTGTTAAGACTATAACTTCCTCCCAACCTCTTGTAAGAAACAACCTGCCAATTACGAGTCGGACTCGCGCACGAAGAGTTCCGTACCATATCTATAACAACGACTGTCTGTGAAAATTTCAACTGTTTAACTATCACGGTTCATGAGATACTGCCTGGTGACAGACAGACGGACGGACAGCGAAGTCTTAGTAATAGGGTCCCATTTTACTCTTTAGGTACGGAATCCTAAAAATAAGACATGGTCGACACCCCCTCCCCTTAAATCGTCTCACGTAATAAATGAGTGGCCGCTATGATATGAAGTATTCTTATTTGTATTCTTACCCCACAGGAACAAAAATCGTCCACGCCCATATCATCAGAAGTAGCGTCTATTATCGGCGAAGGAGCCTCCCAGGGCGGAGCGCCCCGCCCGGCGTCCGCGGCGCGGCGGGACTCCGGTCGGGACTCCGTTACTGGGCGACGGAAGAATGAGATCGCTCAGGCTATCGCGAACTATACTGCTACCAGGTATGAATATTTAGGGTGGGAAGTTTGTGAGAAAGAAGTACACAAAATATCAACACACAAAAACAACAATACACGCAACAACACAACAAAATCATACACACAAACACCACACAACTTCTATACGACGCTACATCATCATCATCTTCCTGCCCTTGTCCCGTGTTATTTGGGGTCGGCGCAACACGCTTTTTTCTTCTACTCTGCCCTGTCACTCGTCATGCTATCACTAACTTCCTTTTCTTTCATATCACTCTTCACACAATCCATCCATCTTTTCTTTGGTCTCCCTCTCCCTCTCCACCCATCCACATGTATACTCATAACTCGTTTAGTAACATGTGTTTCATCTCTCCTCTTTATATGACCATACCAAGACAAACGATTCCCCTTCAACTTTTCAGTCACTGGCGCCACTTTCAAACTTCCCCTAATATATTCATTTCTCACTTTATCCATTCTCGTCACACCACACATCCACTATACGACGCTACATAATAAGTAAAATTCAAAATCCTGCATCTTGCTTTTAGAAAGCAGAAAGAAAGAAAAAGAGTTTATTTACGACAAACATGGCACATAACTTACAAAATTATATATATATCACTCACCTAGCAATATATTGGCACATCTACATTTTTCATATTTTACAGATACAAGGGTCAAAGATTGTACGAATATTTAAAATGAAGTTTGGAGTTCATTTTACATTTTATATCAGTAATTGTGATGTTGGCTACTAGTACCTATAGACCATAACAGATATTCAAAGATATAAATTATCCAATTTTAAACACTTAGGCCGTTAAAACTTAATTTCGCATTTACTGTAGATGTGCCAATATTTTACTAGGCGAGCTATATAATATTATAACAACATACAAGAGTGACATATTAGAGTTTTTTGCGAGATTAAGTCGTGGCTTCAAACCCAGTCGGGCACATTACTTCATGTAATTTATTTCATAACCACTGCTCTGCACAGTGAAGGGAAAACAAAGTGAAGAAACTGGCATATCCTAGAACTAAAAATTCGAAAATGTGTGACATCCTCTGCACACATTGGGCCCGCGTGGTGCATTACGGCCCATTCCCCCTCCTAGATAGGAGGCCTGAATCCCAGCAATGGAAACATCAAAAGGCTAATTATGCTATGCTAAAATAAAATTTTGAAACTTACTATCAAGCTTAAGAGGGTCATTTTCCACTCGGTTATCGTCAACATCGAGCATGGTTTAAAAGCTTGTTACTTCATCTAACGTAATCCAATGCGCTGTTTGACGAAAAGGCAACGCGAAAAAAGAGAGATAACTCCTGAAAACTCTGTTAGCATTCGGTAATTCTGTGATTTACTCGAATATTTTACAAAACTTGTTCCAGGAAATACATCTTTTTTTAAAAACCTTAAAAGTTTTTGAAAAAAAAAGTCGTCCTTCAGAATCTTGATTAAAGCAAGGTTTATATTGTTATACTGTATACTGTTTTTGTTTTAGAAAGTTCATGCAAAATAGCAGATTTTCAGAGGTCTGAATTAGTTTTACACAAATTTATAAATAGATTTCAGTAGAAGCCTAGATAATATCCACAAGATACTGTGTGTTTCCAAAATATCGAATGAAAAATGTGTAATAACGTCATAATCGCGTAAGAGCGGCGGTATGAAAAACAATGGAAATATATGTCGAGTTGGATGCCCTTAAATACAATAATTACACTACTGCCTCCCTAGCCAAGTTAAAATCGTATCGTTCGTGCCGAACGTCTTGAGTAGGCCACGCCTCCAATTCCTTTGTTCTGACCACGTGACTGAGCGTTGAGATGACGTCAGAACAAAGAAATTGGAGGCGTGGCCTACTCGAGACGTTCGGCGCGAACGATACGATTGTAACTTGGCTAGGGGGGCAAGCGAATTTTAGTCAAAGAGAATAATATTCTGCTTTAGAGGTATGACGGAACAGAATGAAAACTCCGTTGACAAGGTAGGATCCTTCCAACCAGACGGGTGTTATGTCTAATCCGGGCAACTGCCTGATGATTGACTTCAGTCTATTGGCATAGCGTAGATTTATAGATCTCCAATTGTAAAATTTCTTATGGAAAGGGTAATTGGTACTAATACTGTATGGATCTTATTGTGTCAGAATTAAAATAATATCTATTCTATTATCATGATGTCTGTTTCCAGCTCAGAGCAGTTATCCCTCTCTAAAGGCCAGCTCCTGGTGGTGAGGAAGAAAGCCGACAGCGGCTGGTGGGAGGGAGAGCTGCAGGCTAAGGGGAGGAACCGACAGGTTGGCTGGTTCCCTGCCAGCTATGTTAAGGTAAGAGGTTTCTGAACTGTGGTAAACCAGGCATACATGCCCTAGTCGGCAATGTGCCCCACTAAAAAAACTAAGTCACATATTTAATAGGAGAATGAAACTATTTATAACATACATTACTGGCATGTATTTTTTTTTCTTTTCGCCAAAAGAGATACTTAGGCTATATCTTAAAGGACTGTAAGATAAATCAATAGCAAAAAGAATTATGTCTATCAACCGTAACCTAACGAAGTTAGAGGCTATTAAGTTTATTACTATAGTTTTTTATGAGGCGTTATTTTTCTTAAATAAAAATACTGTATGTCTGATATAATTAAGTTTCCCACTTTTAAATATAATTTTACTTTCGGTTTTTATGGTGAGTACGCATTAAATAGTGGCCAATCAGTATCAAAACGCTAACGCGTATCTTTTCGATTCATTTATCACTTATTTTTAGGGTTCCGTACCTCAAAAGGAAAAGAGGGAATCCTTATAGCATCACTTTGTTGTCCGCCTGTCTGTCTGTCTGTCAATACCCTTTATCTCGGGAACGCGTGAAGAAATCGAGTTGAAATTAAAAACTCAGGTCTGCGGACCCTTGAAGCTGTAAAAAAATCAAACTTCAGAGTACGCGAAAAAAAAAAGATACGGCCATAAATAAACAGTCGCAAGAAACGTGTATTTCAACACTATCAAGGGAATCAAAATCCTGTTGACCTAGATTCCTGAAATTTGGTATGAAGCATGGTTTCATAGCACAAATATAGGAAAAATTGAAAACTGTAATTCGGTAAAATCTTCGTAAGTCTATTCGGGAATTCACTTGTTTTCATAGGTAAGTTTGTACGGAACCCTCAGTGCGCGAGCTCGATTTTTTTTTGTCCAGCTTTATTTTTCAATTCGGAAAAACATTCGGACTCAATTCACATACATAGGTAAGTTTGTACGAGTCCCTCGCCTCGGTGCGAGACCCTTGAACGGTTTTTTTTTAATAATTTTTTTTTTATTTCCAGATCCTCCAATCTTCTGGCCGTACATCAGGTAGAACTACCCCAGTTCTGTCCAAAATGGACACCTTACCGGCTGAAACTGTTATTGATAAGGTAAAGAAATTTCTTTTTATTATTTTAATAGAAGCAGTTTTTTTTTAGGTGGGAATCATCCAATGACATCTCCCGCCCTTGGGTGGAACGGGAGGGCATGTCAGAATGTCAGAATTTTACTGACTAATACTCACTCCTATGTTCCTTCGTTGCGTTGAGTTCCAGGGCCCCGGGTTTTCCTTTCTGAAGTGAACCCATGGCGCCAGTAGGCTTCGACCCTGCTGGGCCCCTACGGTTAATAGTAATAGTAGACCCAAAATAAAGTAAATATAATTTAGGTGTCTTCAAGGCTAGAGTGAATAGGCTCTTAATAAACTAGTGCGTCTCACCATAAACGATTGCATCACTGCTTACCATCAGGTGGGATCGCAGGTGTGCACTAGTTTACATCAATTAAAAAAAAACTATTATGATAACGAGAAAGCTGAGTTTTTGGCGGGATTTTTTTGGCCGAAGTTCAATGCGATACAAATAAGAATAGGAAAGTCAATGACGTCACTGGAAAAATTTGCAAAGAAAATTTATTTGTTGATCAATAATGGATTTTAAGTGAAAAAAAAAACGTTATTGTTTAATCAAAAGTAGCTGGATATATTTTAAATTATTAATAACAATAATAATAATCTTTATTTCATCTTTTACACAAAATAATTACATGTAACAGCCACGAGTAAGTCTTAAACAAATATTTATGCTAGTGCCCAAGGAATAACTAAAATTAACTTATCAGTATTTAAGAACTAAAGGAAAATTGACTTTATTAACCTAGAATTATGTACTATTAGCGACTTGCCCGAGCTAGGTTCATAAAACCTATGTTTCGGGTCATCACTTACAAGACTATCACTACGGGTGCATGTATATAGAAATGACAGAATAACATATACATATATACACGTATTAAAGTCATAATTAGTTTAAAAAAGATACTATTTCCTTTCTTATTTTCTTTGTTAGTAACAATTCGCCTTCTTCCATACGCCACTACTCACACACTTCGACACTTCAGGCAGTGGTGCAGAGATGAGCGGAAATGAAGAACTTGACTCTGATATTTTTTTAGGGTTCCGTACCCAAAGTTTAAAACGGGACGGAACTAAGACTCCGCTGTCCGTCCGTCTGTCTATCCGTCTGTCACCAGGCTGTATCTCATGAACCGTGCCAGCTAGACAATGAAATTTTCACAGATGATGTATTTCTGCTGCCGCTATAACAACAAATACTAAAAAAAACAGAATAAAATAAATATTTAAGCGGGGTCCCATACAACAAACGTGTTTTTATTGCTGTTTTATTGCTACGGGCGATACGGAAACCTTCATGCGCGAGTCCGAGTCGCACTTGACTGGTTTTTAATTATAAACCGGCCTAATAAATTTATATCTTGTTTTACTCACCCTACCTAATTGGTTTGAATTAACAGCTTTGAAGACGTCACAATATGGCGGAAAGTCAATCCTATTATTATTGAAATCGCAATGTAATTAGTCTTATGAAAAAAAATACTGTCTTAAGAGTCGACCTCTAGCTGCATATTGTCCGAAAGAATTACCGTGGCCATCAAACAGAGGCGTAGCGTGGACTAATTAGAACGTGGGTGAAGGCACATCAGCGACGCCTTTTTCTTTCTTAAGTTCGAAACCGATACAGCGACTGTGGCAACCCAGTGTTTGACCACATCGTCGCTTAACATCAGGTGAAATGGTGGTCAAACTCGAGCCTATCAATTGTAAAAAAAAAAACTCTCGTTCTTAATAAGCCCTCGCTTGTGTGAGGCCCCTTTGGGTGCAAAGGCCTACTTCGCCCACGCCTAGCTACGCCCCTGCCCTGAAACGCAAAAGGGCAACTAAAGGAAAACAAAGTGGGTTTCAGTCAGTAAAAGTCTGACACTCCCGCTCGCCCCACCCAGAGCGGAAGGAGTTGTTTAAAGATTTCCCATTTAGAAAAGAAAATGCAGTCTGATATTGTAATTACTAACACAACATTTATGTTGCAACGCTGCTTGCTTTGATTAATGCTTCGCTTGTTCAAAAATATCATTGTACTCGAACGCCCGCGTCGGATTACTCCGACGAGATTTTTCGTGTCCTATACGCCAGGGTCTTGTTTTCGCGACTGGGTACTCCATCTCGTTTAGCTCTTCAATCCCCATAGGTGACAGAAGAGCTGACGAGATGGAGTATTTCGTCGTGGATATATGACCCTGGCGTTATAAACGCGAGAGTTTGTCGGATATATCCGATGGAGGCGATTAAAAAGTTAATTATTTACATAATTTTCAGACTTTTTAGGGAGCCGTGTCAAAATGAAAAATACGAAACTCTAATGATACTTAAAAATATCAATATATAAAAGAAGAGTAATTTTGAAATTTTTTGTCTTAAAAATAGTAATAAAAATTGGAACTGAAATATCGACTTTGTATTGAAACCTAGTCGATTATGAACCAAGTCGAGTTCGAAGAAAATTGAACTTTAACAGTTGTTTGTAGAGTTTAAAATAACAAAACAAGATCTTTATATTAATTCTCTAAAAATGTTAAATCTGGGTCCTTACCATGACGTATTCAAATGTCAGGCCTGCGAGTGAGAAAGAGGGATAGAGCTATACACCCTATATAGCTCCATCCCTTTAACAGTTCAGCCCCCCTAGCCAAGTTACAATCGTATCGTTCGCGCCGAACGTCTCGAGTAGGCCACGCTTGCTCCTTTGTTCTGACGTCATCTCAACGCTCAGTCACGTGGTCAGAACAAAGGAATCGGAGGCGTGGCCTACTCGAAGCGTTCGGCGCGAACGAAACGATTGTAAGTTGGCTAGGGGGGCAGTTTTGGTCGTCGAATGGATCGCGTAAAGAGTTCGTGCTACGGCCTCTGATCTTCTATTAGTTTGTCTTCTAATATAAGACTTGAAAAACCAGAAATAAAAATCTAAAAAATACATTGTAATATTCTGTATACCACATCTTGAAAAGTTTTTAATTTTTCTCATAATTCATGTTTGGTGATGGCTTCAAAATAACTAGTACAATAGATGAAACGAAAAATTCACTCAATATCTGTTCTACTTGGTGATGGAAATAATAATTAGTTAACTCTTTAAGCAGTTATCCGAATTGAGTATGAACATGTCAAACCCTATTTTAGTGTCAAATTTTGGCAGTTTTTCAACCTAGAGTTTTATTTTTTAATTGATAATGTAGAACCACTATCTCACCAGTAGGTAAGCAATGATGTAATCGACGATGGAGCACGCTTGCCTAGATGTTACCTATTCACTCTCAACTTAAACTTTTAACCGGCGGATATATCCGACAGACTCTCGCGTTTATTCCGCCAGGGTCGCACATTCACGACCAAATACTCCATCTCGTCAGCTCTTCTGTCACCTATGGGGATTGAAGAGCTAAACGCGATGTAGTACCCTGTCGCAAACTCACGACCCTGGCGTATAGGGCACGAAAACAGTCGTAAGCGGTTAAATGGTTAAAGACCAAAGTTTGAGCAATACTCAATTACAGAAGTCTGTTAAACTCATGGTGGTTGGTTGAACTCTAGTTAAAACTGAACTAACGGTTGAACAATAACTTGCAGGTAATCGCACTGTACCCCTATACCGCACAAAACGCAGACGAACTAAGCTTTGAGAAAGACGACATAATAGCTGTCACTGACAGATCACAAGACCCCGCTTGGTGGCAAGGTAACTAACATACACTCATAGATGTCAGGACTTAGAGGGATGGATTGACAACTATTTATCTATAACTGGCCCGGCGAACTTCGTACCGCCTAATAGTAAGGATAACGCCATCTACTGGCATTACCAGAACAGCATAATTCATTTTATAATGACATTTTAATTAGAGATGGCGTTGTATTCGAAATATTTTTTCATTTTTTCTCACCGTTGAAATTTTCCCTGAACTATCTCGAATATTTCAAGACCAAAATTAGCCAAATCGGTCCAGCCGTTGTCGAGTTTTAGTGAGACTAACGAACAGCTATTAATTTTTATATTTATAGATATTCTTTATTGTACACCGCATAAACAAAAAATACGTCCATGGAATTTCTCGCTCATTCTTCTCTTTAGAGATATACTATTTGTAATGTACAATTAGCAACACTTTTTGACTGACTTCTTGACAATTTAAAAGTGCCTGTAAATGGTTTACTTGAAATAAATGCTTTGATTTAATTGATTGACAAATTATTATTATTAACTATGAAGAATGGTAATAATACTTATTTTGCAAGTAGGTTTTAAAAAACACTTCAACACGTCAATTTAGTCAGTAGTCATCCTGAGAAGAAACACCGAAACAAACTCAGGGTACAGTCTCTTAACTAGATATAAGGCTGACGTTTCCTAGCTGACAACTTTGAAAAAAAAAACACTGAAATAAACTTATAGCGACCTCCATAGGCGCTACATAAGAGCTAATATCGCAGCAAGAGCATCGCAAAATCTAGCATCGCAGTATTAGAATTCCCCTTGCAATCAAAACATTAATACAACAGCACGAAATCAACAATCGGGCAGTTAGTTGCCTAGACCAGATAAACCACCTGTCTGTTCGGAGGATCCTCCCTTTTTATTAGAGGTTTGCCGGACTTTACTATGTTCTGTATCCTTCTAAAAACTGATAGGTCTGTCTCTTTTGAAGTCCATATTATACAACTGATCTCAACACATCAAACTGATCTCGTCAAATCAAATGGGTGCCATAAGTAGGATATGCTCAGTCCATTC
The DNA here is from genome assembly GCA_949316375.1 of Mythimna vitellina. Taxonomy (NCBI): domain Eukaryota; kingdom Metazoa; phylum Arthropoda; class Insecta; order Lepidoptera; family Noctuidae; genus Mythimna; species Mythimna vitellina. Next base: position 2,986,920 of record OX438714.1, on the reverse strand, counting down.
CTCTAATTCTAATTCCGAAATAATAAGCGTGAATCTCGGCTTGTATTTTATTACAATAGGAATAATCTTGAATATTTTTTTAGGGGTACAAGTTTTGATAAAATATAATAAAAAATATTCAAGGTCATTACTATACTTATTTATAATATTGCATTTGAAATATACTGCTTTTTATTAGTGCATTATAATTATATAAAGGGATTTTTATGTAGTTCCGTAACTGAAACTATCGTATATCATATCATATATATATATATGTGTCGTGGCCAGATCATGGAAATTGATCACTTCATGATCTGGCCAAGTTAAACTGACCAAAACGTTCAAGGGCGGAATTCACCAATAAAACTAATCGCGTTTAGCCGCTGTCACTAGTGTCACTTGTCTGTATTTTTACAAGTGACACTAGTGACAGCGGCTAAACGCGATTATGCAAGCCAAACGTAAAACCCGATTAGTTTTATTGCTGAATTCCGCCCTAAGTTTGATGATATGTTAATCTTAGTTTCGCATACTTTCTTTAGACTTTTTATTATCATCGAAATCCTATATCAAAGATATGGCCAAACGAGGATCGACTTATCATCAAATGGTAACGTTTAAACGATCTGGCCTGTTTTAGTTAACTATATCATGAAGTGATCAATTTCTATGATCAAGTGGGTTACCATGACGTTCAAAGTAAGATTATTTCATTCTTATTTCAGTGTGGGTAAGAGACAGAGCCATACAGGTTGTCTAGCGCCATCTCTTACCCACACCAGAATAAGAATAAAACAATATTACTTTAAACATCATGGTAACCCAGCTGGCCACGACTTATATAAAATGAGAAACTGACTGACTGACATATCAACGCACAGCCGAAACTACTGGGACTAGGAACGTAAAATTTTGCACAAGGCTTTTTTTTATGTTGTAGGCGAGCACTAAGGAGTTTTTGGAAATTCAACTTTTAAGGGAGTGAAAGGGGGAGATAATTCGTTTGTGTGCAGAATTTTATTCCTTGGGTCTATATACTTAAAACATAGCATGAATATTAACCCAAGTAAATAAAAAAAGTTTTTATTATTCGTTTTTAAAAACTTGACCCTATAAAACGATTTAGGGGGTGTTAAATGTTTTATGAAAGAATCTTATTCCTTGGGTTAGTAAACTTGAAACTTGGAACATATTCTAATCAAAATGAATAATAAAAACTGTCATTATTAATTTTTCAAAACTACCCTCAAAATAATACAGTGTAAAGGATGTTAGTTTTTATGAAAACATTCTCGCGAACGAAATTGCGGGCAAAGCGCTAATTATGTCAACGTGAAATTGCAAATACCTTTAGATTATAATCTATCACGCGAGATTGTAAACTTGCGGAAAGATTGTGAACCATAACATACTGTTTACAATTTAACGCTATATTTTTCGGTAGATTATAATCTATCGAAGTGAAACCGTCAAATTGTAAAATGATATGAAAGCATCAAGCAATTGGAAATGAAAGCATCTCGCGCGCTGATTGGTTGAACATTAAACTAATGCATTTATGTTTCGTTCCAGGTGAACTTCGAGGAATGACCGGGCTGTTCCCGAGCAACTATGTAACGAAATTAGTAAACTAAACCCCGTTTAGTAACTCTAATCTTGGCTTAGTTCTATTAAATCATTTTTAGTACGGCTAAACTGGATATTAGTCGGCTAAAATAATAATCACCATACTAAAACTGTTTTAGCGATAGTAATTATTGATGTTTAATTGTTGAGAGCATTGTTTAATGTCTACTAAGTCTGAATCTTTATTAAATAGCGAAATTACACAGACGATGGAAAGTGGGAAAGAAATTGTACCTATCCACGAAACCAAATCTATACATAATTATAATAAATCTGTAGAAGTTTTTAGTTCTGCGCACATTACGTAAAATGTACGAAATCGATGTAGATAACTTTTTAACCGACTTCAAAAAGGAGGAGGTTCTATGTTCGGCTGCATGTATTTCTTTTTATTTATGTTCACCGATTTCTCGGGCAAATGTGGGCCGTATTTGAATTTTTTTTTTATTGATAAGTTATGCTCCCGAATTGGTCCCATAGAAATATTGTAATTATCTGATCATGAACTACGAAAAAAAAAACTTACAAACTAAAATTGGAAATCCTGAATTGCGATATTAAGGTGGGTCTACACTATTGGATATAACTGCCCTAAACAAACATACATACAAAAATTGCAATTTAAATATAAACTTATAATTAGAGCTAAAATAAAATATTTTCGTTTCATTGTCATTAAATTTAGATCGCATCACAATTGTGAAGTTTCGCTACTTAATATTATTATATGACTTTGTATTATCTATCTGGCTTAACAGTAGATTAAAGAAAAAAATATGTAATATCTTTTTCTCCAATATTTTGTAGTAACTAAATTGTATAAAAAATGTATCGAAAATTGCACTCTGAATTCTTTCAAAATGTATATTTATCATAAACTAGCTTGCACCCGCGGCTTCGCCCTCGTGAATATCCTTCCCACCTTTCATTCGAATTTAACTGTTTAACTGTATTTTAGGGTTCCGTACCAAAAGTGTAAAATTGGGACCCTATTGCTGTCACTCCGCTGTCCACCGTCTGTTACCAGGCTGTACCTTATGAACCGCGATACCTAACAATTGAAATTTTCACAGATGATGGATTTCTATTGCCACTATTACAAAAAATAGAAAAAAAAAAATATTGATGGGTCTTAGATAAACAAACGTGATATATTTGCTACGGACAGTACTGAACCCTTTGTTCACGAGTCCGACTCGCACTAACACGGTTTTTTATTTTTGTTTGTAAAGGGCCTATTACACTACACGATATTCAGACTGTCTTATTTTTTGTTCCGAGTAAGACCGGTCTAACCCTTATTACACTACGCGACATCGAATAAGACTATCCGAATATTGAGTAGTGTAATAGGCCCATTATGAATTAAGTCAATAACAACTAGAACGATTTTTTAATTTCTTTCACCTCTAGAATACTACATTATCGCTGATTAACATCTATATATATATATAAAAGCGAAATACCAATCATTGATTAATCACGAAATCTCCAAAACTATAACACCTACAAACTTAAAATTTGGCAGGTAGGTTCCCTATTCGGTGTAGACATCCGCTAAGAACGGATTTTACGAAACTCCTCTTTTTTTTTAATTGATATAAACCAGTGCTTGACTGCGATCCCACCTGATGGTAAGCGGAGATGCAATCATTGATGGTCAGGCGCACTAGTTTATTAAGAGCCTATTCACTCTAGCCTTGAAGACTCCTATATTATAGTTGGACGGGAAGACAGCAGAGACTCCACCTCAAAGGGGGTAAAACGGGGGTTGGAAGTTTTTATGAAGAAACCTATTCTTACGCGGGCGAAGCCAGTGGCTCAAGCTACTCTATTAAATTTATTAAAACATCAATCGTAGTTTTTACGTAGTCAGAATTAAACTTTCACAAATTAATAATTGTCTACTGAAAATATTGCATTATAACCATCCTAAGTATAAAACAGAGAGAATCGCTTACTTCAAAAATGCTTTAGCAAAGCATCATACAGCCAGCAGTGTTGCCATCTCGAAATAAACTTTAAAACAATGTTATTCATTAGTGTTTATTTAAAAAATAATCGTCTCTAATCATGTAGCTGATGTTAGTAGGAATAAATGTTATTGCCATTATTATTTTGTTTTATTTTTACTATCTGTATACGCTGACTGCTAACGCTGTGTGCCAAAATCACACTATACTATTTTAAGGGCCGAGTCACACCGGAATGGCAGCGACACGGCGAGCACTTCATCATCATCATTTCAGCCGAAAGACGTCCAATGTTGGACATAGGCCTCCCCCAAGCGACGCCACAACGATCGATCCCGTCTCGCATCCACTGCACTCCCGCGACTCTCACCAGGTCGTCGGTCCACCTTGTGGTAGGCCTACCAACGCTGCGTTTCCCGATGCGCGGTCGCCACTCTAGAACCTTTTGGCCCCATCGACCATCCGTTCTACGAGTAATGTGCCCTGCCCACTGCCACTTTAGTTTGGCGATTCTTTGGGCTATGTCGGCGACCTTGGTTCTCCTGCGGATATCTTCATTCTTTATGCGATCACGCAAGGAGACACCGAGCATAGCCCTTTCCATTGCGCTTTAGGTGACTGTAAGCCTTCTGATGAGGCCCATTGTAAGCGACCATGTTTCAGTACCATATGTCACCACCACGTCACCACTGACAACAAAGACCAGTATCACTTAAAAAGCATGAAATGATCGCGAGGCCGCCAGCGGTGCCGCGCGCCGCACTTGTCTTGTCGGTAGTTCTGACCTAGCCAGCCGCTGCCATTCAAGTGTGACTCGGCCCTAAAGGGGTAACCAGAAGGTTGCAAACTAGCGTTCCAACCAAGGTGACCTTGATTTATGTTTGGTTTGTGTTGCGGCTACATGGATGTAAACCACGCGCCAACACGTACGGTGATTGAGAAAACGCGCCTCCCAACCAAGGGCGTTGAAGGTCGTAGTTTACAACTGCTGTCTACACGGATTGAAACTAGCAAGGTCACCTTAGTGCAACGGATTTTGTTGAAACTTGATACATGCTTCCGGGATAAAAAGTCTAACCCGACTTTTTATCCCGGGAGCATAACTGATCCCTTGGGATATTTTCAGGTTTCCGTAGCCAAATGGAAAAAATCGGAACCCTTATGGATTCGTCATTTCTATCTGTATGTCAGTCCGAATGTCACAGCCATTTTTTTCCGAAACTATAAGAATTATAATGTTGAAACTTGGTAAGTAGACGTATTCTGTGTACCGCATTAAGACTTTCACACAAAAATAGAAAAAAAAAAACAATAAATTTTGGGGGTTCCCCATACTTAGAACTGAAACTCAAAAAATTTTTTTCATCAAACCCATACGTATATAACTGAATAGTTTGCGCGAGAGACACTTCCAAAGTGGTAAAATGTGTCCCCCTCCCCTGCGACTTCGAAAATAAGAGAATGATTAAACTAAAAAAAAAATATATGTTTTCATGTCATTACCATGCAAACTTCAACAGAAAATTTTGTTTTTTTTACTAAGTAGTTTTTTTTTAATACGTCAGAAATCCTAAACCGCAATTTACCTTTCAATTTTGTACGGAACCCTCAGTGCACGAGTCCGACTCGCACTTGCCCAGTTTTTTTTATCTTACTATCACGCGGGTGAAGCCGCTACTAGCAGCTAGTTCAATTATAATCCTTGTGTGATTTTTTGACTGTAGAAGCCAGGAAGATGTTGAAATGATACTGCTGCTTAAATAGTTAAATAGATATATTAATCGGACCAAAAGTTTAAATATAAAAGAGCACACGCGATGACAGCTAATTGTGTACTGAACGGTCGACTAATATAAATTAGTGTAAAGACGTAAAAATGCACGAATAAGCATTAGTGCTTTATTAGGTACTGTCTTAAAGAGCAAATATGATAGCCCGTAGGTTCGCGCTGTGTTCAAATGAGGTCAAGATCACACTTTTTAAGTCTTTTTGCACTTCATTGTACTCATGCAGCCTATGGGTTTCCTACACACAAGCGGTTTACAGTGCCCTCCGTATACAATACAACAACGCGTTCAGGGCGGTGTTGAGGCTGCCCAGCTTCTGTAGTTTTCGCTTCTGTAGGTTGCACTTCGCTCTGGCGCTTACTTACATCGGACGTGTTTGTGGAGACGTGTGAAAACAATTTAATTTAATATTTTTAAATTATTAATATCAGTGTATTTCGCATTCAAGTTCGGACCCTCCCTTTCTATCTTGGGTGTGTTCCCATTAAACACAGTGGCCATATTGGTTGGTGTCGGAAGTCTCGCTCTCACCAACGAACAGAGCTGTCAATTGGAAGAACGCCATTGACTTGAAAAAAGTTCCGTCGCCGTCCGATGAGATTTGAACCTGGGTTCAGCCGTGCGCGCCGCATTGAGACCGCTGTGGTGGCCACTACGCCAAATCGTCATAGCTTTTGTCGCTCAAAACTTCTGTCCAGTCTACGAGTTGGGCTACGTTTACGTCATCGCGCCTCGGCTACGCGGCTGCTTCAAGTGCTACGCTGCTACGTCTATTGCTACGCGCTACCTGACTCGACTGTCGTCGTGCGTCACTGCTCGTGATCTGCTACGCCACTCGCAAGTAAGAATTTAAAACATAATAAGATTGAGTTACGCTGCCGCTCTCGCTGGAATATCGGGATCTAACATTACCTGCATTGTTTTTGTTCTCCTATATGGCTTCGCCGATGAATAAATCGGTGTCGGAGTCAGAGATTGACCAAATGAGCACTCCGCCTAATTACGTATCCCAGAGAACAAAAAGAAGTTGGGAGGACATCTTAATTGCTGAGAAATTAGATGATTTCAAAAAAGAAATAAAGGAAATGATGGCTTTGTTTATGAACAAACAGGAACGTGAGTTACAAAAAGTCTCTTTAGCCTTGAAAGATATCCAGGAATCTAATACTAACATACAAGAAACAATTAAACTTCTCACGTCACAAAATCTAGATCTTGAAAAGAAAATTTCTCAGGTGGAAATTCAGGTGAAGGAAGATAAGAAATATATTACTACTTTGGAGCATAAAATCGAGGACTTGGAAACAGGATGTCGTAAAACTAATTTTGTGATAAAAAATGTGCCTAAAATTACAGGCGAGTCGAAGGAAGACTTGATAGACATGGTGATGAGTCTTACACAAAATATTGATTGTTCCATGATTAAAAATGATATTAAAGATATTTATAGGGTGCGTGGAAATAAACAGAACTATAACGCTCCCATAGTTGTAGAAACAGGATCTACACTCCTCAAAAACGACATTCTAAAAATGGCTAAGAACTTCAACATAAAATACAAGACCAAACTATGCTGTAAACATTTGGGTTTCAAGACACATGAAGATACACCAATATTCCTGTCTGAGCATTTAACTGCCAAAGGCTCTCGCTTATATTTCTTGGCTCGAGACCTGAAAAGATCCGGCGCTTATAAATACTGCTGGACTGCATATGGTAAAGTACTCGTTAAGAAGGATGACCAAGCTCCGTCTTTAATTGTTAGTAGTGAAGCACAAATACAGCAGCTAATGCAGAAAGTATGACTATTTTCTGCTTATTATTTCCCTGGAGTGTTAGGTAATACATTAGTTTTATTGGTTTTTATCTGTTTAAGTCACCTCTTGATCATATTCCTGTCGAAATCAAATTTTCATTTCACACTATATAATATTAAGTTACTTGTTATAAGGACTTTTTATAAATGTTGTATAAGTTTAAGTACTCACACAGACACTCACTCCCACAAATATCTCACCCTATCTAACATCAATTCATACATAAATTCATACAAAACTCAAACACAGGTCACTAAATATACATTCAAACTAAAAAAAATTAAAAAGAAAATATATTATAATATTCTTTATATAATGAAAGACATGTTTATATACTCAACAATTATACTAATATTACACAAACAATCTCTTTTTGGTACAATAATAAAAGACTGCACTCGCCTGGCTATCAGGAATAATATTAACCATGGTCAAGCTGCAACTTTAATTCTGCTTAAAAATATTCTCTATGACTAACACAGTTCAAACAGTTAACGAGTTGGACACTATTGAAATTTCTAGTTGCATTGAATGTAATCCGTCGAGTCTTTCTAATCATATTTGTGTAAAGAAAAACGATTTAACTATAATTTCGCAGAACATAAGGAGTATATACTGCAATTTTGATGACTTTGTTATTACTTTGTCTTCACTTAAATTTGAAACTGATTTAATAATCCTAACAGAATGTAGATTAAATGTTAATAAACCTATACCACAATTAGCCAATTATCACTCTTATGTCACAACTTGCCAATACAATCAAAATGATGGGGTAGTTGTCTACGTAAAAAATACATTAAAACCAAAAATTCAGGAAATAAAATTATCCCAGGCCTCATGTCTTCAAGTAGAAATAGTAAATACCACTGTGCTTTGCAAATATCGATCACCGGCAAACACAAATATTAGCAATTTCTTAGACTCACTCAGCTCACACTTAGATAATATAGACTCACAAAAAAACCTAGTAATAGCTGGAGACATAAACATTAATATTAGGTCCAAAGAAACTGAGGCGCCTACTGAGCAAAATAACCGCCTCAATTACCTTAACACTCTGTCAAACTATGCCATATTACCAGGTCATACACTACCTACCAGGGAGCAAAACTGCCTAGACCATTTAATGTTACGAATCAATGTGAAAAAAATAAGTGCGTCAATCGCTATTTTACAGACTTCAATCACAGATCACTTTACTACATTTTTATCACTATCAAAAACAAAATATAATGAAATTGTACATAAAACCGTTACCATCTTGAATTATGAACAAGCACTCAATTATCTTAAAGAAAAAAATATACACGAATTGATTTTCTGCAATGATCCTAATACACTAACCGATCTATTAATAGACAAACTTACTGAAACTATTCAGAATAATACTAAGATAAAAAATATTCCTAATCACAAACGTATAATCAAACCTTGGATAACCCCGGGAATACTCCGTTGTATAAAGAATCGAAACAAACTACAAAAAAACACACGTGCTGACCCACACAATGACATTCTAAAAATCACATACACCCGATATAGAAATTATTGTAACAACCTTATCAAAAAAATTAAAAGAAAATATGAAAGAGAATTACTATCAAATTCAGTCACCAATACGAAATTATTATGGAAAAATATAAAATCAATTACATATACCAATAAAACAAAAACTCAAAGTGCCGAATTACTAAATATCAAACCTACTCCGACTGAGTCAGTAAATTACGTTAATAAATACTTCGCGAATATCGGAAAAGAATTAGCTCAACAAATACAACCTAGAAACAATATCAGTCCGGATCAACAACAAAATAAATCTAATACGCAAGTAAATTCATTTGTGCTCTTGGATACTGACATAGAGGAAGTAGTGGGAATCATAAGGAACTTGAAGTCTGATAGTGCCCCTGGCTGGGATGGTATCTCAGCAAAATTCCTAAAACACTGTAACAAAGAACTTGCCCCTATTATTGCCCATCTGGCTAACCTCTGTTTCAGAAGCGGAGTATTCCCGGCTCCCCTGAAACATTCTTTTATTACTCCAGTCCACAAGGGGGGGAACGGAAGCGATGTCAGTAATTATAGACCTATTTCGGTATTGCCAGCACTGTCTAAGGTCATAGAAAAATTAACAAATACTAGATTAGTAAATTATATAAATAAGTTTAAAATCATATCTTCAACGCAATTTGGGTTTAGACAGGGAGTATCCACCGAGGATGCAGTTGGAGCCCTCACTTCACTAGTTACTGATTATTTGGATAAAGGGGAAAAATGCTTGACGGTATTTCTAGACTTAAAAAAAGCTTTTGACACCGTTTCCGTTCCCTTCCTGGTGAACAAACTAGAAAAACTTGGAATAAGGGGAACACCTCTAAATTTTTTTAAAGACTATCTCACGAATAGGAAACAGAGGGTAAAGATTGGAGAGTATATTAGTGACGATGCTGAAGTGTTGTTTGGCGTGCCACAGGGTAGTGTCCTGGGTCCAACACTATTTTTAACCTACATTAACGATCTTTGTAACCTGAAAGTTGAACACGCAAATATATTTTCCTACGCCGACGACACTGCTGTTGTCTTCCACGGGCACAGTTGGTCCGATGTTAAAATTAAGACAGAGTCAGGTATGTTCCAGATTGCGACTTGGCTCGACAACAACCTTCTTTCGTTAAACACTACGAAAACTAACTATATATGCTTCTCCATATATAAAAGTTCTCAACCAGATGAACTGTTCAACATTAAAGTACACTCATGTGATAAATCTTCAAATAATAATTGCGCGTGTTCCACGATCAGTAAAGTTTTGAAAACAAAATATCTAGGTGTAATTATTGACCACAGATTATCATGGTACTCTCATGTTGAACATGTCACTGGGAGGATTAGGAAGTTAGGGTGGATTTTTAAAACTTTAAGGCATATTGTTCCCAAAAATATAAAAAAGAAATCACACTCTCACAGAAATTTACTAAACGAAATATATATCGCTCTTGCACAATCTGTAATAGCCTACTGTATCACTGTATGTGCAGCAAAATCACAGTTTATACATGTTGAACGAGGACAACGTGCCGTTATAAAAATAATGTATTTTAAAAGAATTAGATACCCTACTGAAAGGCTGTATCAGGAAAGTGGATTACTTTCCGTTAGAAAGTTATATATAATGTATACCGTCTTAAAAAAACACAAAAATCTACCATATGATCCAAATACAACAACAAGAAGGCGGAAAGATCTCGTAGCCAAGGTTCCACAGACTAAAACTAAATTTGCTGCTATTCAGTACAGTAAACTATCATGTCAACTTTATAATAAAATAAATAGAAAGATTTATATACACAACAAACCATTACACGAGTGTAAAAAAATTATTACTGATTGGCTAAAAACTCTAAATTACGCAGACACTGAGGCCCTATTACAACAAATAAAATAAAACACGAACATACGTTTTCACTCAAACACCCGCAAACTCATGCACAAACAAACACACACATACACGCACCATCACACACAAACACACCCCCTTACACACTCAAACACACTAGCATGCATTTCATCCTAATTATTAATATATATATATATATAAATAATTGTATATTGATGTGGAAGAGCGGAGTCTCCTAATACAGGCATTACTTGCTTAAAAGGAGGCTCCAATCACCTACTAATGTAAACAATTTTGTTAAGAAATAAAGATTTTTTTTTTTTTGTATTTTTTTTGTAGTGCCTCGGGCATGTTTGCGGAAGCGCGCAACGACTGTTTTCACACCACCATGCGCAAGCGGTGCGCGTCCTTGGTGCGCAGGGTGCGGGGCAGCTTTAAAAGTTCTGGCGATGATAGCTGGCAGATTCGATTGCCCTTATATAGGACATTGCTGTAGCAGACATGTTGCTAGCAATGTTCGATAGTATAATATGTATTTCCTTATGTATGCGTGTTCTGTTTTGTGTTTGTTGTATGGGCGCTATTAGTTGCCTGAAATAAATGCTTTTTATTTTATTTCATTTATTATAACTTCATAACCATAACTTTGACAAATTTATGATTTTGGGAATAAGACTTATACAAATTTTTACAAAATCTTGGCAGATTTTTTTTTAATTATCGTTATGGCCTCGCGGTTGAAATGCTCACTTTAGAAGAACAGAGGATACGTTAAAATTTAGTTACAAAAAAAGTAAGAAATCTTGATTTACTTTGTTAACCTATGTAGTCTAGTCAATAAAGCCGAAAATCTTGGGCCCTCTAAATATCGATTTTTTTCTCGATATGATAATGTATCGGTAATCGTTATTCACAAATATATCGATATTATCGAAAATTCAATTATATCCTTCCATAGCTAAATGGCAGGAAGACGAAGAAAAAATGAAACACAGTAAAACAATTTTTCAATTTTTTTAAATAATTTTTCACTATTACTTAATCCAACAGTATATAAATAGTATTACTATATACTTCACTCCAAAAATCGACGCCAGATGTAAACACGAACATATCACATAGGACATAAAGATCAATTTTGATTGAAACATATTTATCTTTGAAAATGTTCTTGAATGCTTACGAAATCCATGTTTCGACTAAAAAATCTAGTATCAAATATGAATAATTTCAAAATTGATCTTCACATCGAGTCTTCTTGCAAATTACATTGGAGTTTCACAAAAAAAGAACTAAAATTTATAGATATAAAACAATAGTTGTGGATTTCAGGGAAAAACAATACAATACAACATAATTTCTGGAATTCTTGTCTTGGTAATGTTGTCTGCTGTAAAACGCGTTGATACAAATAAAATACTGCGAGGTCTTCGAAAGCAATGTCTATGATTAATTAAACCTTCAACCGCTGCGTCGGGTTGCTCCGTGGTTGTTGCGGTTTTTTCATGTCCTATACGCCAGGGTCGTCTGTTCGCGACTGGGTACTCCATCTCGTTTAGCTCTTCAATCCCCATAGGTGACAGAAGAGCTGAAGAGATGGAGTATTTGGTCGTGGATGTGCGACCCTGGCGGAATAAACGCTAGAGTTTGTCGGATATATTCGACGTAGACGGTTAAAAATACGGAAGGTTGGAATAAATAATTTTAACAGCACATGGGATACTTCTTATCTCAGGAATATGTAACCTTGGAATAGTTTTCTATTATCAAGCGAGTGAAGCCGCAGGCATTAGTTAGTTTGAAAGATTTCCAATGACTTAAATGTCACCCTGTATAGAAGATTCGCGGATTTTATTACAGATATATTGGATCATAAACGTACAAATCAGGACCAGCCTTGACTGTGATACTTTTGGGACTAAATAACTTATTGGCTGAAGTCGGAATTAGGTAGAGCTATTTATGTACTTACACCGATTTCATACAGCAAAGAATAAAGTGGATATGCCTCAAATCTCGAGATTAATTTTAAAAAGCAGATTTTTTTATGCCACTCAGAAATATAGCAGAAAAAATTTCATCCTGCATTAATGATGAGGAGGAGGAAGTGTATAAATTTGTTAACCTCACCTCAGTTGACGTAGAGAGATCTTTTTCAATGAAAAATACTAATAAAAATTATGTGTTAATTATCTTTGTTTTATTTGTCTTATCTATCTCTGAGGTTTTTATTATTATTTATTTGTAATATTGTTGACAACACGGGATTTTTCATTAGAAATCTCAGAAAGATCCATATTTCGATGCAAGTACATGAATAACTCTACCTAATTCCGACCTCTGTTTATTCGGCATCCTATACACTTTAAATAGTTAGACATCACTTTAGAAACCATTCTGTACACTGATTGTATATTCAATTTCATTTGTATCAACAATATTTCATTGATTGTTAAAACAACTCATTTCATTTGATGGTATTATCATGCTATACACACCATAAAATATAAACGGAGCTGCAATTTCATAAAAAACAATACTAAATAATTAGTACATAAGATTTTTAGCTTGCAAAATTGTTTGTCACGGACTCTGATACCGGCACGGATCTTGAGCGCTGACTTGAACTTGCGCAGAAGTGAAATATCGGGTCTCTTTAGTGGTATGAAGTGAGACGCGGGAGCGGGGGGTGCTGTTTTTTTCTTTAAATTGATATATTCTAGTGCTTGACTGCGATCCCACCTTATGGTAAGCAGTGATGATGAAGCACACTAGTTTATTAAGAGCCTATTCACTCTAGCCTTGAAGACACATATTATAATCGGAAGGGAAGACCGCAGCAGGCAAATTGTTTCAGTCCTTCAAGGTACGCGGTATAAACGACGAGGCGAAACGCTTAGTCCGGACCGTAGAGGTTTCAACAACGTAAGGATGGATACTCGCCGTACGTCGTAATTTATGTACAGTGATTGGCTTGCCGATGTATAATGCGCAAAGCTATCCCTACTCTTTCGCCGAGCGCTCAAGATTCGTGCCGGTATCTGTAGAAAGAAGCCCGGAACTGACAACCAGTATTACTAACATATCATGTTGCCCAGTAACTGGGTTGTGGAGGTCTTCGCTCTATGTAAAACACAGATATACAGCCGCATCTGGTAATGTAAGTTGGCTCCAAGCTAGTTGGGAGAAGGCTCAACAGGCTGACGACACAAAATAAGTTGTTTTAACTCAAACAGATTGTGGGTGTATAATTATTTGGTGATATCAGTCGTGACTGAAGTTAATCGTGAAGACGCCATCTTAAATTTTGGTAATACCAGTGCCAAAAATGTAAAAGTAGTACCAGAGATGGATGCGATTATTTTATATTTTTTTGACAATGACGTGAGCCTATCAATGAATTAAAAAAAAAAATACTGATTCAAAAGAGTGTCCTTTGAATTTCTTGCACGTTCTTCTCCATAGAGATCTACTCTTTGGAAAATGCAAACACCTTTTTTATGTGTTTTACCGATCTTAACAATTCAAAAGTGCCTGTAAGTGGTTATTTTTGAAATAAATGATTTAATGATATTGCTTCAAAATGAGCAACTACTGAAATATCGATTAATAGCCGTAGAAGAACTGTAGGAATGCTCGAAAAAGTTACCGCAACAACTGTAGGAACACAGGTGGATTTTATTCAATGACAGTCTGACACTACCTCTCACTCCACCCAAAGCCTACATCGGATATATCAGACAAACACTCTCCCGGGTCGCAAATCCACGACCAAATACTCCATCTCGTCAGCTCTTCTTCAGGAGTGCCCAGTCGCGAACACACGACCCTGGCGAAGGACAAGAAAATCCGATGCAAGCAGATAAAGGGTTAATTATTTCTCTCCCAAAAAAGGGTTCTTAGAGAAAGTTAATTTGGAAAAGTGGCCCTTTAAGTTGCTCTGTACTAAACCATACTGGTTTTATTAAAAGAGAGTGTGAATTTTGTGAGTTAGTCTATGAAACTACTACAACTATTTGAAAGGTACATTATTCCAGAAGTATTTTTAGTTTTATTGTTCAACCCGGGCAAACCTGGGTGTGTACCCTAGCTTTAATAGGTAAACAAACAAATTAAATTACGTGTTTATTATTGTAAATTCGAAAATTTTGAGACTAATAATAAGTTATGGTTCTGTGAATTGCCATAGACTACTTTTTTTTTTACCAAAACCTATTCGTGAGAATGCGATGGATGCGAGACGCACAGAACCGGTCGTTATGGCGACACTTGGGTGAGGCCAATGTCCAACAGTGGACGTCTTTCAGCTGAAATGATGATGATACAGTATCTGCGGCCAACATTACATAAAAATTTAAGATGGCGTCTTGACATGGGTAATTTAAAAGATATTACTACTGGTGTTGGCTCGAGTTAGGCCCGGAGTGTTCGCGGTGGTCACGCCAATGCCTTTCGACGAATTTCTTTATGTAATTATATGGTTTCGAGTCTTTTTCGCCTATTACATTGTCGACCTGGAACAGAAAAGAAAATTTAATGTTTAGAAGGCAGCAAGACATAGAAGTGGAGAGCAGTGGTGTCCGAGTGGTAACGGCCACGACTTACGAGTTGTAGGTTGCGGGTTCAAACCCAGCCAGGCGCATTACTTTGCGTAATTTATTTCATCACCACTGTTCTCAAAACGGTGAAGGAAAACATCGAGAGGAAACCGGCATGTCCTAGAACCAAAAATTCGAAGACATGTGACATCCACCAACCCGCACTGGGCCCGCGTGGTAGATTACGGCCCATTCCATCTCCTAGAGAGGAGGCCTGAGTCCCAATAGTGGGAACATTAAAATGCCGACTATGCGACTATAAGACATAGAAAATAAAAGAACAATGATTTTTTTAAGTGGGAAATCATACAAAGACTTCTCCCGGCCTAGGGTGGAGCGGAAGAGTGTGTCAGACTTTTACTGACGAAAACCTATATTCCTTGTTTGCCTCGCTTTCCAGGATCCCAGAGTTCCCTTTCGAAAATCAACCCATGGCCCCAGCAGGCTTCGGCCCGTCTAGGCCCTTACAGTTTAGCTGACATCGGGCTTGATCTGGATGGTTATCGGACAGTCGGATGGTGAACTACTCATTGCTTGTCGTCCACAAACCTCCACAAGGATCCTGGCGGCTTGGGCGTAAGGATGTCCGTTCCCTTACGCGTGCGGCCGCCTCCTTCGCTAATATTATTACTTCGCTGGAGGCGACCGCCTGCCGTTCCTCCTCACTCCGGACCATGGTTTATACCAGGGCCTGACGCGAGAGGTCAAAATTAAGCCATTAAATGTGGCATTTATATGACAATGCTTCACAAGTGCCCACACTGCAGTCATGATTTTTTTAACTTAATATATAAGGATGTCTGGAAGGACTTGAGGAGGCGTGAGGAACTGTGATGGCTAGAAAAAAAATCTTGTATATTTAATTAATACTAACCTTATATGGAGGTGTAATAATAACTTCGTTATATACGCGGATGTTCTGCCCCGCCCAGGACACGTCGTCGATGACGCGAGCGATCGCCATGAACAGCCGCTGCCCCTCGGGGTCCAGGCATGCTGACAGGGCTGATACCTGGAATGTGAAAAGCGGACATTAGAGACTTCCTATTAAACTGTTTTTACATGACTGCCCCAAAAAAAAGAGTGTTCGCAGTCGGGGGACTTTTTTATATAAGAAAGTATTCTATAGACTGTGCCCCGACGGCGATGAAAAATTTTGTTTTGTAGATCAAGTAGTTTTCGAGACTCTGTGTTTAGTCAGTGAATAAATGAGTGACTATATTTATACGGTTCAAATAAAATCTTGTTTTTTGCTTTTTAGTTCATTTTTTTGACATTGAAGTCATGTTTTTTATTTTTTTTAGTTATTTATTTTTATTTTACAAGCTTTTATTTAGTCAATATATCAAATCTTGCACGAGTTGTAGGCCGCAGGTTCAAACCCAGCCAGGCGCATTACTTTGTGTAATTTATTTCATCACCACTGCTCTCAAAACGGTGAAGGAAAAACATCGTGAGGAAACCTGCATGTCTTAGAACCAAAAATTCGAAGACATGTGACATCCACCAATCCACACTGGGCCCGCGTGGTGGATTACGGCCCATTCCCTCTCCTAGAGAGGAGGCCTGAGTCCCAGCAGTGGGAACATTATAAGGCTGACTATGCTATGCTATGTTATGTCAACTTGTTGCTATGCTATGCTATGTTGTGTAACTTTTTAGCAATATTGGCATTCTAGTAAACGGTTTGACTGGTCTGTTGGTCTAGTCCAAGTGTTTAGTGGCCCTGACTGCCATGTCAGAAGTTGTGCATTCAATTCCCACAAAAGAAATTGTCCTTTAGCTAACAACACCTCATAAGTCATTTTTACCAACTTTACAGGAAACGAAAAAAACTATGCAGTGTTGAGAGGCCGCATGAAAGTAAGTTTTCCCATACAAACATTAGGCCCCTTTCATACACTTAAAGGGTAAATTTTGGACAATCCTCTCTCAGTGCTCGCCTACTTCATATAAGTAAACCAAAATTTCTGGCTCCTGGTCCCAGTAGTTTTGGCTGTGCATTGATGTCAGTCAGTCAGTTTCTTCTTTTATATAAATAGATAAACACAAACTCAGGATCATAAGGATATATTTGGAAACAATCCTTAATATATAACATTCATTGCAATCTGTACTTTCTCTAACTTTGCCTCGTCCAACTATTACTACTTGGTAAGTGTTATGACTCTCTAATATGCAAGTTTTAGTCAAAATCGAGTGCATAATGGAACCGGAATCTCTCTCAGACACCAGATCAGAAAGAAGGTCAAATTATATAAACAATTTCATCATATAATCACCACGTTTTATGAAAAAAAAAACCGCGAAATACTAAAGAGGTTGTAAATTATAGTTTGAATACTCACTAATCTTCTCTTATTCTCTATTGAATTGCGAACTCGTGTGTTTAATCTTTGCAGGTTTAGTGACTGTGGAGGCTCAGGAGTAGTGGTGACTTCCTTCTTGATTTGTACATCACTGACCAGCGACAGGTTCACGATGTTCACGTCATGGCGCTTGGGATTGCCGCTGGATGACGGACATTTGAGAATCAACATCTTCGTTTGAGGATCAAAAGCAAGCACTTCGCCCTCGATATTTTCATTATAGCAAGTCCGCGTTGCTACTATGCTGCCGATTGTGAAGCAGTCCGACACGACAGTGGACATTATACACCGCTTTTGTTGTTTACTCGGTGGAAATGAATTTCATGTAGCGTTCGAATTGTGTTCGATCGGTAAAATGTGAAATTATGTTTTGTTACGATCTGAATACGAGGTCGTCCGCCATTGAAACTTTGACAAGTTTTGTTACAGATAATGTAATGAAAGTTTTGAAGTTTATGATTTTACGTTTCGTTACCAATGTAAATGCGTTTTGTTGCCATATGTATGTAGTCAAGTAAATGGAATACTAAAACTAAATGCTCTGTCTACTCTTTTAAAAGTAATTCAGATGCTTTGTCTACTCACCAAAATGATTAAAAAATATTTCCGTGAAATTATAAACTCCTTTAAACATTACTTTAGAGTCCGTCAGCAAAACCAATTTTATCCATAAAGAACGTAGATCTAGTAATTTTCCTGCCTCAGCCTAATACTTCTTTCGGACTGCGAATAGCACATATCTGGGTGGTGTTCTGTAGCAAATATAAGAACACTACATTACATTAAACTCCATATGTCTCCTAACACGAGACCAAACGTGCTGGCTTGATTGTACAGTTCTTCTGTTCGTTCTTTGTTGTATCACTTCTAACTGAGTAATTGCCTCGCCTCTTCTTACTGCTAGGTGTCATCCTGTTGCAGTCGAGGCGTGCATAGGACTACTTACAGCACAATTAATGCCCTAACTCCCAAGCCGTGCTATAAAACAGCGACTTTCTGAACCCTACTCCTCGGTGACGGCTAACATATGATTTTTTCGTTTGACTTTCATCATTCGTTCATTCTTCATTTGACAAAAAAAATTAACAAAATGATATTTTTACGTTTGTTTTCCTTACTCCTTTCAATTTGATCTTTAGAAGTATGTTAACACAAAGAAATTGCTGGTTAACTCTTCTTCAGAATGTACCTAGCATATGTAAATCAATCAATATTTCGCACAGAAAATGAATTTAAAGGTCAGCGGGACTCTATCCGGGCGCAGCTGACCGGAATTACCGCTTAGGCGGCGTTACGAGTATGTGTCAGCCCTAGCCAAGTTACAATTATATCGTTCGCGCCGATCGCCTCGAGTAGGCCATGCCTCCGATTCCTTTGTTCTGACGTCATCTCGACGGTCAGTCACGTGGTCAGAACAAAGGAATCGGAGGCGTGGCCTACTCGAAGCGTTCGGCGCGAACGAAACGATTATAATAAATAATAATAAATTAATAAATTTATTTCACACAAAAAAACAGCATTTACATCAAAAAACTATGAACATATAGGCTTATACAAGGTCACAATTATATAAGTAGGTACTCTGACTCCTAAACTAGGTGTGGGCCTGTAACTTAGGAGTCAGTGATTCTCCGTAACAAACAAAGCCATAACTATATTAAAAAAGAGGACAATTCAAAACAGTAAGCAAGTGGTGGCTAAGAAAGCAAAAACTAATTTACTTAAGAAACAAATATAATAAGAAAACAAAACTATATGGTAAGTGTGTGTAGGTGTAAGTGTAGAGTGTGTAGAGTGATTGTAACTTGGCTAGGGGGGGTAGATTTTTAAGGGACTATACGCCTTAATTAATCGGATACAACCAAAGAGATATATTTAATGTCTTTGGACACAACACTCGTAGCCATCGAATTTACAAGAGGGTCTACTTACCGTTACGTACCCATTGCAGTTAAGTCTGTTATTGTACAGCTAAAGCATCATTACGCCGAAGGTACCACAGTATCAGAATCAAAATTATAGAATTCACAAACAGTAAAGCGGGAAGCAATATTTTGAATGTGTTTTGAAACTTGGCGGCAGGCGGCAACTACAAAAACATAACAATTGCATTACCACGATAAAGTATAGCGCGGTGATAATATATTTAACGGAAGCTGCTAGAGACGGGGTGATCTCGTTTTTTTATGTAAAATGGCTTAGAGAAAGAGCTTGAAATTTTAGAATTTGAGGGAATGATTGACTGTCTTCAAAATTGTCAGGGAATGCCAAGGAATTTATATATTCTACGGACAAACTGGATTGATTACGAAGCAATATTACAAAATCTAAAGTGTACTTTATGCTCATTGATATTAAGTTCATATGTTTCATTGACAAGCTAAAGGGGAAAAATGTACCGAGCAAGACAACAACAAAAAGGTCGTGTGTCCCTTTCTTACCTCTATTTTAACTAGGTAAACCATTTTACTAAAGTAATTGTTATTATTCTTATCACTGCAGCATTTTATATTAATTGATACTGTAGATTTTTATATATCGACGGTAGAGTACCAATAACTCCTAACTGTCTGTGAAACCAGAAAGAATAGTTTTATATATAATAATAATTTCTGCGTCAGTACTCTGGATATTGCTATATTTTATTTTAGTGTTTCTCTAAGATCCGTGCCGATACCTGTAGCAAACATCGTCTATCCAATAGTTCACAAATGGATGGTTGATTTTTTAATCGACTTCAAAAAAATGAGGTTATCATAGCAAGAGCCCGTATGTTTGCAACACTTGTTGGCGTTGTATAGGCACCTAAGGCGTCCATGACACGATAGGTTTTGCTGTCAGTTTTGCCACAACGACAATCAATCAATCGTCAGTTTTGACGAAAAACCTACCGTCTAATGCGATGATTGACGTTTGCATGACGAAAAACGGATGGAGATAAAATTCCGTCATTCAAACATCATTCATGATTGATGGTTTTCATTGAGGCTTGCATGACCGTGTAATGGACGCCTAACTGTTCGCCTTCGTCGCTCGTCGGGTCGCTGCCCGTGGGTACAAGCAGGGCCTCGAGCCCACCACAACACCACCACAATTTACTAACAAGAACAACCGACGACATACGCACATCTTGTAATTTCTAATTCTGTACAATTTTGTCTGGGTTAGAGAATTCAATCCCACATCAAAATCGCGATCCCGCATTCCTGCGGGATTAAATTCAGCAATCCTGCGGATTCCGCGGGATTTGCGGGTTTAGGATTTTTAATTTCTTTTTTGTTTTAAGTAATAAACATTAAAATCGATCAAGTGCTAGTCAGATTTGCACAATGAGTAATCCTTATAATTTTTCCTACTTATGTAAATAGTTTGATTCTCGTATTGAGTTTAGAAGATTTCGAAATCGCAAAAAAAAAACTTACGATTTTCATATAAATAATCAACTGCTTTTATAGAACAATCTATTATGATATTTAACGGACCTTCATTTATGAAAGTAAATTCACATGCTGTGGGGATATCTGGCCATAGAGTATTTAAACTGACATTGATTACGTTCCGTTAGAACTACATTAGAACGACGTCGCGTGGCGTGGGTCAAGAGTAGCTCTATAAGTTTAGTTGCCATATAAAATGTATGGAGACAGACGCGCCCAGCACAGACTACAGAGAGATACTAGATCAACGTGTGTGGCACACGTGTGCGCCGTGTAGTGCTAGTTTGGAGGTAGGCGGGACAGAGTGTAAAGTCCCGCAAACCTCCGTTGAAAAGGGAGGATCCTCCGACCAGACGGGTGTTATGTCTGGTGGGCTGCAACTGCCCGATAGATGATTTCGGGTTGTTCTATATGTTCTAATCGCGCGGAGAACTTTGATTGCGCGATGCAGGATTAGTTCTTATTTGACGCCATAGATGTCGCTACACTAGCTTAACACAACGACCATATAGCCGATATAGACGCCTCATGTTTGATCTAGCGCATCAAAACATTCTGTGAATTCTGTCAAGTAGCTGAAGTAGGTACAGGGAAGCGAGGTACTGCGTTTTGATTAGCTCGACCAAGGTCCATTACGGCACACTAGGGACGAGATAAGTTTAAATAAATCACGAAAGTATCGATATTTATAATATTTTCTTTATAATTATTAATTGGTGTTTTTAGTTTACTGTTTCTTGAAATTATTTTTGTTTAAACATAAAATATGTACACATACTTAAACTTTTTAATGTTCGAACACTATTGTACTTATTCCAGATTATATTTATTTAAATTTACAGCCCATTGTATTTTAGTCCTACCAGTTGAGGGATCAAAAATTTAAAATAAATTACATATCAACTTTTATTTTTACTATAATAAAATTAATTATATTATTTTTAGGACTTCGATGAGGAATCATTTTATTTATTGTCTCTGAAATCTTTTTCTTCACTTCTTTGTTTTGGAATTTGTCGTAGAAGTCTTGGTATATATTTTAATAATAGTTCCCTAACACCTAACAATATAACCTAAACTGATGAATCTTCTCCCAGCTCACATAAAGGCAATGCTTGTACAGTCCCTAATCTTTCCTATAATTGACTATGCTACTATGACCTGAACGCAGATCTCCTCAATAAACTGGACCGCCTTCTGAATAACTGCATTCGATTCGTCATCAACCTTCGTAAGTATGATCATGTATCAACGCATCGATTACTTTTAAAATGGTTAACCATTCGCCAGCGTAGAGCGTTAAGAGCCTTGACAACCCTGTTTTCTTTTCTAGATAACTCTTTTTCTCCTTCTTATCTGACTTCAGAAATTCAATTTCTTTGCTCTGCGCAAAATAAAAATCTACGATCTACAAATAATCGTCTTCTACGATGTCCGACGCACCGCTCTGGATTTGTCCATTCCTCTTTCTTTGTTCAGGCGATCTCCCTTTGGAATGCGCTCCCTCTGAACATCAGGACGGCAACCAGTCGGTTGTCCTTTAAAGTGAAAGCACGAGAACACTTTCGCAAGAAGTTGGTAGATTCATCACACTCTTGATTTGTTGTATTCGTTTTTCTCTCAATATCATTCTTTATTTGTATGTATGTATCTAAGTATATATTTACTATTGTTCTTATTTCCTCGCTGTCAGTCTTCTTTTAAGCTGCACCTGCCATGTTATATCTCTGCACTACCCTAAGGTCGACTGGTAGAATATGCCCTAAGGCATTAAGTCCGCCTTTGTACAATGTTTCATTAGTGCATAAAGTTTTAAATAAATAAATAAATATAATATAGTAACATTTTATTACTCCACCAAAGCTTTCTAATGAAGCTCAGGGGTTTAGGGCAGAGTTTTTTCGAGTGAACTTCAATAGCAAATTGATCCCTACTGGATGTAGAGACCAGTTTCATATATCCCGGGATTTAATCTTCATGTCTATAATTTTTATGATGACGGGATTCTAGAGGTATTGATTATCAAGTCTATGTTATTTACTTCCACGAACTTTAGGTAAATATATTCTATTTTATCTATTCCGATCTTTACTAATGACCTACGATTTTTCAAATGTGATTACAGTCAAAAGGGGTGAATAGAAACGCAGGGGTAAATGGTGGAAGATGGGTCTGAGCAGTTGTGTTGTGACGTATACCGGATATGATGCGCCAGCTGTTGTTGTGTCGGACGTTTGACCGTGGAGGGTAGCGGGATCCGAAGCACGGTGCTCCGCTGGCCGACCGCAGGTAGTTGGGGGCCCAAGTAGTGTGCCAGCCACTCACGAAAGGCTGCCCCGCCAACTGCGAAAAATGCCAGGGTGGCCCCATCGTGCCGGTTGGCGACCGGGCGAGAGGACCCGATGGCGATCCCTGGGGGGGTTCGGGCGTCCCCGCAGTCTCCAGATCAACCCTCCTTTGGCGCAGCAACTCTGGTCGTGTTGTTGGGTTTAACTTCGCATCACCTCGCTCAACTGCCATCTTCCATCTTTCTCCTATTCACTCCACTTAAATAAATGAAAGTTAAAAAGAAAGGCAAGTGTCAACAGCGGATGCACGTCCTCTCATTCCAAGTGCACCTCTCTAATATTAGAGGGCTGCACTCCAATCTCGATGCGGTCCACCACCATCTTGAGACTGACAAGCCGCACTTGCTTTTCTTGACGGAGACCCAAATTAGATGTCCGTCAGATACGGCGTACCTCAACTACCCGGGATACCCTCTGGAGTATCATTTCCTGCAGCGTGCCGGGGTCTGTGTGTATGTCCGTAATGACATCTGCTGCCAGCGTCTCCGTCACCTTGAAGACCCAAATTTTTCTACCCTATGGCTGTTGGTGGACACTGGTATGGACAAAATTGTTTATACCTGTGTCTACCGATCGCACAGCGGAGATCAGGAGACGACTCGGTTGTTCGACCACCTTAGTGAGGCCGCCGATAAGGCTCTGCATCGGCACCCTGATGCGCAGCTCGTCGCTCTGGGGGACTTTAATGCCTGCCACCAAGACTGGCTTTTCCCATACCAGAAGACAGACCACGCTGGGAGAGAAGCACGAAACTTTGCAATATCGATGGGCCTTTCCCAGCTGGTTAAGCAAGCGACTAGGGTGCCTGATGTAGTTGGTCATACTGCCAATTGTTTAGACCTTCTGCTGACCACTGATCCGGACAGATGTATTGTAACAGTTTCCTCACCACTTGGTACTTCAGATCACTGTCTGGTGAAGTCTGTTTCGTGCTTCTCCCCACCTGACTGCGACTCACGTGGTCAACGGAGAATATGGCGTTACAGGTCAGCAGATTGGGATGAGATGCGGCACTTTTTTGCGTCCTATCCTTGGCAGCGGGTCTGCTTCTCTTCTGAAAGTCCGTCGAGCTGCGCAGATGCCATATCCGATGTGATACGTCAAGCTATGGAGTTTTTCATCCCTTATGGAGACGTACCCATCGGAGGCTCAGCTCAACCATGGTTCAACGCCGATTGCGTTCAAGCTGAAGAGCGTAAGCATTCGGCGTTTCTAGCATGGGTTGACGCTCGTGATCGCAAGGCTCCGGATCTGAGCTCAAAGAAGAGAGCTTTCAACCATGCTGCCAAGTCCTATAAAAAGGCACTGAAGAAGGCTCGGTTCGACTGCATTACACATATTGGCGCAAAGTTCTCTGCACAGCCGTCCGGTAGCAGAGCATTCTGGTCCCTTGCCAAATCGGTCGAAGCGAACTTCTGTAGACCCACATTGCCTCCGCTGGTTAAACCTGATGGAACACTAGCTCACACGGCGAGAGAGAAAGCAGGTCTCTTTGCAGCTCTCTTCGCCCACAATTCTCGTCTTGACACTGGCAGTGCTACTCCACCTACTCTACCACACTGCAACACCTCAATGCCCGAGATTTGCATAAGGAACAGAGAAGTTTTGAGAGCACTGTGTCGTCTAAACGTGAATAAAGCTAGTGGACCAGATGGTATACCAGCAATAGTCCTCAAGGCATGTGCGCCCGAGTTGTCTCCTGTATTGACGCGCTTGTATCGCCTCTCATTTAGGACTGGTATAGTGCCCAAGTCCTGGAAGCTTGCCAACGTGCAACCCGTGCCCAAAAAGGGCAGTCGTGCCGATCCTGCCAACTATCGGCCGATTTCAATAACCTCCATACTCTGCAAGATTATGGAGCGTGTGTTGAACTCGCGCCTCCTGGCATACCTGGAAGGTAACGATCTCCTCAGTGACCGACAATACGGGTTTCGCCACAATCGGTCTACTGGGGACCTACTAGTGTATACCACTCACATGTGAGGCGAGGCCCTCGAGAAGAATGGAGAAGCGATTGCTGTCTCCTTAGACGTCTCGAAGGCCTTCGACAGGGTATGGCACGCCAGCCTTTTGAGTAAGCTTCCAGCGTACGGCATTTCCCCTGGTCTGATTAACTGGGTAAAAGACTTCCTGAGTGAACGGTCTCTCCGAGTTGTTGTCGATGGATGCTCATCAGAGCCCATGACGACAAATGCCGGAGTTCCTCAGGGGTCAGTTCTCTCTGCAACTCTTTTCCTGCTGCATATTAACGATCTGCTGATGCCCGGTATCTATGGGTATGCAGATGATAGCACTGTTGTAGAGAGATACCTGCCAGGTCCCCGGGCTAGTAAGGAGCTAATCCGGTCCGAACGAGAGGCTATGGTAGAGCGTACGAATGTCTCACTTCAGGCAGTCTCCAAGTGGGGCGAAACCAATCTGGTAAAATTCAACGCCGCCAAAACACAAGCGTGTCTGTTCACCGCTAAAAGGAGCCCTTGGCTCCTGCTTTTCAGAATGTATCCCTGGAGTGCAGCGACCGCCTTCAGCTCTTAGGAGTTGAAATTTCCTCAGACCTCAATTTTGGGCGGTTCATTGAGTCCAAAGCTAAGGTAGCTGCTAGAAAACTAGGCGTTCTTGCAAAGGTCCGACGGTACTTCACACCGGGACAGCTTCTAATGTTATACAAAGCACAGGTCCGATCGTGTGTGGAGTACTGCAGTCACATATGGGCTGGTGCTGCAAAATGCCATCTAGCAGCTTTGGACTCAGTGGAAAGGCGTGCGAAGAGGCTAATTGGGGATCCAGATTTGGTTAAGTCCAATCTTCAAAGCCTCGAGCACAGGCGCAGAGTAGCCAGCCTTTCGGTATTTTACAGGTTACATTTTGGAGAGTGTGCGCGGGAATTGCATGACTTGATTCCGCCATCTCCTTTCTACCATCGGACAACCCGACGAACAGCGAGGATCCACCCTTACGTTGTTGAAACTTCAACGGTCCGGACTAAGCGTTTCGCTTCGTCGTTTATACCGCGTACATCGAAGGACTGGAACAATTTGCCTGCTGCGGTCTTCCCGTCCAGCTATAATTTAGGTGTCTTCAAGGCTAGAGTGAATAGGCTCTTAATAAACTGGTGCGCCTGACCATCAATGATTGCATCTCCGCTTACCATCAGGTGGGATCGCAGTCAAGCACTGGTTTATATCAATTAAAAAAAAAAATAGGAAAAAAAAGTTTGAAGAGGATCTTCGCGTTAATTAAGAAATTTCCCCAGCATTTAAGTACTCCTATTTATTCATTAATTGTTATAAAAACGGATGCTTTGAAAGAAATTAATTACAGTCAAATGGGGTGAATAGAAACTCAGGGGTGAATAGAAACAAAACTTTTAAAAACATTTTCACGATATTTGAATATTTTTTTCAGCATTTAACTGTACCAATTTATTAATTAATTGTTATTCTAAAAAGTCGATGCATTGTTAGAAGCCGATAATATGGTATCAAAGTGAAACACCAAACCAAAGTTTTGTTTCTATTCACCTCTGCGTTTCTATTCACCCCATTTTACGGTATATAAATATATACCAATGTGAAAAACCTAAGCAAAGTTTTGTTTCTATTCAAAAAATAAACTACCGTCAAACGGGGTGAATAGGAACCCCCTGCGTTCCTATTCACCCCGTTTGACGGTAGTTTATTTTTTCTGGATAGAAATGTATGCAATGTGTTGTGGAGATAAGGGTCCTTGTGGTATGTACATTGATAATGGCTTTGAAGAGCCTCAAACTTTGATCTTCAGGATATCGGTACCCACAAAAGAAGCTACATTGTAAAAAGAAGTTCGAAAACAATTTGAAATAAAACAAGATTCTTAATAAAATGCATATCCTTATATTTTAAGCTCTTAAACATTAATGATTAAAATGACACAACATATATATTTACAATTTCGTGATAGTAAAATAAAAAGTGCAAGGCCCGAAGCTGTCCGGAAATACACGAGCGTCCCCGAACGATGGCAAAGATATATGAATATAGCCGTAAGCAAAAGCGACATTATTTTTAGCACATATTTTTTTAATTTACTATCACATTTTTTGCAGTGAATGCGGAGAAACGTAGCATTATGGTATTTTAAAGTATTTTAAAGCAAAAGTAGGGATATTAAAGAAGAAAATATACGAAGAATTGGCAAGATATTAAAAAAGAAGCATGATTTTGTCCAACAGTGGGACAGAATAGGCGGACAATAATTTGATGAAGTTAAAGAAAACATGAGAAATTAAAAAAAAAAAACTTTTACCCATAATGCAACATTCACCTTTCCACGACTATATCATAGACAAAAATACAAAACAATCTAGCCGATTCTTCTAATAACAGAAAAACATTACTATACCTTTTATAAACTAAAACTTTCGACATAATATAAAATATACTACCAGTGCTGACGTATAGTAGAATATAATTCCGACACATGGCAACACTGCCACAGATAATAAATAAGTTTTTTTTTTTCAATCACAGAGCTGACATGTGATTTTTTTTCAATGGCGAAGGTAAATAAGTATTATGCTTATCTCATATCATAATACTAAATAGAAAAAAAAAGAAAAATGAAATAGTCGTATTTGTAGATATTTTCTTTAGAGAATACTTTTACATGACAGAAATATTCTGTTTTCAATGCGTTTTAACCACGTAAGTTGGATATTCCGCCAGGGTCACACATCCACGACCAAATACTCCATCTCGTCAGCTCTTCTGTCACCTATGGGGATTGAAGAGCTAAACAAGATGGAGTACCCAGTCACAAACATATGACCCTGGCGAATAGGGTACGAAAAACACTCGTCGGACTGTTACGAACGAAGCGTTGTTTTTCATTAAAACACCAAATACAAAATATATGACAATGACACATTACCTGTGGAGAAGTCACGAGAGCGAACTGCACACGTTTACTCAAACGTTATTTACTGTCCGTTCAAACGATTTTGACCCTTATTGCGACAGCGTCATGATAAATGACGGCTGCAGTAAATCGTTGGTAGTTGTAACCACTTTTTTTGCTTTTAAAGCCATCCTTATGCCTACGGAATAGAAGTCAAAATCGTTTGAACGGAGAGTAAATAAGATTTGTTGAAAAAAAAATCTACAAATACGACGATGAAAAACTACCTTAATGTAGTGTTCTTCTTACTTACTACGATATATAAAAAATATTCATTAGTTTTATAGTTCCTATGGCGTTCGGTTTGTCAACGAGAGAAAAGTAGGGTAGGCAGAGATATGAGCGATACTGGTTCATCGCGAGAAGGTCCTGACAACGGCCACACATAGCGATCTTTAGAAATTGTCAGGCATGTTGGTCTAGTGGTTAGTGGTCCTGACTGCTACGCGGGAGGTCGTGGGTGCGATTCCCACCCAAGAATGTTTGTATAATGAGCGCGATCATGAAAACAAAAGTATCAAGTTATTCCTTAAAACATCATGTATCAGTCAGTAAAAGTCCCGTCAAAACCGGTCCAGCCGTTTTGGAGATTACAAAACTACATTTTTGTTATAGGTATCAAATTTGCTTTCTTAGGCATTTAGTAAAAATAAATAATGTTATTTTGATATTATAAATAGACATTTCAATTTAATTTATATGTATAGATAGTTTCGCGTTTGGCCACTACCTCGGCCTAGATGTTATGCAAGATTGTTGTCTACGATATATAAATATTAACTAGTTGTCCCTCGCGTCTTTGGTTACAGCTCCGCTCCAATTGGTCGTAGCGTGATGTTATATAGCCTTCCTCGACAAACGGACTATCTAACACTAAAATATTATTAAACATAATAAAGGGCATGTTTTCTAAAGTACTTACATAGGCAGGAAGATGTTGTCGACTGTAACACAATACATACTAGTACAGTCGTCAATGTTATGTCTTAATATTATCGCATTTTTTTATTAGTAATATTTAAATAATTGAAAAGTGTTGAACAAATTTATTATTTTAATTCGAACCAGTGAGATTTGCGCATTCAAACAAACAAGTTTTTTTTTTATTCTTGATAGGTTCGCGCTTGACCGCTATCTCACCTGATGGAAAGCGACGTTTTATAGTAATATAGTGTAGTCGTATTTCGTTCACACCCCTCCCTACTCCCACAAATAGCATTAAGACCAACAAACCGAACGCAGAGTGTCAGAAATGTAAGAAAAATACAAAAATTGTACCTAGACACTACACGTTACATAGTTTTTTTTTCTTTTTCCAACATACTTAAGACAGTCTGATAACTGTTAATGCTAGATAATTTATGCTTTCTCGTTTGTAAATCATGTGTGTGCACACCTACAAGGGCGGATTTAAGGGGGGAGGTCCCCCTCCAGACGGTATTCTTGTGTACTGTGGAGATTTTATGACAATACATGCTTAGAAGCTAATCAAATTATCGGTTGTTAAAATATATGAATGAAAACTTGTAGAAACAAATTTTGACGTACCCATAATTAACAGTTATTGTTGATTTTTGTGCCCGTCCGAACCTTGTGCCCCCTCCAGAACAAAATCCTAGATTTGCCCTTGTATACCTATCATTTTCCAAACATTAGACTTACGGCCATACTTCGATTTGAGAATTAGAACAATAATCAACTTCTTATTTCAGAAACCGACCATTAAATGTCATTTTGAGGTTCAAACAAACATAACTGGATCCTCAATTTGACGTCTACTTTTCCTTTTTAGGACAGAATGCGTCATTTTTGCCCCATCCAATTCTAAACCTCAGAAAACGTGACATGACCTCAGATAAACCTACCAAGTCTAACAAAATTAGAAACAGAAATCAGTGAAAATTTAATAAATCTGTCTGAATGTGCACACCCATCATTTTCCAAACCCTAGCGTCAGTAGCTTAGCCTCGGTTGTTAAATTATCTAATAGCAACAGTATTACATTTCTATAACTAACACATACAGTTAATTATTGTGATGCGATCTGAACAAGAAATATTGAAAATACAAGTTATTTTTAATATAAAATTCAGTACATATATATATATTGATATGCATAGTGACCCGTGTGAGCGGTGGTGGCCGAGTGGTAACGGCCCTGACTTACGAGTTGTAGGTCGCGGGTTCAAACCCAGCCAGGCGCATTACTTTGTGTAATTTATTTCATCACCACTGCTCTCAAAACGGTGAAGGAAAACATCGTGAGGAAACCGGCATGTCCTAGAACCAAAAATTCGAAGACATGTGACATCCACCAACCCGCACTGGGCCCGCGTGGTGGATTACGGCCCATTCCCTCTCCTAGAGAGGAGGCCTGAAACCCAACAGTGGGAACATTATAAGGCCGATTATGCTATTCATAGTGATATTTTGTAATCGGATAAGAGTCCCTTAGCTTCCAACACCGCTCAAGTCGAAAATTAGCAGTTTTCACATTTGAATGCCTTTAGATGGAGCTGCTCATTGCGCGTCTAACCATTGGTCACATGATATAGATTTCAGCTAATCAGAAGTCATAATTCGAAAAGTAGTGTCAGCGTGCAAGTCGGCTGACCTCTCAACACCGCACAGTTTTTTTTCGTTTCTTGTAAAGTTGGTAAAAATGACTTATGCGGTGTTGTTAGCTAAGGGACGTAAGACATATTGGTTCCCTACCGAATTCTGTTACAATTCTGGAAGACAGTATCTCTGATTATAAAAAAAAAACAAGTACACGTTTTATTCGCATGTGTGTCATGGCGAAAAACTAAATCTAAAGAAAAGAAAATGATATGGCCACATATGGTCCACGGACGCATAGCTTCATAGACGCGTATTCGGCAACATCGAGCCGTCGTGTTGTTACCGCTTCTTAGACAGTTTCATAGTTTAGTATGTAAGCTTTGAGCAGGTGTACACCAATATAATAATATTACACAACTATCAAACATCGCCGTCTAGTCCCAAGCTAAGCAGAGCTTGTGCTATGAGTACTAGACAACTGATAAACATACTTATATATTTCTAAATACATACATATTATAGATAAATTACACCCAGACACAGAACAAATGATCGTGCTCATCACACAAACATTTGTCCTGGGTGGGAAACGAACCCACGACCTCCGGCATAGTAGTCAGGGCCACTAACCACTAGACCAACAGGCCTATCAATCTAAACAAAATAATTACGAATACGCGTCTACGAAGCTACGCGTCTACGAAGCTACGCGTCTACGAAGCTATGCGTCCGTGGACAGTAGGTGGTGGATCACGCTTGCCTGAAGGTAAGCATGCTTGCTCTATAAGATCGCATCACAATATTAATCTGTGGCGTGTCCCTCGAACGTCGTTCAGTCTTAGTTTAGTTCAGCACTATGAGTCTGGGCGGCAGCATGCCTCGCTTGCTCAGCCACATTCTGTAACAAAAAAAAAAACAACATCTTTAACTATACTTATAATAAATCTGTAGAAGTGAAAATTCTGTACATTGAAAATATCAAAAAAATAAAAGGCGGGGGTGTTACTGGACCAACACCGAACCCAAAAATGTGATTAAAAAATTTTTGTCTGTCTGTTTGTTCAGGCATCACGCAAAAATTACCGGTTCGATTACGATGAAACTTGGTATAATTATTCTTTAATATCCTGGGCACCACACTGGGTACTTTTTATCCCGGAAAAGGATATACAATAAAAACAAACTTAATTTTGCGGTTCGATCCCTAGACCCGATTACTGTACCAACCGTAAATAATAAGCTTGTCGTAGGTTACGTCACCCGCAGTGGAGTTCACTAAGGGGCGATGCACTTGGCCAAGATACTATAATATTTTATCTTAAGATACAATATCGCTCACCATACAATTCAATGGACTATCACTCACGACGGAGATAATAAATAATATTTCATATTTACGTATCTCAAAAAACCTAATAAAACCATTTTCGACTTCTACGCGGACGAAGTCGCGGGCAAAAGCTAGTTTATTATAAGTATTATAACTACTAACTAATCTGTACCTTCGGCATTGTGTGTTTAGATACTTAAAGTCAGAGCTGTAACTACTGGGCCACCACAACTTCATGCCTAAGCCGTATTACCAAATATAATTCCTCTTTCTTTATTAAAATCCAAGTTTAAAACATCGAACCATCTTGTGAATAATGTTTAATGATTTGTAATACAATCTGAACTTGGTTGTCATTTATTATTGTTTATTTACTAGCTGCCCCGGCGCACTTCGTATCGTCTAATAGTAAGGATAACGCCATGTACTGGAATTACCTGAACAGTATAATTCATTTTATAATGACATTTTAATTAGAGATTGCGTTGTATTCGGATTTCTTTTTTCGTGATTTCTTTCTATTTTTTTCACCATTTAAACCTTCTCTGGACTATCTCGAATATTTCAAAACCAAAATGATATGTCAATTTTCGTTTGGCCATATCATTGATGATTTCAATGTTAATAAAAGGTTTAAAGAAGAAAGGCCGAACGAGAATTGAAATATCATCAAACTTTAACGTTTAAAACGAACTGGCCAATTTTGCTTGGCCATATCATGAAGTGATAAATTTCTAAGATCTGGCCACGACATATAGATACATTTATAGATAAAATATGGGGGAGGGGTCCATATCCGTTTCATCCCCTTAGGGGTTGAATTTTGGAAAATCCTCTTTTAGTGCTCGCCAACGACATAAAAGAAAGTTTTGTGCAAAATTTCAAGTCTTTTACATAAAAAAATAAGACTTTCAAACTTCCAACCCCCGTTTTACCCTCTTAGGAGTGGAATTTCGTAAAATCCGTTCTTAGCAGACGTCTACACCCTATAAGGAACCTACCTGCCAAATTTTAAGTTTGTAGGTGTTAAAGTTTCTGAGATTTCGTGATTAATCAGTGAGTGGTATTTCGCTTTTATATATATATATAGATGAACTTACCCAATGCCAGCGCCGAGCAATAGCGACACGACGTTGGTGAGCAGCACGGCCGCGACGGCGCCCCGACTGAACAGGCACGTGCGTCGGACGGACAGGCAATGGCTCTGGAACACAAAATTAGACATTAGTACGAGAATATAGCATTTTAGTAGCAAACTTGGCAAAATGGGGTTTTACAGACCCATCGAATACTCAATGTGAGTGCGGAGCTCCTGTTCAAAACGTGAGCCACATGTTGGAATGCCCCAAGTGTCCGTATACCTGCACTTTGGAGGATTTGATGAGTGCTACCGATGCTGCTATTAATGTTGCCACCTATTGGGCCCAAAAAGTTTGACGAGTTTACCATCGAATCGAAAAGAAGAAGAAGAAGTAGCAAAACGACCACTGCTGAACATGGGCCTTCTCCAAGTGTCGCCAAAACTGATCCTATGCACAGGATCAGATCATTTACCACCTAAAACGAAATGACCTTATAAAGAATTTGACTGCGTAAATTGTGGAACCTTAGCAAGTACACAACATACACACACACACAACACATATACACACACTACATATTACTTACTACACGCTTATTGTTATGTCTGGGACATTGTTTTTCTGAACATTAAGATGGGCGTTGATAGTTGTGACTCAGTTTATAACTATTGCAGCTGTCATCGTTACCATGTCATTATTGTCTACAGTTTTATGTTCAAAATTGGAATTTTTTTAAATGTTTTTATATTATACAATATTACTTAGTGTACTATATTATATATAAATTCGCAAACCTTATATATATCGCAATGGATGTAAGACTCAACCAGCTTTGGATCTAGTCAAGCGCGGATCCAGCAAAGTTGTTTTTTTTTCCTTTTTTTAATATATTTCTAAACATTTATATTGCAATGTCATAACATGCAACTAAGTTCTAAGAACCTATTGTAAACATCTCCAAACCTTGGTTCGCAATTAACAACTTTATTTTGAATAAAAAATATTGACTTTGTGGTCCCAGCAGACAATTCGCGAAAAATCAGCCAAGTGCGAGACGAAGTATAAAAACTCGCTTATGACAGATAAAGGGCATTCCTACATGAAAATAAATTTAAAAACTTAAATCCGACTACGACAACGAAAATCTTGTTTCATACTTTTTCAGCGTCGTTTTTTTTTTTTTGTTTTGTGGGTTTTAGTTTTTTAATTTATTTTTATTTAAACAATTTTGTTGTTAAATTTAACACATGACTTTTTGTCCGCTAGAGGGCGTCTATCGTCATTTTAAATTTGAACAATATTTTAAAAATGTAAAAGTGAAGCCCTTTGAAATGATACCAAAAACGGCGTATTTATCCCCATTTTTATTTTTTAACACATAACTTTTTGTCCGCTAGTGGGCGCCTTCACACGTCACGTTCCGATAAGTAGATTAGGAGCTATGAGGGAACAGATGAACATACTTACATACTTGCATTCAAACATAAATACATACATAGCCTGTCAAAATTACAACCCTCCTTTGGCTTTGCCGTAGTCGGGTAAAAAGAGATGTTTTCCAAAAGAATGACGTCCTGATCAAAATTTTGTGTCTAGTTCCACGTGGACAAATCCGTGGGGCGCACACAAGTCAACAGTATTACAACAAAAAAGTAGCATAACCAACTATACTCCACTCACAGTGAGATTAGACACTAAACCTTTTTTTTACTATACGTTCCACCGATTCTGACTTCTATTGCATAGAGGACATGACAAATGATAACTGCAGTAAATAATTGGTAATCACTTTTTTGATTTTAACACCATTATGACTACGGAATAGAAATCAAAACAGATTGAGCGGACGGCAAAAACAGTTCGTTTAACAAATGTCTAATATTACTGAGAAAGGAGTATAGGTCCATTGGTAGATTGAATCCGAATAATATTTAGGTAATTACCTGCTGCATGACGGGAGGAGCCAGTTGCTGCTCCAGAACTTCAATGGAGGAGGTGGCGGAGGGAGGCCCACGGGCAGAGGTCGGGTGCTTAAACCGCCAGTCTCTGGAAAGGATAACAATAAAATTAGTATTCATGAACGTGAGAGAAAAGAGGGTGACTGAAGAATAATGTTTAGGTATCACAAAGATACTGAATTAAAAAATGACAGCCTTGAGAGAAACTCACATTATGGTTTTAAACCATTTCATCTTTTATTGTTAAAAACCTGTCAAGTGCGAGTCGGACTCGCGCATTAATAGTTTCGTACCGTCCATAGCCAAAAACGGCAACAAAATCACGTTTGTTCTATGGGAGAACCACTTAAATATTTATTTTATTCTGTGTTTAGTATTTGTTGTTATAACGGCAACAGAAATACACCATCTGTGAAAATTTCAACTGTCTAGCTACCACGGTTCATGAGATACAGCCTGGTGAAAACAGTCGGACAGCGAAGTGATAGCAATATGGTTCCGCTTTTACCGTTTGGGTACGGAACCTTAAAAAAAGGACCTCCTCCTTTTTTTAAGGTTCCGTTCTCAAGTTTGACATACCGCGGTTAAACCCGCGTATAAATATAAATAAAAAACTTTTTACAAAAAAAATACAACCGACTTCAAAGTAAAGAAAACACGGTGTTTCTACAATAGTTTTATCTCTTCGTTATTTAACACCGACTTCCAAAATTAAAGTTATTTTGCACTTTTCAGTTATGGTACCTCCACTAAAAAATACCCCTCCGCCAAACATAAATCCCTTATAGCCAGAGTGCATCTCATGACGATTCTAATAATCCCAAACACGGTTAAATTACATTAAATTTATTACATAGTTCCAGTGCTTAACTTCAGGCTTCATCATCAGATCAGTTCGATATATTTCCCCTTCTTTCATTCAGTCATCGACTACACGTATAAACACAGCAATTTTACTTGTTACGACGGTTCTGCTGCGATCCTATGAGGAGTTCTGTTCCATAACTTCGAAGTTCATTATCAGATCATAACAATATTTCTATGGGACCAACTCGGAAGCATAACGTTTCCATTAAACAAAAATAATTTCCAAATCGATCTACATTCAGCTGAACATGGAACTCCTCCTTTTTGAATTCGGTTAAATAGAAAAACTAGTGTCTGCCAGCCAGCAGCTTCGCCTGAGTGTAGTATAGTATGCTATTCTAAAAGTGTGTAGCAAATATTCAAAACCATTCAGCCGTTTGAGCGTGAAGAAGTAACATACACACATACAAATTTTTGTCTAAATATTATAATATAGTAGTTTTAGTAATATTAGATTCCTTCATAAAAGTTTTATAAGCAGTATTTCGATAATATACCTTTGTGTCGAGTCCATATTCAACGCAGCATTAACATTGAATATTGTATTCAAATGAGCGAGGCGAGGGGCATAAATCAGCTTATATCGATCAATTCTATTACACTGATATTATTTATAAAGTCGAAAATTTGTACATATGTATGATTGTGTATATTTGTTACTCCTCGCTGTTATTTGTTCGTGTGTTTAATAGTAGCTGATGCTAGGGGTCCCCGCGCATTGGGTTGGGGCCTGTGCCCTGCTCATTGCCACTTAAGTTTGGCGATTCTTCATGCTATGTCGGCAACTTGGGTTCTCCTGCGGATATCTTCATTTCTGATTCGATCACGCAAAGAAACTCCGAGCACAGCCCTTTCCATTGCTCTTTGGGTAACTTTAAGCCGTCTGATGAGGCCCATTGTGAGCGAACACGTTTTGGAACCATATGTCATCACTGGCAACACGTACTGGTAACACGTAATAGACTTTAATCTTGAGACACTGTAGTATATTGAATCGGATTTGACGGTTGACCTCTTTCTCGAAATTTGATCTACCCAACTGGACTGTAAAGACCCCTAGGTTGTAGCTATCAGGAAACACAGACTCCGGCAGAAAATTCCTCTCTTTAGCTGTACGCACAATGAATGTGTTCCCAAAACATTTCGTACGTAAGGCATAACCCACGATGTACACCATGTGCCAGTGGCGCAACGCCGTTCGTCGAGTGGTCTGATGATGGAACGGGTTTGGGGGAATCTAATCGTGCAATTCCGATGTACTTTTTTTGGAATGTGCGCGGGAATTAGGTACATGACTTGATTCTGACATCGCTTTTCTACCATCTAACAACCCGACGTACGGCGAGTGTACACACTTACAAAACCCGACTACGACAAAAAAATTACGCGTCAGCGTCGCTACAAGATTTTCAATCTTGTTTCATACTTTTTCAGCGTCGTTATTTTTTGTCGTAGTCGGGTAAAAACTCCCCGCAAAGTAAACGTTAATTCATTGGTCGGTTGGTTGTTGTTGTTGTTGTTACTCACTTGGGTGGAAGCTGGTCGGGTCTACTGCTCCACTCCCACACCCAGTCGTTGGTTTCATCCTGCAACATTACACATGGCTCATTAAAGAAATTACTAAAGGATCTCTCAATGATTGCATCACTGCTTACTATCAGGTGGGATCGCAGTCAAGCACTGGTTTACATAAATTAAAAAAAAAATTGTATTTTATATACACACATATAACAGAAGACCACAGATCCTCATAAAAAAAACTGGTCAAGTGCAAGACGGACTCTCGCACGGAGGGTTCCGTATCGTCCGTAGCAAAAAAAAAAACGAGCAAAAAAAATCAGTTTTTGTTCTATGGGAGTTTCCAAGTATGTTTTTTGTATTTGTTGTTATAGCGACCACAGAAATAAATCATCTTTGAAAATTTCAACTGCCTAGCTATAACGGTTTATGAGATACAACCTGGTGACAGACAGCGGAGTCTTAGAAATATGGTCCCGTTTTTATCCTTTGGGTACGGAACCCTAATTATTGTAATCCTTACTCAATAATTCTATGAGGGACAATGAAGACAGTTTTCCATCTCAGGTTAGCCAGCCATATCACATTTATGAGCATAATCGGCCTAAAAATGTTCCCAATATGTGTCATGTCAGCTGAATACGTCGGAACGTAAAATCAGCCGCGAAACTTCGGTCGCGTACCTTCTGCATAGTTTGTTTAGACACTTAAAATCAGAGATGTAACTACTGGGCCACCACTGCTTCCTGCCCTAGCCTTATTACCAAACATAATTCCTCTTTATTTATTAAAATTCAAGTTTAAAACTTCGAACCATCTTGTGAATAATGTTTAATGATTTGTAATACAATCAGAACTTGGTTGTCATTTATTATTATTTATTTATTAGCTGACCCGGCGCACTTCGTACCGCCTAATAGTAAGGATAACACCATCTACTGGCATTACCATAACATAATTCATTTTAGAATAACATTTTAATTAAAGATGGCGTTGTATTCGGTTTTTTTTTGTGATTTTTTCCATTTTTCTCACCGTTTAAAAACCTTCCCTGGACTATCTCGAATATTTCAAGACCAAAATTGGCCAAATCGGTCCAGCCGTTTTTGAGTATTAGCGAAACTAACGAACAGATATTCATTTTTATATAGATTTATTTTATTTTGAACTTTATACTGTCAGGATAAGATTTAAAATACAAACACTAACTGAAAGGTTTGTTAGATCCAAACTTAGAATTTATTTATTAAAACTTCATGCAACACAAAGGTATAAAGTCGGACTTAATGTCTTAAGGCAGGGGCGTAGCTACCGCCGTGTCAAAGATACGGGGCCCCCAGTATCGAGTGCTCTGATTTATGAAACCATTATATCGTAAAATATTGTCCACAAACTCAAATTCTTATCAATTAGATTAGGCTTTCAACTTAGCCTGCCGTAACAATTCAGTGGTAACGGAGCTGTAGTGGCCCAGTAACCCACGTGCCGCGGCCCACGTGATGGATTTTACGGTCCGTTCCCTCTCTTAGAGAGGAGGCCCGAGTCTCAGCAGTGGGTACATTACAAGGCTGGTTATGCTTATATGCTATGCTATGTTAACAATTCAGTGCTAGTTAAGTTTACTTCATGATAAAAACCACACCCCTTTTGGGCTTTGCCGCAGTCGGGTAAAAAAGGGTCCCCATTTTTAACCCTAAAAATGGGGACCCTTTTTAGGAGGTAGTAGATTAATAGTGTAGATTTGGGCTTATAATGACGAAGGATATTTTTAGGGTTCCGTACCTCAAAAGGAAAAAACGGAACCCTTATAGGATCACTTTTTTGTCCGTCCGTCTGTATGTCAAGACCCTTTATCTCGGGAACGCAAGTAGTTATCGAAATGAAATCAAAACCTATATACTTAGGTCTGCGGTCCCTTGAAGCTGTGAAGATGTCAAACTTCTCAGTTAACGATAAAAAAAAAGATACAGCCGTTTTTTAGGTGGCAAATCATCCAATGTCTTCTCCCGCTCTAGTCTCGGACATGTCAGACTTTTACTAACTAAATCCCACTCCGTTCCTTCTTTGCCTTCGTTCCAGGGCCCTGGGGTTTTCTTTCGCACAACCCATGGTCCCAGTATGCCAGCCAGTGGTCGAGCCTGCTGGGTCTTGAGGCGCGCGTGGAACACTACGCACCGTCGACGACTTGGGCTCGGTACGGACGGTCACCGGAAGGCCCGGTGCTCGCCGTCCGTCAATGCAGGTATAACCTAATAAGTAAGTGATCAGATACTCACTCTCCAGCCGTTAATATAGATTCCCTTCAGCTCATCTTCAGTGGACGGTTCTAGGTTCGGACTGTTGGGTGGAGATTTGGGACTGAAACAGAGCAAAAAAAAAAGATACAGTCAATAATTTGCTTAACGGAACTTTTTACCAGACATTATTAAGAATACTGGATTTCTGTACATCCACAAAAGAGAAACGTCAACAAATTTGAACAATTAGAAGAAGAATTATAACTAGCTGACCCGGCGAACTTCGTACCGCCTAATAGTAAGGACAACGCCATCTACTGGCATTACCAAAACAGCGTAATTAATTTTATAATGACATTTCAATTAGAGATTGCGTTGTATTCGAATTATTTTTTCTTCCCTGGACTAACTCGAATATTTCAAGACCAAACTTAGCCAAATCGGTCCAGCCCTTCTCGAGTTTTAGTGAGACTAACGAACAGCTATTAATTTTTATACATACACTAGCTGACCCGGCAAACTTCGTACCGGCTAATAGTAAATGAATGTTGTATTAGCTAAACTGTCAAAGGATAACGCCATCTACTGGTATTACTAGAACTAGCATTATTCATTTTATAAAATGACATTTTAATTACAAATAGCGTCGTAATCGTTTTTTTTTTTCGTAAGTTTTCGCATGTTTTCTCTCCGATTAAACTTTCCCTGGACTATCACAAAAATTAGCCAAATCGTTTCAGCCGTTCTCGACTTTTAGCGAGACTAACGAACAGCTATTCATCTATATATATAGGGTGACTGGTAATTAGTGACCGATACTTAAACACGTGATTGTACTCATGATCACAAACTATACGTTTCAGTTGTTAACTACTAGATCAAAAAATAAAAAAAGTTTTTTTTGGGAAAGTTGTTTGTAATCATGAGTACAATCACGTGTTTAAGTATCGGTCACTAATTACCAGTCACCCTATATATAAGGGGAAACTGACTGACTGACATATCAACGCACAGCCGAAACTACTGGGATTAGGAGCATGAAATTTTGCACAAGATTCATTTTATGACGTAGGCGAGCACTAAGAAAGGATTTTCCAAAATTCACACTAAGGGGATGAGCGAGTCCAAAGTTTGTATGGAGAAACCAACATTCACGCGAATGAAGCCGCGGGCAGAAGCTAGTTTATATATATAGATAGATATTTAATGTAATATCCACCTGCGTTTATTTTACATGAATTTCGATAACTAAGTATAGTAAAACCAATGTTGCCTTTGCGCATTAACTATAGTTTTGTTTTTGTGTGTAATAAAATACACAGACACTTGTTAAAACAAACTTCTATCAAATTGTCCTTGAGAACACGCGATTAACAGAAAAACGTGTAATATCACTCAAAAGAGTCTTCACACGCTCCTCAAGATATTAACACAAGACTTTATTAATTACTTTCAATCAAGATACACTCCAAAAAACTATTTTAGTTGATAACGGCTACACTTGAAAGATTTTTTTTTAAGGTTCCATACCCAAATGGTAAAACGGAACCCTATTACAAAGACTCCGCTGTCAGTACGTCTGTTTGTCTGTCTGTCCGTCTGTGAGCAGTTGAAATTTTCACAGATGATGTATTTCTATTGTCGCTATAACAACAAATAACTTAGTTAACTCCCATATCATAAACGAGACTTTTTTGTCGTTTTTTGCTATGGACGGAACGGAACCCTTCGTGCGCGAGTCCGAATTGCACTTGGCCGGTAATTTTTGTGTTGGGAATTCATCAAATGACTCCTCCCGCTATAGGTTGAGCGAGGAGTGACATGACTTTTACTGACCAAAACCGTGCGCCTTTAGTTGCCCTTGACTTTCCAGGGCCGCTCTTTCAAACATTTCCGTAGCCATAGCAAGCATCCGCCATACTAAACCTCGTCCATTTGCTGACATCTCTTCGAAGCACGCGTGGAACGCGACTCACCATTGACTGCGGCTTGGTCTCTACCAGAGGGCCGGACAATGTGCTACCCATTGCTCACCATCCGCAAGCCCGCAAGCCCGTGCCTAAGCCGTATCGCCGTAACGAATAAAAATCGTTTTTAATCAGGATTTAATAAAAGCTAGGCACGCTGGGGCAGGGTCGAGGCCTACTGGGCCCATGGGTGATGTGAAAGAGAACCCCGGGCCATGGAACGAAGGCAAAGAAGGAACAGGAGTGGGTTTCAGTCAGTAAAAGTCTGACACTTTCGTGTCCGCCCTTTCGGGCTCCCAGATGTCATTAGATGATTTCACACCACACACCTAAAAAAAGGTCTTGAAGGCATAAGCGAATAAGGTAATTCCTCAAAGAAGTAAGGTAAAGACGCGAGTGACGTGGGGAACAGACAGCTAGTTAATCTATACATATTATAAAGAGTTAAAGTTTGTTTTTATGTTTTTTTGTTTGTAGGAGGTAATCTCTGAAAGAACTGGTCCGTTTGCAATTAATTTTTTACCGTTACAAAGCTGCTTTATTTCTGAGTGACATAGACTATATTTTATGCACTTGGGCGAGGCCGCGGACAAAAGCTAGTATATGTATAAATATGTCGCGGTCAAGCACTGGTTTATATCAATAAAAAAAAAATTGAAGAGTTAGAAAAGGATTCTCCATCTTCTATTATTCAAACGTTCTCTATCTTCGACCACATCATCGCTAAAAGTCAGGTGAGACAATGACCAAGCGCGAGCATCTGTTGTGTTCAAATATATTATTGTCATGCCCGGTATGCGCCCACTGGTGCACCCACTCAATCTGTTTTACGATATTCTGCTGTCATAGTATCAAGTATAGTGGGCCAAGCCTTTTAAGCCTCTTGACGAATTGGATACCAGTTTATTAGGATGGGTCGTGATCCTATTCTTGTAAGCTCGGACTGCGTGCGTGATTTCTTCCTTTACGTTTGTTATTTTTAAGTGCGGATGCAAGCTATCATTAGTGATGCACCATGGTGCATTAGTGATAAGCCTCAGCACTTTTGTGGAACCTTTCATCATCATTTCAGCCGAAAGACGTTCACTGTTGGGCATAGGCCTTCCCCAAGCGTCTCCACAACGACCGATCCTGTGCGTCTCGCATCCACCGCATTCCCGCGACTCTCACCAGGTCGTCGGTCCAGCTTGTTTGAGGCCTTCCAACGCTGGGTTTTTCGGTACGCGGTCGCCACTCTAGAACCTTTCGGCCCCATCGTCCATCCGGAACCTTTAGAGCTAAATATATTTCACCGGGACGACATGGCGGCGGCACCAGTTGCAGCGCCATGGTGTCCGTAAGCTACCAAACTAGACACCATACAGACACCAAAGTTGCTACACCAAACTGAGACAGTATCAAAATGGACCTTAAGTGCACGCGTCCGAGTTGGTCGCACCGCCAAATTGTTTCCGTAACTAAACGGACACCAGGTGAGTAACTTTCTAGAGAGCTGTATACATTTTGTTAGTGGCGACGACTGGTCGCGCCGCCATGGTGTCCCGGTGAAATACAGCCCTTATAGTACTTTTATGTTTGAATTAGCTGCCGTGTCCTACAGCTGTAGTCCGTATGTCCAAATAGGCCTTATGATAGATTTATAAATTCTGAGCATATTTTTTCAACGAAAGCCTAAACTTTTTTGAATAGCAGCCAATAGTGTTTCCTGTAAGCTAAATGCTGTACGCTTCGTGAAAATATATTTTCTCCAGTATACTAATTAAAAAATTAACTACACAGCCTACTCAAGTTACAAAATATAAAAAAGTAAAGCCGTTGAAATGCATGTGGCGCCGACAAACCGCACGTAATATGATCCAGCGAGGAGTGATACTCCCTGGCGCCCACTCGGTGCTCATCTGACTGTAGAAAATATTGCGTCACTGACAGAGCCGTCAGATGTAGAATATTGGATTTATAAGTTACTGGCGATCCGCCAGTCACACACGGGAGTTAAAAATCTTTGAAAGTTTTGGTTTTTCTCTACTTTTATGTGCTTAAACTAAACTGAGCTGACTCAATACAATAGAGTGAGTTTTGCAACACAACCGCGCAAAATGGCTGGCGCTCAGCAAAATGCTGAGGGTCATGTTTTGAACAGAGCCACAGCGCTAAATTTTAGCGCCAGCCAATGATGAGGTACGAAACCCTAAAAACGGAAATCTTATAGGATCACTTTGTTCTCAGTCCTTTCTACCATCGGACAAACCGACGAACGGCGAGTATCCACCCTTACGTTGTTGAAACTTCAACGGTCCGGACTAAGCGTTTCGCTTCGGCGTTTATACCGCGTACATCGAAGGACTGGAACAATTTGCCTGCTGCGGTCTTCCCGTCCAACTATAATATAGGTTTCTTCAAGGCTAGAGTGAATAGGCTCTTAATAAACTAGTGCGCCTGACCATCAATGATTGCATCTCCGCTTACCATCAGGTGGGGTCGCAGTCAAGCACAGGTTTATATCAATTAAAAAAGTCTATCTGTCTGTCAAGACCCTTTATCTCGACAACGCGTGGAGGTAACGACTTAAAATTAAATAGTTTTTTTTTTTAACCTTTTGAGTACCGTAATTAGAGACGCAATAGCAAGGTATTGCGGCGTTCGCTCGGGGTTTAATGAATCCCACCTGATGGTAAGTAGTGATGCATGATGATGTATGTGATCCTTTCAATCCATCTACATGTATACTCATAACTCTTTTAGTAAAACGCGTTTCATCCCTCCTCTTCACATGACCATACCAAGACAAACGTTGCCTTTAACTTTTCAGCCACTGGTGCCATTTTTGAACTCCCTCTAATATACTGTACTAGCTTCTGCCACCAGCTTCGCCCGCGTGTAACTACGCTTCTCCATACAAACTTTGGACTCCCGTTTCATCTCCTTAGGGTTTTAGAAAATCCTCTCTTGCTCGTCTACGTCATAAAAGGAAACCTTGTGCAAAATTTCACAATCCTAGTCCCAGTAGTTTTGGCTAAGCGTTGATATGTCAGTCAGTTTCTCCTTATATCATCACCATCATCATTTCAGACGAAAGACGACCACTATTTTATACATAGGTCTCGCCTAGTATCGCCATAACGACCGGTCCTATGCGTTTCGCATCCACCGGATTCCCGCGACCTTCGTCAGATCAACGTTGCGTCTTCCGGTACGTGGTC
Organism: Mythimna vitellina; assembly: GCA_949316375.1. Taxonomy (NCBI): domain Eukaryota; kingdom Metazoa; phylum Arthropoda; class Insecta; order Lepidoptera; family Noctuidae; genus Mythimna; species Mythimna vitellina. The sequence continues at coordinate 2,941,924 of OX438714.1, read as the reverse complement.
GCCACTCCATAACCTTTCGTCTCCATCAACTATCTGTTCTCACTGCCACTCCAGTTTGGCGGTTCTTCGAGCTATGTCGACAACCTTCGATCTCCTGCAGGTATCTTTACACATATAGCAATAGCAATGGAATAAAAGGCTCAGTTATACACAAGTTAAGTAATTTAACTAAACGCGTATCGATTGAATACGCAAAGTTAATTACTATTGTGCATGAGAAGCCATAATGAGGGCGCCTCATCGCTTGCGAAACTGCTGATGTTAGCCAACAGCGCAGTAGACATTGCGCTTAGTATTCAAGCTGGGTTGAACAATTACACCAGTGTTTTTTTCTGTTACAGGACAGCAATAGTATATTTTGATACAAGTGGAGATAGTTTGTCATTGCGACCGAGGCGGCATTCGCCCGAGCCGTAGGCGAGGCATGTGTGACACGTAATTGTAACATACACCTGAGTGAAGCTTGGACAGGTCGCCTGACAATAATAATAAAAAGATATTAAAAGAGACTGGCCAGTGGGCCACCACTGCAGCTGTCTATTAACAATAAACTACGCAAAAAGGTCGACAGCCCACCTGCTAAGTCACACCAGCTGCCAATACATAAATAAAGCTTCAGTTTCGTTACATCTTCAAAACCAAGGGTTGAACGCTTCACAACTTCTTATTGTACGCGAAAAACATAACCCAACTAAAGTGAGCTTCAAAGCACGTTTGGAAAAATGGCTTATCGAGCAAGCTTTTTATTCTTTTGACGAATTTATGATTTAATTTAATTTAACTTTGACGCAAATATTAATTTTGACTAAAAATTATTGTGACTTTTTATAGGATTGTTTTTTATTTTTATTTGTGATTTGACTTCGATTTATTTGTTTTTCTTGTATTTTCTTTTATTTGTTTGACTTTTTTATGAAGAGAGATGAAACACATGTTACTAAAAGAGTTATGAGTATACATGTGGATGGGTGGAAAGGGAGAGGGAGGCCAAAGAAAAGATGGATGGATTGTGTGAACAGTGATATGAAAGAAAAGGAAGTTAGTGATAGTATGACTTTTGACAGGATAGAATGGAAGAAAAAAACGTGTTGCGCCGACCCCAAATAAGATGGGACAAGGGCAGGAAGATGATGATGATGTTTGACTTTTTTATTATTTGACATTATTATGTAATCATTAATTTGTTGACTAAGTATAATTTAACATTATGTATATGACTAGTAAGAATCCCTTACCAATAAATTACTATGACTACGACGTAACCCTAACTTGGTCGTCAAGTAAAAGATTTCAGTGAAACCTCGTCTTCTAGTTTTCGCATCATATAAAGACACGGGAAGTCGCATTCCGAATCTATTTATAAACAAAACTGGTGTGGAGAAACTTGTTCTACCGGATTATATGTGTATCTTAGTAGTCGCGGACTCATCTATATCGACTGAAATGAATCTGTTTATAATTGTCTAGACCTTTCCCAAGTCCTCGTGGTCTTCAATAATAGTACTGCACTGTTTGTAAATATCGGCATTTGAGACATCCATAAATAATAATTAGCCTCTTTTTTTTAATGTTCCCACTGCTCTCTCGGGACTCAGGCCTCCTCTCTAGGAGAGGGAATGGGCCGTAATCCACCACGCGGGCCCAGTGCGGGTTAGTGAATATCACATGTCTTCGAATGTTTTCGGTTCTAGGACATGCCGGTTTCCTCACGATGTTTTCCTTCACCGTTTTGAGAGCAGTGGTAATGAAATAAATTACACAAAGTAATGCGCCTGGCTGGGTTTGAAGCCGCCACCTCTAAATCGTAAATCGGGGCCGTTACTACTCGGCCACCACTTCTCTTGATTTGAGACGTGTCGCTGCTCATTAGCCGAATATTATTTTATAATTCAATCGAAACCGATTAGAAAACCCTTTACGCATAATGGCTTATAGCTTCTTTGACATGCAAGCAAAGGAGCTATAAGTCCTAGAATACTAAGTTGTTGTAACGAAACAGAGATGGGGGAGGCGGTAGCTGATAAAAAAGATGGTGGAAGTATAATACTTGGCCGGTTTGAGAGGTAATGCAGAATAGAAACTGATAGAAGAAATGTAGAGAAGACTTCGCAGTTAGTGTGTCCAATCGAATTCCAGCCATGGTGGCCAAGTACGCAGGAGATATATTTTGCACAAGTGTAAGCGCCTACACAGTAGCACTGTGTTCGTTTAGGGTTGAGCAATATCACATCAAACCGATCGGCTCGCCGATTCCGCCGCGTGCGATCGCATTCTCGCTCTAGTGAATGACGGTTCCAAATGATAAATGGGAAAATGCAATTCGGTGCGACCAGATGCAGCTCGCCAAACTTAAGTGGCAATGGGCAGGGCACATTGCTCGCAGAACGGATGGCCGTTGGGGCCGAAAGGTTCTAGAATGGCGACCACGTACCGGAAGACGTAGCGTTGGAAGGCCTCCTACAAGGTGGACCGAAAACCAGGTAAAGGTAGCGGGAGTACGATGGATGCGAGACGCACAGGACCGTTCATTGTGGCGGCACTTGGGGGAGGCCTATGTCCAGCAGTGGAAGTCTTTCGGCTGAGATGATGATGATGATGAGATGCAGCTCAATCCAAAACCGACACGCAAGTGATGCATCGGACTATTGTCCAAAACATTAGAAAAGTGCGTATATATGTGATGAAAGACGTCTGGCGCCTCCTCGTGCGCTGCCCCGAGATATCAAGCAAAGAAGTCTAATTCCTCAGCCTACTGATGGTGAATCTACAGGTTAGTGCTGCATGTTCCCTCCCAATTTCCTGTGTCCAGCGTCATAATTTTGCAGTCCTTATTCAAGTCGCATTTGCAAGGTCAAGTACATACCTACGTACTTTTCAAAACCCGCATGAATACAGTCCACTATTCATTTTGAACCAGCTCCCTCCGTCTGGGATAATCGAAAACAATTTTATATTTCCGCCTAAGTAATTGGTGTAAGGCACCTCTATTATGGTCCCTTGACACACATGTCGTTGGACAAAACCAATGGTTTTACGTGTTGACTGAGGCACGTTGACTCACTATCTTCCTAACTCCGACTTAGGTTTTGCCTGACCTGGAGGTTCAGTACTCATAGTCGCACTTATGACCGTGAGACCAATAGAGCAGTAAGACGAAAAAGAATCAACGACTTCCAATTCATTACCAACCTGCCTTTGACGCTAGAAGCACGGGAGTGCCTCACGGAGGAGTCCCGGCTTTCCCTCTGAGCCTCTCGCAGGAGTCTGATGTACTCGTTCTCCACGGCGGCGAGTCCTCCGCCGGAGTTGAGTTCTACCCACGATTCTGTAACAAGAGGAGAGGGAGATGAGCGTGACATTCAGTTTGGGAAAGAGAGTGTTGTTGTCTTTAGAGTGTACATGTCTGTGAAACAGCCTATGACTAGCAGAAGCGAAGCGAAGAGTTTCAAGGGTGAAATACTTCTTCTTATAATTTAAACAGACATTTTAACGCGGCAGAACGCAGAACCTGACATTGTCCAGTAAAATGACCTAGACTGACTTGGCAATCGCATGTATATCACAAGTAATACGTATTATATTAAATGCAAATGAATAACGTTTTAGTTTTTCATTAATTTATACACTAAACACTAATTGTATTCTAAATTTGAAGCTTCTATATCTGCTAGAAGTGCCTTAGAGTTTTGATGATCGGTGTCAGTGAGTGACAAAATTAGGAAGCTGACCAGTTATAATTCTTATACTACTGGTTCAAATTGAATGAAATTATAAATATACCGTGTTTATACAATGTCTGCCAGGTTATTGAAAATTCAGGCTCCTAGTTTTATACACAACGACGTTATAGAGAATCGAAATAGGGCCTGAACTGTTTCGAGAAAAGGATGATACGGCTGTGCCCCTTTTTTACTCGCCTTGGTTCGGCACTGCCATGCTCCCTAATTTATACAATTCCTAATAATTGTATAATCGATTTAAATAATGTATTGTATTGGGAATTATGAGGAACACCTAGGTACTGGTAATGTTGCCTATTTGTATTTTAGTTTTGCCATTATGTAAAACATTATGTCTGTAACTGTGCACTAACTTATTTGAATTGTAAAAGTACAAATGAACGAATTGTTAACTATAATTGTTCCTTTATAAGCTTTTAGTTTAGGCACAAGCAGACATATTTTGTGACTCCAATAATACAGCCCCCCCCTAGCCAAGTTACGATCGTTTCGTTCGCGTCTCATCGCGACATCATCTCAACGCTCAGTCACGTGGTCAGAGCAAAGTAATCGGAGGCATGGGCTACTCGAGGCGTTCAACGCAAACGAAACGATCGTAACTTGCCTAGGCGGGCAGGTGTCAACAATCAAGCCAGTTTTAATTAATAACATTTTCCGAGTGAGAGATCACAGCCCGTGATTATCACAGTAGGTACAATTACAATAAATTACGAACATGTCGGTAACATCCGCTACGATCACAACACAATGCTATCACGCGACTTTGTTTTTGTATATTTATTATTGTATCCTGTTGTAATAACTTGTTTATACGTGGACACCGGAATTTGTAGCCATTTTTTTCACGTTTTAAGGTATATTTTTTGCACTGTTTATAGATACCCTGCAGATAAAAAAGAACATGTAACATAATAGTCGAACATCCTCGAAGTAGTATGTTTAGAATCGGCGGCATTATGTGCATAAATTCTCGATAAACCTTGATTACGTCACTAGCGTGTTTGTGGGTAGATATCAATACCGATGCGCTACCAATGTAGTGTGACGATATTATTTGCCTAGAATTAGGGTAACTAACATCTTAAAAAACTGGGAAGAGCGAGAGGGTGTGTCAAACTTTTACCGACTAAAAACCCACTCTTGTTCCTTCGTTGCCTTTCATACCAGGACCGAGTTTTCCATTCAGAATCAGACCCTTGGCCCCAGTAGGCGACGACCCGGCTGCGCCCCTACGGTTGCTGACACCTCTTTGAGGCCTGGGAGGATCACTGCGCGCCGTCGGCGACTTGGGCTCGGTCCGGACGGTTACTGGACGGTTAACGGACGGTCGGACGGCAAGCTACTCATTGCTAGCCGTACAAGCCCGCGCCTGCGGTCGCCGGAAATCGGGATCGGAATCCCGGCGGCGGTTGGAGCGTAAGGACCTTTGCCTCACGCGATCAGCCACCTCCTTTGCCTCATGCGATCAGCCACCTCCTTTGCTAGCATTACTGCTTTGCTGAAAGAGGCGACCGCCTGCCACTCCTCCTCGCTCCAGACCATGGCCTGTGCCAAGGCCCGGCGCGAGAGATCGCTGCCGCTGATCGCCCCCACGAGGATATGGCGGTGCTCTACCTAGGCGGAGCACACCTCTACCGTATGCTCCACCGTATCCTCCGGACGGTCCACGCAATGGTGGCACCCGGGCGTTTCTTCCGCACGAATCTGGTGCAGGAACCTCCCGGACTTACCATGTCCGATGAGGACCTGCATCATACGGAAGGTAAGGACGCCGTGTTGCTTTTCCAGCCACTCCTCAAAGAGGGGACTTACCGCGATATTTCTGGCGTGCCCAGCCCTGAATTCAATTTTAAATTAATTGTATTGATGCTTCTTACACCCAACAACTTGAACTGATTGTCATAATCAAAATTAACATAAGTGAAGTCGCTTGAGAAACTAGTTTTCATTTTCTATGTAATTTCAACCGACAACATCGTTGCTCTTCGATTATGGCTACATGACCGATAAAAGATAATTAACAATTAATTACCGAAGGCATTGCCACGACCCAGCCCATGTCTGCCTCACGCCCGCCTACCATGACGTGGTCACACAAAGTCCACCCACTATCACAGGTCATTCATATGAACCTAGGGAAAACCTTATCGCACTATTGTTATATTAGTAACTAGCTTTTGCCAGCGGCTCTGCCCGAGTGAAAGTCGATTTTTCCATACCAACTTTGGCCGCCCTTTTCATCCCCTTAGGGGGTGAATTTCTGAAAATCCGAAATTTCTTAGCGGATGTCCTATAAGGAACCTACCAAACTTATTATTTGCGGTTGGTACAGTGTTCGGGTCTAGGGATCGAACCGCAAAATTAAGTTTGTTTTTTATTGTATATACTTTTCCGAGATAAAAAGTACCCAGTGTGGTGCCCAGGATATTAAAGAATAATTATACCAAGTTTCATCGTAATCGAACCGGTATTTTTTGCGTGATGCCTCAACAAACAGACAGAAAGACAAAAAGAAATTTAATCTCATTTTTGTGTTCGGTGTCGGTCTAGTATCACCCCCTGCCATTTATTTTTTTGATATTTTCAATGTACAGAAGTGGGTTTGGGCCGGACATGTCTGCCGCATGTCACATGACCGGTGGGCTAAAAGAGTCACTTATTGGGTCCCACTAAACGCAAGGCGACACCGCGGCAGACCAAGGCGAAGGTGGAGAGATGAACTAGATAAAAACCAGAAGGACTGGCCCGCAATGGCCGAAGACAGACTTGTGTGGAAAAGGGAAAGGGAGGCCTTTGCACAGCAGTGGGACATAAATGGGCTATAAATAATAATAATGCACAGAATTTTCACTTCTACAGATTTATTAAGTATAGATAAAAGAAAGTAATCATCAAATAAAATAATCAAGTCACAAAATCATCATATCAGCTGAAATACGTCTCTAAATGATGATCATAACAAACAAAGAGCAGAGCATATCATCCAGAGAACTTCTGCGGCCTTCACCAGGTCATCGCTCCACCTTGCGGGAGGCCTTCAAGCCGAGTCTCGGTTATTATTCATTAAGGGTCACGAATTGATTCAATCATCAAACTAAATATTGCGTTGGAATCCACATGGAGCAATTTTGGGTCCGGTAGTAATTTTACTACTATATACATATAAATGAATAGCTGTTCGTTAGTCTCGCTAAAACTCTAGAACGGCTGGACCGATTTGGCTAATTTTGGTCCGGAAATATTCGTGATAGTCCAGGGAAGGTTAAAACAGCAGATTTTTTAGAAACTGTTTTTCTGTACAGGCATGTATTATACACCACCTAAAAATGCTAAACTGAACTGTTAAATGGATGGAGTTATATAGGGTGTATAATGTGTAACTTTTGACTGGCTTGTTGGTCTAGTGGTTAGTGGCCCTGACTGCTATACTGGAAGTCGCGAATTCGATTCGCACCCAAGACAAATGTTTGTGTGATGAGCGCGATCATTTGTTCTGTGTGTGGGTGTAATTTATCAATAACTATCTGACCCGGCGAACTTCGTACCGCCTAATAGTCTAGCATTACCAGAACAGCATAATTCATTTTATATTGATATTTCAATTACAGATAGCGTTGTATTCGGACTTTTTTTCGTGATTTTTCCGAACCGACCAACCGTCACGCTATCACTAACTTCCTTTTCTTTCATATCACTGTTCACACAATCCATCTTTTCTTTGGCCTCCCTCTCCCTCTCCACCCATCCACATGTATACTCATAACTCTTTTAGTAACATGCATTTCATCTCTCCTGTTTACATGACCATACCACAAGACTTTCTTTTGAAAATTACGTAACAGTGATACCTAAACATTTGTTGAATATTTTACCATAATATAGTCATAAATAAATATCATGAGTTTTTCATGTTTTCGATTTGAAAGGTCACTTCTCGTTGTTAGCGTGGAAGGCAAAGGAAATATTTGTATTATTCAGATTTTATAAGATTTCCTACAATGGGTCCAACATTGTACTTATCTATACTTATAATAAATCTGTAGAAGTGAAAATTCTGTACATTGAAAATATCAAAAAAATAAATGGCAGGGGGTGTTACAAGACCGACACCGAACTAAAAAATGTGATTAAAAACATTTTTTGTCCGTCTGTCTGTCTGTTTGTTCAGGCATCACGCAAAAACTACTGGTTCCATTACGATTAAACTTGGCATAATTATTCTTTAATATCCTGGGCACCACACTGGGTACTTTTTATCCCGGAAAAGTATATACCATAAAAAACAAACTTAATTTTGCTGTTCGATCCCTAGACCCGATTACTGTACCAACCGTAAATAACAAGTTTGTCGCAGGTTATGTGTCACCCGCAGTGGAGTTCACTAAGGGACGCTGCGCACAGCTAAGATACTATAATATTTTATCTTAAGATACAATATCGCTCGCCATACAATTCAATGGACTATCACACACGACGAAGAAAAAAAATAATATTTCATATTTTCGTATCTCAAAAAAACCTAATAAAGCTATTTTCGACTTCTACGCGGACGAAGTCGCGGCTATTTATATTAAAACAACGGATTTCTTTGATCTCAGTCTTTTTATAACCAAATACATAAATGATTACATAACTTTATAAATCATTCGATTCGTTCTCGAACATGCTTATAAATTAGTTTAAACAAACCAGTTTAATATGAGTTTTGAATAGACTTGATACATGTATGATATCTTGATACTTTAGAAAATTCGAAGCTTCGTCTATAGTACAAAGATTTTTTAACAGACTTAAATTATTGCACACCAAACAATTTGGTTTTACAAGGGGTTGTTCAACAACCGATGCCGGTGTTGAACTTTTAGGACATATTTATAATGCATGGGAAGACAAATGCGATGCCCTGGGCATTTTTTGCGATTTGTCAAAAGCCTTCGATTGCGCGACTACACCATTACGGAATCCGGGACTCTTCCCTGGATCTTCTTACATCTTATCTGAGTGAAAGGATTCAGAGAGTTGATGTAAACGGAAAAAGTGTAGTGTCGATGACCCAGTCAGTCGGTATGAAATCGAGCAAGCACCAATGTGAAATTATCATTTCATATGTACTTTTCACTGGGCAACGACGCGGCGGACGAGCTGGCAAGGAGAGGATCTGAAGCGGTTGTCTTCGGGCTCGAACCCATTGTCGGTCCTCTTTGGTCAGCTGCGTAGTTGGCTACGTGAACACACATGTAAAGCTGTTGGTCCCAGATCTTTGACGGCAGACAGCTCCGACTCTCTGGGATATCATCCCGACTCACTGGGGTATCATCGCGACGCACTGGGGTATCATCCCAACGCACTGGGGTATCATCCCGACTCATCGGGTATAATTCCGACTCACTGGGGTATCATCCCGACTCACTGAGGTATCATCCCGACTCACTGGGGTATCATTCCGACTCACTGGGGTATCATCCCGACTCACTGGGGTATCATCGCGACTCATTCGGGTATCATCCCGACTCACGGGGACATCAACAGTCCGACTTACTGAAGCATCACTGCAGCTGTTGTGCCCAGACCTTTGACGGCAGACAGCTCCGACTCACTGGGGTATCATCACTCCGACTTACTGGGGCATCACAGCAGACAGTTCCGTAGAAACTTACCTAAGTAAATAGTTCAATTCTGGAATGGAGTCTCGGAAGACTTCCGAAAAGCAAAAAAAAAAAAATTGTGACGTTACAACAAATTTACAGTTTTCAGATTTATTCCTATACTTGTGCTATAAGACCTTGCTTTATATCAAATTTCAGGATTCTGGGTCAACGAGAAGTACCATATGAATTTCAATTTCCTCGAGAGTGTCGAAATGTACGTTTTTTGCTACATAAACCGAAGTATCTTTTTTCTCGTTAACTTATAAGTTTGATTTTTTAACAGCTTCAAGAGTCCGTAGACTTGAGTATATGGTATTAATTTCAACTCGATACCTCCACGCGTTCCCGAGATAAAGGGTCTTGACAGACAGAAGGACGGACAACAAAGTGATCCTATAAGAGCTCCAATTTTTCATTTTGAGGTTCGGAACCCTAAAAATTACGATGTTACTATCCCATTATTTTTTTGACCAGACTTGTTGACCAAAATTAACCTGTGGTGTAGGTATCTTTAGTTGCTCTTTGAGTTCTAGGGCCGTGGCAGCTCTTTCGAATCCTAACGCCTATAGATAAACGTCTATCTTTTCCAGACGCATTAGAATTACGCATATAACCGTGACTTTGTGAGTTCAATGCACCGTCCGCGTCCTATCAAACACAAGTCACAATCTGTTGAGATAAGGAAACCTTATCATCATTGTCTTTGCATATTGCAAAATGATTTGTAAGAGATGTTTCAAATGGGTACGGGAAATCAATATCTATATAAAGAGATACTGACTGACTGACATATCAACGCACAGCCGAAACTACTGGGACTAGAAAGGTGAATTTTACTACAAGATTTATGGCGTAGTATAGTATAGTCAGCCTTATAATGTTCCCACTGCTGGGACTCAGGCCTCCTCTCTAGGAGAGGGAATGGGCCGTAATCCACCACGCGGGCCCCGTGCGGATTGGTCAATGTCACATGTCTTCGAATTTTTGGTTCTAGAACATGATTCCTCACGATGTTTTCTTTCACCGTTTTTCACACTTAAAGAGAAATTTCCAAAATTCATTCCCTAAGTGAATGAAACGGGGGTCATCATGAAGCTAGTCAAGAATATTTTTGTTTTGATTCATATTTTTGAAAAGATAAAAATCTAACTTGATAAAAGTGACTTTTTTCACCCCAGTGTTATAAGTTTGACCGCTGTGGCTAGGATTATCGTTCACATGACATTCAGCTGTCACATTTCTCAAAAGAAATCGATTGAGTAATGGGACCGATTAATGATAATAACGGTTCACGGGTGTTCTTTTAGTTGTCGTACCTGGGTCGGAATGACTCCATCGAACCATTCTGCAGCTCTGGCTGACACACCTAAGGAGTAAGTAAAGAAGGAAAGATAGAAAGAGAAATAATTTATTTGCAGAAACACAAGACACGCAATCTTTAAACTAGCTTACAAATTACAAACATTCTTTATGGTTTTTTTTTATTATTTTTTTATTTTATATAAACCAGTGCTTGACTGGCAATCCCACCTGATGGTAAGCGGAGATGCAATCATTGATGGTCAGGCGCACTAGTTTATTAAGAGCCTATTCACTCTAGCCTTGAAGACACCTAAATTATAGTTGGACGGGAAGACCGCAGCAGGCAAATTGTTCCAGTCCTTCGATTTACGCGGTATAAACGACGAAGCGAAACGCTTAGTCCGGACCGTTGAAGTTTCAACACTCGCTGTTCGTTTTAAAATATGCGCCAGATCCGCGCAAATGATGTGAAATACACATTAAATGTAGACGGGTAGACGTCATTCTGAAGTTGCGCCTGCTTACTGATAATTTGGTTGTTTCATTTATAAACCCAAATCCCTAAATAGTGATTGAGTGTGGTTAGATAGACCACAAAACGCTACCTGTCATGATCCTTACATATTCCCTTTGCCTAGTTAACATGAAACAATAATAAGTCGCTCTATTGCGATATAAATTAGTGCTTGACTGCGACCCTACCTGATAGTAAGAAATGATGCAATCAAGTTAGAAGCGCACAAGTTTATTAAGAGCCCATATAATAGCATAATCAGCCTTTTAATGTTCCCACTGCTGGGACTCAGGCCTCCTCTATCTAGGAGAGGGTATGGGTCGTAATCCAGTGCGGATTGGTGAATGTCAAATGTCTTCGAATTTTTGGTTCCAGGACATGCCGGTTTCCTCACGATGTTTTCCTTCACCGTTTTGAGAGCAATGGTGATGAAATAATTACACAAATTAATGCGCCTGGCTGGGTTTGAACCCGCGACCTATAACTAGTAAGTCACTCAGCCACCATTGCTCTGAGTGCAAGCGTTAGTCAGTATTCAGGCAGCTCAACTCAGTGTTACTAAGGAACTCTCGTCGAAAACTTTTCAGAAATTCGCAAGAGCCAAGCCTGAGTCATAATTCCAGTTTATTAAAGACGAAAATAAGTTTCTTTGTGCTTCAGTTCAACGGCATATATTAACGAGTTTATGTGAGAACAACTAGCCATTAACGCCTTTGAAGTTGTTTAGTCAACAGTATAGTGTTAGATTTAGCGAAGTTTTAGAGTATAATAGTTTTTTTTTTTTACTGTATTATGATCTAAGGCAACAGCTCCACTTTGTGTGATTTATTTCATCACCACCGCTTCCAACACGGTTTTGGAAATATGCGGAACAGAGAGTAAAGTCTCGCAAAACTCCGTTTGAAAAGGGAGGATATCCAACTGCCCGATAGATGATTTCGGGCTGTTCTATATGTTCTAATCGCGCGGAGAACTTTGATTGCGCGATGCAGGATTAGTTCTTATGTGACGTCATAGATGTCGCTACACGGTAAAAGAAAACCGTGTGAGTAAACTGGTATGTCCTAAAACTAAAAATTCGAAGACATAATTATAATGTCCAGCTACCCGCACAGGGCCCGCGTGGTGGATTATGGCCCGTTCCCTCTCCTAGAGAGGCCTGAATCCCAGAAAAGGGAACATTGTAAGGCAAATTTTGTTTTTGCTTATTATGACCTGTTTTGCTTAAGAAACAGCTATCAATCAGATCATTAAGAAAGACATAGAAAAAGCCAATACTAATGACAACTACTGTAGCAATCCGGCCGATCGCGCGAGGCAACGGTCTTCACGCCCCAACCGCTGCCGGGATTCCGATCCCGATGTCCGTCCGACAGACCGGTAAACGTCCAGACCGAGCCCAAGTCGTCGACGGGGCGCGTACTGTTCCACGCGCGCCTCAAGGAGATATCAGCAAATCGTAGGGGCCCAGCAGGGTCGAAGCCTACTGGGGCCACGGGTAGTGTGAAAGTGAAACTCGGGGCCCTGGGACGAAGGCAAAGAAGGAACAGGATTTGGGATTTGTCATAAGATGATTTTCACACCAAAAAAAAAACCGCTTCCTCGATTTGTGATCGCACCCAAGTTACAGGAGTAATGATCCTAGTGAGGAGAAACGTATTTAATTCCGTCTCTTCTAAGGCCATTAACTCCCTAGCCCTTTCAACACACATGAGGATAACTGAAGGATATTTCCGTAACCTAGTCGATACATAAAAGCATAGTATCAACCGTTTAATATTCAACACGAGTTGGTATGTTAGACTAGCGGAAATGGATGACCATTGCGTGTCGGATGAGGAGGCAATTTTGTTCGTCTGGCCGCGTTAGAACGATTGTTACAAAAAGATCGGCTTGATATTTCGATTATTTTTTAAGAGTGGAGATTATTTTTGGTAAACGTGAGGTCCGTTCCTGGATCGCGCAGTATTTTTAAGCTTTGTTATCTGGAACTTCTAAGGTAGAAGTCTAGGGCCTGGTCAATCGATGTTAACAAACTTATGAATAATATAGTCCTGCCAGGGTAATGGAACGCATCATTGTAATGATGAATGATGCCAAAGGACGTCCATTGCTGAACCAGGCTAAGCATTCAGCAGTCTCTTGGGCTTACCAGTACTTCGCTACACCTTGTGTTAGGCCTTCTGACGACGCGACTTGTGACACGCGGTTTTCACTTCAGAACAAGCTGTTTTTTTTTTAGTTTTCAAATCATCCAATGACTTTTCCCACTCCAGGACGATTAAAACCCACTCCTATGTTCCTTCTTTGCCTGGAGTTCCAAGACCCCGGGGTTCCCTTTCGGATAACCCAGCAGCCTTGCGTTTCAGGACCCTGGGGTTCCCTTTCGGACAATCCAGCAGCCTTGCGTTCCAGGACCCTGGAGTTTCCTTTCGGACAACCCATAGCAGCTGTTGTCTTGCTACTACTAAATGACCTATACAGATCTCTCCAGAAGGGCAATGACCAACGAAGATAAAACTTTTCTACACTGCCAAATAATATTTATAAATAAAACTAGGCCTGGCTCTGTGTGATAACTTTCGTCACTGAAGTCAACGAACGTGATTAAAAACAATTATTACTTTATTAGTTCCTAGCTTCTGCCAGGAGCTTTGCTCTCGTGAAAGTAGAGGTGGAATTTACACGAGCCGCAGGCGAGGGCGTTATGGAGCAGAGTGCTGCAGTCTTTCCACGTGTATCAAACGACGTTTTTCAATACACTTACGAAGAAATACTTTCTCTGAAAATGACGACGCAACGCGACGAAAATTTTCCAGAGTTGCTATTATACATTTTAATTTTAATTTAGGTGGCAACAGGCTGTCGTAAGCATTTTCTGTCTCAATCATAATATCTGGCGCATCATCTAAAGAATAAGCGAGCTAAGAACAAAATAAAAAAAAATATCTTGAAAAGTAAAATCACATAAAGACAAATTAATAAGATTTACTAAGCCTCGTAATTTAATTTACCAATATTTACAAATAGAGCATTCTGAATCAGGGATCATATAAATACCTAGCCTTTTCCAACAACGTTGGAGCCGGTTTCCAGTCCAAACTTCATTTTATACTTTGCCTAATTCACTCGTGGCATTTCACACGATGCCTAAAGTGGGAACTACATTAGACAGACGCACACGTGGGCGACGCCCGAGTTTTAAGTAGAGTAGGGTCGCGTGGCGCGATGTGGGTTTAATTTAGCTCTACAAATCTATTTACCATATAAAATGTATGGAGACCGACGCGCCCAGATCAGCGTACTTACGTGGCTCACATAGACCCAATGTATTTCTACCTTAAACATTGCATTTTGTTACTTCTTCACGTTCGTGTGCCAATTTTCATAGAAATCTGTTTAGCTGTTCCAGCGCACATGACACACAAAGTTTCGCCTTTAAAATATTAGTGTGATAAACAATTGTATATCACAATGAGAGTAGTGGTGGCCGAGTGGTAACAGCCCCGACTTACGAGTTGTAGGTCGTGGGTTCAAACCCAACCAGGCGCATTACTTTGTGTAATTTATTTCATCACCACTGCTCTCAAAACGGTGAAGGAAAACATCGTGAGGAAACCGGCATGTCCAAGAATCAAAAATTCCAAGACATGTGACATCCACCAACATAACAACCTCAACCAACCCAATCCTCTCCTAGAGAGGAGGCCTGAGTTCCAACAGTGGAAACATTATAAGGCCGACTATGCTAAACAATTGATTCAATATTTGATACAATACCTAGAAGAAGCTCGGCATTCTATACAATGACTTAGCATTCTATACAGTGCCTGAATTTTGCACACAAATACTTAGCCATAATACTACTAAAAATCATACTACGGATTAACATTTGCATTCATTGACCTTGTCAGTAAACAAGTGGCAAGCACCAGACCGCGTCGAAAGGTACACAAAATTACCTTTCAGTGTATAATAACTAATTTT
Organism: Mythimna vitellina; assembly: GCA_949316375.1. Taxonomy (NCBI): domain Eukaryota; kingdom Metazoa; phylum Arthropoda; class Insecta; order Lepidoptera; family Noctuidae; genus Mythimna; species Mythimna vitellina. Next base: position 2,926,733 of record OX438714.1, on the reverse strand, counting down.
AAAGCGAATATTTAATAACAGGAATTTTGTGCGCAGTTTAGCGTATGACGTGACATGAGCCTTTTCTTTGATGTAATAATATTATAATAATTTTATTTATTTATTTACAAATTTTATACAAATTAGGTTTAATATAATATAATAGTTTGGCTGGTTGAGCAGTGGTGGCCGAGTGGTAAAGGCATCGTCTTACGAGTTGTAGGTTGCGGGTTAAAACCCAGCCAGGCGCTTAATTTGTGTAATTTATTTCATCAGCACTGCTCTCAAAGCGGTGAAGAAAAACATCGTGAGGAAACCGACATGTCCTAGTACTAAAAATTCGAAGACATGTGACATTCACCAACCTGCACTGGGCCAGCGTGGTGAATTACAGCCCATTCCCTCTCTTAAAGAGGCCTTAGTCCCAACAGCTTTATTAGATTAAGTACCTATAGATATACATTATTTTTATTTATTTATTTCTAAAACTAGATGCGCCCGCGTGAAAGTAGGATTCTCCATACAAACTTTGGACCCCCGTTTCATCCCCTCACGGGGAGAATTATTAAGAATCCTCTCTTAGTGCTCGCCTAGCAGTACTACACTGCTAGCAGTGTAGTCCTAGAACCAAAAATTCGAAGACATGTGACATCCACCAACCCGCACTGGGCCCGCGTGGTGGATTACGGTCCATACCCTCTCCTAGAGAGGAGGCCTGAGTCCCAACAGTGGGAACATTATAAGGCCAAAGGCAATGTATGTATGTATGTAATGCTCGCCTGCGTCATAAAAGGAAAAATTGTGCAAAATTTCACGCTCCTAGTTCCAGTAGTTTTGGCTGTGCGTTGATATGTCAGTCAGTCAATTTCTCCTTTTATATATATAGATATATTAATATCTTAAATGACTAGACTCAATGCGATATTGTAGTTCTCTTATTTAACCATTTAAATACTACCTTATATAGTGCCACTTTATATACCGTTAATATATACAACACGATGCATAGGAAATAAAACTAAAAAGGTCAATAGATTATATATCGATCTAGTCTGAGTCAAGACACGAAAGAAAACGTACACACATAACGAGTACATAATATTCTAAAACAAAGTTCACAGTGTCTGTCTGTTTGCGATAAACTCAAAAACTGCTGACCCAATTTTCAGGCGCTTTTCACCACTAATGATTCATGAGGAACTTTTAGGTGTATACAAAATGCGTATTGTAGTAATTTTAGAGATTTCTAACACCCGTGTGAAGCTGGGGCAAGGCGCTAATGGTAAACAAACCTGTCTCATACAGTAATTGCTTCCTAAATTAACATTTCTAATTACCCAATTAATAATGAATTTAGAGCATTGCCGTCTAATTAGGCCATTAATGACGAATGCGTTATGTAATGTAAATGGTGTTAATATTATACCTAACTAGCTTTTGCCCGCGACTTCGTCCGCGTAGAAGTTGAAAATGGTTTTATTAGGTTTTTTGAGATACGAAACTATGAAATATTATTTATTATCTTCGTCGTGTGTGATAGTCCAATTAATTGTATGGCGAGCAATATTGTATCTTAAGATAAAATATTATAGTATCTTAGCCGTGTGCAGCGCCCCTTAGTGAACTCTACTGCGGGTGACATAACCTACGACAAACTTATTATTTGAGGTTGGTACAGTAATCGGGTCTAGGGATCGAACCGCAAAATTACTTTTGTTTTTTACTGTATATACTTTTCCGGGATAAAAAGTACCCAGTGTGGTGCTCAGGATATTAAAAAATAATTATACCAAGTTTCATCGTAATCGAACCGGTAATTTTTGCGTGATGCCTGAACAAACAGACAGACAGACAAAAAATGTTTTAATCGCTATTTTGGGTTCGGTGTCGGTCTAGTAACACACCCTGCCATCGGGCTTGCAGACGGCGAGCAATGGGTGGCTCGCCGTCTGACCGTCTGGTAACCGTCCGGACCGAGCCCAAGTCGTCGACGGCGCGTACTGTTCCACGCGCGCCTCAAGGAGATGTCAGCAAATCGTAGGGGCCCAGCAGGGTCGAAGCCTACTGGGGCCACGGGTAGTGTGAAAGCGGAACCCGGGGCCCTGGGACGAAGGCAACGAAGGAACAGGAGTGGGTTTTTAGTCAGTAAGAGTCTGACACTATCTCTCGCTCTGCCCAAGAGCGGGGATGTCATAAGGATGATTTTCCCACCCAATAAAAAAAAAAAAACACCCCCTGCCATTTATTTTTTTTGATATTTTCAGTGTACAGAATTTTCACATCTACAGATTTATTATAAGTATAGATTAGCAATTACAACTTTCTTTGTAAAAAAAACTCGTATTTAAAAGTAATTGTATTCCCATCTAACATAAGGACACATAGCACGAACACTTAAGGCTGATTTTCCACCAAATATGTGCTATGCAGCTATGCTAGGATGCACATATTTGGTGGAATATCTATGCTGCTATGCAGCTAGGATGTAATAGCTATGCTATGAAACTATGTGACCGTTTCCACTGATACTAAGCTACGTAGCGGTGCGAGTAAGATGTGCTATGAAGATGCGCCGCCGCAAAGTAGCAGCGCGATGAAGATGGGCAGCTCGAGCTAAGCAATGTGTCTATAGTAGGAAAGAGGCACATAGCTACACCACTCGCGACCATCCATAGCACGCATCCATAGCATGCTTCAATGTACAAATCACCAACTCATTTTTAAATTAGCCCCTTTATGCCAAAAAATTGCGAACTATCACAACGTTTTTCCTGAAACGGCTCGCCGATTTTCATCTGGGTCCTTGACATTACCCACACAATTTATTGTGCGTACAAATCACCAACTCATTTTTAAATTAGCCCCTTCTTGCAAAAAATTGCGAACTGTCACATCGTTTTTCCTGGAACGGCTCGCAGATTTTCATCTGGGTCCTTGACATTACCGATACAATATATTGTGCCTACAAATCACCAACTCAATTTTAAATTAGCCCCTTCTTGCAAAAAAATGTCACTTACAACATTTTTCCTGAAACAGCTCGCCGTTTTTCATCCGGATCCTTGACATTAGAGACACAATTTATTGCGCCCACAAATCAGCAACTCAGTCATAATGTTATCATAGCACTGTCTGTGAAGACCGGTCATAATTCCGCTTCGACGTTTATAGCGGCCGCCTGATAAGGGCGATCGTGGCCTATTTGTGTCTCACCACACAATGTATTGATTTCATGTTCAAATCATTTATTATAGTTTTAGGTACTGATGTGATAGCATCGACACCTCGTACGCATAAAGGGCGTATTACACTACTCGATATTCAGACAGTCTGAGTCGATGTCGCGTAGTGTAATAAGGGTTAGACCGGTCTTACTCGGAACAAAAAATAAGACAGTCTGAATATCGTGTGCTGAACATCGCGTAGTGTAATAGGCCCTTAAAAGGTCGTAACGCCGCGCCGGTAACACAAAAAGCGTTTTATTGTTAATTATAAGTAATTTGTGAAAATTCTTTTAACCAATGTCATTATGTAATCAATAATCAGTCGAAGACGCTGGATGTACTATGAAATAATAATACATTTTTCTTGTTTAAAATACAGTTTTACTCAAAATATATGTTACGACCTTATCCATTGGAAGTATCAATATGTTTATTTTTAGGAGTACTTTTCTTTGAATAAAAATCAGAGTTTACAATAATTATGTTGGTTTTTCTTCTTTTTTACAAACAAACGCTTGTCTCCACAAAAAATAATGTAAATATCCTAACTACGCTTCATATTTTTAAGTTACTCAATTCTTTCACAATCACTTTGAACGTTTAGATATAGTTCCGTTATTTCATTGTTCTCTTAGCTGCCACTGGCTTAATTTAAATTCTATTTTATAATTTTTTTATTACTTATCAACATTGTGCTCACATATTAGAAGCGACAAGAAATATGTAACCAAGATTTATGTAACTCATAATATGATTTAAGAGAGTGCCCATGGAGTTTCTTGCACGTTCTTCTCCATAGAGATCTACGCTTTGGTCTATTTAAAATAAAATTTTCTGATTTCTGATTTAACATTTATAATTATTAATATTTAAAATAAAAATATAAATCAGGAATAGGGGTCCAAGCCACCTGTCGTGAATGAGAAATCTCCTAACAATTCGCGCTGCGATATATTATTATCATTAAGATAAAATACTATTTATTTTTCCTTTGAGAAAAATATTATCAGATAAATTAATAGAGATATCTACAGCTTAGAAGATTAGTAGCATTGAATATTATTGCGATTTTAGAAATAAAACGTGTTTTATTATATCTATATAAGTATATACTTACATAAAAATGAATCCCTATTTCCCTTCGTCACACCATCACGCGTGAACGGCTGGACGGATTTCTAGACTATTTTTTTTTTGTTGTTAGTTATTATCAGAAGATTCTTATGAACGAAAAAAATTTAAAAAATGGTAGTAGGGTAGAGTAGAATAGAGTATACAGTTGACGGGAGCGAAGCCGCGGGTACAAGCTAGTATATAATATTTGCGGGAAAATACGTAACATATTTTCCGGCTAACCGTAAATAATATTGTTATCAGTAAACATTTTAATTAACTCAAATAACCGCACATTTCTTACTTAATACAAAGTATTAAACGTATTATTTTACACATCGAACTACGCATTTATTATTATAAAATAAACTAGTTTCTGCCAGCGGCTTCGCCCACGGATAAGAAGGTTTCTTCATACAAACTTTGGATCCCCGTTTTATCCTCTTTGAGGGTGAATTTTGGAAAATTTTCTCTTAGAGCTCACCTACGTCATAAAAGGAAGCCTTGTGCAAAATTTCACAGTCGTAGTCCCAGTAGTTTCGGCTGTGCGTTGATATGTCAGTCAGTCAGTCAGTTTCTCCTTTTAAATATATAGATAATGAACAACGTGTGTATAATCACAAGGTCTAAACGCAAACTTAGCAAAGAGAAAACAATGTAAATATGTAAGGATCCTGGTGAGTGACATTCAGTAATTTCTGCTTGGAAAAAGATCGTGAATTTACCATATTTATTCCTAATAGTAAAATACTAAATTTAACAACTTCCAAGCCAAAGAAAAATTGGCCAAATGCGAGTTGGACACACGGAGAGTTCCGTAGCTTAAAACGAAAAAGCATTTTAATTTTATTTGACTGATCGATCCTTTTTAGGAAGAACGTAACTAAACGACAAAATGCATTTTTTGCAGAAATGGGTTCTCTCTTCCATCATCATCATTTCAGCCGAAAGACGTCCACTGCTGGACATAGGCCTCCCCCAAGTGCCGCCACAATGAACAGTCCTGTGCTTCTCGCATCCATCGTAATCCCGCAACCGTTACCAGGTCATCGGTCCACCTTGTAGGAGGCCTTCCAACGCTACGTCTTCCGGTACGTCGTGGTCGCCATTCCAGAACCTTTCGGCTCCTACGGCCATCCGTTCTGCGAGCAATGTGCCCTGCCCATTGTCACTTAAGTTTGGCGATTCTTCGTGCTCTCTTCCATACTATTAAAGTATTTATGAAAATATGTTAATACTTAGCAACTATCATGTTTAGTAACTATATGAATTATAGGTAAGTTAAATTGATATAGCTATATCTATCATTATTTTGTTTTTATAATCACACCCAACTATCACACAACGCCGTCCAGTCTCGTTGTGTTATGAGTACTAGACAACTGATAAACATACTTAAATATTTCTAAATACAAACATATTCTAGATAAATTACACCCAGACACAGAACAAATGATTGTGCTCATCACACAAAAAATTTTCCTGGATGGGAATCGAACCCACGACCTCTGGCATAGCAGTCAGGGCCACTAACCACTAGACCAACAGGCCAGTCAAAAATTATGAAAGAAAAAATCCATTCTTGCAATAAACACAAGCTGTCGCTTACGACGTTCTTCCTAAATAGAGTAGATATTATTAATAGGGTCCCATTGGTCGCCCCTCGTATGCAAGTGCTCAAAAAGCGTCAAATGTATTGTCCACATGGCCTTCAATGGGATAACTGCCCATTCTCAACTTGTGTTCAATGTTCTATTTCGAAGTATTTATCATTTTAAAAGGGGTGACCAGACGGTTGCAAACTAGCATTCCAAACAAGGTGACCTTGGTTTATGTTTGGTTTGTGTTGCGGCTACATGGATGTAAACCAGGCGCCAACACGTTCGGTGGTTGGGAAGACGCGCCTCCCAACTAAGGGCGTTGAAGGTCATGTTTTACAACTGTAGTCTACACAGATTGAAACTAGCAAGGTCACCTTGGTTGGGACGTTGGTTTGCAACCATCTGGTCACCGCTTTAGTCTTTGTACGACTACAAGAATTTAATAATTTTATTATTCATAACAAATAATGTAAACGAATTTGTACATTTTTAAAGTTTTTTTTTATGATATTATAGTCTAGTAGTGCCTGACTGCGATCCCAGCTGATAGTAAGCAGTGACGAATTCGTTGATGGTAAATTTAAAATTTTGTTTTGTTGGAACCGGAATAGGAGTTCCAGGAGGTAATAGCATCAAATGAAACACTACTAAAGCTAATCAAAAATTCAGTTAAGTATAAATGAAACAAAACAACACATTAAAGAGTAATCGACAGAAGAAGGAGCGAGGTTCCTCTCAGACAAATATAAACTTGTTTATACCTCCAATATAGGAAACTTCTGATAAAAAAATTCGGTTCGAAATCATTCGTTCCGAACTATTGGACTCGAACCTCACCTCTGAAACATCTTTTTTTTATTTATTTTTTATTTGATTTAAACCAGTGCTTGACTGCGATCCCACCTGATGGTAAGCGGAGATGCAATCATTGATGTGACAGGCGCACTAGTTTATTAAGAGCCTATTCACTCTAGCCTTGAAGACGCCTATATTATAGTTGGACGGGAAGACCGCAGCAGGCAAATTGTTCCAGTCCTTCGATGTACGCGGTATAAACGACGAAGCGAAACGCTTAGTCCGGACCGTTGAAGTTTCAACAACGTAAGGGTGGATACTCGCCGTTCGTCGGTTTGTCCGATGGTAGAAAGGAGATGGCGGAATCAAGACATCATCTCAGCTTGAGATGCCCTTTTAACCGCCTACGTCAAATATACCCCACAAACACTCACGCATTTATTCCGCCAGGGCGCACCTCCACGACCAAATACTCCTCTCGTCAGCTCTACTGTAACCTATGGGGATTCTAGAGCTAAACGAGGTGGAGTATCCAGTCGCAAATATACGACTCTGGCGAATAGGGCACAGAAAAACTTGTGACGCATCCGACGCAAGCGGTTAAACCGTCTCAATCAACACTCAACTAAAATAATTGTTATAAAAAACCTGTAATATTTTAGTCATGTATCAAATGAGAGCAGTGCGTGACCCAGTGGAAACGGCTCCGACGTAGGGTTATATGTATTTCACCGGGACACCATGGTGGCGCGACCAGTTGCGTCGCCATGGTGTCCGTAAGCTATTTAACTAGACACGATACAGACAACAGAGTCGCTACACCACACTGAGACAGTATCGAAATGGACTGCCACATTAAATGGACACCAGGTGAATAACTCTCTATAAAGCTGTATACATTTTGTTGGTAGCGGCGACTGATCGCGCCACCATGGTGTCTCAGTGAAATATAGCCCTTGAGTTTATTATAGGTTGCGGGTTCAAACCCAGACAGGCGCATTACTTTTTGTTATTTATCGTGAGGAAACCAGCATGTCCTAGAACCAAAAATTCAAACACATGTGACATCCACCAACCCGCAATGGGCCCGCGTGGTGAATTACGGCCCGTTCCCTCTCATAGAGGGGATGCCTGAGTCCCAGCAGTGGATAGATTAAAAGGCTAATTATACTACGCTATGTATCAACTAGTTCCCTTAGCTTTAGTTCAATAACCTATAAAGTTTGGCTTTAAATATACAAAGTCTATTAATATAATAACACGTGTTTATCACATACTCAAAAATTACGCGCAAAATCCACATTAGAATTGTTGTACCAATTTTATGTAAACGCTGTTCGTTTCTCAAATTTAACTGACTCAAACAGTATTTGAACAAATCAATTTATTATTAATCGATGGCACGATACACGAGAAAAACCGATTTAAAAAAATATCTATTTCCATCATCACTGTGTCATCTCCCTAATATATTTCAAATCCACGTGTATCAAACCGATTTGTTTATGAACCAATACTATCAATAAATTGACTAACGACCTTGGAAACTTGCCAAAAGACGGAAAAAAATATCACATCTGAACGATCACTTTCAATTTCAGTGCAAGTCAATAGCCTGGAATATAAACAAAGAAATATTTACCAAGTTCGTCCACCGGCACAGAGCTCAGAGGCTCCATTGCCATTGTTAACCACAATAAAACACAACACAATAGCCACAGAAAAAAATAAGTAATAAAAAAAAAACAAAATGAAAACACTAAAAATGTCAACTGCGTAAAAGGCACTGAAAACTCCGTGCGAGACGACCGTCCTCCTTGACGGTCTGCGCGTTACTGCTGTTGAATTTTGAATTTAGAACGCGTGGACTGGCGAGTAAACAAAGCGATGCGCCAGCGCACACGTCGGCGCACAATAGACTGATAGTCACAGAAGGCTTGCTTCACGGAAAGTTATTGCACTGACGTACAGTGTTTGACGTAAGTAAACAAAAATATATAATTATTCAATGCAACTGTACTGTGACTCGTGTGAGTTTGTAATGAAAAAAGCGTGTGCATATAGAACGCTTTCTTTCTTTCTTTCGATACGACCGTTGACGTCCCTAGGGTGACTTTTTCAGGACGGGGGCCTGGTTCCTGAAATGCCTAGTATTTTGGCGTCTATCTTAGAATTTCTAATCGGTAGCCCAATTTTCTGGTGTGGGCGCCCACTCGGCACTCATACGACAAGGCATGCTGTGTAAAATGTAATATTACGTCCAGAAAAGGAATATAGGAAGAATGATTGTATGCATGATGATGTAGCTCAAGGGGGAGGAGGAGGGGCAGTAGATTAATAGTGTAGGTTTGGGCTTATAATGACGAAGGGCATTTTTAAGGTTCCGTACCTCAAAAAGAAAAAACGGAACCGTAATAGGATCACTTTGTTGTCCGTCTGTCTATCTGTCTGTCCCTTTATCTCGGGTACGCGTGGAGGTATCGAGTTGATGTTTGAGTTGAATTAAAACCAAATTCAAATTAAAAATTCAGGTCTGCGGTCTCTAAAAGTAGTAAAAAAAACAAACTTCTAAGTTAACGGATAAAAAAGATACGGCCGTTTATGTCGCAAAAAACGTATATTTCGATACTCTCAAAGGAATCAAAATTCCCAGAATTCTAAAACTTTGCAAGGTCTTATAGCACAGATACAGGAATAAATCTCATCATCTTCCCGCCCTTATGCCGTTTTATTTGGGGTCGGCACAACACGTCTTTTTCTTAAATTCTGCCCTGTCAACCGTCACGCTATCACTAACTCCTTTTTCTTTCATACCACTTCTCACACAATCCATCCACCTTTTCTTTGGTCTCCCCCCTCTGCCTCTTCATTTAAAAAAAAAATCTAAACAGTAAATTTATTGTTACCTACATCACACAAAAAGTACTTTTTTGCAATGCGGAAAAATCTTCGAGACTCCATTCGGGAATAGTTGTTTATGCGTGATTCCGACTTGTACTTGTCTGTTTTTTTTCTATCTACCTATCTAAATGTATTTTTAACCTTATCTTCATGTCCTCACCTTATGCCTCTTGTTATTACACAATTTTATTATCAACTAGCTGGTGCCGGCAACTTTGTTTTGTCTACGCCATGCTCGTAAAACAACACAATGCCCTTAGGACCTACATCAACTATTATCAGTGAAAGTCCCGGCTAATCGGTCCAGCTATTTCGGAAATTAGCGGGAACAAACAGACAGAGAGACAAAAAATGCATTGTTGTTATAGATATCGAATATACTTTCATATGCATTTAGTAATACAATGTTATTTTTAACCGACTTCTAAAAAAGGAGGAGGTTCTCAATTCGGATGTTTGTATTTTTTTTTTTTGTTAGTCGCGCATAACTTCGTCGCTTGCCAACCGATTTGAAAAATTATTTGTTTGTTGGAAAGGGTATACTTTCCAAATGGTCCCGTAGTCACCAAGTCGGGATCTGATGATGAAATCTTGGCGAAATCGAGGGAAATCCTCAAATATTATAAGGCAACCATATAGTAATTTTGGTATTTTCATCGAGAACTTAAGCATTTACAGTCAAAAGTAATTTGATGTCTGTTTATAAGTGTATCGCAACTAAAAAGTGTGAAATAAAAAACTTAAAGAAAAAGACAGTCTTCAATAAAAACGGAAATCGGTGTTTCTCGGTATTATTTGTATCTTATTTAACACCGACTTCCGAAATTAAAGTTATTTTGATCCTTTTAGTGTTTTTTTTTATTGAAATCGGTTATTTTTTTTTGTAAAAACTAAAAGTTTTACAAACCAGACACTTCTTTAATCATTTATTGTCGTACACCATAACAACTTACAATATATGAAGATAACAGAGTTCACGTACATCACAGACCATCAATTACAAACACAGACACTTCAATTTTATTTATATATGTACAGACAGGTTTGTGTTTTTGTGTGAAGCTACTCGATAATGGGGCGACATTCTAACAGTTTGTATTTCTAAATTTAGCACTTTGTTTGTAACGTGTTTACTCACAGTAGGAAAATTTATATGTAAGGGTTAGTTCACACCAAGTTGCGAAGTGACGCGATATTGCGCGAAGAGCAACTCAAAATATAACTTTATTTCTTCCTACTGTCCACTGACGCGTAGCTTCATAGAGGCGTATACGTCATTATACGCTTGGTGTACGCCTGCCCGAAGCTACCATACCAAACTATGAAACTCTGTCGATGAAGCGGCAGCGTCGTGACGTCGTGTCGTGTCTATGGAACTTCGCGTCCGGGGACAGTAGGCCATATTTTGTTTGTAAGCTTCACGCAGGCGTACACCAAGCGTATAATGACGAATACGCGTCTATGAAGTTACGAGTCCGGTTCAGTAGGCCATAGTTTTGTATGTAAGTTTCACGCAGGCGCACACCAAGCGTATAATGACGAATACGCGTCTATGAAGCTACGCGTCCGTGGACTGTAGGCCATAGTTTTGTATGTAAGCTTCACGCAGGCGTACACCAAGCGTATAATGACGAATACGCGTCTATGAAGCTACGCGTCCGGGGACAGTAGGCCATAGTTTTGTATGTAAGCTACACACAGACGTACACCAAGCTTATAATGACGAATACGCGTCTATGAAGCTACGCGTCCGGTGACTGTAGGCCATAATTTTGTATGCAAGCTTCACGCAGGCGAATAATGACGAATACGCTTCTACAAAGCTACGCGTCCATGGACAATACGCCTTACTACACAAAAAGATACACATTTCAGATCGAGATGCCACAATGAAATCTGAATCTTTCCATGTAGTAAATAAAGTTACATTTTGAGTCGCGCTTCGCGTCGCACCTCGGTGTGAACTGACCCTAAGGAGGTTATGAGGACGTAAAGTTTATGATTTTTATGTTGTTATTGTTGCATCGAGATTAATTATTGTGTCATACATTAGTCCTTTGAAAAGCTTTTGTATCTTAGTTGCGCTAGTATTAGAAAAGACAATAGATGCACTTAATGCCAACTTTTGTTCATTTGTAGTTTGTTTTTTCGCAGATCATTGCTGTTGAGAATTTTAAGGTGAGAAATCATTCTATTACTTCTCCCGCTCTAGAGCGGAGAGAGAGGGCGTGTCAGACTTTTACTGACTAAACCATTCTATGTTTCTTGTACGTTCCCGAACTCCGGTTCTCCGGTTCTGGGTAGTTACTGATAATATTTATGTAGTAAAAAAAAAAAAAAAAAACGAAATCCTAAAATTGTCCACGAAAATTTGTCATAATTGGTAAATTCATAATTGAATCAATTATTCATAACAATTGCTACTAGAAAATACTACGCGCATTTTCCATTGTTTCTCATTCATAATCTGAAAAATAGCCTGTACAATATTTCCATAAATTGAGTAACATTTTGGGATATAAACAAACGCTAATAACTTTGCTGTTTATGAATATTATTTGTTGAGACTTTACTTAAATAATAACAAGGCCTTTTCTAATAAGCCCTTTAAGTATTTGTACTAATTAAAAACTAGTGGTGTGTAGATAAGATAGATTTGTGTGTACGTTTAAATCTAGAACTACACTGCACACACGTGGGCCACACACGCCGATCTGGGCGCGTCGGTCTCCATACATTTTATATGGAAACTAGACTTGTAGAGCTACACTTGATCCACGCCACGCGACGCCACGCAACGTCTTTCTACATACAAATCTGGCGTGTTACACGTGTGCATCAGTCTAATGTAGTTCTAGCTTGAATGTTCACTCACAGGTAGACCAAAGCCTGGAAAGACATTTACACAGATTCTTTTTATCCCGTGAATATGTTCCTTTGGCATAATTACGAATTCCATGCAGTCAGTGCCGCTTCCAAAAGCTAATGACTTCATAAAATTACCAAGAATGTAGCAACTTATATTTAGTGCACCACAATTCTGTAAATATATTTAATTTTGTCAGCGAGGTGCTCGTAAAGAGGAATTAACTTGTTTTGTCTTTATCTTCTTCAGTCGCACCTAATTGGGAAACGCTTGAGTCACTTGTCTTGGCTGTTCAAAGAGATTTAGTTTCTTGAAATTTCTAGAAAATATGTCTCGTGCAGGAATTTTCACTAGAGATTTTTATCACCGTCTATTTTCCCATATAAAACGAATCTATACTTGGACGAGGGCGCCATATCGAGTTTTGTGACACGTCACGTAGCCTATGTACAGCGCGCAATTAAGACGGTTCTAACGATACCTCATATGTCGAGTTCAGATAAGTAGACTAGGAGCTACGAGGGAACAGATGAACATACTCACATACATACATACATAGCCTGTCAAAATCAAAACCCTCCTTTGGCTTTGCCGTAGTCGGGTAAAAAGGGCAGAATATACTCGTAAGTAGAACAATACATAAAAACAAGTAGTTTTACTTAGACTTCTAGCGACATCTATGACGCCAAATAATAACTAAAAGTACAAAGTCCTGCATAGCGGTATCTCTGCACGTCTAGAACATAAACCAAAGTCCGAAATCAACGATTGTATAGTTGCCTGGACTGGTCCGAAGATCCTGCCTTTTCAACGGAGATTTGCGGGACTTTACACCCAGTTCCGCATACCTCTAAACTAAAAACTTGCTAGGTAAAATTAAAAAATGTCCTTGAATTCGACCCTAATAGCATCACTGTTCTACAAGCCAGGGTCTACAAAGGAAGCACTCATTACTTACTGACAGACATACGAGCAAATAATCAGGGGAGGGAGACAGTGACCGATCGAGGTCAATTTCGCGAATTGCATGCCCAAAATAACGAAGCATTTGACCGACAGACGGGGGTTTGGTCACGTAGGCACCTGAGAGAGCAGTGATGCTTCAGATTCCTGTGGCATGTAAGACTGAAGAGGTGCGGCCGTGAGCAACACAATTTTGTTGTTGTTTTCAATTTATTTATATTTTTCTGTTTAATGTAAGTTTTTACAAAATTGTTTGTTCAATGTGTGCCAAATAAACATGTTCATGTAACGGCCCAGTCTTACGCGTTACAGGTCGCTGGTTCAAACCCAGTCAGGCACATTACTTTGTGTAATTTATGTCATCACCAGTACTCTGATGAAGGATAGAATCAAAAATTCGAAGACATGTGACATCCACCATCCCGCACTGGGCCCTCGTGGTGGATTACGGCCCATTACCTCTCCTAGAGTCCTTTCTGCTCACACACAGGCCCCCTGGCTTGTGTTCCACAGTAACAATTTACCTGCTGCGGTCTTCCCGTCCAACTATAATTTAAGTGTCTTCAAGGCTAGAGTGAATGATTGCATCTCCGCTTACCATCAGGTGGGATCGCAGTCAAGCACTGGTTTATATCATTTAAAAAAAAATACCGAGATTTTGATGATTTTAATTTTAAAGCCCCAGTCTAAAAGTAGAGATTAGAGTTTTCGGTGAAAGTACATAACCGTAAATATGGACTCTTAATAAATGTAATGTTGCTAATTGTATTTCTTTTCGTCAGACAATAAGACTAGTAAGAGCCAGTTCTCATGTCTAAACAATGAATCTTTTTGGCAAATCTTTTTTAGCAGACACTAATGGCTCACTTACACTACGCAAAACCGTCCAGAGTCGAGAGTAAATGCCTAGTCGTTTCAGATCGTATTTGCAGCTTGATTGTACACCTCACAAAACACAGGACAAACACTTAAACTTTAACCGCCCCTATTCGCCATGTGTTTGCAACTGGGTGCTTCATCTCGTTTAGCTCTTCAATCCCCATAGGTGACAGAAGAGCTGGCCAGATAGAGTATTTGGTCGTGTATGTGGGACCCTGGCGGAATAAACGCGAGAGTGTTTTTCGGATATATGCACAGAACATAATGGGTGGTCTTACCACACCGATCAATATCTTACAAACTTTGGATGGACTGAATGAAAATAGGCAGATTTGGGGCTGTCAGGGTACAAAGTTACAAACATCAGAGACAACACTAAATAAGAATAATAATTTATTCAATAAGTAGATTGTACAAGGCATACAGAGTAGTCTTAAATACTAGAGAAAAACAGTACACTCAGTACAAGGTGGGTCCTAGAACTCCTTTTCTTAAACTAGGCAGAAATTCTGTCTGTATCTTAGGAAAGTCCATATACATATACACAATAAGCATAATCAGCCTTTTAATATGTTCGACCACTGCTGGGACTCAGGCCTCTTCTCTAGGAAAGGGAATGGGCCGTAATTTACCACGCGTGCCCAGCGCGGGTATGGGGATACCATAGTCATGTCTTCGAAGTGTTGGTGCAAGCCGTTTTTCCTTCACACAATATCAATAGTCATTAATTTTACAGCTGCAACGTACATGGAGTAACGTTACGAATAACTACGTAGGAGCAACAAGACCTATTTAAAAACTGAAGTCGATCGTCTAAACGAGTGTAAGATCACGTAGCCCACCTGACTAGAATAGTGGCACGTTGATTAATCGGGTCAGGGTTTTCTGTAAAAGATTATCTTATGATACTGCAGTACTAGTATAAGTAGCAGGCATGATTCTCCTGACTAAAGGTTATATTTCACCGTGACACCATGGCGGCGCGACCAGTCGCCGCTACCAACAAAATGTATACAGCTCTTTAGAGAGTTACTCACTTGGTGTCTGTTTGGCGCAAACAATTTGCCGGCGCGACCAACTCGGACGCGAATGATAATGGAATGGAATGATAATCGGCTTGTTGCCATCCTGATTTAATGGGGGAGCGCATTCCACAGAAAAATAGCTTGAATAAAGAAGGAACAGTGAAGAAAGTCAGTACGATGAGTGGGACAATAGAGAAGGCGGTTATGAGATGAGCGCAGATTACTATTGTGGTTGCAAAAAATTCGCAAAGGTCGCAAATGTATTGAAAGTGAGGGGTTAAAGAACTAGGGGAATTAGAAGAATCAAGAAATGAAAATAAGGTGGTGAACGCCCTTTGATCTCTGATTGCATCGACTGGACGAGTGTAGCGTCACGTATACCACCTGACTGCGTAGTAGACAGTCAGGTCGAAAGCAATTAATTGGCCTGTGCGCACTAGTTTATCTGAAGAAGAGACGGGACTGGTGAACCGTCACGTAAGTTACTGTTCATCGAAATGTAATTATCTTAATTATTATCTTTTGACTGTGTGACGGTGTACTTTCAAATTAAATGATGAAATCGATTTGTTTCGTCGATTATCTAGCCCTACATGAAAGCAAAAAAGCACCGAGCAATGGGTCGCCATCCAGCCGTTCCATAGTGCTCCACGCGCGCCTCAATTAGCTATCAATAAAACCATAGGGGGGCAAGCAGGACCAAAGCTTACTGGGACCATGAGTAGACTTCTGAAAGAGAAACGCGTCGTCCTGACACACAAAGGGCGACTGAAGGAACATAGGTGTAATTTTAGTCAGTAAAAGTCTGACGAGCCCTCGCGCTCCGCCCCAGAGCGAGAAAAGTCATTATGATATAATGATTTCCCACCCCAAAAAAACAAAACCATCAATGAGTTCGAACCGCCAACTAGTGCACGCATAATCCAGACAGAGCAACACGCCTTCCCTTCAAGCTTGCTACAAGTGTAGCAATGATACCAAATGGCGTACACAATAACCTATACATCATATCCACTACCCAGCATAAGTTGACTTCGCATTGTATACAACATTGTATCTGTGATTAATTTGTATATCTTATAATATTAACCTTTTTTTTCTCTCTCTTTTATTGCACCTACCACTATTCTTCTCTGCATCACCCAAAGGTTGACTGGTAGATAATGCCTAAGGCACCTTTATGTGCATGGAGTATTAAATAAATAAATAAACATTAGTTTCAGTATATGCCTAACCCAAAACACGTGTCTAGTATTTTTATGTAAAGAAGCTGTGTACAAAATTACATTTACAATTTAAAGGATATAATAATATTCCACAAGTATCACACAACGCCGTCTAGTCCCAAGCTAAGCAGAGCTTGTGTTATGAGTACTAGACAATTGATAAACATACTCATATATTTATAAATACATATTATAGATAAATTACATACAGACTCATCACACAAACATTTTTCCTGGGTGGGAATAGAACCCACGAC
The DNA here is from genome assembly GCA_949316375.1 of Mythimna vitellina. Taxonomy (NCBI): domain Eukaryota; kingdom Metazoa; phylum Arthropoda; class Insecta; order Lepidoptera; family Noctuidae; genus Mythimna; species Mythimna vitellina. Next base: position 2,909,904 of record OX438714.1, on the reverse strand, counting down.
CACTGTTGAAACTTGGTAAATAGATGTATTTTGTGAACCGCATTAAGATTTTCATGCAAACTTCCACCGAAAATTGGTTTGAACGAGATCTACTAAGTAGTATTTTTTTAATACGTCATACATCGTAAACCGCAATTTACCTTTCAAGTTTGTACGGAACTCTCAGTGCGCGAGTCCGACTCGAACTTGCCCAGTTTTTTTTTTAATTTTAAAAGTAATTAATTCATTTTTTTCACCAAAAATTTTAGAATAACGATTTTACACAGTTTAAATTTAAAAAAGTATAGGCTTTCTTTTTTAAATTAATAAAGAGTCAACGAAAAATTCCTCCACTGGGGGGTCTAGAATCATGTACTGGAGCCGTGGTATTCCTTTGTGCGTCGATGTCAAAGATACCATGGTCCATGTATAGATAGATTTTAACCAGTACCTCAAAAAATATTCAATGAAGTAAACTTAAAACAAAAACTTTACTTACACATCATTGATTCGAATACACAAAAACGTTCAAAACATTATGAATCACCCGATGAACCTGATGGGTGTAAACCGTAGCCCATTGGCCCATTCCCTCGTCCCATCGCTTGTATGTGTGCGAAAGAGCACTGTGTCTAAGCCAGGGTTTTCCAAACTACGGCCCGCGGGACAAATCCGGCCTGCCTTGTCAGTGCCATCAATTGGGCCTGCGACAACCGTAAGACTAGTGCCCCCCTAGCCAAGTAACAATCGTATCGTTCGCGCCAAACGCCTCGATTAGGCCACCCCTCCAATTCCTTTGTTCTGACCACGTGACTGAGCATTGAGATGACGTCAGAACAAAGGTATCGGAGGCGTGGCCTACTCGAGGTGTTCGGCGCGAACGATACTATTGTAACTTGGCTAGGGGGACTGTCATCAATCTGGCCCGCGACAGCCAGTCTTATTGTAGTTACTACTGCTGGAATAAGTTGAAGAATCAAATGCAGAATGATTAATACTGGGTTTTATTTACCTGCAATGTAAAATTTTACGACAGAAATAATGAAGTAAACTTAAGTATTATCGAATATATTAATAACTAACAAATAATTAATTGTGATTTGTGAATAGTTTGTAGTTGTGGATCATTTTTACTTATTCTTTCATCTAACGCAATCTAACGCGATGTTTGACGAAAAGGCAACGCGAAAAAAGAGAGATAACGCCTAAAAACTCTGTTAGCATTCGGTAATTCCGTGATTTACTTGACTATTTAACAAAACTTGTTCCAGGAATTACGTGTTCTTTTCAAACCCTTAAAAGTTCTTGAAAAAAAAAATTGTCGTCATCTTGATTAAATATGCAAGGCTTCTATTGTTACATTTTTTTTTAAATTTTTGAGTAAATTATGAAGTATCAAAGTTCATGCAAAATAGCAGATTTTCAGAAGTCTTTACTGGACTAGTTTTACACAAATTTATAAATTGATGTCAATAAAAGCTTAGATAATATCCATAAGATACTGTGTTTCCAAAATATCTAATGAAAAAAATGTGTATGTTGGGTTGCATCCCCTTAAGGACAAAAAGATTAAAACTGTTTTGGCCCTTGGAACATACTGAAAAAATCATTATAACTTCAAAGCTTGGAGACCCCTGGCGTAAACAATAACAAGTCCTGCCCGGTGCAACCGTTAACATAATTTCGAAGGACGCCGACCGGTTTAGGTGTACGTGACTACCGAGATGTACACAGTGCATAGCTGTTGCAACGGAACCATTAGAGTGTGATGACAATATGTTTGGGTTGTGTTATCTTATGACTGTGCTTCTGTTACAAATTGAACTCAAAGACGGCACGGCATGATTGGGGCAGCGTGGTTTATTCAGACACAAAACAAACATTTGATTTGCCTACAAATAGGTTCCTAGTGTGAGGTAAGTTCAATAGCTGTTTTAATTATTCACAAATCAATTCTTAATGGATATTGTGATTTGTAAAATTAGTTTAATTTTGTATCTCAAGTGTCTACACAACTGGACAATATGTGGAATCATTGAAACGGTAGCGATTTTCTTGGTCATTAATGGAATTGACCATTTTATTATAGTTTTGGCTACCTCAACGAAGTTTGCCAAGAAGGCCGACTCGATAAATTTGCTGCCAAATACAGCAAAAGCATTTAGCTTATACACACACATCTGTAACCCCCTAGAAAGTGTGGTCGTCGTAAGCTATTCAAACATTACTTGCTTATAATATTGATACATTAGCTTCTGAAATTTTATATGTGCCCATGTAGGCCTATGTGGAATAAAAAACTTTTGAGTTTGACTTTGATAGGATAGTGTTTTATAAGCTCTGAGGGTTTGGATTTACATCTACCACCCGGATGCGATCTGCTGTGGTCTATATGGAAAGCAATCAATCGCTCTTTCCGTCCAACTATAATATAGGTGTCTTCAAGGCTAGAGTGAATAGGCTCTTAATAAACTAGTGCGCCTGACCATCAATGATTGCATCTCCACTTACCATCAGGTGGGATCGCAGTCAAGCACTGGTTTATATCAATTAAAAAAAAAAAAAAAAAAAATCAATAGACTGCGCACCCAAGTAGGCCGTTATAGATAGGGAATCCAATCCCGCATCGCATCAAAATCGCGATCCCGCATGCTTGCGGGATTGCAGTCAGCAAAACCGCGGATCCCGCGGGATTTGCGGGATTGGGATTTTTAATTTATTTTTTGTTTATATTTAACTGCAAGGTAAGATTGAAAACAAAATAATTATTTTCCATACACATACTATAAAAAATGTCAAGAGTTCCATAATGAAACTAGTTTGTTTCATCACTTTTTAATGAGGATGAGCTGGGTCTAATAAATAATCAAAAAGGCGGCAGGTCGTCGGAATCAAATTTTCTTATAAAAAACTTAAATCCGCAGACATGCGGGATCCCGCATTTCCGATCCCGTAGAAAAGATGCAGGATCGCGCGATTGTGGGATTGGATTCCCTAGTTACAAACATAACCTGGGAAAATGGGGTATTACAGACCCCTCCGACACCAAGTGCGAGTGCGGCGCTCCTGACCAGAGGATGGCCCACTTATTAGAGTGCCCAAAGTGTCCCAACATCTACAATTTGGAGGACCTAAAAAATGCCACTGACGCTGCTGCTATACGTGGAAATCGATTCAAGACGAAGAAATTTTTAAGTTTTAAGTACATGTATACGCATATCTGTATACCATGTGAGTATGTTTGTATCATAAAAGGTCTGGTCCAGTTCACCGTTCCGGAAGGACGCCAACCGGTTTCGGTATACGTGACTCCAGAGTTGTACACATTGTATAATCTCGCCGTGGATACGCTTGCCACACGCTTTGATTAGATTGGTTAGTGTATAAGTTTAGAGGCCTCTTAAAACCTTTCGTTTTAATCGACTTCAAACCAAAAGAGTACTCAATTCGGTTGTATTTTTATTATGTACTAGCTTTTGCCCGCGACTTCGTCCGCGTAGAAGACGAAAATGGTTTTATTATGTTTTTTGAGATACGAAAATATGAAATATTATTTATTGTCTTCGTCGTGTGTGATAGTCCATTGAATTGTATGGAGAGCGATATTGTATCTTAAGATAAAATATTACAGTATCTTAGCCGTGTGCAGCGCCCCTTAGTGAACTCCACTGCCGGTGACGTAACCTAAGACAAACTTATTATTTGCGGCTGGTACAGTAATCGGGTCTAGGGATCGAACCGCAAAATTAAGTTTGTTTTTTATTGTGTATACTTCTCCGGGATAAAAAGTACCCAGTGTGGTGCCCAGGATATTAAAGAATAATTATACCAAGTTTCATCGTAATCGAACCGGTAGGTTTTCCGTGATGCTTGAACAGACAGACAGACAAAAATTTTTTTTAATCACATTTTTTGGTTCGGTGTCGGTCTAGTAACAACCATTTATTTTTTTGTTATTTTCAATGTACAGAATTTTCACTTCTACAGATTTATTATAAGTATAGATGTATATAAATCTTTTTCCCAAAAACGTTTGTCTGTAATCAAATCTTGAATATTAAATTTGATCCACTTCCCCATTACCGTTACCATTTTTGCATGTATGTGTAAATCAGATGACAATGCAAAATTATTATGACATGGAGCTGTTCTGATGATGAAACCGGAAGGTGGCCATAGGAACTCAGATAACCCTATTTTGTTTGAGCTTTTTGGAATGGTCTTGATGAGTATTAATTATTGAAACAATGATTTTCATTAAAAAACTAGTTTAATGACTTGAATTTAATGACTTTGACACCCGTACTCGTTCTTATTACTAGTCACATTTGTGAGATTATTCAATTTTCCAAAACTGACATCTTATGAAAGCGAAACTTTGCGAGTGTGTATGTTGCTTCTTCACGCTCGAACGTCTGAACGGATTTCGATGAACCGATGTACCGAGTGGTACACAAGTAGACCGAGTCCTGGAACAACACATAGGTCAATTTTATATTATCACGCGGGCGGAGCCACTAACATAGCCCAGCCACTTATATAATGAATATAAAATCATACCTATAAATACAGGACACGAGCAACTTAAAAAACAAACATTTAAAACAAATAAAAAAACAGGTAAGTAAAGATCTAAAAATACAATAAGTAAAGGTTATTTATATTTACATTCGAAGGACACATAAACCCGTTCCAACATCTCGGCTACATGACTCACGCACTCCTCTTGTATAAAATAAAGTCTAAATTTCCGCGTCTGTCTGTTTATATGCTAAATCCTCCTAAACCAGAGGACTACAAATGTACCTGCTGCTATATAAACCACAGGTTCAATCGTGAGTGGATTACTGCGGCCACATAATGGGCTTAGGATTCAGTGGAGAGGCGCGCGAAGAGGTTAATTGGTGATCCAGATTTGGTTAACACCAATCATAGAGTAGCCAGCCTTTCGGTATTGTATAAGAAACATTTTTAAGACTGTGACTTAATTCCGCCATTGCCTTTCTACTTCGGACCACCTAACTAACCTAACCTAACCTAAGCGTTTCTCCTAGTCGTTTATATTGCGTACATCAAAGGACTGGAACAATTTGCCATTTCGATTATAATTTAGGTGTTTTCAAGGTTAAAGTGAATAAGCTCTTAATAAACTAGTGCGCTTCACCATCACCGATTGCATCACTGCTTACCATCAGGTGGTATAGCAGTCCAGCACTAGAGTGCTACACGCAAAGGATTTTGATGTGATTTTCAGTAATATAAGGAGCCTGGACGTGCGACATAATTAAAGCTGCAGATAGAATCAAAGTAAAGTACGTGCGTACGCGCAGTCCCGCATATCTTTGTTTTCAATAAATACCAAGGAGTGGGGGTGTGTTGTTTTGATGCGCGTGGGATTGTCGGACAAGTGGGAACTTGTTCCGGTGATATTAATATGGTAACATGTACTGTTTCACTTGCTTGACCACTATTCTAATTCCAGACACTGGCTCTCTCTATCTCTTTCGTTCATAAGTTTTAAATGTGATGCGGACGGCTTTATGAGTAGAGATACGGGAAGATGTTAGATAATATAGCTGTCGTGGCCAGATCTTAGAATTGATTACTTCATGATATGGCCAACTGAAACTGGCCAGATCGTTTGAACATTAACTTTTAATGATATATCAATCCTTTGGCCATATCATTGATGTAGAATTTCTAAGTCAATAAGAGGTCTAAAAATAAAAACTTTTTACAAAAAAAAAAATAACCGACTTCATTTAAAAAAAAAACACTTCCGACTTAAATAAGAAAACTACTAGACTATGATAATACAAATAAATTAATGGTTTTGAATAGTTCCGTTGAAAATGGTATCATCAAATTGATCTGATGATGATGATGTAACCAGAAGGTATGCACTGGAACTCCGTCATTAATCAATGTAACCTAGCCGTGTTTGGGCTTATTAGAATTGTCATGAGATGCAATTGCTTTGGCAAAATGCTTTGGCTATAAGATACTATCGAACTGTTCTGATGTAGGAGCCGAAAAGTGGAAGGTAGACACAGGAACTTCATAATAAAACAATGTAACCTAGTAGTGTTTGGATTAATTGGAATTGTCATGAGAAATAGGTACTCTGTTTATAAGTGTATCCCAACTAAAAAGTGTGAAATAAAAAACCTTTTTACAAAAAAAAAGATAACCGACTTCATTAAAAAAACACTAAAAGGATCAAAATAACTTTAATTTCGGAAGTCGGTGTTAAATAAAAAACAAGCAATACCGAGAAACACCGACTTCCGAAATTAAAGTTATTTTGAACCTTTTAATGTTTTATTTTTTAGTGATTATTATCAGTTATTATTTTTTTGTAAAAAGTTTTTTCATTGTTAATTTTTTTAAGTGTGTTATCTCAGAACTCCGTCGTTTATGAACCGAGTTGCAAAATTTTTATTTCCTCTTAGAAAAATTGCTTTCCGATTGGTGCCACTTTTTTCAGAATCCAGTTTTGATAATTGCATCCATGAGGAATCGAGGGAACTCCTCAAATATTATAGGCAACCATGTAGTGATTTTGGTATTTTCATCGAGAGCACTTACACAAACAACACCGAATGTTTCTCGGTATTGTTTGTTTTTTATTTAACAACGACTTCCGAAACTGAAGTTATTTTGATCCTTTTAGACTTATTCTTATCAGATCTGTTCGATATATTCCCCCTTTTCTTTCAGTCAGTCATCGACTACACGTATAAAATTCAAAATCGGTCCGCAATTGACCGAAATATCGAAGAATTTACATTAAAAAAAAATACATTTAGCCGAACATAGAACTTCCTTCTTTTTGAAGTCGGTTAAAAACTAGACCCAGGCAGTTTTTGTTTAAGTCTTATTCGGCAGCTCAGGCTATTGAATATCCTGACCTATTGAATCACTGAGGCATTCGACGCCTTTTAGTTTTTGTGCGTCTGTCACGAGTACGTGTAATCTAATCAGTGAGCTATGTTCAGGAAATGTAACTAGATAACATAATAGCGTCGCCACAAGTATCTATTTCACTTGTATTTTGTTACAAAACTTATGACATAACATTACGTCTGTATCCTATAGAGCGTCGGGAGCGTGAGTGCGGACGACGAGCAATGGCTAGCTCACCGTCCAGTCAGTCGTGAGACCGAGTCGTCGACAGTGTGTAATGTTGCTCGCGCGCCTCAAACAGATTAGCAAACCTAAGGCCGAATCCCGCTAGGGCTTCGGGGTATTTCTGAAAAGGAAACTTGGAAGGTACTCGGGTGTGGTTTTAGTCAGTTAAAGTCTGATACGGCCTTGCGCTTCATCCTAGAGCAAGAGAAATCATTGGATGATTTCGATTTGGCAAAATCCTGTATCCTCCAAGAGTTAGGCGCAGACGTGTACGTATTTTGATTGTTCGAAAGAGATACTGCAACTTTTTTTTTCGGTTCGTAAATCATTTAATAACATCCCCCGCTCTTGGGCGGAGAGTGAGATAGTTTCAGACTTTTACTGACTAAAAACCCACTCCTGTTCCTTTTTTGCCTTCGATCCAGGGCCCCGGGGTTCTTTTTTTTCGCATCACCCATGGCCCCAGTAGGTCTCGACCCTGCTGGGCCCCTACGGTTTTGCTGACATTCTCTCATCCTTGAGGCACGCGTGGAACACTAGGTGGAGTAAGAGTTACTGTAGCTCTGGAACGCAAGGGCAACTGAAGGAAATCTTTTTGTTTTTTAGGACATGGGAAATTATATAATGACTTCTCTCGCTCTTGAGTGGAGTAAAAGGACGACAAACATCTCAAACTTTTATTAACTCAAATCCACCCCTGTTCCTTTAGTACGCCCTTTGCGTTCTAGGACCACGGGTTTCCTTTTCAGAAATTAACTTTTATTAACTCAAATCCACCCCTGTTCCTTTAGTACGCCCTTTGCGTTCTAGGACCACGGGTTTCCTTTTCAGAAATTAACTTTTATTAACTCAAATCCACCCCTGTTCCTTTAGTACGCCCTTTGCGTTCTAGGACCACAGGTTTCCTTTTCAGAAATTAACTTTTATTAACTCAAATCCACCCCTGTTCCTTTAGTACGCCCTTTGCGTTCTAGGACCACGGGTTTCCTTTTCAGAAATTAACTTTTATTAACTCAAATCCACCCCTGTTCCTTTAGTACGCCCTTTGCGTTCTAGGACCACGGGTTTCCTTTTCAGAAATTAACTTTTATTAACTCAAATCCACCCCTGTTCCTTTAGTACGCCCTTTGCGTTCTAGGACCACGGGTTTCCTTTTCAGAAATTAACTTTTATTAACTCAAATCCACCCCTGTTCCTTTAGTACGCCCTTTGCGTTCTAGGACCACGGGTTTCCTTTTCAGAAATTAACTAGGGCATCATCGGCCCTGCTGCTGCCGGTTCTGCTGACATTTTTTTTTCAAATAATATAAACAAGTGCTTGACTGCGATCCCACCTGACGGTAAGCAGTGATGCAATCGTTGATGGTAAGGCGCACTAGTTTATGAGAAACCTATTCACTCTAGCCTTGAAGACACGCTAAATTATAATAGGATGGGAGCATCTCCTTGAAGCGTGTGTCGACGACTGGAGCTCGAATCTTACCGGACGACCAGCTAGCTATTGCCCCTCGTGCGCGATCCTGTGCCTATGGTGGCAGAAGATCTCTCTGCATCTCCCGACGCCTGTCGCGTTTTCTGTGTCGGCGGGGTGGGTTTTTGTAAAACTCTAAGACGGCCTTTAACACCAACAAGGGCGACACAAAAAAAAAACAGGCAAGTGCGAGTAAGACTCACGCACTGAGGGTTCCGCATACCTATGAAAATAGTTCGATTCTCGAATTGCGTTACGAAGATTTTTTCGAAATACTAAAAATAAAAATTGTGAAAACTACAAAACAGTTTTCAGATTTTTCCTATACTTATGCTATGAGACCTTGTTTCATATCAAAACTTCAGAATTCTGAAATTTAAAATTTCAATTCCCTCGAGAGTGTCGAAATATACGTTTTTTGCAACATAAACGGCCGTATCTTTTTTTTTAACTCAGAAGTTTATTATTTTACAGCTTCAAGAGACCGCAGATTTCAGTATATGGTATTAATTTCAACTTGATATTTCCACGCATTCCAGAGCTAAAAAGTCTTGACTAAAACAAAGTTATCCTATAAGGGTTCCGTTATTTTCCTTTTGAGGTACGGAACCCTAAAAACAAAAAAAAGCGGCTTGCGACTACTGAGCCAACAAAGCAAGAGGCAATTTATTAAGAATAGGTTTTCAAGTCACATTTTTTTTGGCCACTCTGTCGTTAATGGTTGACTTTTGTCTTGTGGTTCTACCTGATTCTTGGGTTCAATTCTCATGTCGGACAGTTGTACCAATTTAATGGACATGGTGCATGAACCCGGATAGAAACTTAACGAGATAGTTGAGAGTTTGTCATGCTCACTCAAATGTCTCACTGATGGTGGCGCATGTGTTGGATCATTCGGTCTCTTCAAAATGGTTGAGCTGAGTGGGGCTAATATTAGCGTCATGTCCGTGAACGGGCGCTGTCAGTTGAGACTGGACATCTCTTAGCTGCCAGTTGCTATTTTAATATCTATATTTTGTTTTTACTTTATGTATATTGTTCTCACATGATAGCGACAAGAAACATGTAACAGAGATATTTGTAATTACAAAACATGATTGAAAAGAGTGTCCATGGAGTTTCTTGCGCATTCTTCTCAATAGAGCTCTACGCTTCGGAATGTGCAATTAGCATCATTTTTTCTGACTGATTTCTTGACATTTCAAAAGTGACTGTAAATGGTTTATTTGAAATAAAATGCATGGATACACACACTGTACAAATTTAAGACAACTAAGAAAAAAGCACTGACACAATGTGTGTCTCACGGCTGCGCCAAATAGGTCCAGTTCAGCAAAAATGCCGATGGTTTTCAACTGAACCTTATTGAGAGTGAACGGCAGTTATTTACTTATTTATATTATGTGTAATGTATAAGTATTATGTGTAAGTTAAATCAATATATATGAATTTTAAGATGTGATAAATAATAAACAGTTGTTTAGCGTCAGATGTGTACGAAACAATAAAATACTAAATGAGCAGTCAATGGTGTCCAGGGAATCTTCACCATCTAAGTACATATTACGATATTACTACGGACTATTTACAAAAACTATAGCTTAGTTAATAACCTAATACCGTATCCCTTATCAAACCGGCACAATAGTTTAAAAATCAATATTGTCCTAGCCGCTAATGATCCCCTTATCAGCATTATCAGTCGCGTGATGGGCCTATGCAAATGGTCTGTTTGGAGTCACCGAGATAAGGATTAGTGGCGTTATCTTCACTCCCGAAAATACTACATGCCTTTATGTAGTATGATACTACTCGTTCCTATGTGGTAGTGATGCAAAGTGTCTTAACAGAAGTGAAAAGGCAAACAGATGTCAAAAGTAAATCTTTGCGGATGCGAAAGCGGAAGTGTTAATACTATGGAGAAAAAACACAATTTTATTTTTTAAAAACAACAGTATGTTTACGTCGTAATCACGTGACGAGGCGCGGTTATGCAGAGAATGAACCAACCAAAAACATATAATAATAAAGAAACTCGTTGCGACACGTTTGAGTATCCCCCGCGCCTCTTCCGATGTGTCCAGTCGTCCACGCGCCCCCCATCCCCGCGCTCGTCACTGTATTCTTCCGTTTAGAGTTCTGTTATAAAGTTTGTGAAAGAGGAAGCAGGAGCCAAAAACGGAAGTGAAAAGCTTGCGGAACTTCTGTAGAAGCGGAAGCGGAAGCAGAGTTTTGTTGCAAAACTACTATGTGGCGTCTTGACAAGGCAGGGCTTAGTGCTGGACATAGGCAACTCGCAAGTGCCGCCACAACGTCCGGTAGTGCACGGCTCGCATCCATCGAATTGACAAGACAACAATATAACAAGGATACTGTGTTTCCTGATAGCTACAACCCGGGAATCTTCTAGGTAAGCGCGTTCCATCGTCGACTGCATCGTCGCTTTCCATCAGGTGAGATAGCGGTCAAGCGCGAACCTATCAAGAAAAAAAAAAAACATACTTCCTAGTAACTTAGCATTTGGATAAGTCAAACATAAGTGTGGCATTCAGTACTGATTCAAAAAACTATTTTTTCAATGCTGAGAGCTTTCTCGACCATTTTAAATCGTCACCTTTCTGCCCGTGTCCTATGTTAGTTAGGCTCGGCTCAACACGTTTTTTCTGTTCACGTAGGGACCTAATGACAGCATCAGCGGACGGCACGGCCGAATACTGGGCCATACAAGGAATTTAACTAGTTTTGCCATCGATACATACGCTAAGAAGAACACGTTTTTTTTCCTTTCTGACCTGATGGCGACCGTCACGCTGTCGCCGATTCCTTTTTCTTTCATATTGCTCCTCACACAATCCATCCGTCTTTTCTTACGGTCTCCCTCTCCTTGTGTCTGCTACGAGCAACTACCCAAAAGTCGATTGCGAATTGTTGTATATTTTTTGAATTTTTGATCGCGGAGAAAACTCTGATGCCGCGAACGAGATTTTGTATTTTTAGTTCCGTGATGTCACAGATGACGTTACATGAATACCATGAATTAATAAACACGGTGAACAATGGTCACTAGACTGATGCAGGACACGGGTTGAGCCAGGAGAAAACTCCATGCGTTCCTTTGGTAGAGAGAGCCACAGCGCCCAGCAGTTTACTGCAGTTATATGATTGCTTCAGAGAGAGCAAGAGCTTGAACTGGTGCTAGCCCAAAGAAACGTGAAAACAAGCGAAAAAATATCATGTTGTTAAAAAATCATATGTTGATAATGTTAAGAATGATTCTATAATATCTATTAACCCAGCCACTACTGAGGAGTAGGCTTCAAAAATGGAGTATTTTATGGCACTAAATGAGAGTAAGGACATTAAACCAAACTGAAATTCAAGAAAGTACGACGCGGGCGCAATCGCTGGCCGAAGCCCAGTTAACTACTAAAACCAGGCAAACCAACAGCCTTGTGAGCAACTAATTCATATGAAACAGGTCAAAAGTCACGAAACAATAGACCAGCTATTAACTAGATTACTGAACAAAACAATAGCTTGAAGACCCAAGGTCATGGACTGTTCATTCATGAGATTGTGCTTATTTGAAATGTAAAAACTTTTTAGAAAAAAATACAACCGACTTCAATGTAAAAAGAACACTGAAAAGTGCAAAATAATTTCGGAAGTCGGTGTATAATAGTTTTGTCTTTTCGTTATTTAACACCGACTTCCGAAATTAAAGTTATTTTGCACTTTTCAGTGTTCTTTTTACATTGAAGTAAGCTGTATTTTTTTTTTGTAAAAAGCTTTTTTTACACGTGTATACATATAAAGCAATTTTACTTGTTACGACAGTTCTGCTGTGATCCTATGAGGAGTTCTGTTGCATATCTTCGAAGTTCATGATCAGTTCATAACAATATTTCTATGGGAACAACTTGGAAGCATAACCTTTCAAAGAAACAAAAAAAATCATAATCGGTCCACAATTGACCGAGAAATCGGTGAACATAAATAAAAAACACATTCAGCCGAACCTAGAACTTCCTCCTTTTTAAAGTCGGTTAAAAATTCTCTGTGAATGAGTGAGTGGCGTTCCACCCACAGCGGGAAAAGATATTTGATGAGTAAAGCCTGCTGCCCACAGACGCATAGCTTCATAGACGCATATTCGTCATTATAGGTACGGTTAGTGTACGCCTGCTCACAACTTACATACAAAACTACACGGCAACGACATGACATTGCCGCTTCGTCGAAAGAATTTCCAAAGCATAGCATAATCAGCCTTATAATGTTCCCACTGCTGGGACTCAGGCCACCTCTCTAGGAGAGGAAATGGGCCATAATCCACCACGCGGGTCCATTGCGGATTAGTAAATGTCACATGTCTTCGAATTTTTGGTACTAGGATATGCCGGTTTCCTCCCGATGTTTTCCTTCACCGTTTTGTGAGCAGTGGTGATGAAAATAAATTACACGAAGTAATGCGCCTGGCTGGGTCTGCAGCACTGCTCAGTGTTTCATAGTTTTGTATAAAAGCTGTGAGCAGGCGGTCATGAAGCGTATAATTTCAAATACGCGTCTATGAAGCTACGCGTCCGAAGACAGTAAGCCTAATTTTGATAGCTGGTAGTAGACAAATGATAGCACGGTAGACACGTTGTTTGAGCAATTGACTGCTACGCAGCGTTTCGCGTGTACCATTCCCACACGGAACAAATTTTTGTATGGCCTACAGATTGAAGTTCCGGGTCTGGTAATATTGGACTCCACTCCCGTTTAAGTTTTTGATGCGATTATAATAATAATAATATTCCACAACTATCACACAACGCCGTCTAGTCCCAAGCTAAGCAGAGCTTGTGTTATGGGTACTAGGCAGCTGATAAACATACTTATATATTTTTAAATACATACATCTGCTATATATATAAAAGAAAGTCGTGTTAGTTACACTATTTATAACTCAAGAACTGCTCAACCGATTTTGCTGAAAATTGGTGGGGAGGTAGTTCAGAACCGACGGACGGACATAGGATACATTTTATCGAGTAGGGTAGATTAGGGTAGAGTAGAGTAGGGTAGAGTAGGGTAGAGTTGGGTAGAGTAGGGTAGAGTAGGGTAGAGAAGGGTAGAGTAGGGTAGAGTAGGGTAGAGTAGGGTAGAGTAGTAGAATATAGACGGGAGCGAAGCCGCGGGCAAAAGCTAGTATATAGATAAATTACACCCAGACACAGAGCAAATAATCGTGCTCATCACACGAACATTTGTCCTGGGTGGGAATCAAACCCACGACCTCCGGCATAGCAGTCAGGGCCACTGACCACTGTCTAGTGGTCAGTGGCCCTGACTGCTATGCCACAGGCCAGTCTAAACAGGCCAGATTAAACTGAATAACCAGAGAAAGCTGAGCTTACCAAAGATTGCCTGTCCCAGACTGTTTACAATCTTATCCGAGCGGACATATACACCACGGCTCATTAGCCACATGTTATATATCTTGAACCTAACATACGTCAAATTACTTGTAACATATGACGTGGTCATTAGGTATGTCAAGGCTGAACGCCAACACGATAACCTACTGATCTTGTTTTTTTTTTTTATTTGTTTGAACTGCATGTGGACCAGGATATAATTATGCAGTTTTGTATTGATTAGTGCTGTGGCTCAGGTGGTTGTCTACCTTTTTGTGATCGGGTATCACTTCGGTGTAATTTTTAAGAGTTCAGTACAGTCAAACGGAATGAATAGGACCGCAAAAGTGAATAGGAACAAAAGTTTGAAGGGGATTTTCGCGTTAATTAACAATTTTTCCCAGCATTTAAGTACTCCTATTTATTCATTAATTGTAATAAAACTTTCATAGAAATCAATTATATAAATACATACCAATGTAAAAAACTTAGCCAAAGTTTTGTTCCTATTCACCCCTGCAGTCCTATTCACCCCGTTTGACGGTACCTCAAAAGGATTAAACGGAACCCTTATAGGATCACTTTGTTGTCCCTCCGTCTATCTGTCTGTCAAGACCCTTTTTCTCGGGAACGCGTGAAAGTACTGAGTTGAAATTAAAACCAGAGTATACTCAAGTTTGCGGTCTCTTGAAGCTGTGAAAAAATCAAATTTCTAAGTAAAGGAAAAAAAAAAGTTACGGCCGTTTGTGTCTCAAAAAACGTTTCGACACTCTCAAGGAAATACAAATTTATAGGGTATTTCCCGTTGACTCAGAATCCTGAAATTTTGCATAAAGCAAGGTCTTATAATAAAGGTTTAACTTAAAACTGTAAACTTGTTACGTCATACCAAAAAAAACTGCGATTCGTAGAAATCTTCCGAGACTCCATTTGGGAATTGAACTGTTTACATAGGTATGTTTGTACGGAACCGTCAGGGCGTAAGTCCGCCTCGCACTTGCCCAGTTTTTGTTAATAGAGACCTATCTAAGTCAACGTGATTTATCGTTTAAAAACTTGATTCAACCAAAGCAACCCAGTGTAATTCCGTCATTTACTCGAATATTTCACAAAATTAAATCTTATATATTCCAAGAAACACGTGTTTTTTTTAAAACCTAATTTTTCGGGAAATAATATCAACATTAAAAATTTTGAATAAATTTGCAAGGTTTATTAGTTTTATTTTTAGAATTTATGAATACATTATGAAGGGTCAAAGTTCACGGAAAATAGCAGATTATCAGAGGTCCTTATTGGATCAGTCTTACACAAAATTATAATTTCATTTCAATAGAAATCTAGATAATATCCACAAGATATCTGTGTTTCCAAAATATCTAGAGAAAGATGTGTAATAAGGAGGTAATAACGTCATAAATTCATAATCACGTAAGCGCGGATGTATAAAAATGTATCTTGAGAAGGATGGTCTTAACATGTTATACCTACTTTGAAAATAACGACCATTATTATCATAGAAAACACAAAATTTCTAATAGAAAATTAAAATCAGTTCACAAAATGTTACTTTTCAATTAGAAAGTTAGCAGCAGATAGCTTTTTAATGTTATACCAAATTTCACCACAATCGGTGAGGGGTAACTGTTTCAAAATTCATTATTAAGAAGCTCCTTTTTCAATCGCCTATCGTCAACACCGAGCATGGTTTCAAAGCATGTAACTTCATCTTACACAGATATCGCTTGAAAACTCTGTTAGCTTTCGGTAATTCCGTGATTTACTCGAATATTTCACAAAACTTGTTCCAGGAAATACGTGTTTTTTTTTAAACTCTTAAAAGTTTAGAAAAAAAATTTCGTCCTTCAGAATCTTGATTAAATTTGCAAGGCTTCTATTGTTATATTTCTTGAATTTTGATTAGATTATGAAGTTTCAAGTTCATGCCAAATAACAGATTTTCAGAGATCTTTACTGGATTAGTTTTACACAAATTTACAAATTGATTTTAATAGAAGCCTAGATAATATCCACAAGATACTGTGTTTCCAAAATATCTAATGAAAAATCTATAGTTATAATAAATCTGTAGAAGTGAAAATTCTGTACATTGAAAATATCAAAAAAATAAATGGCAGGCGGTATTACTAGACCGACACCGAACCCAAAAATGTGATTAAAAATTTTTTTATCCGTCTGTCTGTTTGTTCAGGCATCACGCAAAAACTACCGGTTCGATTACGATGAAACTTGGTATAATGATTATTTAATAGTTTTTATCCCGGACAAGTATACAAAAAGAAAAAGTTTACAATAAAAAATAAACTTAATTTTGCGGTTCGATCCCTAGACCCGATTATTGTACCAAACGTAAATAATAAGTTCGTCGTAGGTTACGTCACCCGCAGTGGAGTTCACTAAGGGCCGCTGCACACGACTAAGATACTATAATATTTTATCTTAAGATACAATATCGCTCGCCATACAATTCAATGGACTATCACACACGACAAAGATAATAAATAATATTTCATATTTTCGTATCTCAAAAAATCTAATGGAACCGTTTTCGACTTCTACGAGGACGAAGTAGCGGGCAAAAGCTAGCGTGTAATAAAGTCATAGTCGCGTATGAGCGGTTGTATGAAAAACAGTGAAAACGTATGTCGAATATTAGCCCTCAACAAACATGCAAATTGCAAATTACAAAACACAGCAGCTATGCAGCAATATTGTAAAAAGCGTGAAGTAAATAAACAAAACACATCAACAAATTCGTCACAATAAGACCACTACCATAGCACAGTAAACATACATCACAAGTTAACTGTGTCTAAGAAATGTTATGTGTGACCAGTGCAACATAATATGTGGCATTAGTTCCGGATGACGGGCTCCGAAGCAAAGATATTGTGAAAGTAACGTGGCCATCTTGCTTAGAAAACGTTTGAATGGAGTGGTATGATATACGCCTTTATTTGATGTAGGATCTCATTCAATGACTTCTCTCGCACTAGGGTGGAGCGAGAGGGCGTGTTAGGCTTTCAGAGTGTGTTTCTACAGACGTGGAGATGGGCGGAGTAAAGAGGAGCGGACCGTGAATTGGTTGATCACAGTGCAGCAATGTGTTTTAGTCAGTAAATCTGGCACTCACCCTCGCTGAACTCAGAGCGGGAGAATTTTTATCATGATTTTCCAGCTCAAAAAAAAAAACTGGCTAAGTGCGAGTCCGACTCTTGTAATACAGCCTGGTCATACACGGACGGATAGCGGAATCTTAGTAATGCAAGAAACACCGTGTATCAAAAATTATCGCTACTAATATTGAAAAATGAAAATTGCATTTTTTTTTTTTCACAAACTGTTTTGTACCCCCTATTATAAATATACACACAAAGTTTAAATAAATCCTTGTAGTTATTTTTTGACCATTAATATGTCGAAATTGAAATTGTTTATACATAAAAATAAAGGCAATATTACATATTTCCGGATGCAAATGGAACAGCAAGCATCTTTGGGCTGATATTTCTTCCCCATATTCGGGCGTCTGAATTTGCCAATAAGGTTTTAAATGCAGTTGAAACTCAAGACAGATGCTGAATTTTATCACCACGAACATCCTTATGGATCCTCGGTAACTCGACCCTCGTCTGCTATCCGGACCGAGGAGCAATGGCAGGCGGTCGCCTCCTTCTGGGAAGCAGTTATGCTAGTAAAGGAGGCGATCGATCGCGTGAGGCAACGGTTCTCACGCCGGAACCGCCGCCGAGATTCCGATCCCTATTTCCGGCCACACCGTAGGCGCGGGCTTGCGGACGGCGAGCAATGGGTAGCCCGCCGTCCGAACGTCCGGTAACCGTCCGGGCCGAGCCCAAGTCGTCGACGGCGCGTATTGTTCCACGAGCGCCTCAAGGATCGTAGGGCCCAGCAGGGTCGAAGCCTACTGGTGCCACGGGTAGTGTGAAAGTGAAACCCGGGGCCCTGGGACGAAGGTAAAGAAGAAACAGGAGTGGGTTTTTAGTCAGTAAAAGTCTGACACTATCTCCCCCGAAGAGCGCGATTTGTCATTAGATGATTTTCCCACCTAAAAAAAAACCCTCATCTGCTGTAACTTTAAATATCAGTATATTGTATACGCTGCACAATCAGATTTACTCATAAAAGGCTCGATTTGTATATCTAGCCTTGGCTGTGGTATATATAACTGTACATCTGAGGATGATGTCTCCGTCATCCTCAGATTTTAGTGTTAGTTTTGTAGTGTGACTTCGTCCGCATCAAATACCAAAACAGCACATTACCGTTTTATCACATTTTCAATTTTTTTTTTTTTTTGTGCGCGGTCCCTAATTATTTTTCTAAAATAAAAGTAGCCTAGTTACTCCTTATAACATCAGCTATCTACCAATGAAAGTCCCGTCAAAACCAGTCGAGCCGTTTTGAATAGATTAGTCGAAACAAATAGACGGACAGACAGACCAAAAATTTTTAAATATGGATTTTTGTTGTAGGTATCGAATTCACTTTTATGTGCATTTAGTAAATAAAATGTTTTATTGATATTACAGACAGACACTTCAATTTTATTATATGTATAGATTAAATAATATAATTAAATAGTCGAAGACCTCGTGGCTAAAGCAATAATATGCACAAGAGTCGATTACTCGATTTTCAAGGTTAAGCAACAGTTACCGAGGTCAGTCTGTAAATGGGTGAACATGTTAACATAATTATTGAGATTCTTCGGTCCTCGGAAAGGACTTACGTTAAGACAGAGGGCCTTTACCGATCCGTCTATCGTCAACTATGTGAGCATTGATTTAATTGATTTTTTTTTTTTTGATTTTTTTTTTTTTTGGCCAGGTTTTACTCATTTTGAACTTTTGGAAATCCACAAATATAAAAGAGAACACCGTGAAAAATTACTTTATTAAAATTGTCCGCATGACCATCCGTTGGGTAAAAATCAAAACAATATAAATTACTTGGCTCGATAAAAAAAAAAAACCGGGAAACTGCGAGTCGGACTCGCGCACTGAGGGTTTCGTAAAAACTTACCTATGAAAACATTTCAATTCCCGAATTGAATTACGAAGATTTTTCCGATTCGCAAAATAAGTATTTTTTTGTGACGTAACAACAAATTCGCCACTCGACACTCTCAAGGGAATCAAAATACACAGGTTGCTCCCCGTAGACCTAGAATCCTGAAATTTGGCATGAAGCAAGGTCTCATAGCACAATAATAGGTAATAATTTGAAAAATGTAAATTTGCAGTACGTATCCGTGGGGACCGAGCCCGAGGTATCGACGGCGCCACGCGCGCCTGAAAAGAGATGTAAGCAAAAGCGGGCCCATAGGGGCCTTTACGAATGTCAGTGTAGTGTTAATGTCAATGTCAATTGACAGCCACGGGTAATTTCTGAAAAGGAAACCCATCGTCTTAGAATGCAAAGAGCAACTGAAGGATACAAGTGTGATTTTAGTCAGTAAAAGTCTGACACGTCCACTTGCTCCACCATAGATCGCGTTAAGAGAATGAATGATTTCCCAACTCAAACAAAAAAAAAACTATCACAAAAAGTCACCTATGTATTAGTTGATACTTCATGCAAATTCGTTTGCTCGTCCGGACATTTCGCACAGATATTTACAAAACATTGCTCAATGGTGCGTAAGTACTGTTCAAAAGATAGGATATGATTATCATAATTGTTTCTCACTTCACTTCCAGTCAATGAAGTGAAATGCGATGCAATGAGAAAACCGGTTTTGTAAACACGTTAGAATGTAAAAAAACTTTCTTTTTTTATGGTTTGAGAATATTCCGATGTGAGATATCTGGTAACGGTTGCGGGAGTACGATGGATGCGAGACGCACAGGACCGTTCATTGTGGCGACACTTGGGGGAGGCCTATGTCCAGCAGTGGACGTCTTTCGGCTGAAATGATGATGATGATGATGAGATATCGTCAGATAGATCCATACTAATATTGTAAATAGAAATGTAATTCTGTCTGTCTGTTTGTTACTGCTTTACGATTCGATGAAAATTGGAACACAGGTAGACCATGTCCTCCTGCTAATGCTGTGGGAAGGTTCGAAGGAGTTTATACCATGGCCCTAGAGCGCAAAGGGCTCTTTGAACACATTCATTGTGCGTACAGCTAAAGAGTGGAATTCCTTGCCGGAATCTGTGTTTCCTGATGGCTACCAATCTTCAAGAAAAAAATCATCTAAAAAATCTTCAAGTCAATCCAAACCAAACCTAAAAAGAAAATCTTTAAGTCAAGAGTGAATAGGTTACTTCTAGGTAAGCGCGTTCCATCGTCGACCGCATCGTCGCTTTCCATTAGGTGAGATAGCGGTCAAGCGCTACTGAAGGACACAGGTAAGTTTTGGTGAATAAAAGTCTGACACGCCCTCTTGCTCCAACCTATAGCGGGAGATGAGATGTCATTAATTTGATGATTTCCTAACACAAAAAGTACATAGCAGCAGTGGAAAGGCGTGCGAAGAGGTTATTTGGGGTTCCAGATTTGGTTAAGTCCAATCTACAAAGCCTCGAGCACAGGCGCAGGGTAACCAGCCTATCGGTATTTTACTCGTACAGGTTGCATTTTGTAGAGTGTGCGCGGCAATTGCACGACTTGATTCCGCCATCTCCTTTCTACCATCGGAAAACCCGACGTACAGAGCGAGTCTCCACCCTTACGTTGTTGAAACTTCAACGATCCGCACTAAGCGTTTCGCTTCGTCTTTTATACTGCGTATATCGGAGGACTGGAACAATTTGCCTGCTGCGGTTTTCCCATCCAACTATAATTTAGGCGTCTTCAAGGCTAGAGTGATTAGGCCCTACATATAAAATATATATATAAAAGAGCACTATCTTTCCTCTCTAGCGTGTTAATTATATATGTATATACATTATGTATTTATTTTTAGTATAAGGTATATATAGTATAGTATATAAGTATTTATTATTTTAATTTAAGATTTCACATTCTCTTCTTTTATTACTTCTACACACTATTGTCTACATTTCTTCCTATTTCTCCTTTCGCAGGTCTGCTGGAAGAAATTTCTTTTAGAAATAAGCAGCACCTTTGTACAATTTTTATCAGAATGTATCTTTTTTCTTTATTCATGTGTGTACATTTACACTAATATTATAAAGAGGAAAACTTTGTTTGTTTGTAATGAATAGGCTCAAAAACTACTGGACCAATTTTAAAAATTCTTTCACCATTCGAAAGCTACATTATCCACGAGTAACATAGGCTATATTTTATTTTGGAAAAAAATAGGGTTCCGTAAGATATTTGAGTTTTTCGGGCACAATGTGTAAAAAGTCAACCAGAAAAGTTACTTATTTTGCGTACGCTGCCTAAACTATAAAAGATATTTGGAGGTAGGCGGGACAGAGAGTAAAGTCCCGCAAACCTCCGTTGAAAAGGGAGGATCCTCCGACCAGACGGGATGTTATGTCTGGTGGGCTGCAACTGCCCGATAGATGATTTCGGGTTGTTCTATATGTTCTAATCGCGCGGAGAACTTTGATTGCGCGATACAGGATTAGTTCTTATGTGACGCGATAGATGTCGCTACATCACTCCCCTCCGGAGATCGGAGATCGATGGTTCTTGATGCTTCTTGATGCGTGCCAAGCCATTGGTAGGTTGGTTCCAGTGAGTCGGAACTGAATGCCGCATAGTTCTCGGTGAGTCGGAACTGTCTGCGGTGATGCCCCAGTGAGTCGGGGTGGTGCTGTCCCAGTGAGTCGGGATGATGCTGCAGGCTCCAGTGAGTCGGAGTAGTGCTGCTGGCTCCAGTGAGTCGGAGCGGTGCTGTGCGACGTAGAGGCTTGACTGCTTGCGTCGACCAGGAGAGGTTCTTCATTGCTCTTCATGTGACTGGCCGAAGGTGCAGTGTGCTTCGCCAAGGTCGCTGATGAGGCTGAGGGTGATGACCAGGTATGACCATGTAGGCATGCTGGTGGTCAGGATACCCTTTATAGCCGTGGGTGCTGGCTGTATGGCTCGCTGCTCGAAAGCTTGAGGAAGTGATGATGACGTCACGAGATAGTAGCTGCACGAAGGCTGCGCTGACGTTCTTTGTCGAGGGTCACCAGTTTGGAGGTAGACGGAACAGAGTGTAAAGTCCCGCAAACCTCCGTTGAAAAGGGAGGATCCTCCGACCAGACGGGTGTTATGTCTGGTGGGCTGCAACTGCCCGATAGATGATTTCGGGTTGTTCTATACGTTCTAATCGCGCGGAGAACTTTGATTGCGCGATACAGGATTAGTTCTTATGTGACGCGATAGATGTCGCTACAGATAAAACCATAAAATGTTCTAAATAATTGTAGATCTTATAAATATCTACCAAAGTTTGTTAGGAGAAACCTACTTTCACGCGGGCGAAGCCGCTGGCAGAAGCTAGTAAATTATAAAATAAATAAATAAATAAAAATGCCGCCGACGTGTCGACGGCTACTTTTATCTCTGCCATTGGCAACAAACAAGCCGCTCGTCTGTATGAGCTCTTATGTTAATTGAATTTTACGAACTACACGTGTACATATCCCCCTTCTTAACAATCAAAACACAATTTCCACCTCGCTAAGTATGTAAAACAATGCATATTGATCACATAACTAATAGGACATGGACCACGACTATTCAACAATACATATTGACGATACAAACATGAGATTTCAATACAAATTGTATTGATAAATAGACAAAAGTGCATGCCATTACGAAGGTGCTCCCACAATACGAAATACCTTGTAAAGAGGCTTAAGACATTGAATCACATCATCACTGACCATCTGTTGATATAGTGGTCAAATAAAAGCATATGAATGACACTTAGGCATCGTTCACACCAAACGTATTGTCCACTGCAGACTATTTATTTATTTATTAAAACTTCATGCAACACAATAGTACAAAGGCGGACTTGCCTTAGGCATTCTCTACCAGTCAATCTAGTGAAGGAAGGAGGAGTGGTGAAGAGAAAATGTGACAGGTGCATAAAAATACAAAAGAATATTACGAAAATAAAAGTTTAAAGTATATATATATACAAAATAAACATACACATAAAGTAAAAGAAAGGGGTTATTGGGACGACTTCACTATTTGTGCAGAAAGTAATTTCGCTACATTCGCTTAAATGCATATAGACTGGCCGTCCTGATGTCAAGAGGAAGCGCATTCCACAGAAGTAAGGACTGTATATGAAAGGAAGAATGAACAAAGTCCAGAAGTATGAGAAGGACAAAGCAGTAGAAGATTGTTAGAAGAACGCAGATTCTTAGAATGAGAACATAGATATTTAAAGTGTGATATAAGATAAGAAGGAGGGGTGGGAGAGTTGAGCAGAGAGTAAAGAGTAGACAGAGCGCGCAGACTCCTTCTTTGACGAATGGGCATCCATTATAATGCATGCATGCGAATGGGCACTATTTTGGGGACTATGAGTAAGCTCACTGTCAGCCCCAGTATGAACGTAGACTCAGTCTGCAGTATAAGTTCTCACCAAGCCGACAGTATGCTATAGCGTAGAATGCGTTACTTGTGTGGACAAAAAGTAGGCCTGCTACGCGTAGTACAGTAATCGGCCACCGATAGTCAGCGCCAACGCACTACGTAATAGCGTAGAGTCGATTCGGTGTGAACGAGAACTTAATATACCTTTAAGGCAAAGCGATAAACTGCGTAACGCCAGATCACGCGGTCGACAATACGTTTGTTCTGAACAATGCCTTAAGTTGGCTCGCGTCGTTGGTAACATGTGGGATGTGGAGTCGTTGATCATTGTAACTGTAGTTGTGTCAGCCAATGGTTTAAACTCCACGAGCCTCGACCAAAACTTCAGGAGGCTCTTTGGGCAGCTGGATCATGGGTTTGATTCAGAAAGTGGTACTTCTGGACACGGGTCCACTGACAGGAGGCTACTCTCCTTCGAGTTCTGACAGCCTTTTCTTTCTCTCTTTCTATGTTTATTAACCTATTTTTCGGTCAAATGTGGACCGATGTCAGTCGACAATTCCAGATCTAGCTGAGGGATACCACATTTAAAACATTTTATTGTAACAAGAAAATAATTTTTATGGTAATAAAAAGTGCAAAATAACCTTAATTTCGAAAGCACCTTTTAGTGTTTATGTTGAAGTCCGTTGTATTTTCTTTTTAGTTTTCTTTTATTTTGTAATATATATTGTAAATGTTAGTATGTTTCGGTATGAAAATTAATATTAAAACAAATGTTAATACTATGAATTTTTTACGGGTTAATACAGAATAATTTACGGGTTGCATTTTGGAGAGTTTGCGCGGAAATTGCATGACTTGATTCCGCCATCTCCTTTCTACTATCGGACGACCCGACGTACAGCGAGTATCCACCCTTACGTTGTTGAAATCTCTACAGTCCGGACTAAGCGTTTCGCCTCGTCGTTTATATCGCGTACATCGAAGGACTAGAACAATTTGCCTGCTGCGGTCTTCCCATCCGAATATAATTTTGATGTCTTCAAAGCTAGAATGAATAGGCTCTTAATAAACTAGTGCACCTCACTCACCATCAACGATTGCATCACTGCTTAAGAAACAATAAATAATAATAAAAGAAATACATATAAAATAGTAATAACTGACAGACATTGCCGTCGATAACCCGGATAGTAGTGATGGACCGATTAGCGCGCTGCTCAATGATATCGATGTTACCATTAAAAAACAAGTGAACAAGTGTTTCATTATTGAGTGTAAAAGTTTTGTTACTATTTTGGTGTACAATAAAATATATTTCTATTATATTCTATGCCTAGAACCTTGTGAAAACTGAGAGAGAAATCAATGAACGAAGTGGTCGATACGCGGTTGGTTGAAAGGCCCTGATATTGAAGGCAGTACTCGTCGATACGGTTCGCAGAGTGAGGAGGTTCCTGCTTCTGGAGCCCTCAAGCAACGTTAGCTTAGACCTCGCTCCCGATACCGGCTAAATACTATTATGTTTTTAAAATTTATGACAAAAACTGTAGATAATAGATATTAAATGAAAAGACGAAGTAGTCCATAGAATTGTAAAACTTAAATAGCAGTGGACTGGACACATGTTTGTAGTAGAAGAGATTTATTTATTTTTTACGGCACTCCAACGAATAGTTCTCAAAAACATTAACAAAAGAATAATTTTAACAATAAACAATTATCACAGCGAGTTCTTCACTTATAGGTGTGCACAGCACTTACAGAATTTAGTAAACTAATATTATTTATATTTTGATCAATAAAGAGATGGCGCTGAAAGGTTCTGGTGTGGTGAGAGCGAGTCAATGAAAAATCAAATAAAAAATTGAATATCGTTAATTCAGACTAGACTCTCTGATTCATCCTAATTTAAAGGCTTTATATTCTTATGACATTACTTTGCAAACACACTGTCCCTTATCATTACTACTCATTACATACAAAGACTTTAAACATCCATTCGTAAATAATAACGGAGTTATCCAATATCAAAGTTTACGTAAACATATTCCAAACGAATGGTAAACAAAAATATTTACGTACAAAACAAAACAATCAAGCTAGCACTCAAACTTTTTATCTCAACTGCCATCGACACGACTGCACGCGACGAAGGCTGTAAACAGAATGAATTTTACAAATCAAATATCGAAGAGCGTTGACCTTAGCGGAAGCGAGACCTTTTACAAAACAGCAGCGGATATTGGTCTTCTTTTTTCGGTGGGTAATTTTTGGTAGCATGCAGGAATGTTAATTAATTAAGTTTCTAAACTAAGCAGGTGTCAATTAATTAAGTTTCTAAACTAAGCAGGTACCTGGATGTTTGAACACTCACGGGAATCAAAATTCATAGGGTACTTCCCCTAGAATCCTGAAATTTGGCATGAAGCAAGGTCTCATAGCACAAGTATAGGAAAAAAATCTGAAATTTTAAATTTTTAGTTACGTCACAAAAAAAACTTTTTTTGCGACACGGAAAAAACTTCGTAACTCAATTCGGGAATTGAACTGTTTTCATATGTAAGTTTGTACGGAACCCCCAGTGCGCGAGTCCGACTCGCACTTCCCAGTTTATTTTTTTTTATGAAGTAGATTTTTTTTTCAGTTTTTTTGCTATAGAACTATCGCGAATTCTAGTGGGAAACATTGTTCTTTATAAAACAAGTGTACTAAAGATAATTTTATAAATGAAACCAATATATTTCAATTTAATCCAACAATAAAGTTCTTAACAACAACAAAACTCTCAGAACTCATTCCTACCAATTAAAAACCAAGACATGTCATAGTAACTGTTAATCTTGCCAAGCAGCTACTGATTACCACAAACACACAATTGTGAAGATTGTCGCGTCACGTTGTATCATTTGATCAAATAAATAACTTTATTCTTTTAAGGCGGGGTAATCAAATGACTTCTCCCGTTCTAAGATGAAGCGAGAGGGCGTGTCAGACGTTAATGACTTACCCACCTGTGCCGGCGAGCAATGGGTAGCTCGCGGTCCGCCCGTTCTGTTGCATATCTTCGAAGTTCGTTATCAGATCATAACAATATTTCTATGGGACCAATTCGGAAGCATAACGTATCAATCAAAAAAAGAATTTTCAAAATCGATCCACAATTGACCGAGAAATCGGTGAACATATAAAAAAAAAAATACATTCAGCCGAACATAGAACCTCTTCCTTTTTGAAGTCGGCTAAAAATGGAAACAAGCGTCCTTCCTGTGTCCTAATACGAATAACACTAACATTAATTTACGTCTCGATAGAGCAAGCGCCAATCAAAACAAGCTCAGGAAAAACTAGTGCAGGCAAAACAAACAAACACGATACTGCGCAGATCCAAAGTGAAGGTAACGTATACATCTCAAGGTTGCACTTGATCAACTAACGAAAAGTAAATCGAAATCCTTCACTAGCTGAATTATTTACTAGATTCTGTCAGCGGTTTTGCCTGTGTGAAGGTAGGTATGTCCATTAGGGTGGTCCTTATTTCTAAGAAAAAAATATTTTTTCTTTAATTTCGCGGGGCACCACGTAATTTGATTATATACCATAAGAAAGTATTTCAGTATTTTTTTTGAAATTTTTAAATGACATTTAGAGGTCGCTACCAAGGTTTGAATTTTAAATAAAAACTCGAAATCTGTATTTGTTAGATTCTTTTATTTTTATAGCTAGGACATAAAAAATATTACAAGATTATTGTTGTTATTATAAATAAGGATATTATGTAAAATTGCGCACAAACCAATTTTTAACGTATTATGATGTTAGTGCGCACGCGTACGTCTTATATTTTTGATTGTGTGAACGGTCTAAATCTCGACGCGTCGGTACAGAAGAGAGGTCGAGAGGAGGAAGGGATAAAAAGCGATTGTCTATGCGAGTTTTACTTGCACGGAAAATATGATATAAATACCTAAATGAAACATTAATGAAACCATCATTTAAGATGTTTTTCAATGCTTTTTGTAAAAATTTTGACAGCTGGTAGCGACCTATAAATCTTGACAAAAAAAAAATAAAAAAAAAACTTATTCCATATTTAGAAGTATATAATCAAATGAGAAAGTGCCCCGCGGATAATTTAAAAGTCGAAAAATAAGGACCACCCTAATGTCCATACAAGCTTTGGAGTCCCGTTTCATCCCCTTAGGGGGCGCGTACTGTTCCACGCGCGCCTCAAGGAGATGTCAGCTGTAAGGGTCGAAGCCTACTAGGGCCAAAGGTCTGATTCTGAAAGGAAGACTCGGCCCTGGTACGAAAGGCAACGAAGGAACAGGAGTGGGTTTTTAGTCAGTAAAAGTCTGACATTATCTCCCGCCCCGCCCGAGAGCGGGGGATGTCATAAGATGATTTTCTCACCGAAAAAAAAGACAAAATCTCCTCAGGGGAGGAATTTAGGAAAATCTGACTGGCCTGTTGGTCTAGTGGTTAGCGGCCCTGACTGCTAAGCCGGAGGTCGTGGGTTCGATTCCTACCCAGGACAAATGTTTGTGTGATGAGCACGATCATTTGTTGTGTGTCTGGGTGTAATTTATCTATATATGTATGTATTTAAAAATATATAAGTATGTTTATCAGTTGTCTAGTACCCATAACACAAGCTCTGCTTAGCTTGGGACTAGACGGCGTTGTGTGATAGTTGTGGAATATATTATTATATATTATATTATATTATTATTATTATCTTTTTTTAGGGTTCCGTACCTCAAAAGGAAAGAACAGAACCCGTATAGGATCACTTCGTTGTCTGTCTGTCTGTCAAAACCCTTTATCTCGGGAACGCGTGGAGGTATCAAGTTAAAACAATATACTCAGGTCTGCGGTCCCTTAAAGCTGTAAAAAATCATACTTTTAGCTACAGTCGTTTATATCGCAAAAAACTTACATTTCGATACCCTCAAAGGACTTAAAATTCATAGGATACTTCCCGTTGACCCAGAATCCTGAAATTTGGCATAAAAAGGTATAAGAATAAATCAGAAAACAGTAAATTAGTTGTTACGTCACAATTTTAGTATTTGGGATTATTACAATTGTCGTGAGATGCACTCTGGCTATAAGGTACCATCGAGCTAATCAGGTGATGATTAGCTGAGGGGTACTTTTTAGTTGTGCTACCACAACTAAAAAATGTAAAAAAAAACACTAAAAAATTTAGGTCGGCGTTAAATAAAGAACAGACAAAACTATTATAGAAACACTAGAGTTCCGAAATTAAAATTTATTTTGTATTTTTTGTGTTTTTTTTTCTGTTTTAATAGTATCTGATAATTGTTTATTGTGCAAGCCTACCACAGTGTCGTCTTTTTTAACCCAAAGGTTGACTGGTAGAGAATGCCTTGTTGCATTAAGTCCGCCTATGTACCACTACTGTACATGAAGTTTAATTTATTAAACCCCAAGCGAACGTGGCATTCGCTCTCTCATTGTCTTTCTATTGTGTCTCTAATTACGGTATTCGAAAGGTAAAATTAATAAATAAATAAAACTAAGGCGTCAAAGTGAGATAAACACGCTACTGCGCAGATCTATTGCGCAGGTCGTGATAGGTACCGCATTTCACGGTGAGATAGATGGGTGTTGTTGCGAAATATCTTAATTGGCGATAAGTTGTAACCTTGGATTGTTAACCGAAACACGTGGTGTGGGTTGATTCATTAATGGAAGATAAATTAGATTGCTTTTGAAGTTTGCTAGAACTGTTAATCTCCCTAACCTTTTGCTTTTCTTTTTTAACCACACAACGGATTTGGATGCGGTTGTAATGTAAATGCAGTTGGGTCAATAGAAACGAATGTATTTGAAATTTAGGAATAATTCAAATACATTTTTTTTTTTTAAATTACGTGTAAGAATCAACACTTTTTGAACGTCAAAATCCCAACTTCAACTTCAACTTTAACTCTTCATTAATGGCATTTGTGGAAAAGACACCACAATTTTGCCAATAACACGTGCAAACTATTAATAGACCATCAAACGCTGGAGAGTATTTCGCTCTTTTCCTTTTGTTGGCGCCGCGGCTCGTCAATGTGTCGCTGTCAGTGTCATCGACATCAAGTGTCAGCTAACTGTCAAATTTCGCGCGCACCGGCCGGCTTTATTTCACTTCTAAAAAATCTAACTTACTGATTAGCCCCAATTTACAATACTTTTTATTATAAAACGTTTATTAAATTGATAAACCTACAAACAACATCGGAGTACGTTACTTATCTCCCAAACACGTTCATATCACACACACACAATCCATTAATTATTCTTTGGTGTAAAAAATATTTCAGCAGTCCTAACCTAACCGATGAGCTCAAATT
The DNA here is from genome assembly GCA_949316375.1 of Mythimna vitellina. Taxonomy (NCBI): domain Eukaryota; kingdom Metazoa; phylum Arthropoda; class Insecta; order Lepidoptera; family Noctuidae; genus Mythimna; species Mythimna vitellina. The sequence continues at coordinate 2,880,042 of OX438714.1, read as the reverse complement.
TTGTTTCAAAATTAATTTGTAAAACTTCTATTTATTGAAGTTAAATAATAACTACGTTGAAAGTACAAAATTGTAACTTGCAACAGGCGAATTTCATGACAAAATCTTGTAAATCTACTGAACACCATAGAAGCCTTCGTGCTAGTCAATAATTTAGTACCACAATTTACAAGCGATTTAAAATACTTTGGTGTTTAGGTGTTTGAAATGCAAACTTGGCTGTAGCCAAGTTTGCATTTCAAACACCTTTAGCATAAACTTGCAAAAAGTACTTTGAGCATATTTTGTTGTATACTAACGAAAATATTGCTGCAAATACACAGAAAGTTTATAATATTTTGTCCTGTGCAAGAGAGCCGATTGACCGAAGACCGACTTGATAAACTAATTTACTAAGACATCATAAACTCCCCTGCAACATCCCAAACAGTAGTTTTAAGTCCCATTTAGGTAAACACAGTGCAGAGGACGAGAGATGCGCGCTGTGGAAGCAGAAACACCCAACTCCTACACATTTCATCACCTCGTCAGCACATCTCCCCCCTGGACGCAAATTGCAGTGGCCAATCTGGAAATCTCTTAACCGACTGCGGACCCAGGTTGGCCGCTGTAAAAACAATTTGGCCAAATGGGGCTTCCTCGATCCATCTCTAACACGGTGCCAGTGTGGAGCCGCTGCACAGGACATGCGTCATTTGTTTTGCTGTCCATCCTGCACAACCATCTGGAGTTTTCAGGATCTATACGAGGCCAATAACAGAGCCGTAGAGGTTGCCAAATACAGGTAAGAAAAAAATTTGAGTACATCGATACGAAAAGAAGAAGTAAACTATCTTCTGCTAGCTTCTTCGCCCGCCTGATACAAGGTTTCTCCATGCAAACTTTGGACCCCCGTGTCATCCGCATGAATTTTGGAAAATGATTATACTGTACCTCTGCAAAATTTCAGCTCTCTAGATCCAAGGGGTTGAACTGGGCATTCACGAGTCAAGACTTTGCCTTTTATTTATTTATATAAAAGTAGCCTATGTCCATCCTTGGAGTTCAAGTTTCCTTCGTACCAAAGAACAATGGCAAATCTCCTCACTTAAAATTGTCTGGAATTAAATTGAAGCATCCCGTAGTAAAAAATATGTCTAAAGATTCGGTGTTACTAGCAGAATCTACAAACGACTCTATTTTAATTCGGAAAAGCCGGAAAACAAAGATAATTATTGGAGTTTGAATTTTTAGGTTATGAATGAAGTGAACACGACTATTATCTTTTATTTATAACTTATGATAAAATTATATCAAACAAAAACTAATATTACGGACAAATGAAGTAAACCTAATTGATTTTTTACTATTATGAAGTTCGTTTCGACGCATTTATCTCTGGATTTACCAGTCTGATTTCAAAACTTATTTTTGCATGGGCACGAAACGGAATACGTAGAGGAATTCTTTAGCATCCAACTGTCACTGTCAAAGACGAAATTAGAGCTGTGCAATTAAAATCGATTAAATGTAAAATCGATACAACGTTGAATCGATCCTATGCTCCTTTTTTTTGGATTTAAAAGTGATATTACACAAAGATCAAATCAGATTGATTAGAGATGAATAACTGCATTTATATTGCAATAATCATTTTAATAATTCAACCAACCCTAGAATGATCAATTGAATCGATCGTTCATTTAATAATCGATACAGATAATAACATTCATACTGATTGTACGTGTAACACCACTATCTATGATAACAATTCGCGTATCCCGTTCGGAAGCAGTTGATATACTTTTAATATTATAAATTAACTCCGGCTTTTAAGAAATAAAGTGAAAAATAGAAAAATCATAAAAAAAATATTCAATTTGTTTCGTTTTTGTGATATCTATGGTCGCTAAAACAAAACCAGACAAAATTCTGCCCTTCTTCTTTCATCTAAATCGGTTCAGTAGTTTAACAGAGTTACTTTCACATTATAATATTAGTATAAACTAGTATACCGGCAGATGTCCTGCCCGGCTTTTCGTTAAAAGTAAAATTGAAAACATGATTGCGGCGCCACCTACCGAGTTCAATTGTCTTTTCAAACCCACTTTAAATATAGACACAAAATTTGATCTAAATCGGTCAAACCGTTTAGAATGACAAACAGACGTACAGAAGAATTATTTATAAAGATTTACCCGGCAGTAGTACAACAGTACAGGGGCCCCAAGTCTGCTATTTTTATATATTACGTCATTCCAACACTCTCATTGTCATTTTGCTAAAAGTTCGTAATCTGCTAATTCATAATGATCGATCATTGATCGGTTAATGGTCTCGTAATAGAGTTGTCGTAGAATGACAATATCGAGCTTACAAGCAATGACTGCATAATGACGTTCTAAGGTAGGTCACTGATAAAAGGAACTGTCAAAATTTTTGCAGATTACCGCATATGTCAGACATTCATTTGTCAATATTTACGAGATTACCATTCTATGCCACTTCTTTCAATGGAATGTAAGTGGTTGATCATTTGAAAGTTATAATGACGCCATTATATTAGTAGATTACCAAACTTGTTAAAATCAACAATTATGAAATCAATGCTAGACCATTCTGACACTATTGTAATAGCAGACTTGAGGCCCAGGTGAAAAAAAATCTATCTTGACCACTAAATACCTAATAATCCATTTCTAACCTAACGAAGCAATCTTTCAACGAACCCATTAAGATTACTCATATTCCTAAACTTTGTACCTACTATTTCTACCCTTGCGAACTCTCCTTTGTCGTCCCACACCAGTCTGGGATCTATAAGGTCGTATAGTCCAATGACCTAGGGTAGACGTCTGGGAGACGACCTTGGGCGACCTTTGATACTCAGATGTGGCCGATACGTACCTATATATTGTACTAAAGTTTAGAAAGTTCAATGCACAGATGTTGGAGACTTGTTCTTTGTTGGTTTTCGTATGTGTGTACTAAGAGAAATTTAACCAGTCAATGATATTTTTTGCGAATAGGTATTAACAAAGACATTAAATATATACTACCAATAGACAGGACATAGCGAACAAAATCGTAATCCGATACTTTACCTAGTGGTCATAAGTCGCTCAGTCTAGTATAGTAGCCCCTACACGTCAAGTCGTGTTTTTATCCGCTCTATGCAGTAAAAGAAAATCATTTTCTGAGAACATATGCCGAACTGCGCATTACGCTATTGCAAATCTGGTTATGTTATGGTAAAATGACTGGCCCCCTAACTTTGTTTTTTTTTTTCGTAAATATCTTTGGTATTTACGAAGTAATTAATTAGAATTCAATAATTTTTATAAATAGTTCCAGAACATTTGCTGATTTCGAGCTAACGCCATCTAATGCCGAAAAGCCTTACCTTTATCACACACTGAGGCTCTACCACGAGCTCATAACGTGATCCATTATACGACCTAAACCGAACTGTTAAAGGGATGGAGCTACATAGGGTGTATAGCTCCATCACTCTTTTTCGCTCCTACGACTGACTTTTTTACATATCATGGTAAAGCTCCTGGCCACCTACCGAGCGATAGTGAAATAATTATACATTTTTACAAAGGACATTGACCGGTTCTGGGCCATATGCTGCCCAGACATGGGAGTACTTCCAAATGATTACTTGCATTAACATATAATTTTAAAAAATATAAAAAAAAATCGGTCCCAGGGTTTTTTTTTAGTTTTGTTTTTAAGATTTTCGGGACGATTTTAGTTAACTATTATTTTAATATAGCATACGCAGGTCCTCATCGGACAGTTCGAGAGGTTCCTGTTTCGAGCGCATCACCACTGTGCGTACGGAAGTCACACACGGTGGTAGTCTACCACTTTTGGCTGAAGGCAGCCAGAGGTCGCCACCGCCGATCGCCTCCAGGAGTGTCCTTCCGGAGGCGATCGTCAGCGGCGACATTTCGCACGCAGCCCTGGTTCACGCCATTTTTTTTGTACACACACAACACTTAAAAATAAAAAGAACAAATACAGAGAAAAGCACAAAGGCACTGCTTATTTCATATGAAATTTCTTCCAGCAGACCTGCGACAGGAAAGCCGAACGAGAAGGAATGGGAGGCGTTCATCACTTTCTGCGAAGTAATGCGAGCTAAAGAGATAACCGCAACTATGAGGGAACGAACATCTTCACGACCTAGGCACAGGATACCCCCGGGTGTCCCGCGACGCGGCCTTGTGGCCTTCAAATAACTATATCCCGGAGCGAGACGGCGTGTCAGATTTTTATTCATTAAATTCTACCTGTAGCTGTTTGCGTTACAGAGCCACAGTAGGTAACTCTTTCGCACACTCCCGCGCATACTAATGAGGCCTGCGTAAACAAAGTATTACAAGTAAATAGGTCAACGGTCTCCTATCAGCTCATGTTATTCTGCATGTATTAGATCACGTACTGGCTTATCTATGCATAGTTTGTGATAACTTGTACCTTGTGCTGAGCACTGTACATTTTGATACAAGTGCAGAAGTTTGTAATTTGTTGGCGAGTGCTGCAGTGATAAATTTCCACGTGTATCAAATGACGTTTTTTAATACATTTACGAAGAAATAAATAAACGGGGACTTCGTGGCGTTTGCGCGGCGACCAGAGACCATGCGGAACAGAAGTTAAGTCCCACAAACCTCCGTTAAGAGGGTCCTTTTCCACTCGCTTATCGTCAACGTCGAGCATGGTTTAAAAGCTTATTGCATCATCTAACGCAATCCAACGCGATGTTTGATGAAGAGGCAATGCAGAAAAACAGAGATAACGCCTGAAAACTCTGTTGGCATTCGGTAATTCCGTGATTTACTCGAATATTTCACAAAACTTGTTCTAGGAAATAGGTTTTTTTTAAACCCAAACATTTTTCAAAAAAATTTTCGTCATTCAGAATCTCGATTAAATGAGCAAGGCTTCTATTAATGTACTTTTTTATATTTCTAATGTATGAGTAGTCAAAGGAGGGCCAAAGTTCACGTAAAATAGTCGATTTTCAGAGGTCTTTACTAGATTAATTTTAAACAAATTTATGTTTTGATTTCTATAGAAGCCTAGATAATATCCACAAGATAGCTGTATATCCAAAATATCTAGAGAAAGATCACGTAAGAGTGGTTGTATGAAAATGTACCTCGAAAAGTACGCTCTTAAAAAGGAACGTTTCTCCGACCAGACATGTGTTGAGTCTGGTCAGGGCAACTGCCAAAGTTAATTTCGAGCGGTTGTATATTTATTTTAATAGCGCAGAAATCTCTATAACCTCGATGCAAGATTTCGAATTTTACTTCGTATGTTGCGTCATAGATGGCGCTACGCTCAAACGGATTTGAATGTTTGGTACTAGAAAGATAGCATATTAATAGCATAATCATCTGAAGAATCAGTTACTATCTATTTCTATTACACAGCTAGCTAAAACCAAAATGCAAACAACACTAACAAACACTCGCATTAAAAAAACATGTAATGCAAAACAAACTTGGGAAAAACTGAGGCGTCAAAGTGAGACAAACACGCTACTGCGCAGATCTATTGCGCAGGTCGTGATAGCACATTTCACGGTGAGATAGATAGGTGTTGTTGCGAAATATCTTAATTGGCGATAAGTTGTAACCTTGGATTGTTAACCGAAACACGTGTGGTGGGTTGATCTATATATATAAAAGGGGAAACTGACTGACTGACATATCAACGCACAGCCGAAACTACTGGGATTAGGAGCGTGAAATTTTGCACAAGGTTACCTTTTATGACGTAGGCGAGCACTAAGAAAGGATTTTCCAAAATTCACTCCCTAAAGGGATGAAGCGGGGGTCCAAAGTTTGTATGGAGAAACCTACATTCACGCGAGTGAAGCCGCGGGCAGAAGCTAATTCCTTATTCAGAATAATACCATAATCAGCCTTTTAATGTTCCCACTGCTGGGACTCAGGCCTCCTCTCTCTAGGAGAGGGAATGGGCAGTAATCCACCACGCGAGCCCAGTGCGGATTGGTGAATGTCACATGTCTTCGAATTTTTTGTTCTAGGACATGCCAGTTTCCTGACAATGTTTTCCTTCACCGTTTTGAGAGCAGTGGTGATTAAATAAATTACACAAAGTAATGCGGCTAGCTGGGTTTCAACCCGCAACCTACACTCGTAAGTCGAGGCCGTTACCACTCGGTCACCACTGCTCTCAGAAGGATAGCTTATATCCTATATTGACATAATATTCTCTCTGCTTTTGATATATTAATTAAAGATGAAAGTTTCATAAAAAGTACCTTTTTTTTATTCTCGAGGGGAAACCTTCAAAAGGCGCCCGGACTTTGGGGATAAGTCCGGGGAGTGTGGGATTTTTACCGCACTAAAACCACCTCGGTGATCACCATCGGCACATATAGAAGGGGCGCCGTTACCTCTTAAAAGACCATTCCGGAACCCCCTTAGTACAACGCCTGTTAGAGCACATCCCTGGGTAACTTTCACAAAAAGTATCTAAGATTACAATTTTGTCAAAACGTTAATTACGAATATATAAACCATCGGATGAGCACGGAAGTCGGCAGTTCATTGGCTCGTATTGTTTATGGTTTATTTGCATACAAATACGAGCTGGCTGGCTTCCAGTGTCAGTATATACGTACCTACTGGCGAATAATTTGTCTATATGCTGAGAAAAAACGAAAGTGCATTTTTATTGGCTATTTTACATTTAAACTCTATTTATATAAAAGAAAGTCGTGTTAGTTACACTATTTATAGTCCAGGAGCCACCAATCCTAAAAGCTCCGTGACGCGGATTCTAATATTTTTAATAAAAAATAAAAGTTAATGTTTAGACGAACAAGATTTGCTTGGTCGGCGTGGATTTGATTAGCCGGAAATATTTTAATTAAATTATTTATTATTAAATTTTCCATAATTTTTTTCCGTCATCACGGATTTTGATCAAACTTATATAGAATTGTGTGAAATATTATGTTTAACAAGAAAAAATCCGGCCGACCAATGATTTTTAGCCGGAAAGGTCACGCATACCTATTTGAATGGTGTGATAAGGGGTAAAATTTATCCATTATCACGGAAACCATTTTTTTTTTTTTAATTTATGCGTTTTAATGTCACATTTATAATTATCTTGGTATGCGTGCTTACAAACTGCCGAAAGCATCGCGCATACCAAATTTTATTGTGTGAGTGAGGATCATACTGTTATAGATTTTACTTACTTGATGACATTTCTTTTAGAGTCTTTCTTCTACCTCGGTCTTTTCCTTAAGTTTTTAACTATTTATTGTACTAATTAATATGGAAAAAAGGAAATACAGGAAAATTTTCATTTCGGTTGATTATACAATAAATGAAGGTTGATACAAAAAATATGTTCAATTTAAGTTTATTAATCAATAATCATCTACATCATTATCATCAAAATTATCATTTCTCTCTTCTTCTGATTCTTCGCTTGCTTCCTCATTCTGTTGGCAACTTAATATTTCCTCAACCTTTAACGGTGCCGATGGGCCAATGTACCACAGTGGTTCGAGTTTACTGGATTCATTTACTTCCCATCCTAGGCGCGGGCTCGCCGTCCGACCGTCTGGTAACCAAGCCCAAGTCGTCGACGGCGCGTGCTGTTCCACGTGCGCCTCATGGAGATGTCAGCAACTGTAGGGGCCCAGCAGGGCCGAAGCCTACTGGGGCCACGGGTAGTGTGAAAGCGAAGCCCGGGGCCCCGGGATGAAGGCAAAGAAGGAACAGGAGTGGGTTTTTAGTCAGTAAAAGTCTGACACTATCTCCCGCCAAAAAAAAAAAAAGAGCAGTCTTATGGACTTGAAAACAAACCGGAGCCCTAACTTGAACCAAAAATCTGCCTCACTCATTCTTTACAGAAATATAGAAACCGTTAAAAAACAAAGAGTTAAAATTTGGTATGCGCGATGCTTTCGGCAGTTTGTAAGCACGCATACCAAGATAATTATAAATGTGACATTAAAACGCGTAAATTAAAAAAAAAAAAAAAAGGTTTCCGTGATAATGGATAAATTTTACTCCTTATCACACCATTCAAATAGGTATGCGTGACCTTTCCGGCTAAAAATCATTGGTCGGCCGGATTTTTTCTTGTTAAACATAATATTTCACACAATTCTATATAAGTTTGATCAAAATCCGTGATGACGGAAAAAAATTATGGAAAATTTAATAATAAATAATTTAATTAAAATATTTCCGGCTAATCAAATCCACGCCGACCAAGCAAATCTTGTTCGTCTAAACATTAACTTTTATTTTTTATTAAAAATATTAGAATCCGTGATCACGGAGCTTTTAGGATTGGTGGCTCCTCGCCTATTATAACTCAAGAACGGCTGAACCGATTTGGCTGAGAATTGGTGGGGAGGTAGCTTAGAACCAGGAGACGGACATAGGATTTTTATTCCGTTCCCGTGGAACGTGACATAAAACGTAGTATAACAAACGCAACTGACAGCTAAAAATTAGGTTGTCTATGGTTAAGTATGGTAGAAAATTCGACAATTTGAAATTTTATTTATTTATTTATTGAATCAAGTTGTAACACAAAGGGACAAGGGCGGACTTAATGTCTTAGGCATTCTCTACCAGTACAAGGTACAAGGGTAGTGGAGAGAAAACATGGTAGGTGCATAAAAAAAAAGAAAAGATTAATACTATGAGATGGCACAAAACCTAATTAAAAAGAAACATAAAAACGTTGACTTTTCGTTTTTCAAAACTACCCTCAAAAAGCAGTCTAAGACTTTTTAAAGTTTTTACGAAAACTTTCTCACGAACGAAGTCGCTTTTTTGATTGACTAGCACTTTGCTAGTCAATAAATAAAATATCAAAAGCTACGTAGATTTATTAATAAATTAGATAGGATTGGAATTTCATGAAAATCATGGGAAGAAAACGCCGCAAATAGCTTTACAATTTCAAAGATGCAAGTCATCTTCTTATTATTGATATTATTGCACACGATTCGAAACAGACGTTTGCCAAAAACGCAGTAAAGCATGTTATGATGACTAATTAATACATCAATTTATAACAAACAATAACTACCATTTCTCCCGCCAAACAGCGTTGCTATGATCCAGTTACTCTGAGACTCTCCCGTCGCAAAAATCCCAACCTGACTTTTACTCCTGTGAGTCAAAATTAACAGTAGCAACTACCGGAAAAGACAATTCAACTGTCTTAAATCCAGACGTCGCTGGCTCGAGGGTGTCGAGGACGAGTTCCAGGTACTTACTACATCGTCGACCCGACGCCAATGTGAACTCTTCCTACCGTCAATTGGAAACGCCGAGACGGCGCGCTCCGAGGGCCATGAAAACACATAGCCTCGGACTTGTGCAGCGCCACCTCAAGTCCCAACTGCTGGATCCTATCAACGACTATCGCAACCCTGCGTGTCGCTAATTCGACCGCCGCGTACGACTCCCCCTGCTCCCAGGACCAGCGTGTCGTCTGCGTAACAGACCAAAAACACTGCTTCCATGACTGGGATTCATGTCTCCTCTCTAATAAAGGGGACCTATGGAATAATCCAGCACGTGACGCCAGTGCGAGTAAAAAAAAACGACAAAACGAAACGATGGAATAAACGTATTGATTGGTTGAGTTAATGGATCTCGCGTGCCTTCGAATTGTAGGTCATGTCTGTTTCCTCACAATGTTTTCCTTCCCCATATTGCAGGTTGGTGATGAAATAAGTTACACAAAGTAATGAGCCTGGCTGGGTTATAAGCTTGAACCCACGACCTACAACTCGTAAGTCGGGGACGTTATCCCTGGGTCACCCTTGAAGGGAATGCGGGATTGTATTTTTACAGAGAGACTTCTCTTATTTTTGTGGTTTAGTTTCCACACTCAGTCCTTGGTAGTAACTTGGTGGTACTTGGGCCATAGCGGCCTTCATTATAACCAGCCCACCTCTCTCCAAAAGCAGATGAGTCCTTTCAGTTTACTCAGGGCGTCTTTGAGCCAATTCGATGCTCCCAAGGTGTTCGTATTTTGCTGACAGCTGTGCACTCGAGGATCACGTGCGTTATAGTTTCGCCAGACTCCATGCATGCATTTACCCACCAATGGTATTTTGATCAACTGATTGTTAATTTTTATACTTATTTTATTTCGTACAACACACATTTAGTGGGAAATTTTGTGATTTTGTGTTTGGGATAATTTTTTGTTAATGGTTTTCTGGTAGTTTTAATAGTTGACTCTAGTGGTAAGTTAGTGTAACTGTTGGCAACACTGGACGTCTTAAAACAGTCTTGTTTCAAGTGCTCGCAGGGCCTAAAGAACCGCGTAACATTTTAACAACCATCACTACCAGAATGCCACTTTTTAGAGTTCTTCGCTGTCCGACCGTCTGTCTTTCCGTCTGACACCAGGATATATCTCATGTAGAGTGATACACAGTTCAAATTTTCACAGCTGATGTATTTCTGTTGGCGCTATAACAACAAATACTAAAAATAAAATAAAATAAATATATAAGTGGGGCTAGGAGCTCCACTGAAACAAAAGTATTATTTTTTTGCCGTTTTATATGCTACAACGGCACGGAACCCTTCGTGCGCGAGTCTGTCGCACTGGACCGGATTTTATAGAACCCCTTAACCGTCATCAAAACACTAATTAGTGCACTAAATAATACTTCTCATCTATCTTTACATTAATTGGTCAGCCACCTCTTTGTGTGAACTGTTTTGGCAGTAAACTGCATCTGCGTCATACTCACGTACTGAGTATTACTGAGTAATACAGGTGGTGCCACCTTTAGTCATTTTGGGAGCATTACACATAAGTTCTGAGTATCATGGTTATAATTGAAGATTATAAGGACGATTGCTTCGTCATGACTTACGCAATTTCTATGTTATCGAGAAATTCAGTTAGTCTATCAATACTTATTATATAAAACAAAGTCGCTTCCCGCTGTTTGTTCCTATGTATGCTTAGAACTTCAAAACTTCGTAACGGATTTTAATGCAGTTTTTTTAATAGATAGAAAGATTCTAGAGGAAGGTTTATATGTATAATACATGCATAATATATTAGAAAAAATATTGATAATTTTAGCGCACAGAGTCAAACTTAAACGGAGATCGGGCAAGACTAATAAATTAACCTAGGAAAAAAAAAAAAAAACTAGGAAAAAATATAACTGTGGTCTTACGTGTAGATAAGAAACATGTGCTTAAGAATCAGCTGATTCTTTGTTCTTAATTACGATAAGATAAGGGCTATCTGCGTCAGAAAACCTACTATGACTAAATACTGATTCGAACATTTCTAACTTATAAATATAATAATAATATAATAATATTCCACACAACCATCACACAATGCCATCTAGTCTCAAACTAAGCAGAGCTTGTGTTATGAGTACTAGACAACTGATAAACATACTTATATATTTTTAAATAAATACATATTATAGATAAATTACACCCAGACACAGAACAAATGATCGTGCTCATCACACAAACATTTCTCCTGGGTGGGAATCGAACCCACGACCTCTGGCATAGCAGTCAGGACCACTAACCACTAGACCATCAGGCCAGTCAATATAATTAATTATCAGTATAATTGGTATATGTACAAGATAAGAAACTAAGCAAGCCCGATGCGATTTCCTAATGAGATTAAAAATCAGCGAAAATGGCATAAACACATCACCTTCATCCCATATTTAAAACTCTTTAGACGTATTTTTTTTTTCTAAAACTCCTTCCTCACACCTTCATCAACGAAATTCGGTCAGGATTTTTATTATCGATTAACATTCAAAACTAAAGTTCGTGGGCTAATTCGTGAAAAGTTGGTAGTTGTATCATCGCAGCGTTAATGTTTTCCAAATGTCTATTTTGACCAATTGTTTGGCTATATTAGTGTAGGTATGTAGTTTATTTATTTGATTATATCTCTAAATATAAAAATCAATGCCACTTTTTGTTGTAATTTTATAACTCAAGAACGGGCTCACCTATCCAAACCAAATGTTTAGGCTTTGTTCGGACTATGTAGTAGATAGTTTATGTGAAGTTTGCACAAAATCGGTCGAGCGGTTCTTCATTTATCACATTATTAGGCGGTACGAAGTTCGCCAAGTCATATATATATATATAAATAATGATATCCAATCGCATTGTTGGTCATTTGAATTACAGTTTTATTGCTACAAAGTCAGGAAAACCAGTCCAACCAAAAACTAAACATTTCAACGGAATCAGTGATATTTTACGACCTTGTATTTATAACTAATGCTTATCGGCATGTTATGTCACAGTTTGTAACATGCGCTACAATTTTACTATGTTTTCTATAGTTAATCCTTTTGTTTTGATTTTTATTAAAAAATGATAAGTCAAGCTACAAGTCTAAGAGCGAGCGAAGCGAGCTCGGAATTGTGGGTCGCTCCGACACAGACAGCTTACGTTAGAAGGCTAAGACGGGAAGGGGCTCCAGCATTAGCTTTCGTAGTTATTTTTATTTGTTTTCTGCTTATCTGTGTAGGGTAGTCAGCCTTTCTCTATTTTACATTTTGAAGAGTGTGCGCAGGAATTGATTCCGCCATCATCTTTCTACCAGCAGTCAACCTGACGCAGTCGACCTTTTACGTTGTTGACGCCTCTATGGTCCGGACTTAGCGTTTCGCCTCGGCGTTTATACCGCGTCTATCAAATAATTGGAACAATTAGCTTGAAGCGGACTTCCCGATTATAATTTAGGCTTCTTCAAGGCTAGAGTGAATAAGCTCTTAATAAACCAATACGCTTCACCATCAACGAATGTATCACTGCTTACCAGCAGGTGGGATCACAGTCGAGCATTAGTTTATATCATTTTAAATATACAACAATACTTTTAGTATACGCGAAACCCGAAACACGTGTCTAGTATTTATCTAGTTATGTCACCTGGTTGTCCGCACAAACACATGATCACCGGGTCTGTTTTGCTCCCGCACCCAGCTGTACGCTGTCGCCTAATGCCCGCTATGACCTGCCGTGACCTGTGTTGTACTTATTTATTTATTTAACACTTCATGCACATAAAGGTACAGAGGCGGACTTAATGCCTAGTGCCGGAGATGTCCAACTTGTGAACTATTTAAAATATTTTTGGGAAAAAATCTAACATGGTGTAAAAATTATTGGAATCGATTCAGTTACTGAATCTGAACCAACCTATATTCAGGTTTCATTTATATTTAGCAGCCAAGAGAGACAGTAGGACCAGTTCTACTAAACGACCGTGGACTACATAGCAACGCGGTAATGGGACAGCCATTGTTGAACTACCCACTTGTATACCATTGTATTAAGTGTCTTGGCACGACTAGTATATCTTGAACGAGATGCCTCTTTGTTACATAACAGCATGCAGTATTCCCTTGAAGTGTCGCAGAGGTGCTTGCAAAGCCTTGTTTTGTATTGGTTATTTAATAGGTTATAGGCTTTCAAAACATTTATTATGCGTACAGCCAAGGAGTAGAATTCCTTGCCGGAGTCTGTGTTTCCTGATAACTACAATTTGGGGGCATTTAAGTCAAGAGTGAATAGGTTACTTCTAGGCAAGCGTGCTCCATCGTCAACCACATCATCGCTTACCATCAGGTGAGATGGTGGTCAAACGCGAGCCTATCATTGATAAAAAAAAAGTTTGTGTCCCAGTCGTAACGTTCATGACTTACCGAGAGGACAAATCTAGACAGACAGTTTACCTATACGTAGAAAACATTTTGGGAATATTTTCATTGTGCATACAGCTAAGGAGTGGAATCTCCTGCCGGAGTCAGTTTTTTTTTTTTCTTTTTTTTAATTGATATAAACCAGTGCTTGACTGCGATCCCACCTGATGGTAAGCGGAGATGCAATCATTGATGGTCAGGCGTACTAGTTTATTAAGAGCCTATTCACTCTAGCCTTGAAGACACCTATATTATAGTTGGACGGAAAGACCGCAGCAGGCAGATTGTTCCAGTCCTTCGATGTACGCGGTATAAACGACGAAGCGAAACGCTTAGTCCGGACCGTTGAAGTTTCAACAACGTAAGGGTGGATACTCGCCGTTCGTCGGCTTGTCCGATGGTAGAAAGGAGATGGCGGAATCAAGTCATGCAGTTCCCGCGCACACTCTCCAAAATGTAACCTGTAAAATACCGATAGGCTGGCTACTCTGCGCCTGTGCTCGAGGCTTTGTAGATTGGACTTAACCAAATCTGGATCCCCAATTAGCCTCTTCGCACGCCTTTCCACTGAGTCCAAAGCTGCTAGATGGCATTTTGCAGCACCAGCCCATATGTGACTGCAGTACTCCACACACGATCGGACCTGTGCTTTGTATAACATTAGAAGCTGTCCCGGTGTGAAGTACCGTCGGACCTTTGCAAGAACGCCTAGTTTTCTAGCAGCTACCTTGGCTTTGGACTCAATGAACCGCCCGAAATTGAGATCTGAGGAAATTTCAACTCCTAAGAGTTGAAGGCGGTCGGTGCACTCCAGGGATACATTCTGAAAAACGGGAGCCAAGGTGAACGGGCTCCTCTTAGCGGTGAACAGACACGCTTGTGTTTTGGCGGCGTTGAATCTTACCAGATTGGTTTCGCCCCACTTGGAGACTGCCTGAAGTGAGACATTCGTACGCTCTACCATAGCCTCTCGTTCGGACCGAATTTGCTCCTTACTGGCCCGAGGACCTGGCAGGTACCTCTCTACAACTGTGCTATCGTCTGCGTACCCATAGATACCGGGCATCAGCAGATCGTTAATATGCAGCAGGAAAAGAGTTGCAGAGAGAACTGACCCCTGAGGAACTCCGGCATTAGTCGTCATGGGCTCTGATGAGCATCCATCGACAACAACTCGGAGAGACCGTTCACTCAGAAAGTCTTTTACCCAGTTAATCAGGCCAGGGGAAATGCCGTACGCTGGAAGCTTACTCAAAAGGCTGGCGTGCCATACCCTGTCGAAGGCCTTCGAGACGTCCAAGGAGACAGCAATCGCTTCTCCATTCTTCTCGAGGGCCTCGCCCCACATGTGAGTGGTATACACTAGTAGGTCCCCAGTAGACCGATTTTGGCGAAACCCGTATTCTCGGTCACTGAGGAGATCGTTACCTTCCAGGTATGCCAGGAGGCGCGAGTTCAATACACGCTCCATAATCTTGCGGAGTATGGAGGTTACTGAAATCGGCCGATAGTTGGCAGGATCGGCACGACTGCCCTTTTTGGGCACGGGTTGCACGTTGGCAAGCTTCCAGGACTTGGGCACTATACCAGTCCTAAATGAGAGGCGATACAAGCGAGTCAATACAGGAGACAACAAAGTTTCCTGATAATTATCTACAACCGTGGATCTTTAAGTCAAGAGTGAATAGGTTACTTCTAGACAAGAATGCTCCAGCATCGACCACATCATCTGTTACATCACATCAGGTGAGATAGAAAAAATAAAACTGCATCAAAATTGCTGTGTAAGCAAGAGTGGACGTGTGATGGGAACACCTTATCTCGTTTCTACGCGCGTAACCTAATGGCGGTAACGTCACATTGTAGTTTGCGTATCTTTAATTCGTTACTTTGACAGTTTCCCCTTCCACCATTTGATAGGTTCAAAACTTACTTATTTTTTAATGAATATGAAAAAATATTTTAATTGTACAAAAAAAAAACAGTAGGTAGTATGAAAATCTTGTTTCATATTTTTCAGCGTCGTTTTTTTTGTCGTAGTCGGGTTTTAGTTTTTTACTTTTTTTTATTGAAATAATTTTGGTGTTAAATTTAACAAGACTTTTTGTCCGCTAGAGGGCTTCACTTTAAATTTGAGCAATATTTCGGAAATGTACAAGTGAAGTCCTGTCAAATGATACCAAACACGGCGTATTTATCTCCATTTTTATTTTTTAACACAACTTTTTGTCCTCTAGAGGGCGCCATGTCGAGTTTAGTAACACGTCACGTAGCCTATTTTCAGCGGACAATTAAGACAGTTCTAACGATGCCTCATATGTCGAGTTCCGACAAGTAGATTAGGAGCTATGACGGAACAGAAGAGCATACATACATAGCCTGTCAAAATCAAAACCCTCCTTTGGCTTTGCCGTACTCGGGTAAAAAGAAGTGATGACCTAATTGATGACCACCTTGTTTGAGCTGCCATTTTTAACCAAAACATGAGCTGGTTCATAAGCAATTTATGCTGTTACAAGAGAATTGACATAAGGACGAGTACCACTTTACGCTGGTCTCTGAGCAACTTGACACAAGAATAACTTGCAATTTTTCAATCTACCAACATAAACTATATTTAACCCAGGGTCTATGAACGACAATTCGACTAAATGTACTGATTGAAAGATGGATCCGTTTATAGTGGTGATGTCATTTAGCTTGCAGGAGGTCGACGATGAAAAGTCAATGTGAACGCATTCCAGGCAATTGGTGGGATGGTAACGTTTGAGTATTGTTTTTAGGGTTCCTTAGCTAAGTTGGCAAAAACGGAACCCAAAAAAATACTTATATATTTCTAAATACATACATATTATAGATAAATTACACCCAGACTCAGAACAAATGATCGCGCTCATCACACAAACATTTGTCCTGGGTGGGAATCGAACCCACGACCTCCGGCATAGCAGTCAGGGCCACTAACCACTAGACCAACAGGCCAGTCATATCATTTTGTGTATTTTTTAATTTATATCTTCTAATATATAAAATTCTCGTGTCGCGGTGTTTGTGGTTAAACTCCTCCGAAACGGCTTTCCCGATTCTCATGAAATTTTGTGTGCATATTGGGTAGGTCTGAGAATCGGACAACATCTATTTTTTATCCCCCTAAATGTTAAGGATAACCCACCCAAAAAAAATTTTTTCAATTTCAGATAATTTTTTTTTTTCATACAGCATTAGTAAATACATATATATATTTATATAAAAATCAATGCCACTTTTCGTTGTAATTTTATAACTCATGAACGGGCTCACCTATCCAAACCAAATGTTTAGGCTTTGTTCGGACTATTTAGTAGATGGTTTATGTGAAGTTTGCACAAAATCGGTCGAGCGGTTCTTCATTTATTACATTATTGCACCCGAGCAAAGCCGGGGCGGGTCGCTAGTAGTAATATAATAATGACTCTCTGCACGTGTTGGTATAGACTGTTAGTGCAGAGTCATAAAATAAATAAATAAATATTGCCATACTCACATGCATCTTCTAAAACCAAAAAGTTTGACCTCCTACGAAGAATATTCATTGCTTAAGTATAATCTCGTATCTAATCTTATCAAGCAGGATCAATATAATACAAAGGCATTTTACACTTTACTTATCAATGTATTTGGATGATAAGAAATGACTTCCTTATTTGCAGTTATTGACACCGATTATGAAGATAATTCAATTATATTTATTGTGGAGATGTAATGTTAAAATTACTTTGCTGTTACAGATAAAAAACTTTTTCCAAAAAAAAAAACTTTCATCAATGTACAAAAAAAAAAAAAAAGTGCAATATAACTTTAATTTCGGAAGCTGTATTAATTTTGTCTCTTCGTTATTTAACACCGACATCTGAAATAAAAGTAATTTTGCACTTTTTAGTGTTTCTTCTTTTTACATTGAAGTCGGTTGTATTTGTTTTTGTAAAAAGTTTTTTTTTACCACCACTAAAAAGTACCCCTAAGCCAAACTTAAATACCTTACAGCCAGAGTGCTTCTCAGGACAATCCTAAGCACATTAATTTATTACAGAGTTCCAGTACCTACCTTCCGGCTTCATCATCATCTCAGTTCGATATATCCCCTCCCTCTTTTCTTTCAGACAGTCATCGACTACACGTATAAACAAAGCAATTTTACTTAACACGACAGTTCTGCTGTGATCCTATAAGGAGTTCCGTTTCATATCTTCGAAGATAATGATCAGATCAAAACAATATTTATATAGGACCAACTTGGAAGCATAACCTTTCAACCAAAAAAAAATTTCAAAATTGGTCCACAATTGACCGAGAAATCGGTGCACATACATAAAAAAAATGCTTTCAACCGAACATAGAACCTCCTCCCTTTTGAAGTCGGTTAAAAAGCGGAATAAAACAGATGCACGCGTCAATTCTCAAGGCTAAGCTTGCCAAGGTCCATTCAAGGATAGGTGCCCACAAATTAATTACCTATCTACGTGACGCATACATGACACGGAAAGCACGTCAAAGGCTCCGTTGGGTTATGCTGATATCACACTAATATAATAGAGGCAAAAATTTTTGCGTATATGTATGCTTTTCTTTTGAGGTGGGAAATCATCCAATGACTTCTCCCGCTCTAGGGTGGAGCGAGACGGCTTGCCAGACCTTTACTCACTAAAACCATTCCATAGACTTCCCTTTCAGAAATTTCCAGTGGCCGTAATAGGCATTGGCCCTACTTGGCCCCTATGCTTTTGCTGACATGTCTTTGTGTGCGTCCACACTCTGCAAGCCTAGCGCGGCTGCGGTGACAGGCGCGAAATAATAATAATAATAATTTATTTCCAAAACTTCAAAATACATTACATCAATGTGGTTTCAACCCCTGAACTAGGACAACCTGTATGACAGGGGTTGAGGTAT
Source organism: Mythimna vitellina (assembly GCA_949316375.1). NCBI lineage: Eukaryota > Metazoa > Arthropoda > Insecta > Lepidoptera > Noctuidae > Mythimna > Mythimna vitellina. Next base: position 2,861,375 of record OX438714.1, on the reverse strand, counting down.
CTCCGATTACAATGATTCGATATGTGTAGACTGTGCGTCAAAAGAAATAAATTACAGAAAAATAAAAATAAAAATTAATTAATGATAACAAAATTAAGATAATTGCTAAAAGCTCACAGCAAAGTTTATATTATTAAGGAAAAGCGATAGTGTGTGTGTGGGTATTTGTGTCTGTATATGTGTGGGTGTATGTGTATTTGTGTGTGTGTGTGTGTGTGTGTGTGTGTGTGTGTGTGTGTGGTGAGATGTAGGTATGTTGGTGTGTATGTGTAATAGTCGTGTCAGTCACTAGGTTAGATTACTGATTAGGGTTTCAGTGTCATCGTAGCTAAAATTTTCCAGCCAAAGTAATATTTCCTTTTTTATCTGGAAGTTACTCACATACTTGACTGGTTTATACTGGCTAATTTTGGTGTAGAGGCGAGGTGCTAAGCTGATATAGTGCTTTCGGGCAAATTGGCTCCTTACTCGTGGAGCAGGATATCTGTCTGATCTTTTATTTTGAATAGTCAAGTAGGGGACCATAAGTCGGTGATATCTCCGTAGACACTCGTAAATAAATATTTTTCTTACGCTTAGCACTCGTGATTGCTCATACACTAAACTGGTAGGAGTTCTGAAGTTAAGTGACAGTAGGACCTTCAGAACTGCACGCTGCGAACGCTCTATTTCTAACATGTGGGATTTGCCGGCGCCACCCCATGTACAGATACCATAGCCCAAGATGCAGTGACACAGTGCTTTATATGTTTGTATCAGAAGTTTCTCATTCTCAGAAATATCAAACAAATTAAACGCGCCTTTGTGTCTATAGAGCAGTGACTAAGGCGGGGGAGCCTAGCGCGACGGGCCTAAGGGCCTATTACACTACTCGATATTCAGATAATCTTAGTTGATGTCGCGTAGTGTAATAAGGGTTAGACCGGTCTTACTCGGAACAAAAAATAAGACTGATTATCGCGTAGTGTAATAGGCCCTTGAGCGAGTTATCGCGCGTACTTTTCCAACGTTCCTATTTGCTCGTCACGGCCGCACTACGGACCTAGTCAACGAGCGACCTAATCCGCGGGTAGCTGGGATATCAAATCAGTTGGGTCTTATCGCTCGGCGTTAGGTAGTTTGTATTAAAATAGCGGTAAATACACATTTACATAAGATGTAATCAAATGTTGACACGGATATTCGAGTGTACTCAAAAAATTTTGTAGTATTCACCACTTATTTCTCTGTTTCTATTTTTTTCGTGCATCTTGAGCGTTCAACACCTCCCTTAACAGGATCGGACTGTCTAGTAAAAATATCAAATCCTCGTCCACGGTTTGTTACCCCTGAATCACATCCAAACGCTACAACAGCTCGCGCGTCAATATGGCCACAGGCCCCAGCCACTGCGCATTCACTGTGGACGCACACTTTGAGGCGCGCGTGAAACACTACGCGCCGTGAACGACTCGGGCTCGAAACCCGCACTTACGGTGGTCGCGACAGAAGGCAGAGTGTCTCTATCTCTGAATAATTTTTGTATGAAAATCTTAATGCAGTTCACAGAATAAGTTACTAAGTTTCAACAGTATAGTTTCGGAAAAAAGTGGCTGTGACATACGGACGGACAGACCGACACGACAAGACGAATCCATAAGGGTTCCCTTTTTTGCCATTTGGCTACGGAACCCTAAAAACAACTACACTAGAAGCCGAACAAGCATAGTATGTAGGTTGATTGTAAAGTAATCTTCATAGGTATTTTCTAATTTCACAAATTAGCAAAATGCATCACAGAATGTTTTTTGTTTTTTTTTTTCTTCTCTCTTTTTTTGCACCTACCACTATTCTTCTCTGCATCACCCAAAGGTTGACTGGTAGAAATTGCCTAAGGCATTAAGTCCGCCTCTGTACCTTTATATGCATGAAGTATCTAATATATAAAATTGTCGTGTCGCTGTGTTTGTGGTTAAACTCCTCCGAAACGGCTTTCCCGATTCTCATGAAATTTTGTGTGCATATTGAGTAGGTCTGAGAATCGGACAACATCTATTTTTTATCCCCCTAAATGTTAAGGGTAATCCAAACCTAATTTTTTTTTTTTCAATTTTAGATTTAAAAAAATTATATACATAGCAAAACAACGTTTGCCGGGTCAGCTAGTAAATAAATAAGAATGTTTATTATGTATGTATGTAAGTGAATCGCAGTCAAATCAGTGGTGGCCGAGTGGTAACGGCTCCGACTTACGAGTTGTAGGTCGTGGGTTCAAACCCAGCCAGGCGCATTACTTTGTGTAATTTATTTCATCACCACTGCTCTCAAAACGGTGAAGGAAAACATCGTGAGGAAACCGGCATGTCTTAGAACCAAAAATTCGAAGACATGTGACATTCACCAATCCGCACTGGGCCCGCGTGGTGGATTACGGCCCATTCCCTCTCCTAGAGAAAGGAGGTGTGAGTCCCTGCAGTGGGAACATTAAAAGGCTGATTATGCTGAATCGCAATTTCCTTTCTAAAATTTCAAGAAACGTGACGTTTGAAAACAATGCTTAATAACAAAGATCGTACGATACTAAAAGATTACAGTACGTTAACAAATGCGTAGAACATGCGTTTTGTACTGCGAAGAAGTTATGAGTCATGCAGTGTTTTTGTTTTCGTATGAAGATACAGAGTCATTGAGAAATTATATCTACCTATGTAAATATAGCAGGTTCGATCTCCGCACGGGACAAAAATTTGTATGAAAGAAAGAAGAAAGAAAGAAAGAAAATTAATTATTTGTTAATTAATGAATCATGGTGTGCCAAATAAACATATTTTCTTTCTTTTCTTTCTCCTTTCTTTCTTTCTAGATATGGAAGGGTTCGTGAGAATTAGCATGACCCTGGAAAGGCGTCCACTGTTGGACATAGGCCTCGCCCAAGCGTCGCTATAACGAACGATCCTGTGCGTCTCGCATCCATCAGATTCCCGCGATCCCCACCAGGTAATTGGTCCACCTTGTGATCGTCACTCTCGAACCTTTCGGCCCCATCGACCGTCTGTTCTGCGAGCAATGTGTCCTGCCAGCGCCTGTGTGCGAAACCTATAGAGTGCCACATTTTTTTCGGTCTTTTCGATATCGGCCCGTGATTTTTGCCGATGTACGTACTTACTTATATATACTCAAATAAGTATATAGAATTTGTTGTTATGATATAGAATTTGTTGTTATGTAACAATTTTTTTTCTAAAATCGGTGCTGGCATTTCATCCGGCGCCCCGCCTTGGCGCCTGTATGTGACGCGCACTTCGCACATAGATGCGGCTCAGCCCACTGCCACTTGTTTGGCGATTCTTCGGACTAGGTCGATAACCTTGGTTCTCCTGCGGATAACTTCATTTCTAGTGGGTATTATTCAGTAAAAATCACAAAAGCGGGAGAGGTTATTTTAGTTTTTCAGTTCAAAAAAGGGGTCAATCTTCAAGCTTTGGCAATACTTGCTGGGCCCAGTATACGAGTGCTCATCTATTGCACTCCCCATCTAGATGGATACGACTAAGGATGTAGTGGATGAAAGACAGCGAACCGAATATTTCAGCGCAATTTGAGAGAAGCCGATGTCCAGCAAAGTCATATTATAACATTAACTAGAAGGAGGGAAGGAGTGTCAGACTATTGCAGACTAAAACCCACCTGTTTACCCCTGACCTTTTGTGCTCCAGGGTTGTAGTTAAAACAGCCTCGTATATGTAGTTGGTGCTATCAGCTGTTTCTGTTTTCACCCCCATTTCTAGCATTCATCTACCATCCACGCAATGCTTTCGTAGTTTCTATGGCCTTTCCCTTTTTCGAGTCAGCCGAAACTACAAAAGAGTACTTACCTATTCTTGTCCTACCTAAAAGTTGTATTGAAGGACTCTGATTCCTACAGAGCTAACAATTTAGAAAGATAAGAAAGAGACTAGCGTTCTACAAAGTCACGACAATTCTTTGTGATTTTGTGTTGTCCTTGACGACTTGTAGACATTAATTATGTACCCACTTGATCATTATTAAAATGTAAATCAATACTGCATATTACCTATTATGTTATTTTTGTCGACTTGGCAGACAAATAGACAAAGGTCATACACACACACTTCAATTTCCATTTACCTAATCGTCAAAAAACAAAGACTGAGTGGTAAGCTGGTTCCTTATCCATTATCGCTGCCCACGACACGGAAAGATAGCGTAAACATAAACAAATAAGGTTGAAAATAAACAAAATCAGTGTGCAGTCAATAGGTAAAAGTACCAGGCTGCTATAATAACAAGGAGATGCTTGAACAGTTGAACCTACAGGTATAGCGCGACCATATACGGAAGTCGTGTCTTACAACAGATTCTCTTGAAGACGACGTGACTATATGTAACGCCGGTTAAATCAGAACTCATATCACGAACGCGTTATTATTTTATGACGCAAATTAATATATTGACCTCGAGAGTTCAACTCCTGACGCCATATTGGATAGTTTGAAACGTATTTTTAAAACGTAAACATTGGACATGGAATTTTGTATTTTGCGTTTTACTTGGTAAATTGATTTTACATAGATTTATGAACAAACATTAACCATTTTGAAGTCATTAAAGAAAATATAGCCATTAGAAACGCGTAAATCGTGTTTCTTCGCAAACCAAACAAGTTTTGTTGACACAGGTTCTTTATTTATTTATGAATGCGAAATGTACTCACCGCTCAGATCTTCGATGGTGTTCAGCTTTCGAGTCGTCATTTTCACGATTAACGAATTCACTACACGATAAAACAGTTATCACGTCGAAATATCGCACTTTCAACGGAAAATAATCGAGATATTTTCAAGTTTTCACAAAGAGAACAACCTTTCTCGACTGCCTTTGTTTTCTTTCAGTGTTGTGTTGTGTTTTGATTTTGTTCCGCTGTGACAGAAGGCGTGCAAATCGCAATCTGTGCTGATTGGTCAACCAGTGACTAAGCGTAGCCAATCCAGGTGGAATACGTCACTTTTACGATTTTTGATTGGTTTAGATTTGTAAATAAAAAGTAATGTTGCTAGAGCAGAAATCTAAAAAAAACTTTCAAGGACGTCACTTTCACTGGTTTACTTTTTATTGGATTGAAAACAATAAATTTCTTTTCAATTATTCTGTGTTATTAGAGTAATCTTGTGGGGTATACAAGTTCCTTGAGTGATCTATATTTACGGAAGCATTCATTATACTTCAACCTTAAAAGTCTATGGTAATCGCTACTTTATTCACTTTACTGTAAATTAAAATTATTAAGTTTATTATTTCATATTATATAATACTGTATAATTATTATTTAATAATCTTTTATCATTTTATAACTAATAGATTATAGAAAATACATGCACTTTAATCGATGAAAAGTAAACCCATAAGGTTATTAACCTTTTTAATTAAATTCAATATTCCATGGCAACATTAGAATTGTCTATGATATTTTTCTGACTTCATTCCTTCATTCAAAAATGTTCGTCAGTCATTCAACTTCCAAAATTCATTCAGTGTTTCAGTCAGTTCGTGTGATGGTTCAAGAACCGCTAACTTACAGTTGATTTTTAATTAAAAATATAACATGAATATAAATACATCCGATGAAGAGAGTCCTTCTTTGCCTAGTAACTTCAATGACGTTGAAAGTGCCCGGTAAATACTGAATTCTAGCTTACAATTTGAGCACTTACAATGTTGTAGTCTGACAGCTGATTGTACCGGCGGGAAAGTTGAAAGGCGCGAAACTATTAGGGTGTTAAAAGTGTTATTTTTAAGTTAATTTTCTTGTGTGTGCTACAAATAGTCCATATTTCGCAGGAAAAAGATGCGTACGGATAATTCAGGCAGCAAAGGCTGGCGATTGATGGACCGGAAGACTGATCATGAGGTGAGGTGTCGTTAAATTCCCGCTTTTTTTTTGTGGGCTTTTTGGTTATGATTTGCATTTTGAGGTGGGAATACTACGTGTCAATTCCACAAATAGATTGCTAATGACCCGGTAATGTTCTTAAAATAGCTTTTTCGGTAATAATTTGGCAGTAAACCCCGATCTATTACCGTAATCTTCCAGTAACTAGCACTGACTATCTACAGGACAGGATCATTTTTCTAATCGTTTATTGCGTTGATTATCTATTTGCTACTATTTTATCTAATTCATTATACTTTTCATCGAAATCTGGCCCTAAATTGTGTAAAATGCCGGCCAATTTGTCATGGTCTATACACTGGGATCGTTGACCTTAGTTTTTTGATTGTCCGCAAGATAGCATACTAGAGTCTGGAGTAATGACTGTTAGCGTGACGGTCTACGAGAAGATAGAAGAAGAAAACGTGTTCAATAATCCTGGAGATGAATCTCTAACATGAGCTAAGGGCAGAAATATGATCATTTGTTTGCAAGAATGCACACACTTTTAATAAATTCTTTTGAGACAATTTTATTACCACAAGCCATAGCATGTGGTAATATAATAGGAATAGGAGTTACACACACTTGTAATTCTCAAACAAGTTTATTACTAAATGCCTTAGCATGTGGTAATTTATTTAGGAATAGGAGTTAATCACATTGTAATTAGTGGACCTTTAAGTTGTAGTGGTGACCAGGTTTGACAGTAGATCATTAATAAGACTTTTATATTATATGCTTTTGGTTAAGTAGCAAGCTAAGGGATGAGTTATTCATCACACATCCACTTTCAAAACTGCCACTGACAATAATGGTTGATGATATATTTGTTATAGTTCAGCATATATATACATACAGTATAGGCATGTACCTAATACTACAATAAGTTCCAAAAAGAATAGGATCAATTGCCATGTTGTGACAAAATTGAAGAACACAGAGATGAGCAAAATCTCTTTTCATACAAGATCTGAGTCTGGTCATACCAAGGTTTGGTTGAAAACCAGCATCAAACAGGGTGAATAGGAACGCAGGGGTAAATAGAAACAAAACTTTTGATTAGGAGTTTCGCTAATTTCTCGAAAGTCAAAGTCAAAAGTTTTTTATTTCACATAGGCCTACATGGGCACTTATAAAACATCAGAAGCTAGTGTACGGTTCCAAATTGGTCATTTCCTATGGAGAAGAACCGGCAAGAAACTCCATGGTGACTTTTAAAAAAAGTGTTGGTCTTACAATATTTCCATATTACAGTATAAGTTCAAATAACGTTTATCGGAAGTGGAAAATATTATTTTAGATCAACATGTAAAAATCTTAAATATATACATTAAAAGCTATAACTACTAGCTAAAATATGGCGTCATAAAAATCTTCCACATTGCTTTATTTATTTATTATATTCTTTTTTGTACACCAATACATATACAAAAGGACACTAAACTAAGACACATACGTACATACAATGGGCGGCCTTATCGCATTCCGCGATCTCTTCCAGGCAACCTGGAATGGACAGTAAATTGCTTTTGACTGGTAGTGTGGCCAAAAGGCTGGCGGCATTGGCACATTGTATGGCAATGTGTAATCTCTGACAGTATAAGTAGATATTATGTAAGTACATACCCTAATATTGGTTTCTAGCAAATCTTCCATTATTTGTGTATTACAATCTAAGAAATGATTGCAGTATATTCCTGACAATATAAAAAAAAATGCATTTGGAAATAACAAGAGCATGGAACCGTTACCGTTGGAAAGAATGGAGAGAGGTCTTTCCCCAGCAATGAAACTATACAGGCTAGCTATAAAAATAAATAACTGTCCCACTGCTGCGCAAAGGCTTCCAGGATATCCCTCCATTCATTCATGGCTCTGAGCCACTCAATTCCTATAGAAGACATCCCGTCATATTCTTGGTCTGCTGCAACCCCTCTGTGCAATTTCAAGGCTCCAACTTTGTGTTTAACTGGCCCACCGCTCGATGGGCATGCAGCAGACATCCAGCCCTGGATCTGAAAATAGCTCAATTATGTCATGGCTAGGCCTCTCGCTCACCCGTGCCATAATACTAAAATACAGGATTATTTTTATTATATTTACAGGTGCTACAAGAGATGGGAGTCAGTCTACTCGAGCCTGATGACTCAGAAAATATCTTATGTGACACTAGTGCTGCTCCTGGAATGGTGAGCATATTTTTTTTCATGATCTATAGTTTGTGTACCACTAGTGATCTGCTCCGGCTTCCACTGCCACAAATTACATACATAAAATCCCTTTTTGTGTATTGTTTTTTAAATTAGTAAAAATCACATCGAACCACATGCCGTTGTGTCATATAGAAGGAGTAAAGGACGATTCATACCGAAATGGTAGCGACGCGGCGAGCACTTTTAGAGTGAAATAATTTTTTAAACTTTATCTACATCCTTAAAAGACCAGTATCGCTTGAAAGTTACAAAATAGGCTCGCGACTACCAGCGGCCGATCAACCGCGCCGGCCTCTTCGTGTCGCTGCCGACTTCTACGGGGCCGTTTAATACTTGAACGCAAATTTTTTGCAAATATTAACCGCCCCCTCCCCCTCGTCAGCAAAAGTAAGCAAAGATCTCACCCTCCTCCCCCATGCTTACGTGAACATTGGTACATGCATATTGCAATCTGTTCTGGTGTCGTTGTTAATTTATGAGCAGTAGATAGAAGTCTAGAAATAAGGAATAGGCTTGAAATAAAGGAACATAAAAACTTAATAAAAATAAATTTATACAGTACACACGAGTCCATGACTAAGTCTTCAACGAACGACGTTGGAGGTTTGCTGCTCAGTGATGGGTGTCGTCTGCTCACTTTCGCGTGATTTTGGAGCATCAACAACGTTCCTTTAAAAAACTAAAAATATATATAGAGCTGACGTAATCTTCATCACCATCCAGACGCCCCCTATTCCTATGTCATAAAAATAAGCAAAGCAAATACCCTCCCACCCCCCTGCAGTGCTTACGTAATTTCGGTGTGAATCGGCCCTAAGTGAAACAGCCAAGAACGATAGCAGCTTCTCTTCGTATCGATGAATTCAAATTATAATTTTTCTGTCCTGTATTTGGCAACCTCTACGCTTTGTTCTTGCATAGCAGCCGGTGACGCATGCCCTGTGCCGCGGCTCCACATTGGTCCCCATAGAAGCCCTTTTTGGCCAGATTGTTACTGCAGCGGCCAACCTGGGTCCGTAATTTGTTAAGAGAGCAACTACCTATGTTTACATCTATCTATTTACTTCACCGGGATACCATGGTGGCGCAGCCAGTTGCGCCGCCATGGTGTCCGTAAGCTACTAAACTAGACATCATACAGACACCAGAGTCGCTACACCACACTGAGACAGTATCAAAATGGACCTTAAGTGCACGCGTCCGAGTTTTTCGCGCCGCCAAATTGGTTGTGGAACCAAACGGACACCATTTTGTTAGCAGCGGTGAAAGGTCGCGCCGCTATGGTATCCCAGTGAAATACATATACAATACAACCTAATACACTATATTCAACCGAGTTGAGATGGCATGGCGCAAAACTGACATCTAGAGGATAGTCTTCAAAGAAATAGGATTTTCTCACCACTTTCGAAATATTAATCAAACTGTAATTGCAAAAATATAAAATGACAAAATTAATAATGGGGTTATTATGCCACACATGTTCTTACTTTGAAATAAATCAGCAATTTCTGCTGAGCGTAATTTCGAGCTATGCGTAGTCATAATTATTAAATGCTAATCAGTGTTTTCAGTGTTATTTGATGATGTTGAAAATTCACCTAGTTCTAATTACACCGCAGGCGCGGGCTTGCGGACGGCGAGCAATGGGTAGCCCGCCGTCCGACCATCCGTTAACCGTTCGGACCGAGCCCAAGTCGTCGACGGCGCGTATTGTTCCACGCGCGCCTCAGGGAGATGTCAGCACAGCGTAGGGGCCCAGCAGGGTCAAAGCCTACTGGGGCCACGGGTAGTGTGAAAACGAAACCCAGAGCCCTGGGACGAAGGCAAAGAAGGAACAGGACTGAATTTATAAATTCAATCTATCACTAAATCAGTAAAAGTCTGACACTATCTCTCGCTCCGCCCAAATTGTAATGATAGGGCAATGTAGAATTGTAATGATAGGACAATCTAGAGAGAAGGCCTGAGTCCCAGCAATGGGAACATTAAAAAGGCTGATTATGCTACAATATATAACAACTTTATTTATTATATACAACGGGTGACTCCCGGTCCGGGTCGTTCTTGGTGCAAAGGATGGCCATCGCTATCCAGCGAGGTAATGCGGCCAGTATTATGGGCACTTTTGCACCGGGAACGATCAGAGGCGGGTTGTATATTGACGTGTGACGTTTTAGACAAATGTTGCGCTATTTATATGTTAAAATGTAATAAATAAAGAATTTAAATTAATAAATAGAAAGAACCTTGCAGAAACTTTATTTATTATATATATAAAAATCAATGCCACTTTTCGTTGTAATTTTATAACTCAAGAACAGGCTAACCTATCCAAACCAAATGTTTAGGCTTTGTTCGGACTATTTAGTAGATGGTTTATGTGAAGTTTGCACAAAATCGGTGGAGCGGTATTTCATTTATCACATTATTGTACCCGTGCGAAGCCGGGGCGGATCGCTAGTTTTATATAAATTTGTGGAACGCATGCTGCGTTCGCTAGCCTTCTAAAATCACATCAATATTTATTTTCCAGGCCCAAAAACAGCTGAAACGTAAACACATGGACATTGAAAACGTAAACCCTAACGTTAACTCGATAACATCTCCAAGGAGTATAACATCACCTCGCTCCAAGTACAGTCCGAAGAGCCCCAGATTGAAGGCCTCCGTCGGCAGCCCTAATGCTGGACCTTCCAGACTTAAGAGCGCTGAGAAACGTAAGTATCATCTAATATTAAAGGTGAAAACGACGGGCCTGATCGTAAGGCTGTATACAGAAAGAAAGCTGGAAACTTGTAAGCGCTTAACGGCGCTTGACAGCGCTGGTCCGTTCTACACAAAGGAAGCAGGTTGAAGCAGACCAAGCAAAATGTCGGACTCATCGGACGATAATTTGGTCGTAATTGCACGTGTTGTCGCAGTTGTTTATTAATTTTAAATGGCAGCGCCCAGCGCTGACCAGCGCATGTTGAAGCTTGTCGGAACTTGTCGGCACCGTTCAGTGCTTATCGGCGCGCGTTCATATATTTTCCTGCGCGGGTTACCAGCGCTGTCAAGCGCCGGTAAGCGCTTATAAGTTTCCAGCTTTCTTTCTGTATACAGCCTAAGATGAGCGGTAGGTAAATACCCAATTTGGGTAAAACAGGGTATAATAATAAATACACAAAAGCATATTTAAAAACAATAAACACTTTTTGGCTTTCTTTTAAACACCTAATAACGTTTTATATAATAAGGTTTAGTTGAATTTTAATTTGCTTCGATAGTTTTAACACTCATGTTTGGCTAGTTATATTTATGTGTTTTTTTTCTCTCCAACACCTGATTAACTACTTAAATATCAGCTGGCTTCTATCTTTTCTGTTCTGTTTTTTATCTTCTGTATTCTGTTTTCTATCTTTTCTTAAAATCCACCTAATTTTTTAATTAGCTCTTTATAGAACGGGAAGATTGAGATATGACACACTTATTCTGACTAAAACGCACCTGTGTTCCCACAGTCGCCCTTTGCGTTCCAGGGCGGTAACTAGAATAATCCCGCAGGCCTGACATTCATGACACTAAACCAACGATTACAATTATTTTCGGGTGCTAACTAAACAGATTTCTGACTGACATTTTAATAACATTATTCGCCTTTAAAAATCTAAATTGCCTTCTAAATTACTAAACTATCCTAGCTACTAGTTTTCTTCTATGTAAACCACTTTCTGGGTGGTTATAAAAAAAATAAACACGAGGGCTAAGGCGGGAGCTCCCCCCCTACAATTCTGAACTAAAAATATTTAGTTGGCGTTGTTTAAAAAGATGAATTAGTTTATTACAAGTTATCTCATTAACCCGTTGTTTAATTATAAAATGAGAAGTTTGATCACGTGGCCAATAAAGAAATATGTAACTTGACTTATAATTTCTCATAATTGTCATCTTCTCCCCTTCCAGTCACACCCCTCCAGCCAACAGACCAGCGTATTCTAGAAACTACACTGTTAGAAGAATATCTGATAGACGAGGAGACCCCACTCGCTCAGTCGGTCAGCGCGGGGTACTTACCGACCCCAGCTGCGCAGTACAGTGGCGCCACCAGTGACAGCAGTGGTGGAAAACATCGGTATACACGTGAGTATGGCTTGTTTAAGTTTAGTCCCATCTGGGGCAGTTCTAAACGCTGTGGTGATCCTGACATACAAGTTGTAGGTTGTGTGTTCAAATTCAGACAGGCGCATTATTATATCTAGCCTAATATTATGAAGGTACTTTAGTCATAAGGTACGTTAAGTTTGACTGGCTTGTTGGTCTAGTGGTTAGTGGCCCTGACTGCTATGCCGGAGGTCATGGGTTCGATTCCCACCCAAGACAAATGTTTGTGTGATGAGCACAATCATTTGCTCTGTGTCTGGGTATAATTTATCTATAATATGTATGTATTTAAAAATATATAAGTATGTTTATCAGATGTCTAGTACTCATAACACAAGCTCTGCTTAGCCTGGGACTAGACGGCGTTGTGTGAGATAGTTGTGTGAATATTATTATTATTATTATACACACCCCAGCCGCCGGAATCCCGACTCCGATTTCCAGCTACCGTAAGCGTGGGCTTGCAGACGACGAGCAATCAAAGTCAAAATCAAAAGTTTTTTATTTCACATAGGCCTACATGGGCACTTATGAAACGTCAGAAGCTAGTGCACGGTTCCAAATTGGTCGTTTCCTATAGAGAAGAACCGGCAAGAAACTCCATGGTTAATCCTTTAAAAAAAAATTGTTGTTACAATATTTCCATATTAGATATGTAGCATAAGTAGATATTATGCAATGGATAGCTCGCCTTCCGGCTGTCGGGTAACTGTCCAAAGCGAGTCCGAGTCATCGACGGCGCGTAGTGTTCCACGTGCGCCTCAATGAGATGTCAGCAAAAGCTAGGGACCCAGCAAGGATGAAACTTACTAGGACTATGGGTTGACTTCCTAATGGGAAACCCGGTGTCCCGGAACGCAAGACACTAAAGTAAAGTAGTAACTTAGGAGTGGATTTTAGTCAGTCTAAAGTCTGACACGCCCTATTGCTCCGCCCTCGAGCGAGATAAGTCATTGGAAGGTTTCCCACAAAAAAAAACGGGGCAAGTGCGAGTCGGCCTCGCGCACTGAGGGTTCCGTACAAACTTACCTATGTAGACAGTTCAATTCCCGAATGGAGTCTTGAAGATTTTTCCGAATCACATTTTTTTTTTGTAGTGACTTTACAACTAATTTACAGTTTTCAGATTTATTCCTCTATCTGCGCTATAAGACCTTGCTTTATGCAAAATTTCACGATTCTGGGTCAATGGGAAGTACCCTATGAATTTTGATTTCCTCGAGTGTCGAAATATACGCTTTTTGTGACATAAAAGGCCTTATCTTTTTTTTTCTCGTTAATTTAGAAATTTGATTTCTTCACAGCTGCAAAAGACCGCAGACTTGAGTATATGGTTTTAATTTCAACTCGATACCCTCACACATTCCCGAGATAAAGTGTCTTGACAGACTGACGGACGGACAACAAATTCATCCTATATAAGGTTACTTGCTGTGCGACTGTGCAGCACTAGGCTCCATAAGACTAGGGTATCTGGGCCAACCATTTCCAAGACCAGAGCACTACAGGCTCAACCCCATCAAGGCCATACTGGGACTCATGAAGAAGGTACACGGAGGGCTAGAGGTTGAGTAGACAGGAGGGGCACAGCACAAAAGATCCAGAAGGGTCAAAGTGCTCTGGCCCAGGGACAGCCCCACAATAAGATAAGATCCTATAAGGGTTCTGTATTTTCATTATGATGTATGGAACCCTAACCTACAATACCTACCTAACTACATCATACATATACATCATAGTTCTTCTGCGGATGTCTTAGTTCCTGATTCAATCATGCAAGTAAACTGTCAAGACCAAAAGAAATAACACGAAACTATTTTGTTTTCAGCCCTTGGCCTAGAAGATGAATTGATAATAAGCCGTAGACACAAAGCTGAGCCCGTTGGAACGGTGTCTTTCAATATACTGTCAGATGAGATGATACTCAGCGTGTTCCGCTGGCTGCCCAAACGTACCCTGGCGCACTGTATGATGGTCTGCAAGAGGTAAGCATTAGTAATCATTTAGGAGGACTCATCATCATCATCTTCCTGCCCTTATCCCTTGTTATTTGGGGTCGGCACAACACGTTTTTTTCTTCCACTCTGCCATTTAGGAGGACTAAAGAAGCATATTGCGAGTTTTAAAATGCGTAAATGTTCTGTATCTGCAGTGGATCACATAGATGGGGCTGGCTTGCGGACGGCGAGTAATGGGTGGCTCGCCGTCCGATCGTCCGGTAACCGTCTGGACCGGGCCCAAGTCGTCGACGGCGCGTATTGTTCCACGCGCGCCTGAAGGAGTCAGCAACCGTAGGGGCCCAGCAGGGTAGAAGCCTACTGGGGCCATGGGTGATGCCAAAGAGATCTCCGGGGCCCTGGAAAAATGGCAAAGAAGGAACAGGAGTGGGCTTTTAGGCAGTAAAAGTTGACACTATCTCGCGCTCCGCGCACGAGTGGGGGGGTGTCATCAGATGATTTTTCCACCCGAAAAAAAAAGTGGATCATATAGATCCACTGCAGATACAGAAAATTATATGTTATTTTTCAGGATAAATGCTGGACAAATACTGTATTAAAAACAATTCAGCTTACAACAATATTAAAATCGAACAAAAAAGAAATACGTCGACGAAATAACGTTTCTAGTATAAGTATTTACAATAAAAAACAAACTTAATTTTGCGGTTCGATCTCTAGACCCGATTACTGTACCAATCGCAAATAATAAGTTTGTCGTAGGTTGGGTCCCTCGCAGTGGAGTTCACTAAGGGGCGCTGCACACGGCTAAGATACTATAATATATTATCTTAAGATACAATATCGCTCGCCATACAATTCAATGGACTATCACACACGACGAAGATAATATTTCATATTTTCGTATCTCATAAAAAACCTAATAAAACCATTTTCGACTTCTACGCGTACAATGATGACCTTTAAACATCTACGTGAGCGGGTTAACAGGCTTGAGGCGGATTGCTACACTAACTACTTAGCGGAAACAGAGGCCTCTATCGAAAATAATCCGAAACGATTTTGGAGCTTTGTGAAACAGCGACGATTTCTTCTCCCGAATCTATTTGTAATGCATTTTCTTCCCACTTCTATTCTACTTTTCTAAATCCTATTAATGATATGCCTACTAATTTTTGCCCCCCCCCAAACTACTATAAATTCGAATATAACTCCGGATATTCACTCAATCGAGATTGACCTTAATGTTGTAGTTAAGCTTATTAGTGAAATTGATCCATTTAAGTCTGCTGGTCCTGACCACTTATCACCTAAATTTCTGATTGGGTGTGCTAAAACTATATCACTGCCGGTATCACTATTATTTAAAAAATCACTCGCATCATGTTCTGTACCCCAAATCTGGAAGTCTGCCTTTATCACTCCTGTGCATAAAAAAGGGCACAAAAATGAAGTTGTTAATTACAGACCTATTTCGAAATTATGCGTATTGGCAAAAATTTTTGAGAGGATAGTCTATAACCAAGTTTATGCAGCGCTGAGTCAGTCTTTTAGCCCTTCTCAGCACGGATTTCTTAAGGGCCGTTCAACAGTTACTAACCTGGCTCTGCTCAACGACTTCCTAACTGATAAAATGGACAATGGGGCCCAAGTCGATGTCGTTTACACAGATTACAGTAAAGCTTTCGACAGAATTGACCATAATATTCTGAAAACAAAGCTTTTTAACAACGGTATTAGAGGAGATCTTCTTCGCTGGTTTACTTCATACCTTGAAAACAGGTCTCAAGCTGTCGTTATCAGTAATTACATGTCGAGCTGGGTTTCAGCTCCTAGTGGCGTGCCCCAAGGCTCCTTGATGGGTCCTTTACTTTTTATCATTTATGTCAGCGACATCGACTCGTGTTTCCACCATTCAAATTTACTTTGTTTTGCTGATGACATGAAGATATTCTCTGCAATATCATCGGAGGAAGACATGGATGCTCTCCAAAGTGACCTGGCGCGATTAGATGATTATTGCTTGACTAACAAATTAGATTTGAACCCTGTTAAATGCTCAATAGTCTCCTTCAGCAGAAAACGGATCCCTCGCCCTACAACTTATAAACTTAAAGGGCAGCTATTGCAGAGATGCGACGGTGTACGCGACTTGGGCGTGTTTCATGACTCTAAACTTTTATTTAATGTGCACATTGAGCAAATAGTGGCCAAAGCTTCAAGATCACTGGGTTTTATTATGAGACTTGCAGGGTGTTTTAAGAATGCCAAAACTCTTAAGATTCTTTACTGCACTTTTGTTAGAAGCCACCTCGAATACGCGTCTCAAATTTGGAACCCTTGTTATGGCAAATATATTGATCGTATTGAGAATGTACAAAAAAGATTTATTCGTTTTCTTTGTTTTCGGCTGCGTATACCATATCATTCTGATAATTACTTAAATCTCTGTAAAAAATTACATCTACAACCACTTATAAATCGTCGTCGATTAGCAGATTGCACTTTCTTACTAAAAATTATATCTAATGAGATTGACTGTCCTGATCTCTTACATAAATTATGCTTTAATGACCCCCAGAGATCGGTTAGATTTAATCCGCCTATATCTATTCCTTCTTCCTCTTCTTATTACAGGCGAAACTCCTGCATGGTGCGAGCGTGTAAGGACTTTAATGTTCTTTGTAAAGAGTTCTCTTTTGACCCGTTTACTATTAAAACCTATTCGGCACGCACTCAGCTGAATGCAGACTTTTTCAAAAGTGCATAGTGCTAATTTTAATTAAGGGATGTTTGACTGTGTTCTTTTTTATCGTGCTTTTTAGTGATCGTAAGTTTTCTATTAATTTACCTGTTTCTAACCGTGAGAACCTGTAATTGGCTCAATGTCTCTTATACTGTTGTTATTCTTTTGTTATAGCTGTTGGTTCTCCTATGATTAAATAAATAAATAAATAAACAAGTCGCGGGCAAAAGCTAGTAATAAAATAAAAATAGAGTTAAAATTCAAATGGGGTTCCTATACAAGAAACGTATACGTCGTCGGCGCTTTTTTGCTCAATTTTAATATTGTTTTAAGGAATCTTTCGTGTGAGTCCGACTCGCACTTGACCGGTGGTTTTTTTTTAAATATAATACCTATAAGTCTTTAAAATTTTAATTTATCGGGAGCAAAGTCTCAGACAAAAGTTATTTTTTCATGTTTCAGATGGCACAGAGTAGCATGTGATGAGACATTATGGCAGAGGCTGGAGTTGGGCAACAAGACGTTGTCAAAAGACGCCATAGGAAGGATACTAGCTAGGAAACCTGTTATCGTCAGATTGGCAAGTTCTGAGGTGAGAATCTATGTTTTTACTATTGATAATAGAAATAATAATAATAATCTTTAAAAAAGGGGAAACTGACTGACTGACATATCAACGCACAGCCTACTAGAAACTACTGGGACTACGACCGTGAAATTTTGCACAAGGGTTCCTTTTATGACGTATGGTACGATGGACCCTCGCCTCACTATGGACGCTCGTCATCCTCTTAGGCAGTACAATTTTGGAAAATCCTTTCTTAGCGCTCGCTTACGTCATAAAAGGAAGCCTTGTGCAAAATTACATGTTCCTATTCCCAGTAGTTTCAGCTGTGTGTTGATATCTCAGTTTCTCCTTTTATACACCACTAATTTTTAATACGTGCAAATATTTAAAGGGCTTATTAGTAAAGGTCTTATTATTATTTAAGTTAAGTCTCAATAAATAATATTCATCAACAGCTAAGTTATTAGCATTTGTTTATATCCCAAAATGTCACTCAATTTATGGCAATATTGTACAGGCTATTGATTATGAATGAATAAAGATCAACATGGAAAAACACCGCATAGTATTTTCTAGTAGCAATTGTTATGAATGATTGATTCTATTATAAATTTACCAATTATGACAAAATTTTTTGGATAATTTTTGGATTTTTTTACTTTTGGCAACACAAATATGATCAGTAACGGGTACGGATAGAGCCGCATTTCTTTTTGTGCTAATTATATAATAGTGGTGTATATTTTTGAAATATGTAGATCGATCAATAACCACTAATCAAAATTGATCTGGTGCCTACATAACCATGTCATCATCTCTTTCAGATAGGAGAATGGCACCCCGCCACCCTGCCAGCAGCCTCCCGCATCCACTTCCTAGACCTTAGCATGGCAACTGTTGACGTTAAAACCCTCAACAACTTGCTACAATCATGCCCAAGTCTGAAGAAGTTGAGTCTAGAAAGTGTTCAGCTGGAGGATAGCAGCTGTGAGCTAATTGGTAAGTTTTGATCATTATTTTTTTAGGGTTCCGTACCTCAAAAAGAAAAAACGGGTCCCTTATTGGATCACTTAGTTGTCCGTCCGTCTGTCGGTCTATTTGTCTGTCAAGAACCTTTATTTCGGGAACGCGTGGAGGTATTGAGTTGAAATTAAAACCACATACTCAGGTCTGCGGTCCCTTGAAGCTGTGAAAAAATCAAACTTCACAGTTAACATAATAAAAAGACAAAAAACATATATTTGGACACTCTCAAGGGAATCAAAATTCACAGAATACTTCCCGTTGACCTAGAATCCTGAAAGGCATAAAGCAAGGTCTCATAGTATAAGTATAGGAAAAATTCTTAAAACTGTAGTTACTACACAAAAAAACTTTTTTGGGATTCGTAAAAATCTTAGACTCGATTCGGAAATTGAACTGTTTTCATAGGTAAGTTTGTACGGAAACCTCAGGGCGCGAATCCGACTCGCACTTGCCCTGTTTTTTTTTTACAGTTACAGTTCTTGAAGGGCTATAGTCCCCTTATATTAGTGTTATAATAATAAACAAGCACCTCAGGATTTATTTATTTATTTACAAGCATTTGTACAATGTTACAGAGGATGTCCAAGGCGTTGTACAGTAGAAACTTACAAACTAAAAAAATACATTTAATAAAAACAATAATACCCTAATACCATACACATTGAAGAAGAAAAACACAACTAGCTAACTAACATATAATTTAGAAATAAAAAGAAAATACATATACTTTATCCCTCAAAACAAATGATCAATGTTAACTTATTTTTTATCCATCTTCTCACAGGATGTGTTGCCCTCTTGTTGCTACGTCACTTCGTGCTAGCGACCGTTTTTGGGAGCCCATTTATTGAGTGTGCACCTTTTAATCAAAGTATATTAATGGCATTGTTCAAGCAGGGGCAATAGTCTTAACATAGCCCTATATCTTTGTTTTCCATATGTTGCAATAGTTTCCCACCAACCGGGAATTATCCTCAGCGCGTACAGGGATAATCTTCGGTTGGTATGATGGTCCATAAAAATTGTCTAAGGGGCCTCTGCGAGTTGGCTTCGACCCATCGTACGCCTTCCAAAGGTCCAGGACCTCAGGGTCCTGAGATAAATAAATGCATGGCAAATCATAATCATTATATAATTGAAATATTTAAAAATATATTTTATGTTAATGAATAAATGAAATAATAATCATTTTATTTCAGGTAAACAGTACCCATATCATAAATACCTTATACCCTATATAAATTCTTATGTTAGTAAATATGATTTAAAACTATGTTAGTAACACTTCACTATCTTCGCACTATATCGTCTTGGTGCTGTCTTGTGTTAATTGTCCGCGGAAGCGACAGAACACCACGCCCAGTGACCAAAAGCCCCAACACACACACACACACACAGTACAACACAGCATAATCGGCCTGATAATGTCCTTCTGCTGGGACTCGAGCCTTCTCTCTGGAAGAGCGATGAGCAATAATCTATCATTTATTTATTTACTAGCTTTTGCCGGCGACTTCGTCCGCGTAGTAGTCGAAAATGGTTTTATTAGGTTTTTTGAGATACGAAAATATGAAAAATTGTATGGCGAGCGATATTGTATCTTAAGATAAAATATTATAGTATCTGAGCCGTGTGCAGGTGCATTATTTGCGGTTGGTACAGTAATTGGGTCTAGGGATCGAAGCGCAAAATTAAGTTTGTTTTTTATCTTATATACTTTTCCAGTATAAAAAGTACCCAGTGTGGTGCCCAGGATATTAAAGAATAATTATACCAAGTTTCATCATAATTGAACGGTAGTTTTTGTGTGATGCCTAAACAAACAGACAGTCAGATAGACAAAAAATTTTTTAATCACATTTTTGGATTCGGTGTCGGTCTAGTAACATCCCCTGCCATTTATTTTTTTGATATTTTCAATGTACAGAATTTTCACTTCTACAGATTTATTATAAGTATAGATTACATACTTCATGCACATAAAGGTATAGAAGCGGAATTAATGCCTTAGGCATTTTCTACCAGTCAACTTTTGGGTGACGCAGAGAAGAATAGTGGTATCATGTGGGCCCGTGCGAATTGGTGGATGTCACATGTCTTCGAAATTTTGCACTAGTACATGTCGGTTTCCTCACGATGCCTTCCTTCACCAGGCTGGGTTCGAACCCTCGACGTACACTCACTACTCCACCGAACTAACTTATTGTAATATTGTTCCAGGTAAATGTAGTAACTTAGAAACATTAAATTTAACGATGGCGCTTGGCGTGACCGCCGAAGGACTAAAATCAGTATTAGAAGGATGTAATAGGTAAGTTTTTACTTATTTTCATTACCCTGTTTAGGAGTTGGGTGACAAACACACGTACACAGGAATTTTATATCATCATCTTCCTGCCCTTGTCCCATCTTATTTGAGGTCGGCGCAACACGTTTTTTTCTTCCATTCTTTCCTGTCAACCGTCATACTATCACTAACTTCCTTTTCTTTCATATCACTGTTCACACAATACATCTTCATCTCCATCATCAACACAGGAATTTTATTATAAAAACTTAACTTTGGCCCGCGACATCGTACGCGTAGAACTCGAAAATGGCTCTAAGGGCCCTCGCCCACGGTGACTTTTTGTAGCGATGCTGTCGCGTGTTTCGTAAGCGCGCGACAGCATCGCTTTCAACGCGGGTTAGTTGCATTTGCAAGTGCTATAGAAAAGATGCCAACGTGCATCGCGACTGTATCGATACGAACGCGCTACAGCATCGCTACAAAAAGTCGCCGTGTGCGAGGGCCCTAATAGGATATTTAATTATTTTTTTACGTTATTAATTTTGTTATCATTTTATTTAAATTAAATGCACTAAGGAGTATTGATGTCACTATCATATCAACTTTCTACCCCTTTTTAACCCCGTTAGCGCATGAATTTCAATGACACACGTTCATACAAAATTTTAAGTAGTTTGAACCAAGGAATCTCGTTGTCCCATACAAACTTTACTCCCCTTTTTCACTCCCTTAGGGATAGAATTTCAAAAATTTCTTTCTTATTGGATGCCTTAACGTCATACAAAGAATATACCCTCCAAGTTTCAGTGGTTTAGACTGTGCGTTGATCCGTCAGCCAGTCATTCAGGACAAAGTATTTCATAAGTTTAATAATATTCTACAACTATCACACAACGCCGTCTAGTCCCAAGCTAAGCAGAGCTCGTGTTATGAGTACTAGACAACTGATAAACATACTTATATATTTCTAAATACGTGTGTTATAAATAAATTACAATTAGACACAGAATAAATGATCGTGCTCATCACACAAACATTTGTCCTGGGTGGGAACCGAACCCACGACCTCCGGCATAGCAGTCAGGGCCATTAACCACTAGACCAACAGGCCAGTCAAATAAGGATTCTATATATGTTTCAGCTTACTATCTCTCAACATAGCGTGGTGCAGTCTCTCTGAAGAGGCACTGGAAGTCCTCGTCACTGCCGCGCCACAAAGACTTCAACGGCTCAATATTGGAGGAGCAAGGATTATGACTGACGACAGTAAGTAATATCATCGTCATCTACATATACTCGTTAATAGTAATAATAATAAGTTCATGGAGTTTCTTGCACATTCTTCTCCATAGAGATCTACGCTTTGGAATGTGCAATTTTGTTACCTTTTGTATTTAGAAACAATAGCTTGTAGCACCTTTTTTTTTCATTTTTTCATTATTGGGTCATTCAGTTTCCTTCAAAATGAGTGGGGCTGATGCACGCGTCATGCTCGTGAACAGGTGCCATCAGTTGAGACTGGTCATCTCTTAGCTACCAGTGGCTTAATTCAATTTCTATTTTTTAATTATTATTACTTCTCTTTTCTTTATCTACACTGTGCTCACATAATAGAAGCGGCAAGAAATATGTAACCAAGATTTATGTAACTCATAATATGATTTAAAAGAGTGTCCATGGAGTTTCTTGAACATTCTTCTCCATAGAGATCTACGCTTTGGAACATGCAATTAGCATCATTTTTTCTGACTGACTGACTTCTTGACATTTCAAAAGTGCCTGTAAATGGTTTATTTGAAATAAAATATTATTGATCTTTTTTAATTTGATTTTTTAAATTCGTCCTTATTTGTTACAGTAATAGAGCAGCTAGTGATCCGCTGCCCTCGGCTGCTGGAGCTGGACATCTCGGACTGCGGGCGCCTCACCGCTCGCTGCACTGCAGCTCTCTCGTCGCTGCAGCGGCTGGAACACTTGGCCATCAGCCGCTGTTACTTGCTGCCGGCGCATGCGCTCACGTAAGTACTGACTGAATGACGACTGTTTTCGTGTCCTATTCGCCAGGGTAGTGTGTTTGTGACTGGGTACTCCATCTCGTTTAGCTCTTCAATCCCCATAATAATAAAAATCTTTATTTCATCTTTTACACAAAATAGTTACATGTAACAGCCACAAGTAAATCACAAACAAATATTTATGCTAGTGCCCAAGGAATAACTATAATTAACACAGTATTTAAGGAATAAAGGAAAATTGACTTTATTAACCTAGACTGATGAATAATTAGCGACTTGCCGGAGCTAGGTTTATAAAACCTATATTTCGGGTCATCACTTACAAGACTATAATTACGGGTGCATGTATACAGAAATTACAGAATAACAACTTACAAACTAAAGCTACAATTATTCTAAAACTTTCAATAGTTTCTCTGTGTCTGTATAGTTAAGATTCAGTAGATAACAAAGGTACGATACCATAGGTGACAGAAGAGCTAAGAGAGATGGTGTATTTGGTCGTGGATGTGCGACCCCGGCGGAATAAACGTGTGTGTTTGTCGGATATATTCGACGTAGGTAATTAAAAGTTTCATCACTCAATCTACCTACTAGTACTCCCAATTAGTAGCCCGAAGAATCGTCAAACTTAAGTGGCAATGGACAAGGCACATTGCTTGTAGAACAGATAGTCGATGTGGACTAAGGCTTTAACTGACCTGTTGGTTTAGTGGTTAGTGGCCCTGACTGCTACGCCGGAGGTCGTTGGTTCGATTCCCACCTAGAACAAATGTTTGTGTTATGAGTACGATCATTTGTTCTGTGTCTGGGTGTAATTTATCTATAATATGTATGTATTTAGAAATATATAAGTATGTTTATCAGTTGTCTAGTACTCATAACACAAGCTCTGTTTAGCTTGGGACTAGACGGCGTTGTGTGATAGTTGTGGAATATTACTATATTACTAAAGGTTCTGGAGTGGCTACCACGTACAGGAAATGACAGCGTTAGAGCGGCCTCACACAAGGTGGAGCGATGACTTGGTGAGGTTCGCGGGAACGCCATGTATGCGAGACGCACAGGACCGTTCGAAGTGGTGTCACGCGCGGGGAGGCCTATATCCAGTAGTGGACGATTTTCTGAAATTATGATGTTTCCCAACTATGTTAAGGAAGGCCAGTACAGGAGCGTATTTGCCGTAAGGCCAAGAAGGCCACGACTTGGGGTGGCAGACTGCGGGGCTACACATAGTAGCCCCATCCTTTTCTTTGATGTTGGTATGTTAGCCTCATACTGATCAAAACCCGCCAATACGGCGGTCTTTGACTTTATTGTGAACTGATTTTTAGGGTTCTGTTCCTCAAAAGGAAAAAACGGAACTCTTTGGCGTCCGTCCGTCTGTCTCTCTGTCAAGATCTCTTTTTTCGGAAACGCGAAGAAGTAACGAGTTGAAATTGAAAAAAAAATATAACTTCTAAGTTAATGAAAAACAAAGTTACGGCTGTTTATGTCGCAAAAAAACGTGTATTTCGACACTCAATGGAATCAAAATTCATAGGGTACTTCCCGTTGACCTAGCAGGATTCTAGGTTTTATTACTTATTTACTTAGTATTATATAGGTAAATTTGTATGAAGCAAGGTCTCATAGCACAAGTATAGGAAAAAGTCTGAAAACTGAAACAAAACAAAAAAAAATATTTTTGCGATTCGAAAAAATGTTCATAACTCAATTCGGGAATTGAACTGCTGTCATAGGTAAAAGCCAATGTCGGAAAATGGCGTCTTTTTTTTTCGAGCGGCCATCAACCAAACCTTGTTTTTTAAATACAAAATAGTATAATAAACCAAACTTACTATGGCCGGTATATCTCTAAACTCAGTCCGAACTGAGTTACGGGAGCTTGAAGTTGGCTAGTATTTATTAGCTTTATACGTAGGCCATTTTTTTTTTATAAACACAAACTAAGTGAGAAGTTGCAAAAAAATAGTTTCTTTGTAATTGTGTTTTAACCTATTATTATTTACCTGTTAGGCCTCGGTTTCGAAGTCAGCAGGCGACGCGGACGACGGTGGCGGCCAAAGGGCGTCCTCGCCAACTTCACAATCACTTCACAATATTGCACTGATCTCCTTCCACACAGTTTTGGCGGCCCGAAAAAAAAAAAGACGCCACTTCCCATACTAAATCCGGTATTGTCCTTTGTACGGAACCCTCATAGCGCGAGTCCAATTCGCACTTGCCCGGTTTTTTTAATTCCCTCCATAATTACCCATATCATGGGGGTGTATGAAAAAAACTAGTCCGTCATCTTCAAGAGTCTATGTTGGGTTTAATGTTTGATCCAATGCTAATTGATATAAATAAATATTATTATTATTTAGAGTGACGTCACTTAGCTAAGCATGCATTGTCATCTTAACTGAACAAGTGTGCAAAGTTCGAGCTCAATCAATTGATGATATCTGCTTCAAAATTGAGTTGCAAGATTCCATCCGAACAAACAGACATACATCGCTCATTTAGTAAAACATTGGCACATCTACTAAACATGTGAAATTGAGTTTTAACGGCTTTATATCCTTGGATATCTATTTTGTTCTGTAGCAACATCTATGGCATAACATAAGAACTAATCCTGCATCGCGCAATCAAAGTTCTCCGCGCGATTAGAACATATAGATCGGCCCGAAATCATCTATCGGGCAGTTGCCCACCAGACATAACATCCCGTCTGGTCGGAGGATCCTCCCTTTTCATCAGGGGTTTGCGGGACTTTACACTCTGTTCCGCATTCCTCCAAAGTTCTATACTAGTAGTCAACATCACAATTTCTAAAATGAACTCAAAACTATATATATCTACAAAACTATGAAGAATATAGATGTGCCAATATATTGCTAGGTGAGTGAATTAGTTAATAAAAAGCTTGTAAAAATAACCGTATTTTTCCCTTAATTCCAGTAAGCTAGGCAGCATGCCCGCGCTGCAGTACGTGGAGGTGTGGGGCATGCTGCACAGCCACGCGCTCGCCGCACTGCGCGCCGCGCTGCCGCACGTGCAGGTCAACACCTTCATGTTTAGGTAAGTCACGCTAGCGGGACACCTGCTTAGCCTTACTACTGTACACACTTTTTCAATACACTTACTCGAAAACCCGCTCATATTTAGGCACGCAATTGACTGTTTTCCGCACTAGTGTGGAAAAGTGCGCGTGCTCGCTCCCGCTACAGTTTTATTACATTTATAATGTCGGGCTGGGCACCTCGCAACTCCTACTAGTTACTGTTCAAGCCTTGTTTATTTATTTCTTCGTAAGTGTATTGACACACGTGCAAATCGGTCAGCGCTCAGTGTTAGCACTTATATCAAAATTTACTATTCTATTAGCGTTTCGCCTCGTCGTTTAAACCGCGTACATCGAAGAACTAGAACAATTTGCCTGCTGCGGTCTTCCCGTTCAACTATAATTTGAGTGTCTTCAAGGCTAGAGTGAATAGGCTCTAAGTAAACTAATGCGCCTCATCATCAACAATTGCAACACTACTTACCATCAGATGGGATCGCAGTCAAGAATTGATTTATATTATTATAAAAAAAGCAAAGTACAAAATGTATGGCAGTGACGTTACCTGCGGAGAAGTCACGTGACAAGTGGCCATGAAAGTCATTTATCTAGGGCCTACGTCGATGAAGCTGGTGCGTAGTGCTGTCGTGTCGCTACCATGACGCGTCTATGAAGCTACGCGTCCGTGTACAGTAGGCCTAAGCCCAATGGCCTGCGGAATTGTTGGAGACAGTCACCACAGCCCTGGAATCTAAAGGGCAACTGAAGAAAGACGTGTAGGTTTAAGTCAGTAAGGCGTCCTACGTGGACGATTCTTCGCGGTTGCGAAGCTATGCGTTGCTGATGTGGTTAAATATGGCGGCTCTGTCCTACGTGCGCGTGAAGTCTCCGCTTTACCTGTCATATATATAAAACTAGCTTCTGCCAGCGGCTTCGCCCGCGTGATAGTAGGTTTCTCCTAACACACTTTGGTAGATATTTATAAGATTTACAATTAATTAGAACATTTTATGGTTCTATCTTTTATAGTTTAGGCAGCGTACGCAAAATAAGTAACTTTTCTGGTTGACTTTTTACACCTTGTGTCCGAAAAACTCAAATATCTTACGGAACCCTATTTTTTTCCAAAATAAAATATAGCCTATGTTACTCGTGGATAATGTAGCTTTCGAATGGTGAAAGAATTTTTAAAATCGGTCCAGTAGTTTTTGAGCCTATCATTACAAACAAACAAAGTTTACCTCTTTATAATATAGACAAGTCACCGCGGTTGCCTCAGTGGTAAATATTTGTTTTAACAGCCATTCGCCTAAATGGCTGTTAAAACAAATATTTGCATGATAGTCCCGGGTTTGTGTGTCCTGTGTGTGTCAGTTTGCATGTTTGTGAACGCACCCACGACTAGTGTTGCCAGGTCAGATTGGATTAAAATCGAAACAGACTATAAAACAAATCGGGATTTAAGATTTTTGGTCGGGACTAATAAAAAGTAAAAAGGTTTATGGCGATAGCGCATCTTTATTGACTGCAACAGTCGGGATCCATTAAAATAATCTATAATAATATAATTCCATCTAACACGGTTCCCGACTGTTGCAATCTATATATTCCGTATTAGGATTTATTATCTATTTTATTTTATGTGTTTAAATTGATGCAATTAAATTGGTTTCTACACTACTGGACTGAACTTGTTTTTTTTCTTTTCGGTTTTTATTTAAAATTTATTTTCAGTCGGGTTTTTTTTATTTTTCGTTCATTAAGGTGGGAAATCATGACTTCTCTCGCTCTAAGGTGGAACGAGAGAACGTGTCAGACTTTTACTGACTTAAACCCATCTGTGGCGCACTTGACATGCGAATGCGACTGATTTAATACATGTTAATTTTTGGTAATAATAATCTATACATATATAATTAATCTGTAAAAAAAATTAGATGTGCGTGTATCACATGTAGATAACTTTTATGCATTAAAATTGTGTGTAATTTGATATATTAGGCTTTGATTCGTCGAAATCGGTTGACTATATCGAAAGGTATATGTGTTGTTTATGTGTTTAAAGTGTTCAAGAAGTAAAATATCACACCACACGCGATTGACTGTTAAGCGGTACGAACTTCGCCAGGTCAGCTAGTGATTATTAATAAATTTATTGATTTATCGCGAGATTTAGCGTTCTGATCAGGCGCAAATCGTGAAGTGTCTGTAGATCCCTGAAATCAAGTCGTCCCGTGCAAATCGGGACACCTGGCTACACTACCCACGATACAGAAGTAATTCCTACTATGGGGACAACAATTTTTAAAGAATAATAATATTAATACTTATGTAATGTAATACTCGCTAAAATTGGCCAGGCCAAATGATGCGAGGCACCAAAGAAAAGTGGTGAAAGTCACAGAATGTATAAGACGGGAAGATGAACCTACCTGAATGAAGATTATTCACGATCGACAGCAGTAGAAAGAAATCAGAAATATTTATTTCAAATAGACCACTTACAGGCACTTTTAAATTGTCAAAGTGTTGGTCAGTCAAAAAAAAGTGAAGCTAAATTGCACGTTCCAAAGCGTAGATCTCTATGAAGAAGAACGTGCAAGAAACTCCATGGACACTCTTTTAAATCATATTATGAGTTACATAAATCTTGGTTACATATTTCTTGTCGCTTCTAATATGTGAGCACAGTGTAGATAAGTAATAATAATTTAAAAAATGTAATTGAATTAAGCAACTGGCAGCTAAGAGATGACCAGTCTCAACTGACGGCACCCGTTCACGAGCATGACGCGTGCATCAGCCCCACTCATTTTGAAGGAAACTGAATGACCCAACAACACCTGCCACCATCAGTGAGACATTTGAGCGAGCATGACAAACTCTCAACTGCCGTGCTCGTAATGTCAAACAAGTTGTAACCTAATAAAAATGCTCCATGGTACTTCACATACACAAAACTTGAAAAAAAAAGTGCGACTACATTATACAATGCTATTGTTTCCAAATACAAAAGGTAACAAATTATCATAAGCTCTATTAATAATAATAATAATATAATATATTATATTCCACAACCATCACACAACGCCAGCTAGTCCCAAGCTAAGCATAGCTTGTGTTATGAGTGGTATACCGCCGTTTGCCCGAATTTTATTTACCCTAATATCATTTACCATACTAGTCAACAGCCATAATATTATACGACATAATATTCAATTGCCCTACTCTTATTTGCTATATTGGTCACGTGCTAGAAGCTTTATTTCCCATAAAGTCACTTACCATAACATCATATGTCATAATCATTGTAAGCCCTAATTATCACATGCCATAATTATCATATGCCATAACATCATTTGCCATCGATATTGGGTATGTAACGGTTGTTATATCAGGAGAAACTGGATGCAATCGGGAATTTAGGGCACTCCGACTCGGATAGGTTAGGTTAGAAGGGGATGGCGGGGTCGTGTGAGCGAGCGAAGCGAGCGAATAGACCCCGCTATCCCCTTCGTGGTTATTTTTTTATAAACCACACAGAAGTAGGAGCCCCGCGAAGCGGGGCTCCGTCAACCAAGCCCACCATCAACCATGCGTAGAATTTTAAATGTTATGTCTAATAATCATTATGGCGTTTGAATATTATGTTTGATAATTATTATGGCACTTAAAAATATGAAAAACAATACGTATGGCACTCGTATCTTATGGTATCTAATAATAATTAACAGTATGTCATATGTCTTTTAGGGCAAACAAAACATTCGGGAATATGATGATTATGGTATATAATCTTCGGGTAAACAATAGACAACCGTTATGAGTACTAGACAACTGATAAACATACTTATATATTTCTAAATAAATACATATTATCGATAAATTACACCCAGACACAGAACAAATGATCGTGCTCATCACACAAACATTTGTCCTGGGTGGGAATCGAACCCACGACCTCTGGCATAGCAGTCAGAGCCACTAACCACTAGACCAACAGGCCAGTCATTATTATTATTATTGAAATAAACAGATACTGACGTCAGAGACATTTTATGTACTTTAACTTGTAAAGCAAACAAGTCAAAGGAAATATTATTGACAAATATATTATGGTTAAGAATTACTATGTACTTTTGCGAATCATATGTGCAACCTTGTCTTGAAGAAAAACAGGTTATTATTAATACTTTACTACTAATTATGAAGCAATTTGTAATTCCATGAAAACAAATATTAATGATAAATTTTCTTAAATTTGAAGATTTGGAACGACCCGCGCAGCTGCCCTGTTGGCGGAATTTTTGAATATCGGAGCGGCGATGGAGAATTATAACGTATCTTTTTCTGATTGGCTCACCAATTTTTTTCTTCGGATGTACTAGGATTAACTAAGGAAATAAACGCATAGAAACTCAAATTTTTATTTTTTTACGCAATCACCATCACGTTGTATGGACTGCTGCCACCTCTCCCTTCAAAGCGTAAAGTGTTTCTATAAATGGACAACAACAAATTTGGCGTTTTTCTCCGGAAATACGAGAATTGAAAAGTACCCGGCCTAAGAAAATAAACGCATACAAAAAATCAATCATATTTTTATTTTATTTTTACGTAATCGCCAATGTTTTCATAAAAACTAACAACCCTTAAACCATTCACGGCGTCCTCACTTTCCGCATGACGCAGGTTCTCACCGAACATGGTAAGTTCGGGAAGTTCCTGCATCGGATTCGTGCGGAAGCGACGCCTGGGTGTCGCCACTGTGTGGACCGCCCGGAGGACACGGTGGTGGTGTGCCCCGCTTGGGCAAAGCAACGCCGTGTCCTCGTGGGGGCGATCGGAGGCGGCGACATCTCGCGCCGGGCCTTGGTTCAGGCCATGGTCCGGAGCGAGGAGGAGTGGCAGGCGGTCGCCTCCTTCTGCGAAGTAGTAATGCTAGCTAAGGAGGCGGCCGATCGCGTGAGGTAACGGTCTTTACGCTCCAACCGCCGCCGGGATTCCGATCCCATCTTCCGGCCACCGTAGCCGCGGGCTTGCGGACGGCGAGCAATGGGTAGCCCGCCGTCCGGACCGAGCTCAAGTCGTCGACGGCGCGTATTGTTCCACACGCGCCTCAGGGAGATGTCAGCAAATCGTAGGGGCCCAGCATCGGTCGAAGCCTACTGGGGCCATGGGTAGTGTGAAAACGAAACCCGAAGCCCTGGGACGAAGGCAACGAAGGAACCGGAATGGGTTTTTATTCAGTAAAAGTCTCACACTATCTCTCGCTCCGCCCAAGAGCGGAATTTGTCATTAGATGATTTTTCCACATAAAAAAAAAACACATTTTTAAAAAAACATGCACATTGTAAAGCAAGAATAACAATGGAAACATTAGGAGAACCCTTCAAAATCAAAAGAGGTATCAGGCAAGGTGACCTACTATCCCCCAAATTATTCTCGGCGGTGCTCGAAAACATATTCAGAAACTCAAACGGGACGATTTTGGCTTAAATATAAACGGTAAGAGACTACACCATCTCAGGTTTGCAGACGACATTGTCCTGTTCGAAGAAAATCCTCGCAAGCTGCAAGAAATGATACAAAATCTAAACAAAGGAAGAGAGCAGTGGTGGCCGAGTGGTAACGGTCCCGACTTACGAGTTGTAGGTTGCGGGTTCAAACCCAGCCAGGCGCATTACTTTGTGTAAATTATTTCATCACCGCTGCTCTCAAAACGGTGAAGGAAAACATCGTGAGGAAACCGGCATGTCCTAGAACCGAAAATTCGAAGACGTATGACATTCACCAATACGCACTGGACCCGCGTGGTAGATTACGGCCCATTCCCTCTCCTAGAAAAGAGTCCTGAGTCCCAGTAGTGGGAACATTAAAAGGCTGATTATGCTAATGCAAGAATACAAATAGAAACATTAGGAGAACTCTTCAAAATCAAGAGGTGTCAGGCAAGGTGACCTACTATCCTCCAAATTGTTCTCTGCGGTGCTCGAAAACACATCCAGAAGCTCGAATGGGACGATTTTGGCCTAAATATAAACGGCAAGAGACTACACCA
The DNA here is from genome assembly GCA_949316375.1 of Mythimna vitellina. NCBI lineage: Eukaryota > Metazoa > Arthropoda > Insecta > Lepidoptera > Noctuidae > Mythimna > Mythimna vitellina. The sequence continues at coordinate 2,829,371 of OX438714.1, read as the reverse complement.
TCTCAGGTTTGCAGACGACATAGTCCTGTTCGAAGAAAATCCTCACAAGTTGCAAGAAATTATACAAAAGCTAAACAAAGGAAGTGAGAAAGGTCGGGCTGGCAATGAATACAAGCAAAACCAAGCTGCTATCAAATTCAGTCTCACATGAAATAAGAAATATCTGGAATATGTGGCAGAGTACTTACATCATCATCATCTTATTTGGGGTCGGCACAACACGTTTTTTTCTTCCATTCAACCGTCATACTATCACTAACTTCCTTTTCTTTCATATCACTGTTCACACAATCCATCCATCTTTTCTTTGGCCTCCTTCTCCCTCTCCACCCATCCACATGTATACTCATAACTCGTTTAGTAACATGCGTTTCACCTCTCCTCTTTACATAACCATACCTTCCCCTTCAACTTTTCAGTCACTGGCGCCACTTTCAAACTTCCTCTAATATATACATTTCTCACTTTATCCATTCTCGTCACACCACACATCCATCTCAAAATTCTCATCTCCGCTACATGCAATCTTTTTTCAGAGTTAGAGGCAGAGTACTTATATTTGGGATAAATAATCACTCAAACCGACCTAACTAAAAATCAAGCGAAAAATAGCCAAGGGATGGAAAAGACATTGGTCACTGAAAGAGATTTTGAAAGCAAAAGATCACAGCTGTAAAATTAAACGCAGTCTTTAACACCTGCATTCTCCCCTGTCTTCTTACGGATGCGAAACTTGGTACTCTCCAAACACCACAGAAATATGCTGGAACAATTTTAGAGAGCTATGTTGGGGATCAAAAAACTGGACAGAGAAAGGAACTCAGCCATAAGAATAAGAACAGGAGTGACAGACATCCTCACTAAGATAGACCTATTGAAGTGGAGATGGGCGGGTTGGAAAAATGGAGCAAAGTCCTGACAGAATGGAACCCTAGAAACGGCAAAAGAAATAGAGGTCTACAGCGTAAAAGACGGGAGGAAGAACTTAAGCTTACAGCAGTTCCAAACTGGAGAAGAATTGCAAAGGACAGAATACAATGAAGGAAGTGTAGAGTGCACTTATCGCTGGCCGGGGCTCTATTTCAATTACGACAAATAAGAAAGAGATAGAAGTGTGTGCAGACGCGCTACTTAGAGCGAATTGCCTGTAACCCAAGTTGAAAATCAATAATAAAAAAAAAATATGTTTGTTAAACCGAAGTTTTATTATTCTAACCTTACTAAAATAGATCATTGAAAATAATTATTTTGATTAATACATGTATCCTTCAAACGCCCTTGTATTGTTCAAAAAATACAGAAACTTTCCTAACTGTGTGTGTGACTATTTTTTTTGTGTTATCAAAATTAAAATCCTTGATGGTAGCCATGTCAGTGTCAGCCACACAGTCGAACGGAAAGGAATTGGAATGATTTTTTTTTAAATATAATATCATTATCAAGTAAGGAGGCGTCAATATATTACGTGAGGTGTTTTTTTGAATTTTCTGTAACTCCCTCCCCCCCTGGTGAGATGTCGTAAGATTTATTCAACCTCCACCCCCTCCCCATCAATCTCACGTAAGATTTTTCAAAATGTCGATTTCTTGCGTTGGATTGTTATTGTAAAAAGAAAAAATAATTGCTTCGTGGTTTTATTTAGGACTAGTTAAGACTAGTAATCAATATTGCTGAAAGTTATAAGTGTAATAAAATTTTTACAAAAGAATACTTAAATCGTAACTATTAAAAAAAGAATATCTACTCTAATTCAGTCCATTATTTTCTTTCGAACGAATTAGTGAATGATCTTAATCGTATTACGATTACGCTTAAGAAAATCTTAAGCATGTACAATCTGGATTAAATGGACCAAAAGAGCAAAATTTTTATTCGGTTCAATCAGAAAAAAATTACGTAAGATTAGATGAGATTTGACTCGACCCCCTCCTCCCCTTAAAAATCTCACGTAATTTATGGACGCCCCCTAACTAAGACTAAACGCGTAACACCAACAAACAAACAATATTGTATAAATATTTGTCACGACTGCAGGTAACATGCAAGTCACTGCAGCGCCTTATATAAGGACAGTCGAGCCTGTCGGCTATCGTCATCACCACACTGTTGGGGGTGCCGTGCACCCTGCGCACCAGAGATGCGCTCCGCTTACGCATCGTCGCATATAAGCAGTAGACGCTAGCGGCGGCAAACATGCCCGAGGCAGTGTCGCGTGGACCGCTTGGAGGACGCGGTGGAGGTGTGCCCTGCTTGGGAAGAGCAACGCCGTGTCCTCGTGGGGGCGTGAGGCGGCGGCGATCTCTCGCGCCGAGCCGCGCGTACAGGCCATGGTCCGGAGCGAGTAGGAGTGGCAGGCGGTCGCCTCGTAATGCTAGCAAAGGAGGCGGCCGATCGCGTAAGGAAACGGTCCTCACGTCCCAAACGCCGCCGGGATTCCGATCCCAATTTCCGGCCACCGTAGGCGCGGGCTCGGTCCGGTAACCGTCCAGACCGAGCCCAAGTCGTCGACGGCGCGTACTGTTCCACGGGCGCCTCAAGGAGATGTCACCAACTGTAGGGGCCAGCAGGATCGAAGCCTACTGGGGCCAAGGGTCTGATTCTGAAAGGAAGACTCAGCCCCGGTACGAAAGGCAACGAAGGAACAGGAGTGGGTTTTTAGTCAGTAAAAGTCTGACACTCTCCCGCTCCGCCCAAGTGCGGGATTTGTCTTAAGATGATTTTCCCACCGAAAAAAAAAGCCTTGTCAGCGCTCTAGATGCGTTATTATAATGGACGCGGTGGGCTTCGTATGCTTTTCGGGTGTGAATCACCCACAGGCTGCACGTGTACATAGAAATACAATAAGTCCTGAAAAGGGTCTGCTAACTTTTTAAATGATATAAACTAGTGCTTGACTGCGATCCCACCTGATTGTAAGCAGCGATGCAATCGTTGATGGTGAGGCGCACTAGTTTATTAAGAACCTATTCACTCTAGCCTTGAAGACACCTAATTTATAATCGGACGGGAAGACCGTAGAAGGCAAAATGTTTTAATCCTTCGATGTACGCGGTATAAAGGACGAGGCGAAACGCTTAGTTCGGACCGTATAGATGTTAACAACGTTAGCGTGGACAATCACAATGGGCCTCATCGGATGGCTTAAAGTAACTAAAGGGCAATTGAGACGACTAGCTCGTCATTTCCTTGCGCAATCGATTAAGGGTGGAATTCACCAATGAAACTAATCGCGTTTTAACGTTTGGCTCGCATAATCACGTTTAGCCGCTGTCACTAGTGTCACTTGTCTGTATTTTTCTTTTGTTGTATTTTTACAAGTGACACTAGTGACAGCGGCTAAACGTGATTATGCGAGCCAAACGTTAAAACGCGATTAGTTTTATTGGTGAATTCCGCCCTTAAGAATGAAGATATCAGCAGTTCAACTTACAAATTAGTTTACCGTCATAGTCCGAAGAATTACCAAACTTAAGTGTCTGTAGGCAGGGCACATTGGTCGCGGAACAGGCGGACGATGTGGCCGAAAGGTTCTGGAGTGGCGACTACAAACTGCTGACTTTTACATATGTATCTAATAAACAGTGATCGGAGTAGGTAGATTGCATTGGGGTCGTTGATCCGAAACGGAACGAAATTGTATTATAATGAGCAATATTATATTCTTCGTAATTTTTTTTTAACGGCACACATTCACGATTTCACACAACCCAATGACCAATCAGAACAAAAGATTATAGGTGGTGTTATCAAAACAATGCGTATGCCCATCAACTACATGCCAGGTAGCTCACTCGTTTACTTCGGTTCGGTGCGTGTGCGCAAAATTGTAGCTATAAAAAGACTAAAAATAAATTATTAATGCTTCGATCGCAATTCGATTGTTTTTATTATTCAACAGATAAATAACAAATTAATTTAGTTTTGATTCCTTCCTTTAAATTTTGAGTAGTAATAATATCACTACCAACATTAACAATATTTAATTGAATCCGGATATACCGGAATTACTTTTCGGAAAAATGGCTTATCCATGTAATTCTTTCTCTGTGCATTTATGATACAAGTACCAAAAATCAATCTACATACTCCGATCACAGCCTATAAGAAAAAAAATGAATGAGGTGCCTATTTAAATGTTAAATTTAAGTTTTTTGTTTCAGCGCCATCGCACGCCCCACGGTCGGTACACGCCGCACATCAATATGGGGTCTACGAACAAGAGACTGAATTATTATTATAAGCAACTATGTTCCCGAAAGTATAGGTAAATGGGTATAGTACACCTACACTTTATGTTAAGGTCCCCATTTTATAAAAGGAGACCCTATAGCGCATATCTTAAAATCACACCTGTATTCCCTTAAAGTGGTAGACAGGGGTATAGTACACCCACACTTCACCAGTTATGGTGATATAAAGGGCAAGCTTGTCGCTAATAACGTAATATTACACCTGTATCCTCAGAAATGGTATATACACCCACAAATCACCAGTAGTGGCTAAGTCTGAAGTTATAGAGGGTGATTATCGCTAACAAATAATAGAAATGGTAAACAGAAGGGTATAGTACACCCACACTTCGCCAGTTATGTTTGCCAATTGTTATATACGGGACAGAAATCTAGACACCTAGATTGAGAGACTGAATGAAAATCACTTTTGCGAAATGCAGTAGACATTGTAATGTATGATATATTTATGTTCTTGAAAGTTGGTGTAACACAGGCAACAGCATAATTTATTATAGAAATGTATGTGTATGGATATTATACAAATGTTTTTTTACTTACGACTGGCGTGCCTGTATTGCTTACAGACTTAGACAAATAAATGAGTTTTCTGTTTGCGTTCCCTGTCAAATGCTAATTAAAATACAACCAGTCGGTTGTCCTTTAAAGTGAAAGCACGAGAACACTTTCACAAGAGGTTGGTACCGTTCAAGTATTACGAAAGCAGATTTTTAGCAAATATTGACCCCCCCCTCCCCCTAGTCAGCAAAAGTAAGCAATACTCTCACCCCCCCCCCATGCTTACGTAAACATTGGTACGTGCATTTGTCAATGTGTTAGTTAGGTTATTAATTTATGAGCAGTAGTTGTAAGTCTAGAAAAAAGGAATACTTGAAATAAAGGAAAAAAAAGACAGAGTTAATTTAAAATTTTGATATCATTCAGATCAGTTCTCAGTCCATGACGCACTAATGTCAACTTCAACGACATTAGATGTATGCTGCTAAACGATGTGTGCCTGCTCACTTTCTTGTGATTTTGAAACATCGACATTGTTTCTTTAAAAAACTAAAAAAAATTGCACTGCTGACGTAATCACCATCTAGACCCCCCCATCCCCCATATCATCAAAAATAAGCAAAGCAAGGACCCCCCCACCCCCCTGTAGTGCTTACGTAATATTTGAATGGCCCCTAGATTCATCACACTCTTGATTTGTTGTATTCGTTTTTCTCTCAATATCATTCTTTATTTGTATGTATGTATCTAAGTATATATTTAATATTGTTCTTATTTCCTCTCTGTCAGTCTTCTTTTAAGCTGCATCTGCCATGTTATATCTCTGCACCACCCTAAGGTCGACTGGTAGAAAATGTCTAAGGCATTAAGTCCGCCTTTGTACAATGTTTCATTAGTGCATAAAGTTTTAAATAAATTAATTAATATTTAAGATTAAATACCTATAGATGTAGCCACCTCGTGGCCGCACGTGAGACGGCACTATAAAACTTCAATGACGTTATTACGTTAACTTTTCCTTAACCCTTTAACAGCTAGCCTCAGATTGGTTCGATGAGTGTTTTTGTGTCCTATACGCCAGGGTCGTATATTTGCGACTGGATACTCCATCTATCTCGTTTAGCTCTTCAATCGCCATAGGTGACAGAAGAGCTGACGAGATGGGGTATTTGATTGTGAATGTGCGACCCTGGCGGAGTAAACGCGAGAGTGTTTGTCGGATATATCCGACGTTGGCGGTTAAAAGGTCAAATATGACCACAGAAATACACTAAAAACTTAACTATTGGAATCTATTTCTCATACATCATCATCATTTCAGTCGATAGATGATCACTGCTGGACATAGGCCTCCCCCAAATGTCGTCACAATGAACGGTCCTTTGCGTCTCGCATCCATCGGATTCCCGCAACCTTCACCAGGTCATCGGTCCACCTTGTACGGGGCCTTCCAACACTGCGTCTTCCGGTACACGGTCGCCACTCCAGAACCTTTCGGCCCCAACAGCCATCTGTTCTGAGAACAATGTGCCCTGCCGGCATGTCGGCAACCTTGGTTCTCCTGCGGATATCTTCATTCCTGCTTTCGAAACTCCGAGCATAGCCCTTTCCATTGTTCTTTGAGTGACTTTGGCCTTTTGATGAAGCCCGTTGTGAGCGACCACGTTTCGGAACCATATGTCATCACTGGCAACACGCACTGGTCATAGACTTTCGTCTTAAGACACTGTGGTATGTTGGACGAGAAGATACCGCGCAGGTTCCCGAACGATGCACAGCCAAGTCGGATTTCTCACACATACACTAAAACTATTACTTTAATTGCGGAAATTATTCTAAAAACATAAAAATTGACTCGAGTCGACCTCTCAGTGACAGGGCTTTGTTTGACTAACTTTTTAAAGTTCGCCAAGCAAAGACCGGCACGTCAAATGAGACAGAGCATGTTATGTTTTGTCTCAATTTTCTTACTTATTTCGTATGTATGCTTCTCATTTCCGCACTTCCCTACAGTCTCATGGCTACATCTAGAGGTATTTAATATAAGTAAAAAATAATGGCGTTGACATTACCTCTCACATCATTTCCGCAGGTAATGATTATTGCCATACATTTTGTACTTAGCGTTTGGCGGGAGCGCAGGCTTGCGGAAAGTGAGCAATGGGTAGCTCGCCGTTAGATCGTCAGGTAACCAGAGATGTCAGCAAACCGTAGAGGCCCAGCAAGGTCAAAGCCTACTGGGGCCAAGGGTTCGCTTCTGAAAGGAAAACCCGGGGCCCTGGAACACAAGGCAATGAAGGAACATAGGAGTGGGTTTTAGTCAGTAAAAGTCTGACACGCCCTCGCGCGCCGCCCAAGAGCGTGAGAAGTCAATGGATGATTTCCCTAACTTAAAAAAAAAGTTTGGCGGGAACACACAACAAAATTAATTTGTCTAAGTCTGCTGAGGGCCAAGTGCAAATGAACGTTTACGTGAACTCGACATTTTTAGTTTTGTTTTAGTGTATGAGGGCTTAATTGACATGTCTCACGCTTTATCATAAAAATACCTAAGTTGAAAATTGAACCATAAATTATAATAGTTAAGATTCAATTTTCAAGTACCAGTTTTTGACTTAGGTCTCTTTATGATCAACCGTGCGTATGTATCTGGGTAATTGACTGTACTGCTTAAGTATAGCACTATAGTGGATGGCATCAACAGAATTAGGAATATATATATGCATTTTTTTTTTATTTGCTAAATTCAAACTCAAAATATTGTAGATATTGGAAATATTGTAGAACTAGCTGACCCGGCGAACTTCGTACCGCCTAATAGTAAGGATAACGCCATCTACTGGCATTACCAGAACAGCTTAATTCATTTTAAAATTACATGTTTAATTACCAGTGATAGGAATAGGTAGTGCCTATTAGCCTAAACTTCGAAGAACAGAGACAAGAAACGGAGACTTCCTTAGGACTAAATTATTTTCGGCAAATCTGTCTCGAAATTTCGAGACAACACTTAAATACATTTAAAAAAATGTGTTATTTGGAATAAGTAATTCGTCTATATTTATCTAAAGTTTGTCTATAAATGTGATAGTTTGTATGGATGTCCATTACTCAATTCCACTGAAAATGCTGATTTTGGCAGTGATATAGATTAAGGTGTGGAATAGCACATACTCGTATGCTACTTCCTATTAAAAAAAAGTATAGTTCCCATGGGATACAAAAACAATAGTACACGCGGGATAAGCCGCGGGCATAAACAATATTCACAAAAACAATACAGGAAGATGCGCACTTAACAAACAGAAGTACAGGATTGAAGTGAAGGTAACCTGCGCGCACGCGGGGCGGTAGGGAGTAGGGGGGGGAGGGATGCGACCATGGCGGTTACTTTTTGTAATTTCTAAGAATAGATAACGAAACACGCTGCCGTAAAATGTGATAATGTGATACCATTATTATGCAATTATTTTAATATCATGCACATTTTTAAATATACTTTAGAAATATATTTCATTAAGATGAAAGAAAAAAGGTATTTGTATTTTCATTTGTAACTAAATATTTGCACATCATGTATAATGGTAGAATGTAAAGGGACCTCATCAATATTAAGATCATACCACTTTGTATACCTACATTCTGGCAAACAAATGAATTATTTATTTATTTTAAATACCGACAAAATCAAAATCAAAGCATTTATTTCAAATAGACCATTTACAGGCACTTTTGAATAGTCAATGTCGGTCAGTCCAAGAAAAGTGAAGCTAAATTGCACGTTCCAAAGAGTAGGTTTCTATGGAGAAGAACGTGCAAGAAACTCCATGGACACACTTTTAAATCATAGTATGTGTTACATATAATGCCTTTTTTACACTTGAACTTTAGAAATCTCATTAAACGTAGCCGAGAGTGAGCTAGAAAGAAGATATTTACTTCGAAACGTGTACTGCTTCTTATTCAAACATTGTGATTCATTATGTATTACGATCAACAAGTCATTTACAAAATGTTCTCCAAAAAAAATTCAGAAAATTTTATGGTTGTAACGACTGTGTATGTTATTATTTTATTATGATATATCTAGTCGCAAACTTTAGGTAAATATAGACGAATTACTTATTCCAAATAACATTTTTTTAAAATGTATTTATGTGTTGTCTCGAAATTTCGGGACAGATGTCTCGGAAAAAATTTAGTCCTAAGGAAGTCTCCGTTTCTTGTCTCTGTTCTTCGAAGTTTAGGCAAATAGGCACTACCTATTCCTATCACTGTTAATTACAAATGGAGTTGTATTCGGATTTCTTTGTTTTTTCGTGTTTTTTTTTTCCATTTTTCCTTCCCTAGATTATCACGAATATTTCAAAACCAACTCGGTTCAGCCGTTCTCGAGTTTTAGCGAGATTAACGAACAGCTATTCATTTTTATATATATAGACTAGCTTTTGCCCGCGGCTTCGCTCCCGTCAACGGACTACTCTACCCTGCCCTACTCTACCCTACCCGACTATACCCTAATTTTTTTTAAAGAGTAACTATGGAGTTTCTTGCCGGTTCTCCGGTCTATCTCCGAAGCGATCATTTGAAACCGTTCACTAGCTTCTGACGTTTTACAACTGCCTATATAGGCCTATGTGAAATAAAATAAGTTTGAGTTTTATATATATTTATGTGTATGTATTAAGAAATATATAAGTATGTTAATCAGTTGTCTAGTACTCATAGCACAAGCTCTGCCTAGTTTGGGACTAGACGGCGTTGTGTGACAGTTGTGGAATATTATCTATTTTTTTAATTTAGGCAATAATTTAACTACTTAACTTCAATAAAGTGGAATGTCTGATTTTAGCAAATACCATTTTCTTGATTCAATAAAGTCTCCCATACACTAAACATTAAAAAAAAAAGTTGAGTTCATCGCCATCTAGTGAGAACATGGCCACACCCGGGCCCGCTGCAGTTTTTCAAATGCATTTATTATTATTAATACTGCCATAATGTGGCTTGAAAAATGAAATCTAGATTTTATGTTTGAAAGTTAGACCTACTGTCCACGGACGCATAGCTTCATAGACGCGTTAAGAACGCTGCCGCTTCGTCGACAGTTTTATAGTTTTGTAAGTAAGCTTCACGCAGACGTACACCAAGCGTATAATGACGAATACGCGTCTTTGAAGCTATGCGTCTCCGTGGGCAGTAAGCATTGTTTTTAAAATATATGTAGTTTTGTAACTACCTTATTATTTTTGGTCCGGAGTAAAATCTATATAGTAAGTGAATAATTTATTTTCATTCTTTTAATGATATTTTGTAAGTTATTTTTGAACAAATCTATTTTGTATCTCGAATAGCAGAGACGTAGATTTATCTATGTGTATGAAATCAACAGAGGTAGGTTCTAAGAAGATTTAATTATTATAAATAAAGAAAATAGTATGTAAAGTTGTTTAAATGATTGTATAAATTAATTATCATTAAAATTAAGTTTTTTTATAAATAAATAAATAGTTTAAATAAAATTATCTTTTATTTATTCAACTTGATAGCAATTCCATTAAACCAGGTAACGAGCGCGAGCTACCAATTGTAGGTCGCCGGCCACCGTAGGCGCGGGCTTGCGGACGGCGAGCAATGGGTAGCTCACCGTCCGATCGTCCAGTAAGCATCCAGACCGAGCCCAAGTCGTCGACGGCGCGTACTGTTCCACGCGCGCCTCAAGATGTCAGCAGACCGTAGGGGCCCAGCAGGGTCGAAACCTGCTGGGGCCAAGGGTCTGCTTCTGAAAGGAAGACGCGGCCCTGGTATGAAAGGCAACGAAGGAACATAAGTTGGTTTTTAGCAGGGACCGTACAACCCCGTATATTAGTTAATTCTTTCAAAAGGGTTACAGATTGTATGCCTACAGTAACGGAAAATGTTACCTCTTCGTAGTGTTAGCCCTTTCATAACACTAACGTTAGGGTAACTCTTATCAATAAGTTAACTAGTTCAAGATGTTACCGGTTCCAATTGAAGCAGATAACCCTTTGAAAGGGTTTGTCGGGGTAATCAAAGGGTTTTAAATAAAATCATTTTAAATTACGTTGGAGTGGAAGAATAGATTTTGACCTTCCCTTCGGGCACTAAATGATGAGTGAGACGATCCAATGACATTTATGATTCCGTACAAAAGACAAGATTATACATGAAACAATCCCGACTATTCCAGAAAAAAAATACATTTAACTTTAAAATCACTGCAATAATAACCATAAAATAATCGTATGTGTATGGACTGTGGAGTCGCTAGGTCCTAGATTACGTGTTGCGACTTGACGCGTACCTGCCGAATGCATGCAGTTTAGTACTTTAAAGTAAGGCACGAGAGATAAAATTACAATATTTGTAGTCCAAATGGGTAACTCTGTTACAGTCGTTGAAGAGGTAACCCGTTCAAAACGTCTCACCGCTAAAAAGTATAAACCACCAAGAATGGCTTTTTGAATATACAGGTAAACAAATCGAAAGGGTTTGGAAGAGGTTATCCATTGATGAGGGTTTTCGTAAATAAGTGTAACAAATATGAAATGGGTTTTAAAACAACACTTTGTCAAAACCCTATCAAAAACCCTTTCAATGGGTAACCAAAATGGTCCCTGGTTTTTAGTCAGTAAAAGTCTGACACACCACGTTCCGCCCAAAGCGGGGGACATCATGGATGATTTTCCAACTGAAAAATAAAACCAGCTGTAGGTAGTGTGTTCAAACCCAGGCACTTTCATTACTTTGAGTAATTTATTTCATCACCACAGCTCTTAAACCGGTGAATGAAAATAAAATGAGGAAACCAGCATGTCCTAAAACTAAAAATTTGAAAATATGGAGCATCCACCAACCCACTAGGATACCGGGCGCGCGGCTTGGAATCATCGGCCGGTTCCCTCTCCTAGAGAGGAGGCCTGAGTCCCAGTAGTGGGAACATTATAAGGTTGATTATTATCAAGAAATTGGAATTACTAAGTCCAAAAAGATGAAGCTACTTACACATCCAAAGCATAGATCTGTTTGAATAAAAATGTGCTGCAAATTCCGTCGGGACTATTTTAAATTAGTAAATCCCACCAAAAACATTTCATGTAAAATGTTGCCAAGACGACCACATAAGGTTTGCCCTGTGAAAAAGATATCAGATCTTATGTAGAGCCGACTTCACAAATTCTACATATCAGTAAAAATGTATGGCTTCGCCGTTTCGCTACCGTCGTAGAGGCGATGCGAATATTTGGTTTCTAAAATAAGTAACGAAACAGCCAAGCCATACATTTTTACTGATATGTAGAATTTGTGAAGTTAGGGTCGGTAGAGTTAGGCCGTGTAGATTCAGAAGCTTGGCTCTACATGAGATCTGATATCTTTTTCAGAGGGAAAACCTTATGTATATATTGGCTTCAACAGCTTAATTATACTGAGTCAAAAGAAATATTTTATATTCCGGAGTAGTGGTACCACGCAAATGGACGAACATACATACACATGCACACAAACACACACACATGCATACATACACAAAACACACACAAACAACAAAGCACAATATTTACAAAAATTGTATAGAATATGTCTGAGAGAGATTAATGAAGATGCAATATTGTATAAAACCCATGAATAAAAGAGGGGAAGACCTGGTGACCTGAAATACAGGCTAAAAGCCTACCTTAGACACCAGTCTTCCACAGTATGAACCCAATTATTGTCATTGTCTTAGTTTTGTAATTGCTGTGATACTGTGGCGAGAAAATAAACGAATTATTATTATTTATTATTATTATGTGGTCGTCTTGGCAACATTTTACATGAAATGTTTTTGGTGGGATATGTTTTTTAGTTACTGTCTACAGTCCCGTGTAAACTTTCATGTCCTAATTCATAAAATTGGTGAGTCTTATTCAGTTCCACCCCAACCTCCCCCCCCCCCCCCCCCAATTTTAGGGGATACCGAACTTTGTTAACATACCAAATTTCGGCTTTCTAGCACTTCAGGAAGTACCCTAACATTTTGAAGTCTCATACACGAAATCGGTGTATTTTAGATATTTATTTATACTACATGCACATAAAGGTACAGAGGCGGACTTAATGCCTTAGGCAATTTCTACCAGTCAACCTTTGGGTGATGCAGAGAAGAATAGTGGTAGGTGTAATAAAAGAGAGAGAAGAAAAAAAAAAGGTCAATATAAAAAAGATATCATTAAAATCTAAAGTATTAGAGCTATTCAATTGAGACCTTGTATGTTTAATTAGTCTATTATTGAAATCATATCCTGAGAATATGAACTATCTAGTACATCGGAAACCAATTCTATGAGGGTTCAAAAAAACGACGAAACACTTCAAGGTGGTTCAAGGTGGACCGATGACCTGGTAACGGTCGCGGGAGTACGATGGATGCGAGACGCACAGGACCGTTCATTGTGGCGGCACTTGGGGGAGGCCTATGTCCAGCAGTGGACGTCTTTCGGCTAAAATGATGATGATGATTATCCATTATGACTGTAAATTTATCTAATTAAAACAGCCTGAACTTCTCTCCAAAAATATTTACCGGACGGCGAGCCACATATTACTCACCGTCAACGACGAAGGGAAATCAGATAAACTGCACAGATGAACATAAACCACTGACTTAGTCTCACCAATAATCATTTAATCACATCACAATGCATACAATAATTTAATTCTACTTATTTATTAGTAAAAGTTCTCTTAGCCTTCTGTTCGGCTGCATCGCTGGCTTGTACAAATGTCCGCTTTAGTTTATGTTTTCTACTTTCCCTGTACTTCGCTGATACTTTTTCCGAGAGCTTTGCTATGCGTTTCATTGTTGCTGCCGGGTATCTGTAAACAACAAAATCGTATGTGAATGGAAAACTAGGTCTTGCATTGATAGCACAAGCTCTCAACATGACCCATTTTACGACCTAAACTGAACAGCTCCCCTAGCCAAGTTACGATCGTTTCGTTTGCGTCGAACGCCTCGAGTAGGCCACGCCTCCGATTCGTTTGTTCTGACGTCATCTCAACGCTCAGTCACGTGGTCGTGGCGTTCGACGCAAACGAAACGATCGTAACTTGGCTAGGGGGGCTGGTAAAGGGATGGAGCGATATAGGATGTATAGCTCTACAATGCGTTCCAAATAAGAATAGGATCTATTGCCATGTTTCGTCACGTTATACTGTCAAATCGAAGAATTATTATGGTGAGCACAACAAGAAATTTTTAAAATTTAATTTATTTACGAACTGTGAACGAAAAAAGTTTAATCAGAATTCAGTTCTTCAATTTTGCTCATCTCAGAGTTCTTCAATGTTGCTCAATTTCTTGCGATTTGACAGTATGACGTGACGTCACAACATGGCAATTGATCCTATTCTTATTTGGAATGTTTGATCCCCTCTTATTCGCTCGCATAACTGACATTTTAACACATTATGATAAGGCCCCTGAGGCCATACCACAAGCTCTTAACACAGTCCATTTGAACGGTTAAAGGGCGATAAGGTGCGATGTAGGGTGTATAGGTCCATCCCTCTTTCTTGCTCGCATGATTTTCACAATTTCAAATAATAATAAGTTATGAAAACGAACAACTACCGGAAATACATTGTGAAGGACGGTACGGTTGACATCTGTCAGGCATGCCACCGACCCGGGGAATCAATCCGACACATTATTTCTGGGTGTTCTCGTCTAGCTAACGGAGAATATTTGCATAGACACAACCTCATAGCCAGGATTACCCACCTGCAACTTGCTCTTAAATACAATCTTGTGGAATCAGAAGTACCGTACTATAGGTATGTGCCCGACCCAGTGATAAACGTGATATTGCCATTGTCGAGTATCACGTTATATTGGGATCGATCTATCATCACTGACAGGACTATTGTTGCCAATAAACCTGATATAGTGGTGGTAGATCGACTAGAGCGTCGCACAATGACTGTTGATATAGCGGTCCCTCATGACGAGAACCTCGTGAAAGCTGAGAAAGATAAGCAAACTAAGTATCTTGACTTAGCTCGCGAGGTTGTCGACATGTGGGAAGTGGATAGAGCAAGCATGTGTGCGATAGTCGTAACGGCCAATGACTTAATAGCCAAGAGCCTCGATCAACATCTGAGGAGGCTCTCGTTTGGCAGCTGGATCCAGAAAGCAGTACTCTTGGACACGACGCGCATCGTTAGGAGATTCCTCTCTCAGGAATCCTGACCGCCGCGGCGCGCCGGCAACTTTTACCCTGTTCCCGATGCCGGTGGGCTACTATTTTTTATATTTTTAAATGTTTTTTTTATGTGTTTTAAGAAATATTTAAAAATATATAAAATATGTATAAAAAATAAATAAAGATAATAATAATAATATTTCATCACTATCACACAACGCCATCTAATCCCAAGCTAAGCAGAGCTTGTGTTATGAGTAGTAGACAACTGATAAACATACTTATATATTTCTAAATACATACATATTATAGATAAATTACACCCAGACACAGAACAAATGATCGTGCTCATCACACAAACATTTGTCCTGGGTGGTGGGAATCGAAATCACGACCTCCGGCATAGCAGTCAGGGCCACTAACCACTAGACCAACAGGCCAGTCAAAAACAAAAAAATGTCACAGTAAGTTCTATTAAGGGCATCCAACTCATACATTTTCACTGTTTCTCATACAGCCGCTCTTACGGGATTATGACGTTATTACACATTTTTCATTAGATATTTTGGAAACACATTATCTTGTGGATATTATATAAGCTTCTATTGCAATCAATTTATAAATTTGTGAAAAAATAATCCAGTAAAGACCTCTGCAAATCTGCTATTTTGCATGAACTTTGACACTTCACAATTTATTTAAAAATTAAAAAGTATAACAATAGAAGCCTTGCAAATATAATCAAAATTCTGAATGACGACAATTTTTTTCAAAAGCCCCAAGGGTTTAAAAAAAGACACGTATTTCCTGGAACAAGTTTCGTAAAAATACTCAGGTAAATCACGGAATTACCGAATACTAACAGAGTTTTCGGGCGTTATCTTTCGCGTTGCCTTTTCGTCAAACATCGCGTTGGATTGCGTTAGATGAAGTAACAAACTTTTAAACCATGCTCGATGTTGACGATGGCGAGTGGAAAAGGACCCTCTTAAATGAACTGAACTGGGCTTTCTATTTTCCTACCTTATCTAGCCATCAATTGGACAAACCATTTTTTGTAGCAAGTAGTTGAATGCTGTTCATCCTTCCAGTGAAGGATCTGCTTTCTCAATATTATTATACTTAGCTGTAAAAGCTGCAAAGTCCATTGTTAGTTACTTAGCAAATGTGTTGGTGTTTGCCCTGGTTTCCGCACTCAGTCTATGAAGGACCATTGCATGTGAGCCATAGCAGCCTTCATTTTGTCCAGCCCACCTCTCCAGAAGAAGATTAGACCTCCGAGTTTATTTACGGTGTGTATGGGGTATTTAGTGTTCCTAAGGTTTGCATATGAATATTATTGACACCCTTGCACTCAAAGAAAATGTGCACAACTGTTTCCTTTGTCTTTATGCATGCTCTTCACAGGGAACTATCCGTACTGACTATTATGTGGAAGTTTAATTAGCAAGCTGAGTCCAGTGCTGGTCCCGCCACCAGGCACAGCATGCCTGTTTCCAGTCATAGAAAGCTTCTCGTTAGGGATGGCATAGCCTCTACAGCCTGCCCGCAACGTAGTGTCAAAGACCACCAAATTTTTTTGTTTTTTTTTTTCACAGATATCACACAACGCCGTCTAGCCCTTTGCTAAGCAGAGCTTGTTTTATGAGTACTAGACAACTGATAAACATACATATTATATATAAATTACACCCAGACACAGAACAAGTGATTGTGCTCATCACACAAACATTTATTCTGGATGGGAATCAAACCCACAACCTCGACACAGCAGTCAGGGCCACTAACCACAAGACCAACAGGCCAGTCAAACACTGTAACCGAAGTAGGTCCTTTTACAATCATTTGAGTAGTAAGAAGCCCAAAAATCTAAAACCAGTCTGCCAAGGGATGTTTCTAAGTAATTGAGTTCTAGTAACGAAGTACACTGAGTAGTATACAACTGGTGGTATTCAGTATGATTGTCCACTCCTGGTTCCGAAACGTGGTCGCTTACAATAGGCCTCATCAGAAGGCTCAAAGTCACTCAAAGGGTAATGGAAAGGGCTATGCTCGGAGTTTCCTTGCGTGATCGAATCAGAAATGAAAATATCCGCAAGAGAACCAAGGTTGCCAACATAGCACGAAGAATCGCCAAACTTAAGTGGCAATGGGCAGGGCACATTGCTCGCAGAACAGATGGCCGTTGGGGCCGAAAGGTTCTGGAGTGACGACCGCGTACCGGAAGACGCAGTGTTGGAAGGCCCTCTACAAGGTGGACCGATGACCTGGTGAAGGTTGCGGGAATCCGATGGATGCGAGACGCATAGGACCGTTCTTTGTGGCAATATTTGGGGGAGGCTTATGTCCAGCAGTGGACGTCTATCGGCTGAAATGATGACGATGATGATGTCCACTCGGATTGGTCGTCTGCCAAAATAAAGTGGCAAACTGAATAACTATAGTGGTTGTAGCTGTTTGCAGTTTCTTCTTAGACACATAAATACAGCTTTTTAATAACATCGAAAGCTTCTTTACATACCGACATCCCAAAAACTCAATGTTAGTAAACAGTTGTGCCAGAGTGATGAGTTCGCCCTCCTCGAAGTCATCTTTATGTTCCTCCATGAAATTGCGCCTCACTTCCCATTGTTCGTCAGATTCATGCTCCGTGCGCAACGAGTCAATGTCCATAACGGGTTTCATTGTTTATTATTGCATTTACAGCAAATTTTTAACAAAAATATAGCGTGGTTGAGTGTTCAGCAAAATCAGATGATTTTTTGTTTTGACAGGGGTAACGTTTCATTAAACACAAAGAGGACTTCGAACTTCTACAAAGGTAAAGGCTGTAAGTAAGGTAAACTAATAAAGCAGTAGAATATCTCTATTCTTGTATTATGTATAATGTAATATATCTTTATGAAGCATGTAAATTCGATTGATTTTATTAGAGCTAATAACGCCTCAAAATAATGCTTGCGGTTTCGAGTTGTGTAAAGAAACGTTTTTTCCATAATGTTACCAATTACAGTTAGAATAAATCATAGAAATGCTAGTTTTTTTTTTTAATTTGATATAAACTAGTGCTTGACTGCGATCCCACCTGATGGTAAGCAGTGATGCAATCGTTGATGGTGAGGCGCACTAGTTTACTAAGAGCATATTCATTCTAGCCTTGAAGACACCCAAACTATTAGAACTTTTAGGGCCACTATACATAAAAAGGTAATGTACTATACATAATAAGGTATTCTATGTTTTAGGGTTAAGTGGGAACCCGCGTATAAACCAGTCGCGTGACGTCACACGTGAGTTTTGTGCGGCGGTCCCCGTAGCGGAAACCGGATTATTACCTGCGCAATGTCGCTAGTTCTACTTTAACGGTGTGCATGTAGTCGTGTCAATGGAGGACCTTTAATGTATTATTACATAGCAAGACGGGCGCGGGGTGTTGCTACCCGCGCGGGTCAGGGCGACGGAGCACTTTTGAATGGAACCGCGCGGGCGCCCGCTTAACGCAGCGTCGGCCCTTAAACCAATCGTGATGGTTAGATTTAATCATTAAAAACCAATGGCTCTGGCAGTTCGTAGTTACGTGGAATCATTATCATAATCAGCTAGCAGGATCAATGATTTATATTAATTTACAAGTATATATTTTGCCATAGAGCTTCTTTTCTACCGTAGCTTTCGTCATCCATAAGCTAGTAACATAAATATTGACGTAATACCATATCAAACATAGAAGTTCCTAGAAAAAGCGTAAATTTTCACAACGCTTATGATATTCAAGACAACTAGCGCCAAAATTAGGTGATACTACAAACCCTTGAATCATACAAAGCCATCGAGTAATACGTAAAGTAGTTCTACAATTTGTCAAATAAGTTTTTGTTTTGCCAAAATATTTATAATTTTTGTCGTAATTTGAGGGTAATCGTGGTAAAAATGATTTTTTACTTCTCAAATATGACATAAAGCATCGAAATTAGTGGTAAACCAGCCGCATAGACATCGCAGAAGGTAAATTAATCAATTATATATTCACTGATGCATTTCTTTGTTACAAAAATAAAGTTAGAATTTTATTGTCTAACAGGTTGTTAGAGTAACTGTAAACTGGAGAAACGTTTTAATTGGGGTCGAAGAGTAAAAATACACTACCAATATGGCGTTTTCTATACGAAAAATGTTTTCAAATATATCGTATTTTTCAAAATCTGGAGACCAAGCCACTCCTGAAGGCTATGTCAGAGAGCCTTCAAATGAGCATTTTATGTCGGACGAACCATCGCAAAGCATGGATTTCCAGTCTATAGAACCTGATTCTACATCAAAACATTACACTGCAAGTTTGAAGTTGCCAGAATCAGTGAAAAAATTCGACGTAAAAAAAGGTTCATTATCTGATACCGACCTTCTTAACATTGAAGTTGGCACCAAGAGTCGCAGAACCAAAACTCGAAATTTAAAATTGGATATAAGAAAAGCCAGCCAGTCCATGAACGAATCTCTGTCTCAAACAGGCAATCCTTGCATCGAAAATACTCCGACACACATTTCTTTAGATTGCCAAAGCGCAGATCTATTCAGCCAAAAATTCAAACAGTTAAACTTCAGCCAATCTTTTGAGTTTGACATCTCATCGGAGTCGGAAGAGGAGTTAGATATAGAATCATTGTCTGAATGCTCTGATACGGACATCTCAGTAAAAGAAGAAGAAAAATTAGAAGTCAAAATGTGCCGGAAAGTTGAATCACAGTGTGAAAACCAGTTGGTACCTTCAACTACTCCAGAATCGTTTGGTGATGTTGAACTAGACCGTAATGAGGAAGAACGGATCTCTTTACTTCTTAACTACCAAATGAAATTTGAAAAAGTGGAATGTGTTTTAAAGAAACTTCTGTCAGAGTTCCAATTCCATATTGAAGTCTCTAAGATCTTTAATGGTAGATCTTTTGTAACTGCTCTACCTGGGACTGATGTTTCTAACATACCAAAGATGTTGGGGCAAGTGACGTATATGGATAATGTCAAACGTGAGAGCCCAACAGAATCCTGGAACATTATTATGGAGAAAGAAGACATTGCTACGAAATACAAGTTCCGCAAGCAATTACAATCTTTAAAACACTGCTTGGATAGTTTTATGGGGATTTATTTACAGACTCAAGGGCCTAAGACAAGAGTCAAGCCCATGATGAAACGTAGCATCACATTCAATCTTCACAAGGGAAAGCGAATGCACAAGAACATGAAAATCTCAAACAAGAAACGCATGAAACACTTCGATTTTCCTGACTACCGAGATGCCCTTCTTAACTTATTTGAGGAGGCTGATTTTGATGAGGTGATCACTCACTCAGACCATACTGATGATGGATCACACCATAAATGTGGCTGTACCTGCCACAATCAGTCTTTGAGTCCTTCAGATTCTGGCCTGACTACAAAAGATGTCTCAAATCAGTCCATAACCTCATCAATCGGCAACTTCAGCTTAGATTCTACTACTCTCTCCGCTTATTCTGAGTCCCTTGATCAGGTCATAAGCTACAACAGTTTTGATGACTCCACTTTATTCAATAGTCTACAGCAGAAGCCAGCAGTGGAACGCATAACTTTCTACGTACAAGTCCACAGCATACAGATACATTGTGATACAGCAAACAGCGATGAATCCAAGAACTCTATTTCTTTCTACTGCCCAGCGTGTGACACCACTGAACACGATGAAGATGGCTTGCTCAAACACATCCTATGCCAAAAACACTGCGAGAAATTACATTTTCTTTACAAAAGCGTTTACATCAAGAAGTGTGTTGCACTAGGAAAAGAAATCCAACCGAGTACTGTCCTTAATCCAATGACAATGTATCGTGATGACAACAAAATCGTTTGCTTTGGAGATGCTGTGTACGCTTGCTCGTTGTGTTTTGAAAATAATATCATTGGGGAGTCAATTTTAATGGCTCATTGTGCAGAAGAAGTACATGCAGAGCGCAAGGAACAAATGTATGAAATGTATGATTGAAGATGGAGTATAATGATCATACATACCTGATACGTAGCAGGATCTGGTAACTATTTCATTATTTAATTCCTTCTTCGTTCATTTATGATAGATAGGTCAGTATTTTTCCTATGGCTAGAAGAATACTTCTCATATCTGATTTTCTGGACGAATGTATAGGCATGCATGCATGTGTGTTTTTTGTAGCAAAATATGTGAAAGAGCTGGCCATTGAAATAATTATGAGGTTTTTTTCTTTTGTAAACGTGTTTTAGCAAGAGTTACTTTACAAATATCTGAAAAAACTTAAGAAGCTAATAGTCCAAAATAAAAAAAAAATAACAAAAAGTTGAGGGAATTAATGTAGATTTTTTTAACCATGATATTTCCGGTTTACAAAATAAAAAAACATAGTCGGCTCTTTTGCAAAACAATCCTATCCAATGACATTTTAAATCTATTACTTTTACTTTTAATCTTATTTTACAAAAAAAAAAGAAAATCTTTACATATTTTTATACTTATTCCTTGTCTTTTTTGTGTCTACAAAAATCGACGATTAGCAATTATTATTAATTAGTAAAAATTAAATATAAAGGTGCTCATGGACTCACGTTAGTACAGATTGTGTTCAAATGATTCTGTCTGTCCATCATTGTTACAATTATAGCGAAATAAAAACCGTTTGTTTTTCGTAGTTGTCGCTTTTTCGGAAAAAATATGCAAAAAAATATTTTTTTTGTAGCATTTGCTGGTCAAGTTGCTATAATTTGTTACCAAAGCATATCAAATTTAAAAAAAAAACTTAAATCACAAAAGTAGTTCAGTATTTTTTAAAATCTCAAGTAGGTAGTTTAGTTATAAAAAAAGAAATTTAAAAACTGCTGGCAGCCAAAATCTAAGTTTTTTAAAATTAGAATGAGAGTTTCTTTTAAAAGAATTGAGATTAAATTGAATTAATAAAACAATTTTATTAATTTTTTCTTTTTTTGTTTATTTACAAAGAAAAAGCGACTACTCCAAAGGCATTTCTCAAAAACAGGGTGTTATTAGAAGACTTTTTACATCTTTTTTTTAACTTAGCGTAACTTAGCTCTTGTGTGTAATAATAGAATAATAATATGTAATAATAAGCACATTTATAACTAACACCTCTATAATCTTAATTATAAGAAAAATAGAAAACACTGCAAAGTATTACAGACTGATTTTATTTTTTGTTTATTTTTTTTTTCAATTTTATAAATTTGAACGAACTCTTATTTATATTAATGTTCTTTTTTTAACTTTTTATTTCGATTATATTATTAATTCGAAATATAAATTATTATTTTACATTTGGATTAATGTTTCCATGTTTTTACCAAACTGTGTCAGATAGCAGGTTGTGTTGACAGTGTTCTGTAATTATAAACTGGAAATCATTATTTTTGTCAAAATTATGTAGTGTCTAAGATAATATTTACATGTTCGTTTAGAGCTCCTTGCTAACTGAAGGAATAATTTAAACAAAACTGTTTGGCTTGCAGTTGTGAAGTTCGGACATATTTATTTTTGTAACATCGATAATCGGCTTTCTTTTTACTTTTCGGGCCTAATGTTTTTTGAAGTGTCAATGAAATTTTTATGACAGCAAAATACTTTAAATTTTGTTCCAAAAATGTTTTTTTTTCTTTGTGTGTAATTAATTAAGTAGGTTATATATATAAAAAAAACAAATGTCTTTAATTCCTTCATACAGTAAAGGAGCTACTTCGTGTTTAGTCAATAGCAAATCATTACTGATCTCAAATTGCCTCAATTTAGAAAAAAAAAAACTCAAAAGACTGATTTTTGATGCCATTTTTAATCCAAATGAAATGTTGAATCCTGAAAAAAAATTACGATTTGGTAAAAATAAGAAAAATCCACTCCCTGCTGTGATAAAATTTGGGTATTTTTTTCCATTACCTTCCTACCGAGTTTTTTGTAGTAACAATGTAAAAAATAATACAAAACTGTGATAGATTTCAGTTTAATTTTTTATAAACCGAATTTGAACATTCAAATATAGTTTTTCTTATTTTTACTTAATAATTTTCGTGTTTTTCGCCATTTCGCAACCGCCTATACTAAGTTAGATTAATTAGTACCTACTTTAAATTAAATGTAACCATGTACTAATATTGATATTATGCTTCGTAGAAGACCAGAAAATTTACCATAATTATACACAAATTGATTAAAAAAGACACTTTACGCAATATAACTCCAGAGTTAAAAAATCTGCACTTACAAACGAAATTATAAAAAATAAACAGTTGTGAAATGTTAAGATTTAAAGATACACATTATTCCATTGCAATTACTTATTAACTTTAATTAGGTAAATGATAAACTCATATATGCTAACTTAGAATAAAGTAAATGAAAAAAAAAAACAATAAAAAAATAATAATTGTAAGGAATATCTTTCTAGTTGTCTAGTGAAGTAAGCTATGTATGTGTAACGTAATTTAATTCAAGTAAAAATAACTTACTAATGTAACTTTAACTTTGTGAACCGCATTCTTAAAATGGTGCCGATTTTCTGGAGACTGACCCAGATTCTGGATGATAATTATTGGAAAATTACGAAATTTTCTAAAAAGTATTCGCTACTGTGCTTCCTTCAATGAATTCATCATCATCATAATTTTAACGTAAATACGTCTACTTCTAGACATAGGACTTCTCCAAGTGTCGCCACAATGATTGATCTTGTGTGTCTGGAATCAATCGGAGTCATTGGATGGTTCAATGAATTATTAGCAGCCAATCTCAGTTTTCTTGCGTTTAATAAGTTACGCGTCAAAATTTAAAACAATTATTCCAATTTAAAGTCACAACCAAAAAGAGATCTAATTTTAGTATTCTCAAATTTAATATAAACATTACTAAAATCGCTTGTTTAAAATTATATTAGACTTAAATCGGCATCAAATCCATCCATCTTACCAATTTAAATTTTACTCAGAGTCCAAAAGATTCGGCGTCAACATATTTTGTAACATAAAAACTTCACCTCATTCTAAAAAAAAATCCGTCGTGACTTTTCAGCAAATATTGATGCTAAATCTAAAATATATCCGTTCACACTTTTTTACTCTTGTCAATTACCTTCTAGAGAGCATTAGAACTTTTATTTCGGTCCAAATAAATGAATAGGTCATTTTAGTAGGTATTTAGCATCATGATACATTAAGCATAATAAATAAATAAATATGCCACACATGTAAGCATTAACTTGAGTAGTAGCAGTCAGTTGATTTAGCTAACACCGCCTTTCCAAATTAATGCTGCGATTGACCAACGCATAATGCCTAATGTAGCTAAATTCTAGGCCAAAATATTTGTTTAAACCTTTAATTGCTTGCGTTAGATTGGTCCGACGAGTGTTTATGTGTCCTCTTCGCCAGGGTCGTGTATTTGCGACTGGGTACTCTATCTCGTTTAGCTCTTCAATCCCCATAGCTGACGAGATGGAGTATTTGGTCGTGGATGTGCGATCCTAGTGGAATAAACGCGAAAGTGATTGTCAGATGTGTCCAAGTAGGTGATTAAATGGTTAACACATTGAGTGGTGTCACAAATCATATTATCATCGTCTTTAGCTGGATATGGATCTTCCACGCGTCGGATCCTGTACTGCTTGCTTTGGCCCTTCATAATCAGACTACTTTGTGGGGAGAATATTGCACCGGTTAATTTTCAGGCTATATGCATGTATAAGACATCTTTTAATGCCGAATTCTCAAACACTACTCAATATAAAGTCGCTGCTAAAGTGAATGCTCCAGTAGTCCACGAAATTCAAATTTCCTTAAGTTGTTTGCGTTTTACAGATCAGTGTCAAATTGTATGTTGGTTACTATATGATTGGCGCCCGTAACATGTATTTATAATTATTAAAATCATTAATTCAACCCTCTTAATTCAGCTAACCTTATTTACCGACTGTTTCAAGCAATAGCCAATTTGAATTTTAAATACTTCTCTGGTGCTTTCGTCTAAAGTTACACTTTATATCTTAAAGATACATTAAGGGATTTGGCGACAGAAAAAAATCGTGTCTGTCTTTGCTACTGAGTAGTGGCTTTTATTACTTTGCCAAAAACTTCAAAATTGAGTGTCGCTTGAGTGTTCAATGGTGGGATCATAGCAAAGTTGACTGCCTGTTACTGCTTACACATAATCATATTGATCTAATCATGATTTAAATTATAAAATCATTCAATAAATTTACCCTTTGCAAATGAGGCAAAAATGTGTTCCATAGAGCGTTAGTGAAAACTTACTAAATTGTCTTTAATAGCACTACTGTGATTAAAACTGTTATTAGAAAAAAAACATTGTTAAAAAATAGTTGTTGGAATTAATTATGCGGTGACTTTTAAAAAACTTTTTTCGTCGATATTGAAAAGTGTGAACCATAATATTATTTCTTAAATTAAAATAATAATGTGAAAAAAAATGTAATTGTGTATCCTACCATTTTGTCTATGATTTTTTTTAGGTTTTTTTTTAGAGAATAAGTTATTGTTTTTTGAAAGCCATCGCATGCTTTGGCCTTTTGAGTGAAATCTGTGATCCCAAAAACGTGTTCATATCATAGTACAGCAGTTGTAGATTATAGGAATACTAGAAAAATACTTACTTTACCATTTTAAGGTTTTTTTTTTGACTTAACCTAGTAATATTTTATTTTTCATTAACATTTCATTTAAATTAACTTAATTGGAAAAAAGTTTTTCATTCTTCATTAACATTTTTTCTATTTATATTAATTTTATTGTGCTGTAAAAATAACAATTTTTATTTTCATACAGAAGCAAAATTTTAGAATTTTTATTTTTACTTAAAATGCTTGTAGTTGCAATATTTACTTAACTATCCCAATTTTTTTTTTTTTTGTATATCAACTTTTTACTCTATATTTTAACTTATTTCCTATTCAAAGACTGTGGAGAAGCCAAAAATAAGGGTCATGTTTTATGTACAGTTAGTGGCATTTTTTTACACACATAAAATATATTAGTGGAGGCTGTACTATAGCAATCATTCAATCACTAAACAAACAATGTACAGAATATTTCTGACAATACTATTCTCAATTATTTTGCATGCTTCGCATGACAATGTTAGTCTCATTACTTACCTTTTTACCTCAGAATTTTTCCCTTTTTATATATTTTTTTTCTGCCAACATTCAATAGAAGAAAAAATGTTAACAATTTACCAGAGATGATTAACTTTATAATTTTATTTTAACAATATTAACAACTTCTAAAATCTTAATGCTATTGAGTTTTGTATTTGTAAATCTTCCTTGTACTTTCTAAGCTATGAAACTATTTCTCTAATCTACAAACGTTGTATGCCCTGTTGTAATCTTGACTGTTATCATTTCGGGTATTAAAAATAAACCATTTCGACTGATTAATAATATACCGTTTTGGAAATATTTACTTGTTTCATTTATTCACAAGTCCAGTTGAATTTATTTATTTATTTAATACTCTTTGCACAAGCGTACAGCGGCGGACTTAATGCCTTAGGCATTTTCTACCAGTCAACCTTAGGGTGATGCAGAGATAAATAGTGGTAGGTTCAATAAAAGAGAGAGAAAAGGCGAATACAAGGATAGATATACTAATAAACCACACATATCATACAATTATACAATATATACACAAATTAATAAACTATCTACATATATATCTACACCAATAAAGTCAAACAATTGGTTCAAATCGACAATTTGAAAACATTAACGCTGTGATGACACTAACGCTGCCAACTTCTTATGAATTAGCTCGCGAACTTTGGTTTTGAATGTTAATCGATTTGTTAAATTGATACGGCCTAATCCATCATACTAATATTATAAAGGTTAAACTAACTCTGTCTGTGTTACCCTTTCACAGTTATACTCCTGTATCTGATGCTATTTGGTGCGGAGGAAACTTTAACTCTAAGGATGGACATAAGCTACTTTTTATCCGTTTTCGACTTCGACTTCGCGTCCGCAATAATAAACAAACATTTACGCGGACGAAGCCGTAAGCTAGTATTTCACGTTAGTCTTAAATCTTGGAAATTCAAAACTGTTTGAAAAGAGAGGTAGACCGTACGTATTAAAAAAAAGTCGCACACGAAGGGTTTCGTGCTACAATACAATAACCGAGCAAAAGAAAAACCGGCCAAGAGCGTGTCGGGCCACGCCCAGTGTAGGGTTCCGTAGTTTCCCGTCCGTTACAATAAGTGTCCCCACTTAGGAGTTAATGAACGACAGAAAACCAGCAAGAACAAATACCACCAATGCCAACGAGAGACCAACCGAACAATTCGACAAAATAATAGCTCACACCCGTCTCGACCCCATCAACTCGCGAAGTAGCCCAAAGTACAGCGCTATCTCTCGGGAAATTGGGTTACTAATTTATACAAACTAGACTGGTTATGTATGTTGTGTTTTGGTGGGTAATTTTGAATTGCGTGAACCGATTTTAATTTTTTTTTTTTTATTTGAAAGAAAATACGTTCAGGATGATAAAATATGTAAACTAAGTTAAAAAAATGCTTGCGTATATACGGTCAAATTACAAACTTAGTTCAGAAATTATTTTTTCAAAAACTGTTCTACCTATCAAGTTCAAAATAATTTTCCTAGAAAGTCTTTATAAATTTTTACTTTTAAGGTTTTTTGTCATATTTTCTAAAGTTATGAATCAAAAGTTAGAGAGGGAGACACATTTTTTTTACTTTTGGAGCGATTATTTCCGAAAATATTAACATCATCAATAAATGATTTACGTAAACCCCTATTCATATTTAAATACCTATCCAACAATATATCACACGTTAGGGTTGAAATAAAAAAAAAATCATTTCCACTTGACGTGTAGGGGGTACCCTAATAAAACATTTTTTTCCACTTTTTATTTTACCTCTTTGTCGGCGTGATTGATATACATATTGGTACCAAATTTCAGACTTCTAGTGCAAGCGGTCACTGAGATTATCCGTGGACGGAGGGACAGACAGATAGACTTGGTGAAACTATAAGGTTTCCTTGTTGACAACGGAGCCCTTAAAACAGGGCTAAGTGCGAGTTGGACTCTCTTACTGAGGGTTCCGTACAAAATTACCTATGTTACGAACTTTTTACAAAAAAATACAACCGACTTCTATGTAACAAAAAAAACATTGAATAGCGCAAAATAACTTTAATTGCAGAAGTCGGTGTTTCTATGACAGTTTTGTCTTCGTTATTTAACACCGATTACAAATTTACAGTTTTCAGATTTTTTTCTATAAGTACCTATTTGTGCTATAAGACCTTACTTCATGCCAAATTTTAGAATTCTAGGTCAACGGGAAGTACCCTATAAATTTTGATTCACTCGAGTGTCGAAATACACGTTTTTTGCGACATAAACGGCCGTATCTGTTTTTTCCGTTAACTTAGAAGTATGATTTTTGCACAGCATCAAGGGACCGCAGACCTGAGTATATGGTTTTAATTTTAACTCGATACCTTTTGGCGTTCCTGAGATAGGGGTCTTAATAGACAGATAGACGGACGGACAACAAAGTGATGCTATAAGGGTTCCGTTTTTTTTTTTTTTTTTTTTAATTGGTATAAACCAGTGCTTGACTGCGATCCCACCTGATGGTAAGCGGAGATGCAATCATTGATGGTCAGGCGCACCAGTTTATTAAGAGCCTATTCACTCTAGCCTTGAAGACACCTAAATTATAGCTGGACGGGAAGACCGCAGCAGGCAAATTGTTCCAGTCCTTCGATGTACGCGGTATAAACGACGAAGCGAAACGCTTAGTCCGGACCGTTGAAGTTTCAACAACGTAAGGGTGGATACTCGCTGTTCGTCGGGTTGTCCGATGGTAGAAAGGAGACGGCGGAATCAAGTCATGCAATTCCCGCGCACACTCTCCAAAATGTAACCTGTAAAATACCGAAAGGCTGGCTACTCTGCGCCTGTGCTCGAGGCTTTGAAGATTGGACTTAACCAAATCTGGATCCCCAATTAGCCTCTTCGCACGCCTTTCCACTGAGTCCAAAGCTGCTAGATGGCATTTTGCAGCACCAGCCCATATGTGACTGCAGTACTCCACACACGATCGGACCTGTGCTTTGTATAACATTAGAAGCTGTCCCGGTGTGAAGTACCGTCGGACCTTTGCAAGAACGCCTAGTTTTCTAGCAGCTACCTTAGCTTTGGACTCAATGAACCGCCCAAAATTTAGGTCTGAGGAAATTTCAACTCCTAAGAGCTGAAGGCGGTCGCTGGACTTCAGGGATACATTCTGAAAAGCAGGAGCCAAGGTGAACGGGCTCCTCTTAGCGGTGAACAGACACGCTTGTGTTTTGGCAGCGTTGAATTTTACCAGATTGGTTTCGCCCCACTTGGAGACTGCCTGAAGTGAGACATTCGTACGCTCTACCATAGCCTCTCGTTCGGACCGGATTAGCTCCTTACTAGCCCGGGGACCTGGCAGGTATCTCTCTACAACAGTGCTATCGTCTGCATACCCATAGATACCGGGCATCAGCAGATCGTTAATATGCAGCAATAAAAGAGTTGCAGAGAGAACTGACCCCTGAGGAACTCCGGCATTAGTTGTCATGGGCTCTGATGAGCATCCATCGACAACAACTCGGAGAGACCGTTCACTCAGGAAGTCTTTTACCCAGTTAATCAGACCAGGGGAAATGCCGTACGCTGGAAGCTTACTCAAAAGGCTGGCGTGCCATACCCTGTCGAAGGCCTTCGAGACGTCTAAGGAGACAGCAATCGCTTCTCCATTCTTCTCGAGGGCCTCGCCCCACATGTGAGTGGTATACACTAGTAGGTCCCCAGTAGACCGATTGTGGCGAAACCCGTATTGTCGGTCACTGAGGAGATCGTTACCTTCCAGGTATGCCAGGATGCGCGAGTTCAATACACGCTCCATAATCTTGCAGAGTATGGAGGTTATTGAAATCGGCCGATAGTTGGCAGGATCGGCACGACTGCCCTTTTTGGGCACGGGTTGCACGTTGGCAATCTTCCAGGACTTGGGCACTATACCAGTCCTAAATGAGAGGCGATACAAGCGCGTTAATACAGGAGACAACTCGGGCGCACATGCCTTGAGGACTATTGCTGGTATACCATCTGGTCCACTAGCTTTATTCACGTCTAGACGACACAGTGCTCTCAAAACTTCTCTGTTCCTTTTGAGGTACGGAACCCTAAAAATAAATAGCTGTTCGTTAGTTTCGCTAAAACTCGAGAACGGGTGGACCTATTTGGCTAATTTTGGTCTTGAAATATTCGAGATAGTCCATGGAAGATTTTTTTTTTATTGGTTGGGAAAATCGTCTTATGACAAATCCCGCTCTTGGGCGGAACGGGAGTTAGTGTCAGACTTTTACTGACTAAAAACTGTTAGAATAAAAGAGTCGGTAGTTTTTTAATACGATCTTTTTTCTAAGTAAGTTTATTTTTCTACTTGTTTTTTGATTTTACCTGTCATTTTGTGTTCTTATGTTTTTCGGTGTGTCATGAGGAATTAAACAAGTTAAGTTTTACCAAAACTTATATTATTTTATTCCAATATCACTATAAGCATTTCCTGTGTTTTCCACCGACTACGCTCTGCACGTTTAGTGGGCTTGAGTTGCCTCACTAACAGGTTATGGGAATCGCACCTACAGGAAAATGTGTGATAATAGGAGTTCGCAAAGAGAGCGGAACTCAACAATGGCACAAGTAAGTGGTTCAGGCAGTAGTGTCCTATCTATGGAGAAATTAGAAGGCAGCAGTAACTACACCACATGGAAATTCCTTATGGAGATGCATCTGGTACATGACGACTTGTGGGAGTATACGAGTGTCACGCCTGATCCAACCGACACGCAAGGTATGAGGAAAGATCAGAAAGCTAGAGCAAAGATTTGTTTAATGTTACAACCTCATTGTTTGGTGCACGTACGCAAATCTAAAACAGCAAAAAGTGCTTGGGAAGCACTAAGAGATGCGTTTGAAGATAAAGGTCTAAATAACCGTTGCCGTTTACTATCAAAGTTGGTAAGCATGAAGCTGGAACAATTCCCTACTGTGAGGGAATATGTGACATCAGTAATGATGGTATCTCAGGAACTGCAAGACCTAGGAAAAGAAGTTGATGACGAACTGTTGGCTGCTTTACTTTTACAAGGGCTTACTGCAGAGTTCCAACCAATGAGATTGGCCATAGAAAATAGTAATGTAGTACTTACAACAGACTATGTCAAGACGAAGCTATTTCAAATGGAAGACAACTATTCGGCAAGCTCGAGTGCAAGCCAACCGACATCAGCACTATTATCAAATAAGCATAAGGGTATGAGTAAACCCAGAAAGGCGAAACAAAAGTATAAATGCTTTATCTGTGATGGACCACATAAGGCAAAGGAGTGTCCAGATAACCCTAAAGGGAAGAAAGAAGCTTTACAAGCCTACGCGTTTGGTATGTCGACACCGCAAGCAAGAGATTGGATAATCGATTCTGGCGCGTCGACGCATATGACAAATGAGAAGGATTGGTTTAGAGGAAACTTGAGAGATACTTCCAAGTCTTTGAGGGTGATTTGTGCCGATGGTAATGAAGTATATGGTGAAGGTGAAGGTACAGTAGTATGTGAATCAGGGTTAACTATAAACAATGTTTCATATGTACCTAAGTTAGCTTCTAATTTGTTAAGTGTGAATGCGATTGCGCGAAAGGGTCATGTGATAGTTTTTACAGATAATGGATGCGACATCTACAAGAGAAATGAGTGTGAGGTGCGTGGTAAGGCTGTTGTGAAGGGTGTGGAAGAACGAGGCATTTATAAAATTAAGTGCTGTTCACAGGGTTCTGCGCTGGCAACAGCAGATTGCGACCAGCAGAGGCTGTGGCATCGGAGGATGGCACATCTAGGTATACGCAACCTCAAATTACTGAGAGATAAGATGGCGATAGGGGTGAGTTTTCCTAATACTTCAAGTAAACTGGAGTGCGTATCTTGCATTTTGGGAAAACAAACTAAACAACCGTTTCCTAAAGGTATTGCGACGAGAGCTAAGGAAGCATTAGGTTTAGTACATTCAGATTTATGCGGACCTATGCATATACCTTCCGTTAGCGGGTATAAATACTTTTTAACATTTATTGACGATTTAACGCGGAAAACATTTGTATATTTTTTAAAACAAAAAAGCGAAGTTTTTGAAAAATTTACAATTTTTAAAGCGTTTTCCGAGAATCAATGCGGCAAGAA
The DNA here is from genome assembly GCA_949316375.1 of Mythimna vitellina. Lineage (NCBI taxonomy): Eukaryota > Metazoa > Arthropoda > Insecta > Lepidoptera > Noctuidae > Mythimna > Mythimna vitellina. Next base: position 2,797,094 of record OX438714.1, on the reverse strand, counting down.
AATTAAGATCCTGCGCACTGATAATGGAACTGAGTTCGTTAATAAACAGATGGATGATTTTCTCCGGAAAAATGGAATCCAACATCAAGTGACGATAGACTATACACCGCAACAAAATGGAGTGGCCGAGAGAGCAAATAGAACTATAATCGAGAAGGCGAGAAGCATGCTCGAAGAAGGAAATTTGTCAAAGGCTTATTGGGCGGAAGCAGTGCATACATCTGTTTTCCTGAAGAATCGATCGCCAACCATTGCCGTTAAAGGAAAAACTCCAGAAGAAGCATGGACCGGTAAAAAAGTTGATCTCAGTTTTGTAAGAATTTTTGGGAGCAAGGCATTTATGCATATTCCTAACCAAAAGAGGAAGAAGCTGGATGCAAAAAGTATGGAGTTAACTCTAGTCGGATACTGTGAAAATTCTAAAGGCTACCGACTTGTGGATACAAAAACGCATCGGCTATATAAAGCTAGGGATGTAGTATTTATGGAAGCTCAAGAAAAACAGAGAGATGAACAAATGGAGAAACAGACTGAACATGAAGTATTTATTCCAGTAGTGGAACAAACAGATACTCATGAAGATACGTCTACTCCTCCAGGACCGGAACCTGAGTCAAATGTCGATGATCAACCCCAAGAGGATACAGAGTTTCTAGACTGTGAGTCTGACACAACTAATGATGATCAACCTCAAGAAGTGGAGCGGAGGTATCCACTTAGGACTAGAAAACCCAAAGAGTTTCCGGATCACATACTATATCAAGCTACAGAGTCGGAACTGGATCCTACTACGGTTCAAGAAGCACTATCAAGACCTGATAGTAAAGAGTGGAGAGCAGCAATTGAAGAAGAGATTGAGGCCTTAAAGAAGAACAAAACCTGGATTTTAGTAAAACCTGAACAAGCGAGCAACGTCGTTGATTCAAAATGGTTATTTCGAATCAAAGAAGAGCCGGGAAATAAACGAAGGTACAAAGCTCGACTTGTTGCCAGAGGTTTTAGTCAGAGATGCGGCATCGATTACGACGAGACATTCTCTCCGGTGGTGAGACACAGCTCGTTAAGAATCCTCCTCTCAATAGCTGTAAAGAGTGGTTTAAACATAGACCAAATGGACGTGAAAACTGCGTTCCTGAATGGAGACTTAACGGAAAAAGTGTATATGAAGCAACCAGAAGGTTTTCATGAAAATGGAAAAGAAGACTATGTGTGTCTACTTAAAAGGTCGCTTTATGGGTTAAAGCAAGCCCCTAGAGCATGGAACAATAAGCTGAATACTGAGTTATTGAAGTTGTCATTTAAAAGATGTAAAAATGAACCTTGCATATACACAAGATCCCAGGGTAAGAGCATCATCATTTTAGCAGTATACGTGGACGATATGCTGATATTTTGGAATGACGCGGAAGAGCTGCGCAAAGTAAAAAGAGATCTCATGACAAAATTTGACATGAAGGATCTTGGGAAGGCAGAGGATATTCTGGGAATGCATATAACTCAGAATGATATTGGAGTCAAAGTTGACCAAGAGAAGTATGTCAACAAAATTTTGAAGGTTTTTGGGATGGTTGACTGCAAAATTGCTTTTACGCCATCTGTTCCTGGTCAAAAGCTAGAGAAACCTGGACCGGAACATAAACCTGATCCGACGATTCCATATCAAAACTTAATTGGTTCACTGATGTACTTATCTGTATGTACGAGACCAGATATTGCACATTCAGTCAATTATCTTAGCCAATTTAATACTAGCTATGCTGAGAAACACTGGATAGCTGCTAAACGTGTGCTAAGATATTTAAAGGGTACTAAATCCTTAGGGATACAGTACAAGAGGACAGGAATGGATAAAGTGCAGGGTTACGCAGATGCAAGTCATGCCACTTGTTATGATAGGAGGTCATACTCGGGTATGGTTTTTCTACACATGGGCGCTGCAATCTCTTGGGAAAGCAGAAAACAAAGGACAGTTGCTCTATCCACAGCGGAAGCTGAATATGTAGCGTTGTCTGAAGCTGCTAGGGAGGCAATATTCCTGAAAAGATTGTATTCGGAGGTCACTGGTCAAGTAGAGGTGCCACTGAAGATCTTCAGTGACAGCCAGTCTGCTGTGGCAATTGCGCAGAACCCTGTACACCATCAACGTACAAAGCACATAGATGTACGACACCATTTTATAAGGGAGACCGTCGAGCATGGCCATATTTTACTTGAGTATGTAGAGACAGCTCATATGGTTGCCGATGTATTGACGAAGCCTTTGTTGAAAGGGAAGTTCAAGTGGTGTGCGGTAAGTATGGGTGTTGTATGATTGTGTCATGGATGGAAGTAGAGAAATGAACTTAAGGAGGAGTGTTAGAATAAAAGAGTCGGTAGTTTTTTAATACGATCTTTTTTCTAAGTAAGTTTATTTTTCTACTTGTTTTTTGATTTTACCTGTCATTTTGTGTTCTTATGTTTTTCGGTGTGTCATGAGGAATTAAACAAGTTAAGTTTTACCAAAACTTATATTATTTTATTCCAATATCACTATAAGCATTTCCTGTGTTTTCCACCGACTACGCTCTGCACGTTTAGTGGGCTTGAGTTGCCTCACTAACAAAAACCCATTCCTGTTTCTTCTTTGCGTTCGTCCCTGTTCCCCGGGTTTTACTTACACACTACCCGTGGCCCCAGTAGGCTTCAACCCTGCTTGGCCCCTACGATTTGCTGACATCTTCGCTTCGTCGTTTATACCGCGTACATCGAAGGACTGGAACAATTTGCCAGCAGCGGTCTTCCCGTTCAACTATAATATAGGTGTCTTCAAGGCCAGAGTGAATAGGCTCTTAATAAACTAGTGCGCCTTACCATCCATGATTGCATCTCTGCTTACCATCAGGTGGGATCGCAGTCAAGCACTGGTTAATATCAATTAAAAAAAAACATTTCCCTGAGGCTCGCGTGGTACAGTACACGCCGTCGACGACTTGGACTCGGTCCGGACGGTCGGACGGCGAGCCAACCATTGCTCGCAGTCCGCAAGCCCGCGCCTACGGTGGCCGGAAACCGGAATCGGAATCCTGGCGGCGGTTGGGGTGTGTAGACCGTTGCCTCACGCGATCGGCCGTCTCCTTTGCTAGCATTACTGAATGAAGTTCGCCGGGTCAGCTAGCAGCTCACAAAAAAAAAAGCTTCTAGGTCCAAGGGTTTCGGTTCAGCATTGATGCGTAAGGACTTTGCCTTTTATATATGACTTAGATTTTTTTTAATTTATTATTTATAGACTTGCTCTTAGCCACTATCCCACCTGACGGTAAGCAGTGATGTGGCAAATGATGGAGCATGTTTGCTTAGAAGTATCCTATTCAATTTTCTATCTATTCACTATTGACAACTCTTGATATCCCAGGTTGTAGCTACCAAGAAAAACAGACTCCGGCAGAGAATTCTATTCTGCTTTAAAATCACAGCAGTGTTCTCATAATTGCAATTGTTTTTTTTTTTTTAGTTTAGGTACTCTGTTTGTTATGCTGTTTCATGGTTAAACTACTGAACCGATTTTGATTAAATTTGGCAAGCATGAAGCTTGAACTGCGAGGTTCATCCTTGGAGTTCAAGCTTCCTGCTGCAGTCTACTTTTTATCAATCTTCGACTTCACCCCGCAATACCCAACATAAACGCAGACGAAGCGGCTGGCTTAAACTAGTAAATAAATATTGAGAAAATGCTTCAATGGTGAATTGTATAACACAATAATAAAACAAAAGTAAATCATTTCCCATCTTTAATTTCTTTTAACACAGACATACATGGTCTTTTAAATGGTGACTTATGTCTTTCAATGAGCCCTTCCATGAGAATATAATCAAAATTTCTTTTTAAACTATTTTCATGCTGCAAAAATGCTAACATCAGTTTGCCAAAATTTTTGTCACTGCAACAAGAATCACTGTAATTTTTTAAACATATAAATATGTAATTTTGGACTGAATCTGTTTTGTTACAAGATTTATATGCTGTGGATATATTAAATAGATTATGTGAGAACTCTTCAGCAGTAAATTCAATGTCTGATATAATTTCTAGAAAATTTGTTTGATTTTTTGGATTTAAATTCAAAATAAAATCGTTTACTACATTGTTTTGAATTTCCAAGTCTTTTAAAATAACTTTTAGTGCTATTTTCAAATATTGCGGATATTTATTATAAGTTTGAAGTAACACATCAGTACAAAATCGAGAATTTTCTCGTTTTATATAGTGATACAGGAAATATTTGTAAAAAGCCGCTAAAAAATCCTTGTTCAAATCTTCAGTGTTCAGAATGTGTTCAAATAACTTCTCTGCTGTACTTGTAGGCAAAGTTTCTGCAAGTTTGATAAATAATTTTGGGGTTTTTCTGCATTTTTCAACCAAATAATCGAACTTTGAAAGGATATCGATTTCTGGGTCTAATAACTCTTCTATCGCGTTTGAAATAGTTTCATTTTGATTTTCTTGCGTTGCTGGGCTCTCGTCGATTTCTGGAGAATCATTTACAGTGATAGTCTCAGCAGTTTTGTTGATTAAATTTAAGTTTCGTGGCCCAAACTTTTGCAACCATTTGTTCGATTCAACCGGAGGCGCTGCGGCATTTAAACAACGTTGTACCATTTCTTTATTTTGAGGGGCAAATGTCCATATATATGTCATCTTTTGTTTACTGTTTGTAGAGCTGTCTCATTGGAATATGAACTTTTAAAGCTGCACTGAACTATTTACTGTCACAGCCAAGAGCAGCGAAAACCGCGTAAACACCTGACGTGACGTTACTAATGTCAGTAATTCAGTATTTTTTTTTTTGATTACTTTTTTTTTCGTTTACCCCTTACGGAAAGCTATAGTTATTCGACCATATCGTCTAGTCTTTCGTCCATGTTTTCTTCCCTAATAAGTTTTCAATAATAATGTCTTTCGTGTTCGTATAATTATCATAGTTATTTCTTTTTGTTTTACATTAGAATGCGGGTGTAACACATTCTAATGTTTTTGTAGTATTTGGCAGCAAATGTATCGATTCAGCTTTCTCTGCAAACTTCCCTGAAGTAGCCAAAACTACATACACTTTATTAATGTTTAGGCGGCTACGCGCTACAATAAACACACTATCTTTACAGGCTGAACCTAATACAATAGTGGTTCCTAAACTAAAAATAATTGAAAAAAAGTCATCATCTTACGGCTAACATTTACATAAAAATCTAAAACAACAACTATGATAATTATTTGAATACGAATGACATTATTATTGAAAACTTAGGAAAAAACAGAGACGAAAGACTAGGTGATTTGGTCGAATGACAATAGCCTTCCCTAAGGGGTAAACAGAAAAAAAAAGACGTCGTCGAGTCCCGCCCGATTATCGATCATAGATTAAACATTTATAAACAGATTATCGATTCCATCAGTCATATAGAAAAATAATATATCGATCGGGTACCCCGACACTAGTGCACCGGAGTCCACAATCATTGACAGTAATTTGTTTTTGTTTTGGTCAAAGAGTAAATATCATCGGGTTTTGGTGTTTTGTTGTTGATCGACCGCGCTAGAATATTTACACTATTAATAAATTACCTCAAGTAATTTATTAATAGTGTAAATATTCTTTACATGCATTATGGGAATCATTAGTGTTAAATATAATTAATTATAGGTGTGCCAAATAACAAGTATAATCAACGTCTCAAATATAAAGAAATCGATTCTTAAATGAAATACATATTTATTTATGTTTTAGATGAAATACAGGCTGCGTGCAAGCCAAGAGCAACTTACAATTATCCTGGATTTTATGGGAATGTAAGTATTTCTTCTAAAATTTATATTAATTATGAAAGTTCAATTTATTGTTTTTATTAAGTACAACTTTTTTGAATTATGTATTCTGTGTTGCTCACAATTTATTTTTAACTAGTGTTTTTTTAACGAGACTTCATTCGCGAATTTCTTAAAGATTGTACCAATAATAATGGTACTAACTAATTTTGTTGTTGTTTAGTGCAACTAATTTTTTATGTTATTATATTTTTATTGACTTTCAACTATGCGTACTTATATTCCTCATTTTGTCATGACATTACATTATAATGGATTTTTAATATTACATTACTAGACTTTTATTGAAATTATATTATTTTTTTATTTTACTTTTTACAATTTTTTTGACATTATTTACATATTATTGACATTTAGCTTTTTTATTATTGTATATAAACTATGATATTAATGTGATAACAAATTATGTGGAATGTTATTTTATTTATTTACCTAGCAAGTTACTGGACCAGCATATCTTATGTAAATTGATTTTTATTTTTTAAATTATTAGTATTGTGGTTTTTGAATGTTTTATTATATTGTTAAATTTTCAACCATTCGACACTAATGTAAATTTGGTGATAAAAAAAAGAATGTTTTCTTAAAAACTAAATTTTTGAGGGCAGTTTTGTAAAAGTAATAATGACAGTCTTTATTATTTATTTAGATTAGAATTTGTGCCAAGTTTCAAGTTCATCTTCAAAATCGCCAGAATTTTTTTATTTGGGGTATTTCTGAAAAAAAAATGCCGCCTTCATTATCATTTTGGTCACTATTTTGTGCTAACTTTCAAGTACATTAGTGCACGGAATGAGATTTTGTATACAAACGAAATTCTCCCCTTTCAACCTCTTAAGGGTTGAATTACCAAAAATTCCTTCTTAGTGCTCGCCTACACCATAAAAGATAGCCTTGTGCGAAATTTTATAATCCTAGTCCCAGTAGTTTCAGCTGTGCGTTGATATGTCAGTCAGTCAAGTTTCTCCTTTTATACATGTTGTGGCCTAATCATAGAAATTTATCCCTTCGTGATATGGCTAAGTAAAACTGGCTGGATTGTTTGAAACATTAAAGTTTGATCATTTTTCAATCCTCGTTTGGCCTACTTTTATTATCATAGAAATCCAACATCAATGATATGACCAAACAAGGATTGACACATCATCAAATATTAACGTTTAACCCTTTAACCGCCAAAGTCTAATATATGTGACAAATCAATTTCTATGTCAAAAAACGCAGTTAACAATATTATAGTTGGTTTTCCAGATAGTTCATACATTCAAGACGATAAAAACTTTTTAACCGACTTCTAAAATAGGAGGAGGTTCTCAATTCGGATGTTTGTATTTTTTTTTTATGTTTGTTCGCGCATAACTTCGTCGCTTGCCAACCGATTTGAAAAACTATTTTTTTGTTAGAAAGGGTATACTTCCCAAATGGTCCCATAGTCACCAAGTCAGGATCTGATGATGGAATCTTGGCGAAATCGAGGGAACTCCTCAAATATTATAGGCAACTGCATAGTGATTTTGGTATTTTCATCGAGAACTTAAGCATTTACAGTCAAAAAGTAACATTTGATGAAGTGGAACTGATGAAGAAGATCAGAAATGGTTAACGGAACTTTATACTCGCATAGATATTACAATGACGATAGTTAAACGACTATGATAATACAAATAAATTAATGGTTCTGAACAGTTCCGTTAAAAATAGTATCATCAAATTGATCTCCTTCACTGGAACTCCGTCATTAATCAATGTAACCTAGCCGTGTTTGGGCTTATTAGAATTGTCATGAAATGCACTTTAGCTATAAGGTACTATCGAACTGTTCTGATGATGGAGCCGGAAGGTAGAAGGTAGACACAGGAACTTCATAATAAAACAATATAACCTAGTAGTGTTTGGATTAATTGGAATTGTCATGAGAAATAGGCACTCTGTTTATAAGTGTATCCCAACTAAAAAGTGTGAAATAAAAAATGTAAAAATGTTAAATAAGATACAAATAATACAGAGAAACACCGACTTCCGAAATTAAAGTTATTTTGATCCTTTTAGTGTCTTTTTTAGTGAAGTCCGTTATCTTTTTTTTGTAAAAAGTTTTTTATTACAAAAATTAAATGGATCCTAATCCTAGATCCATTTAATTATTTTACAAATTATACGCAAGTTTTGCTTCTCTTTATTATAAATTAAAATAACTCATGTCAATTTGTGCGCTTTGTTCAACAAAGTACTTTGAGAACGTTAATCTATAATAATAATAATAGCCTTTATTAACAATCTAATACATTTTTTAGTTAATAATAATTAAATGTGAATATTATTTTCCAACATTGGTTTTAGAAGATTGTTTTGCTTTAGCATAGGTCTCCCCCATATTCTTCCACAGTTCACGGTCATGGGTTTTCCCTTCTGTACATTGGCCCTGCTTCTGCCTTTATATCTCTCTAATCTATACATATAGGTAAATAAAATGTGTTTGATATAAATATAAAATTCTTGTTTGGAATTGGCTAATGTTATGGAAAGGGCTATGCTCGGATTTTCCTTGCGTGATCGCGTCAGAAATGAGGATATCCGCAGGAGAACCAAGGTTACGGACATAGCCCGAAGAATCGCCAAACTTAAGTGGCAGTGGGCAGGGCACATTGCTCGCAGAACAGATGGTCGATGGGGACGAAAGGTTCTGGAATGGCGACCACGTACCGGAAAACGCAGCGTTGGAAGGCCTCCCACAAGGTGGACCGATGACCTGGTGAGGGTCGCGGGAAGTCGATGGATGCGAGACGCACAGGACCGGTCATTGTGGGCGCATTTGGGGGAGGCCTATGTCCAACAGTGGACGTCTTTCGGCTGAAATGATGATGATGATGATGAATGTTATAATAACGAGCAAGTTATGCTACTGTTAATTATCGCGCGGGAACGGGAATTAAATCCCGGAAAGGGGACCACGATATATCTCCCAAATGTATATTTATGTTTATATGATTGCCCCAAAACAAAGAGGGTAATAAACTCAAACAGTTCTTAAACTCACGAACGCACGAAGTCGCGGGTAATAGATAGTCTTATAATAATAAAAAAATGTAACGTGTCGATGTTTGTGCCCGGAAGTTGTTACCTCACTAAAGACTTGAAAGTAAACGTTAACGTAAAAAACGATAGACTTAAGCCAAATTCACATTTATCAGACAACTAGTGATGCGAAATTGACTTGTTTATAATTTTTTTTTCTTTATTAATATGTTCAAAACGTGCGCTAGCGTTTTTGTCACTTTTTGGAATCAATAATAGTCCAAAAAATTCAAATATGCTTAGTAATATTTACATTTATTTAAAAATAAGCGATTTTTACAAAAGTATCGATATGTTCCTGTTCGCATCACTACTTTAACCAGGCATTTTTAAAACAGAGTACAGATACCGGCACGGATCTTGAGCGCTGACTTCTACAGTTCTACTTGCGTAGAAGCACGTAAAGATAAAATATCGGGTCTCTTTAGTGGTATGAAAAGAGACGAGCGGGGACTGCAATCTTTATACAGTGATTGGCTGCTGATGTATATGCTGCGCAAAGCGATCCCAGCTCTTTCGCCAAGCGCTCAAGATTCGTGACGCTATCTGTACATACTGAAAGATTGATTGATTGGTTTGATTTTTGAGTCGTGGCGTGTGGCGAGCGTTGTATAAATTTTATTCATAAAACGTGGCGTTGAAAGGGATAAAAATATTATTTTTGGGGGCAAAATAAAAAACAATGAATAAAAAAAGAGGAAATACGAAATCATATTACTTATACAGTGATAACAATACGTTGCGTCTGTGCCAAAGGACGCGATTCTGTTTACATTGTATAGTCTATGGGCACGATGACGTAATTGTGCGTTTACACGTGGGCGGAGGTTTTGGCGGGATTTCTTCGAGTCAAGTTCAGTGGCTGTTTTAATTATTCGCAAATTGATTCCTAGTTGATATTTTGATGTGAAATTGGTGTAGTTTTGTATCTCAAGTGTCTGCGCAACTGGATTAATATGTGGAATCATTGAAATAGGCGCGATCTCGGTAAAATGGAGCTGAGAATTTTATTGTAGTTTTAGCTAACTCAGCAAAGTTTGCTGAGGCTAAATCGAAACATTTGCTGCCAAATACTTCAAAAAACATTAGAATGTGTGACACCCGCATACTAATGTAAAACAAAAAAAAACAACTATGATAATCGAATACGGTAGACTTATAACCAGTGATCGGAGTAGGTAGATTGATTTCTGGTACTTGTATCATAAATGCACACAAAAAGAATAAAATGGATAAGTCATTTTTCTTTCTTTTTATTCTTAATGTTGGTAGTGATGTTATTATTACTCAATTCAAAATTGTAAAGGAAGGTATCAAAACTAAATTAGTTTATTATTTATCTGTTGAATAATAACAACAATCGAATTTCGATCGAAGCACCAGTTCTGGAGGAATGTCCATAATAATATATATATGTACGTTTCAGATCAATGACTCCAATTCAATCTACCTACTCCGATCACTATTTATTATTACGCAAAAAAACATAGACGAAAGAGTAAACGATATGGTCGAACGACTATAGCCTTCACTAAGGGGAAAACAGAAAAAAAATATTACACGTGCGCCCAGCCTCGGCCAATAATACTTACATATACATATTTCTCTATTATGTGTATCATTTGTTTTAGTAAATTGTCTTTTAATAATCTCACAGATATTGTAAAAATTAGAGCATCCAACACGGGGATAAAGCTGTCTTGTCTTATTCAAACTTAAACCTTTAGTTTGGAATTCAATATGCCGTCCGTGACTAAGGGCGGAATTCACCGCTAAAACTAATCGCGTTTTAACGTTTGGCTCGCATAATCGCGTTTAGCCGCTGTCACTAGTGTCACTTGTCTGTATTTATCTTTTGTTGTATTTTTCAAGTGACACTAGTGACAGGCGGCCCTTGTGACATAATCTACTATAATTTGTATCAACTGGTTGGTTGTTTTTGTTTCTAGATGCCAGAAATTCGTCCCCAGCTGGCCCATCTACTCCACATCGGCGTCGCTTAGTCACTCAACGCAGACGGCGACTTCTGATTCCTTATGTACCTGCCATCGAAGAGTTTGTCCGCATCGAAGAGAACAGAATACCAATGGATGAGATCTGGATAGAGAAGCAACTTCAAAAAAGCATGGAGCGAGTAAGAATGGAAGCCCAAAGGAGTGAAATGTTACAAAGAATTACGGACACAACCTGTAGTATAATGGAAATGCTATTCCATAACAAGCCGTTCCCATAGGTCCTGTGCGTCTTGCATCCATCGGATTCCTGAGACCCTCACCAGGTCATCGGTTCACCTTGTGGGAGGCCTTCCAGAACCTTTCGTCCCTATTGACCATCTGTTCTGCGTGCAATGTGTCTTGCTCCTTCGCCACTTGAAGTTTGGCGGTTTGGTTTTGTCCTGCGGATATCTTCATTTCTGATGTGATCACGCAAGGAACCCTCCGAGCATAGCCCTTTGGGTGACTAAGTCTTATTAGTCCCATTGTAAGCGACCACGTTTTGGAGCCGTATGTCATCTCATCACTGGCAACAAGCACTGGTTTTTGACCTTGTAGGGTTATTGCTGGAAAAAGATGCTCCGTGTCCCTTGCACAGCGTTTCGGATCAACGTATTCATTTTGCAAGAACTCAAAATCTCGCGCGGTTTTCGTTCGAAAGTTTTCGCAAGATTCTGCAATAATTTGGTCACATTGCAAAGAAAGACGGTGGCAACCTCGAAAAGCTCATCGTGACTGGTAAAGAAAGGGCTCGTGGTTCGACCAGGCACCGCTTTTGACTCTACAGTATACAACGCTTATCACACCACCAGACACAGAAACAGATGGAAGAATATTATACGAGTGAAAGTGATTAAGCAGGGGTTATTCCTTGGAGATTCCACTCCTAATGCTCAACCCCTAATTTGTGAAGGCTGTGTTTATTTATTAGGCTTTGGTGTTTCTTCTCAGAGTAGTCAGTTAGGAAACACTGGCCCATAGATATAAGAAGGGAGGAGATATGTTAAATAGTAAAAAATGTACCGGCACACGATGTCTCGGGTTTCCGTACCACCGCCGACACTACTACACATTCAGCAATAGTTACGTAGTCGCGCACACATCCGCAATTCATAAATCAGATCATAGCATAGTATAGTCGGCTTTATAATGTTCCCACTGCTGGGACTCAGGCCTTCTTTCTAGGAGAGGGAATGGGCCGTAATCTACCACGTGGGCCCAGTGCGGATTGGTAGATGTCACATGTCTTCGAATTTTTGGTTCTAGGACATGCCGGTTTCGTCACGATGTTTTCCTTCACCGTTTTGAGAGCAGTGGTGATGACATAAATTACACAAAGTAATGCGCCTGGCTGGGTTTAAACCCGTGACCTACAAATCGTAAGTCGGGGCCGTTACCACTCAGCCATCACTGAATCAGACCATACTATACAGTCAATTATAAACCTTATAGCCCTAAAACAAGCGTGTATTTTCCATGTACCTTACAACTTACGCACTCACAAATATCGATGTGCTATGCAAAAGTGATTTATTTTACATTTACGGTAGTGATTGACTAAAAAGAAGAGTTATCGATTTTCGATCGCTATTTCTTTTGGTTCCCAAAAACAAAATCAATATATCCAGAAAACAATATATTAATAATAGAATAATAAAATTTGTTTTCATAAAACTCAAAAATTCTAACCATTTATCCACATTAGGCCATTAGATACGGTATTTTAAAACATCAATATCAAATACTAAAAATCGGCCAAGTGCGTGTCCTGGTTAATAAAATCCTAAAAAGTTTAATAACTTATATTATGAATACTTATACATGAAAAAGCTTTCAGTTACTAAAAAAACTTTAACTCACTTCTACAAAATCGTCTTAATTCCCTATCAAAAAGACTGCTTTTTTTAGAGGCTAAAGCATTTCTGGTTAAAAGTGAATTGAGCATATGGTACTATATTTTTTTAGGGAACCAATTAGGTGGCCTCCCAGTGTTTTATTAAAATTGCGTGGTTCGGGAAACTGAAAACATAAAATAACATTTTAGTCATAATTTTACCTAGTTATAAGTTACTGCTAAACCTCACCATGTAAGGCTTTTGTTAGAAAAAAACATAATAAAGAGAACAAATAAAGAGCTAGAAAATGTTGCCTTATTTTAAGCAAAAGTCGTTATTAAATTTTGAATCATGCCCGTTATTGTAGCGCATTCGAAGCTTTTGAAGACTAAGAAGGAAGTGAAAATATCAAAATCAGAAAAAAAGGTAAGTTAATAACACGAAGATAAAGCATAACATACGATATCCGAAACCAAAAAATAGTCCTCCGACTATTAACTTACAATTTAACTAACTTACTTTACGACAGTTGCTTGTGTATATCTTTATTACTTTGTAAAATAATCAAAATAAATAAAAATATTTACATTATTTCACTTCGGATATCCAACCAATCGATATTATGGTCGATAGTCTATATTAGTAGATCATACAGGCACATCATTAACTCGCCGCAGCTAACAGCGGCCGTATTATGAAATACACCGCACTGATAAAGTATCGTTTTGTTATTTTTACATTGCTTGTTCAGTTACTGAGCGTTAAAATTAGATAGTGGTTAAAGAGCAATGTATTTAGTGTTGAGTAATAGTCTCTTTGATATTTGAAATCAAATTTAACGTAATAGCAGCAAGGGATATTATAAGATTTGTTGTTTTTACTGATTTTAAAGATAACTAGAGTATTAAACTTGTATTTACACATGGTAAGAGATTCCGTGATGACCCAGGCTTCTCTTATCGCTTCGGTTCTTGCACGAAACCACTGAACAACACGGCATTTTAATAGTATACTATGATAAAAGTGTGTCATGTTAGTGATTACCGTCGAGGCGATATTTAGACCCGAGCAGTGGCGAGGAGAGGCTCACGTGTGTCATACGACATTTTTCAAAACACTTGTGTAGAAAACAACAGTAAAACTAATAACATTTTCTGTGACATGTCGGTAAAAATCTGTTTTGCGCGCGCATTTTTTTTTTATTTAGCCCTAGAGGAAGTCTAAGGTATTTTGATCATATTGCCTAGTCTTACGTTTATGTTTTCTTGAAAGAAACTTCTTTCTTTCAAGTGAATGTGAGTATGTGTATGTGTTGAGTATGAAGTTCCGTTGGCTATTTCTGGTCTTCACCAGAAATGGCCAACGGAACTTTATACTCACATGGATATCACCATATCACAATGAAGATAGTTAGCCACTATGACAACATAAATAAATTAATGGTTCTGAATAAAGTGGCCTCTTCTTTCATGGGGTAGGTACTGTTTGAAAAGTTCTTATAAAAAACCACCCCAAATATTAGAACACAATGAAATGCAAAAATCTTATATTAAACGCATACTATGCATAAAAGTTAGAGGATTTTATTCAAGATAAAAATGCTTGGCCCAATGCTGGTCCAGCTTCACTACCACTAGGGTGTACAAATTGATTATATTGAATTTTTTTTTTAGGGTTTTTTTAATTTGAAAATATAGTACTTATTGTATAATGTAGAAGCATTTTTTTTTCAAAGTTTGTAAATGTGTGTACCATGGAGCTATTTATGGTTTTTAGGTTATTATTGAACTAGTTTGACATAAATGAGCATGGCAGTTGAGAGTTTGTCATGCACATTCAAATGTCTCACTGATGGTGGCGCGTGTGTCATCCGGTTCCTTCAAAATGGTTGAGCTGAGTGGTGCTAATATTCGCGTCATGTCCGTAATCGGGTGCTGTCAGTTGAGGCTGGTCATCTCTTAGCTGCCAGTAACTATTTTAATATCTATATTTAGTTTTTATTTTTACTTTATTTACATTGTTCTCACATGATAGTAGCGACAAGGACCATGTAACCGAGATATTTATAATACATAATATGATTGAGAAGAGTGTTCATGGAGTTTCTTGTGCATTCTTCTCCATAGAGATCTACGCTTTGGAATATTACTGACTTCTTGACATTTTAAAAGTAGGTACCTGTGACCATCATCATCATCATTTCAGCCGAAAGAAGTCCACTGTTGGACATAGGCCTCCTCCAAGCGACGCCACAACGACCGATACTGTGCGTTTCGCATCCACCGCACTCCCGCGACTCTCACCTTGACCTTGGTTCTCCTGCGGATATCTTCATTCTTTACAAAGTTAGACCTAACCAACTGGCTTGTCTGTCCCAGGTAAACGTAATCGTCTACAACTTCGAGTGTAGAGTCTCCGATCTTGATCGGAGTGGGTGCTCATGGTTATTTACCATGACTTTGGTTTTGTCCATGTTCATTTTAAGACCCACTCTTTCGGAAGCTCTACTAAAGACATTGAGCATTGTACTGAGCTTCTCCGTAGTCTCAGCCATGACTACTATATCATCAGCAAACCGAAGGTGAGTGATATACTCGCCATTAACATTAATGCCTAGTCCGCTCCAGTCCAGAACCTTGAAGACATCAGTCGTCAGTTTCGGAGAAATGACGTCTCCCTGCCTGACACCCCGCTGCAGAAGCTTAGGTTTCGAGGTGCGATCCTGAAGTCGGACTGACATAGTGGCGTTCTCGTACAAACACTTCAGCACTTCGATGTACCGATAGTCAATCTGGCACCGTTGGAGAGACTGCAGTACAGCCCAAGTGTCGATCGAATCAAAAGCTTTCTTGTAGTCCACGAACGCTAAGCATAGAGGTAGGTTATACTACTTACATACATAGGAGGAACATAAGGATCAAAATAACTTTAATTTCGGAAGTCGGTGTTAAATAAGAAACAAACAATACCGAGAAACACCGACTTCCGAAATTAAAGTTATTTAAATAAAAAAAATAACAGACTTCACTAAAACACTTTTTGAAATAAGCAGTACCTTTGTACAAATTTTTATACATATTATGATACCTATCTTCTTCTGTATATTTGTGTGTACATAAATAATAAAGTAAATAAAAGAATCAAAATAACATTTTTTTTTTTTAGTAAAGTCGTTTTTTTTTTTTGTAAATGGTGTTTGTGGCCGATATGTCGTTCAATTGTTAATTTCGATTTAAAGTAGATCCGGAGTTCAGGATTATTTGTAATCAAAAGGGATACAAATCTTTGATTTGTGACGAATATAGATACAACAAACAAAGATATATCCAAAAAGAAAAGATAGATTATACACATTGACGATTCAAAACAAAAAAGAGGTTTTTAAATACAGACTGACATGACTTTTTGAGAATGTGTCGTTTGCAGAATGTGTCTTTTTGATAATGTGGCATTTTGTTAGTATGGCATTTTGAGAAAAACATTTTGCGGATGTGGCGTTTTGCGTCATTATGTAATTTTGCGAATGTGGCATTTGCATTGTGCGCCTAATTCGTCTGGAAATTCGAGTCGAACTCAAATCTAGAAATTCGCGTCCACAACTCGAGTTTGTAACCGATTTTAGAGCAAAAACAAAAAATCTGATAGAAGTAGTAAACATCAAATAGCATGTAGGTTGAGTATAATGACTCAAAAATGGTAAATCAATTTTTTTTAATCATCATCATCATCATCCTTGCTTTGTCCCGTCTTATTTGGGGTCGGCGTAACACGGTTTTTTTCTTCCATTCTATCCTGTCAACCGTCATACTATCACTAACTTCCTTTTCTTACATATCACTGTTCACACAATCCATCCATCTATTCTTTGGCCTCCCTCTCCCTCTCCACCCATCCACATGTATACTCATAACTCTTTTAGTAACATGTGTTTCATCTCTCCTCTTTACATGACCATACCAAGACAAACGATTCCCCTTCAACTTTTCGGTCACTGGCGCCACTTTCAAACTTCCTCTAATATATTCATTTCTCACTTTATCTATTCTCGTCACACCACACATCCATCTCAACATTCTCAACTCCGCTACATGCAATCTTTTTTCATCCGTCTTTTTCACAGCCCAACATTCTGATCCATACAGTATGACAGGTCTTATCACGGACTTGTAGTTGTAGATTTTACGTTCCATGAAATCGTTCCAGTGACCTGTCGCCTTTTCATCCATCCTGTATTGATCCGATGTGATACGTCTCGGTCTACCTCGCCATCACCTTGGATAAGCGACCCGTGGTACCGAAAGTCGGAGCAGATTGGTATGGGCGTTCCAAATCAACTTTTTTTAATATTACAAAAAAAAAAACCATAGAACAGATTAAGGAGGTACCTAAGAGCTAGAAATGAGATCAAGTTCTATTTGTTTTACTAGACAACGAAACGAGGTATTTTTAGAAGTTATTTAACCACTTTAGTTATTTAATTTGGTTTTGTTATTAGATATTTACCCAATTTTTAATCGAAACTCATTCGCAATAATATTTTGGCGTTCTAGAGGTGTCTCAAAACTAAAACCACAAATGTAGTACTGCAGCACGAGCGAGTTAATATAACTCGAATACTAGATTCGAGTCAGTTGGACTCATAATAGAATCGAAAACACGATTCTTCCTGACTTGAGTACAGGAATCAAGTTCGGCGTACTCGAATCAAAATAAATTCTTAGTCAAGTAGGCGAGTCCAAAGCAGGAATCGAGTCTGCATGGAGTCAAGTCGTACTCAGCACATCGTTAATACTCAAGAATATTATAGTTAATACTGTTACTAGTCAAACAAATAAATGTCAATATTGACAGACTTGTCAGTAGGCGTGGGAAAAGTGTGTCATCTTTGCGATTGGAACATTTTCATCTGAATCACCGAAATGTTCCGTAACAGTGATATGTATCATTTGGAACCAGAGGCGGCGGAAGGCGTGGGCGACGTGGGCCACCGCCTACGGCCTCGCGGTCTGGGGGGCCTCGCACCTGACTTGAAACTATATTACTTAAAAGCCTTGTCTCTAGTCATTCTCTATTACAGCCAGAGTATTCCTGGTTCTTAATCATTTTTGCGTGAGACAACAAAGGTACTGTTATTACTTAGTGTAGGAATGGTAATTAAAACAAGCTAACTTATCCTCGCTGCGTCTTCCGGTACGCGGTCGTCACTCCAGGTCTTTTCGGCCCCAACTGCCATCTGTTCTGCGAGCAATGTGCCGCTGCCCATTGCCACTTAAGCAGCGTTGGAAGGCCTCCTACAAGACGGACCAATGATGTCTCACCAATGTGTATACACAGGACTGTTCATTTTGGTGATACTTGGGGAGTTCTATACCCAACAGTGGACGTTGTAAGTTTACGTCATGCTTGCACTTTTCGATTGTGATATATTTGAAAAAACCAATCTTCTTACGCCACCAGAAGGCCTCGCAAAATGTCCCTTGCCCACATCAGATTTAGATCTTACCCCGCCACTGTTTGGAACATTTGGGACATCAGCTCAAAAGATACAAACGGAACATTTAAAACATCGGCTCACAAGATACAAACGGAACTTTTGGAACATCGGCTGAAAAGATACAAAAGGAACATTTGACACATCGGCTCACAAGATACAAACGGAACATTTGGAACAACGGCTCAAAAGATACAAACACAGCCACTGACTATACACTAACAGTTTTATTTAATTGAATTTTGATTTGAGAATAATTTAAAGCGGATGTTTTTAGTTCAGATCACTAATTATATTTACACTATTTACGTTTTAATTTGAATTTTAAAAAGACTGCAGGTCACTTGAAGTAAAGAGTGGTTTAGTGTTCCAATTGTTCCAAATGATGTATTTAAAACATTACTGTTGTTCCAATCTTTCGGAACACTAAAATGTTTCGGAACAGTGAATCGCTTCAGTAAAGAGTTAACGCGCCTAAATGTCAGTTTGATTTTGTACATTGAGGAGTAGGGTTGTGTAGAAAATTATCACAAAAACAATATAATATATTTCGATTTTACGTCCGTGATATTATAAATACATGTAGAAGCAAATAATATATCGGGGTGAGTGTTCATTTCTTTGTAAACCGTAATATTCTTTGTTACTTCTTTACTAAAAAGTAATACTGCTGAATATTAATTTATTTACCTAGCCGGTACAACATTCCAAAATAATGATGTGTATTGTTATTAACTAATCGTTTATTTGTAAATTTTCCTTATAGATCAGATCACGCTTTACGCGATATTCGTTTGATTAAAATGTTTTTGCCGCAATATGGGCATAAAAATCTAATGTTTTTACTTATAATTTCTTGAAATTATAATATTTTTATTTTATTTTAATTGACTGCTGATTATTCATAGAGCGTGGTGTGTAGTTGTAGGTATTTATTTTAACCGCAATATGTGACTTGTCAGCTCAATGCCTACACCTCTTTACTAATTCTTTTTATTATATTTTTGAATTAATTTTGCTATGATTCAGAACATATTTATTGTTTGGGCTTTATTCCCAGGTTCGGTAAAGGTTTTAACTGCAAGAAGCAGATTTTCGTCTAAACTACTCTTTAATCTTTCAAATACTGTAATTAGACACACAATAGAAAGACAATGAAAGAGTAAACAACGGCATTCGCTTAGTGTTTAATGAATTGATAACAATCTAATTTTGTTTTATAAGTGTTTTATGAGGATATACAAGCTTCAATAGAGACCCTGGACTGCAAAGGACATTGAAGGAACATGGGTGGGTTTTTTAGGCGATAAAAGTTTAACATTCCCTCTCATTTGGAAGAAGTTATATAATGAGACCTTTAAAAAAATTGTAGATGAGTTGTGTTGCACCCATTTTTGGTTATTAGATACATTTTTCTATCTTCTTCTATCTAGATATATAAATCTGTATAAATGGATAGCTGTTTGTTAGTCTCGCTAAAACTCGGCTAATTTGGATAATTTTGGTCTTGAAATATTTGAGATAGCCCAGGGAAGGTTAAACGGTGAGAAAAAAGGAAAATATCGTGTTCTATCAATGCCAGTATATGGTGTTATCTTTACTATTAGGCAGTACAAAGTTCGCCAGGTCAGCTAGTTTATAATAATAATCTATACATAATACTTCTATGAATATGTATATTTATTATAATGTGTAATTAATATTATTTATTATACTTGTACACTGCCCCAAATCTATCTAATTTCGTTCAGTCCATTCTAAGGTTGTCCGTAAAAGATTGCCCTGTACGATAAGAATGCCTATTGTATACTTAGTTTTTGTAAATGTTTATCCCGTCCACATTTTGAGGTGTACAATAAAGTATGTAATAAATAAATTTATATTTTTAGGTAAAAACTAGTGTTGTAGCCTTGAATCTTCCTTTATATTCTTTACCGTATTGTTTCTGATCTCGACTGTCCCTAGGTTTTTTTTTTATTGGGTGGGAAAATCATCTTATGACAAATCCCGCTCTTGCGCGGAGCGAGAGATAGTGTCAGACTTTTACTGACTAAAAACCCACTCCTGTTCCTTCGTTGCCTTCGTTCCAGGGCCCCGGGTTTCGTTTTCACACTACCCATGGCCCCAGTGCATGGTGCCATGAGCAGTAGTGGCCGAGTGGTAACGGCCCCGACTTACGAGTTGTAGGTCGCAGGTTCAAACCCAGCCAGACGCATTACTTTGAGTAATTTATTTCATCACCACTGCTCTCAAAACGGTGAAGGAAAACATCGTGAGGAAACCGGCATGTCCTAGAACCAAAAATTCTAAGATATGTGACATTCACCAATCCGCACTGGGCCCGCGTGGTGGATTACGGCCCATTCCCTCTCTTAGAGAGGAGGCCTGAGTCCCAACAGTGGGAACATTAAAAGGCTGATTATGCTTATGCTATGGCCCCAGTAGGCTTCGACGCTGCTGGGCCCCTACGATTTGCCGACATCTCCCTGAGGCGCGCGTGGTACAATACGCGCCGTCGACGACTTGGGCTCGGTCCGGACGGTAACCGGACGGTCGGACGGCGGGGTACCCGTTGCTCGCCGTCCGCAAACCCGCACCTACGGTGGCCGGAAATCGGGATCGGAATCCCGGCGGCAGTTGGAGCGTAAGGACCGTTGCCTCACGCGATCGGCCGCCTCCTTTGCTAGCATTAGTGCTTCGCAGAAGGAGGCGACCGTTTGCCACTCCTCCTCGCTCCGGACCATGGCCTGAACCAAGGCCTGGCGCGAGAGATCGCCGCCGCCGATTGCCCCCACGAGGACACGGCGTTGCTCTGCCCAGGCGGGGCACACCTCCACCGTGTGCTCTACCGTGTCCTCCGGGCGGTCCACACAGTGGCGACACCCGGGGTCGTTTCCGCACGAATCCGATGTAGGAACTTCCCGAACTTACCGTGTCCGGTGAGAACCTGCGTCAAGCGGAAGGTGAGGACGCCGTGAGGTCTTTCCAACCACGTCTCAAAGAGGGGCTTACCGCCATAATAGTGGCGTGCCCAGCACTGGGTCACGACAGTCGCTGTCGCCATTTCTCCATGAGAATCCGCCGGAGCTCTGGCCGCCATGCTGCGACTTGTCGCGGCAGCGGAGTTTCGCCCCGGCGTTGCATCTCCATGCGCAGATCGTGCATGTGTGCAAGGCCTGTTGCTTTCAGATCCCATGGTGGCTGGCCAGCAAGGAGGCTCGCCGCTTCGCGGGAAATCATCCGGTATCCCCGCACCATCCGTATGGCCATGACCCTCTGGCACGCGTTCAGCTGGGCCGCCGGTCGCTTTCGCAGTGACGGCGCCCACACCGGCGCCCCATAAAGAACCATGGACCGGACGATGCCTGCGTAGAGCCTCCGGCAGGAGGCGTCTGGACCCCCGAGGTTGGGCAGGAGCCGCTTGAGGGCAGCCCCAGTCCGATTCAGTTTGGGAGCCAGACGAAGGAAGTGCCCCTCGAAATCCTATCGGCTGTCGAGAACGAGTCCCAGGAACTTCATCATTGACCCGACGCCGATGTGAACTCCTCCTACCGTTAGTTGGGAACCCGGTGGTGCCGCGTTCCGAGGGCCGTGAAAGCACATGGCCTCGGACTTGTGCAATGCCACCTCGAGTCCCAACTCCTGGATCCTGCCAACGACTGTCGCAACCCCGCGAGTCGCTAGTTCGGCCGTCGCCTGGTACGACTCTCTGCCAGGACCAGCGTATCGTTTGCGTAGCAGACCATGCTGACCCCGTCAGGGAGGTCGCCGCGCTACTGAGTCACCCCGCATCCGCACACACGTGGGGACAGAACCCCGGTTTAGGACGACCAGGCCTGTCTCCAGAGCCCAGTCCTCCACCATCCGACCCCGCTGGTTCGTAAACCGGGAACGCCAAACCCAGTTCTTGGCATTGTAGTCCCCGCACACGACCACGGGGAGGGAACCAAACCCAGCGACGACGGCTTTTAGCTCCATTAGGGAGATGTGACGATTGCCGAGAGATCTGTTCGGGGACAGGTAGACGCCCACCAGTGCAATGTCCTCGAACCGTGCTGCCACGCAACCCAAACCCCCGCTCACTTTACAGGAGAGCTTTTTCAATACCAGCGAAACTGCGAGAGATAGCTAGTATTGAATAAAATGTAGGGGTCCAGCAGGGTCGAAGCCTACTGGGGCCACGGGTAGTGTGAAAGCGAAGCCCGGGGCCCCGGGATGAAGGCAAGACGAGGACACATATCATATTTTAATGAGATGTGCCCGAAATCAATCTCTCTGAACACAAATTGGCGCGCACAATATTAATTTATCTAATCCTGTTTCAGATAAAATAATCCCTATCAAAAACTATGGTTAAGTTCGCTCCGAAAAACCGACCCAAAACCTAACAGTATTTTTTTTTTACTGTTATATACCAACAGAGTGACATATTCGCACTAGTGAAAAAACTCATCAAATAAAGGTTTAAAAAAAAGTAAACTGGCTTTATTTATACGTGTAGTCGATGACTGACTGAAAGAAGAGGGAGACTATATCGAACTGATCTAATGATGAAGCTGGAAGGTAGACACTTACCTATGAAAACAGTACAATTCCCAAATTGTGTTACGAATATTTTTCCGAATCACAAAATACAATTTTTTGTGTCGTCAGATTTTTCTTGGGTTATAAGACCTTACTGCATGCCAAATTTCAGGATTCTAGGTCAACGGGAAGTAGCCTATGAATTTTGATTCCTTTGAGAGTGTCGAAATACACGTTTTTTGCGACATGATCGGCCATATTTTTTTCACAGCTGTAAGGGACCGCAGACCTGAGTATATGGTTTTAATTTCAACTCGATACCTCCACGCGTTCCTAAGATAAAGGGTCTTGACAGACAGACAGACCGAGTGATCCTATAAGGGTTCCGTTTTTCTTTTTGAGGTACGGAACCCTAAAAAATCGTCGAGTACCTTTCAACTGGTCCACCTCCGCTCTACAAATTATTATTAATAATATGCCGTGCTTATCAAGTTTTTTTATCTACAAAACACTAAACAACAAGTATGTATGGAGGTATGTAGGCAACTTAATGCGTGGGAGTCATGGGAAATAGCTGCCGTGATTGTAGATTGAATGGCTTATGGTTAGTAGACACGCTATGGCATACCTAATTAAGGAATATTTTTTCAATTAAAAACGTTTTTTCAATAGGTCTACGTACTTGAAAACCTGGTCTTAACCTATGGATATGTATAGGTATATAGGGAATAACGGAAAGGTTTGATTATTTTCGATATTTACTAGACTACTTTATGAAGAACTTCTTCATTATGTACTTGGATAAATACTCTACATATAAATAAAACGCTCAATATTTTATAATCTATGCGGACGCTAGAGCTTGGGTTTTGAGTGGTACCCACAGCTTTTAGGCACGCAATTGACTGTTTTTCGCACTAGTGCGGAAAAGTGCGCGTGCTCGCTCCCGCCACAATTTTATTACATTTATCGTATTAGGCTGGGCGCGCGTCGACACCCCACGAGTCGCGCGTGAACCCCCATCTTCGTAAGTGTATTGAAAAACGTCGTTTGATATACGTGAAAATTTGTCTTTGTAGACCACTTGTATCAAAACTATTTATCGGTGACTCGGGCGTTGCGCCGTCCGGCTTTCGGGTAACCGTCCGGACCTTCCCGAGTCGTCGACGGCGTGTAGTGTTCCACGCGCTCCTCAAAGAGATGTCAGCAAAACCGTAGGGGCCCAGCAGGGTCGAAGCCTACTTGGTCTCATAGGAGTGGGTTTTAGTCGGTAAAAGTCTGACTCGTCCTCTCGCTCCGCCTTAGAGAGAAAGAAGACATTAGATGATTTCCAACCTAAAAAAAAAATTCACTTGAAGAAGTCCCGCCAAGAACTCACTAGCAATAATGGTAGAGAGGTGACAAACCTGAAAATTGATTTGTATATGACTAGCCTTTGCCAGCGGCTACGCCTGCGTGAAAGTAGGCTTCTCTATACAAACTTTGGACCCCCGGTTTCATCCCCTTAGGGGGTGAATTTTGGAAAGTCTTAAGCTAGAACTACATTAGACCGACGCACGCGTGTAACACGCCTGATTTGTACGTAGAACGACGCCGCGTGCCGTCGCGTGGCGTGGATCAAGTGTAGCTCTACAAGTATATCTTATATGTACATACATATTATAGATAAATTACACCCAGACACAGAACAAATGATAGTGCTCATCACACAAACATTTGTCAGTCAAAACGGCCAGTCAATCAAGAATGGTCTAACATTGATTAAATCTACATTGGTAATCTACTAATATAATGGCGTCATTATGACTTTCCAATGATCAACCACTCACACTCCATTGAAAGAAGTGGCATAGAATGGTAATCTCGTACATATTGACAAATGAATGTCTGACGTATGCGGTAATCTGCTAAAATTTTGACAGATCCTTTGATCAGTGACCTACCATTAGAACGTAATTGTGCAGTCATTTCTTTTAATAAGCTCGATATTGTCATTCTACCACAACTCTATTACGAGACCATTGACCGATCAATGATCGATCATTATGAATTAGCAGATTACGAACTTTTAGCAAAATGACAATGGGATCGTGTTGGAATGACGAATTTATAAAAATAGTAGGCTTGGGCCGTAGGTCGATCAGCTGTTTAGGGTGTGCATTGATCAGTCAGTCAGTCATTCAGGACAAAGCATTTTATATGGATAGATTTTAAAGTATTCCAAATGAATATGTGTTCTTTTTATTTTTAAACCATGGTTTACTTATAACTGTTACAAACCCGGTTACTGTGTTAACTAAAACAGTGGGCCAAGGTACCAGGATCCTATAAGTTCCAAGAGGTGTGTGCCACAGTTACTCGACATACATTTTTTTCTTTCCATTCCTGTTTCATTGCACTGGTTTGGATTGTAGTAATACTTTACGAGTTATTTACTTGATAAACGATAATAGATTTTCTTGCAAGAAAACTATGACGTTTGTGTATATTTTGAACCGACACTTCTAAAAAAGTTGAAATAAAAAATTCAACAAAAAAAATATATAATAGATAATATTAATATATATGTATTATGTTTTTTTTTTTATTGGGTGGGAAAATCATCTTATGACATCCCCGCTCTTGGGCGGAACGGGAGATAGTGTCAGACTTTTACTGACTAAAAACCCACTCCTGTTCTGCTGTTGCTGACATCTCCTTGTGGCGCGCGTGGAACAGTACGCGCCGTCGACGACTTGGGCTCGGTCCGGACGGTTACCGGACGGTCGGACGGCGAGCCACCCATTGCTCGCCGTCTGCAAGCCCGCGCCTACGGTGGCCGGAAATCGGGATCGGAATCCCGGCGGCGGTTGGAGCGTAAGGACCGTTGCCTCACGCTATCGGCCGCCTCGTTTGCTAGCATTACTTCTTCGCAGAAATATGTATGTATGTTTAGTTTTATATTTAATTTTGTAATAGTTGTTGTCTAAATAATGTCTTCTATTTTTTATACACCTACCATATTGTCTCTCCACTACCCTAGGTTGACTGGTAGAGAATGTCTAAGACATTAAGTCCGCCTTTGTACTTTTTGTTGCATAAAGATTAAATAAATAAATAAAACAAACATACACACTCATAAACAATACACGTGCAGTTAGCTTATGACGTTTTATAAGTGCCCATGTAGGCCTATGTGAAATAAAACTATTTGAAATTTTATTTTTATATTTTCGGCTCTATTAGATTATTATTATTAGAGTGATAAAAACGACTTTTAAAAACCAAAACTTTAAAATCAGGCAAAATAATTTCAATTTCGAAAGTTCAAACGCGAATAAAAAAGTCCTTCACCAGCTATTTTGTTATTTTTTTTTTGGAAGTTCGTGGTTGTTAGGGTTCTGTACCCAAAGGGTAAAATCGAGACCCTTATTCATACTTAGACTCCGTCTGTCTGTCACCAGGCTGTATCTCCAGAGGGGTTACCATGACTTTTAAAGTAAGATTGTTTCATTCTTATTGCAGTGTGGGTAAGAGACAGAGCTATACAGGTTGTCTAGCGCCATCTCTTACCCATACTGGAAATGAGAATGAACAATCTTACTTTAAACGTCATGGTACAGGTCATGATCAGTAATAGCTAGATTCTTGATATTTTCACAGGTGACGTATTTATAAGGTCGCTATAACAAAAAATAATAAAAACGGAATTATATAAATAGGTATTTAAGTGGGAATTCCATACAACAAACGTGTTTTTATTTTGTCGTTTTTTGCTCGATATTAACAACGGCAACAGGTAGACACTTGAAATATTCATAGAATATTTAGTTGTATAATCGACACATGTTACTAAAAGAGTTATGAGTTTACATGTGGATGGGTGGTGAGGGAGAGGGAGACCAAAGAAAAGATGGATGGATTGTGAGAACAGTGATATGAAAGAAAAGGAAGTTAGTGATAGTATGACGAGTGACAGGGCAGAGTGGAAGAAAAAAACGTGTTGCGCCGACCCCAAATAACACGGGACAAGGGCAGGAAGATGATGATGATGATGATTTAGTTGTATATTCACTTTAAAAATAAATAATTAAACTACAATAAAATAAATATCATGTAAAGGGGTTCCCATACAGCAAACGTGATGTTTTTACTTTGGACTCGGTGGAAAGGCGTGCGAAGAGGCTAATTGGGGATCCAGATTTGGTTAAGTCTAATCTACAAAGCCTCGAGCACAGGCGCAGGGTAGCCAGCCTATCGGTATTTTACAGGTTACATTTTGGAGAGTGTGCGCGGGAATTGCATGACTTGATTCCGCCATCTCCTTTCTATCATCGGACAACCCGACGTTCGGCGAGTATCCACCCTTACGTTGTTGGAACTTCAACGGTCCGGACTAAGCGTTTCGCTTCGTCGTATAAATCGCGTACATCAAAAGACTGGAACAATTTGCCTGCTGCGGTCTTCCCGTCCGATTATAATTTAGGTGTCTTCATGGCTAGAGTGAATAGGCTCTTAATAAACTAGTGCGCCTCACCATCAACGATTGTATCACTACTTACCATCAGGTGGGATCGCAGTCAAGCACTAGTTTAAATCAAATAAAAAAAAAGATA
Organism: Mythimna vitellina; assembly: GCA_949316375.1. NCBI lineage: Eukaryota > Metazoa > Arthropoda > Insecta > Lepidoptera > Noctuidae > Mythimna > Mythimna vitellina. The sequence continues at coordinate 2,769,723 of OX438714.1, read as the reverse complement.
ATAAGTGTGTCTTTGCTTTGTTTATTATTATAGATGACATGAGGAATCGTGATTACGTCAGAAGTATATATATTTTTTAAGCACACGAAAATGAGCAGATATATCACTGAGCAGCAAACATCCAATGTCACCCGAAGACTTAGACCTGTACCATGACGTTTAAAGTAAGATTGTTTCATTCTTATTTCCAGTGTGGGTAAGAGATGGCGCTAGACAACCTGTATAGCTCTGTCTCTTACCCTCACTGAAATAAGAAAACAATCTTACTTTGAATGTCATGGTAACCCCGCTTGAGTCGTGGATTCGTGTGTCATGAACAAAGGACTGTTAATTTGAATTATTACACCAAAATTTAATTGGAAATTGTTTTTTTTCTTCTATTTCAAGCCTATTCCTTATTTCTTACACTTAAAACTTACTACTCATAAATTGATAACAAAACCAGAATACATTAAAAAATAATAATTTTTTAGGTTCCGTACCTCAAAAGGAAAAAATAGTACCCTTATAAGATCACTTTGTTGTCTGTCTGTCCGTCCCTCCTTCCGTCAAGACCCTTTATCTCGGGAACGCGTGGAGGTATCGAGTTGAAATTTAAGTCGTGAGTATATGGCTTAAAAGTTTGATTTTTTCAAAAAATAAAAAAATCAAACTTCTGATTTAACGAACAAAGAGATACGCCATTTATGTTGCAAAAAACGTGTATTTCGACACTCTCAAAAGGAATGAAAATTCATAGGATACTTCCCGTTGATCTGGAATCTTAAAATTTGACTTGAAGTAAGGTCACATAGCACAAGTATAGGAAAAGATCTGAAAACTGTAAATTTGTAGTTACAACAAAAAAAAACTCTTGCGATTCGTAAACATCTTCGTTACTCAATTCGGTAATTGAACTGTTTTCCTAGGTAAGTTTATACGGAATCCGCAGTACGCGAGTCCGACTCACACTTGCCCGGTTTTTAAAATCGCATGCATTTGCCAGAATTTACGTAAGCATGGGGGCAGGGGAGCTTTTCTTACTTTGGTTGAGGAGGGTGGGACGGGGTTTACACTTGCAAAAAAAATCTGTTTACGTAATATTTGAACGGCCCCCATCATCATTTGTTTAGTTATAGAAGATGAGTAATAATATATCACGTCTGTAGATGTTTTAGAAAACGATTGTTCTTTGTTTTTGTGAATATGGAAAATTGTGTTTATAAGTTGTTATTTTTTTTTACCGATAAGGGGACAGTCCCTTGTTCTGTCAAAAATAACGTAAACTATCATAGCTGGCCCGACAGCCAGAAGTCATTCTATTTTAGCTATGAACTGTCAAGCGCGTAGGTTAAAATGGTCGTAGTTTTCTGAAATTTCCTTTATTGTTAACACGTCTAGGGTCCAGAGTTTCCAAGCGTTTCGCGTACATCGAAGGACCGGAACAATTTGCCTGCGGCGGTCTTCCCGTCCAACTATAATTTAGGTGTCTTCAAGGCTAGAGTGAATAGGCTCTTAATAAACTAGTGTTTATTAAGAGCCTATTCGCTCTAGCCTCTTGCGCACTAGCGCTTGACAATCAACGATTGCATCACTGCTTACCATCAGGCGGGATCGCAGTCAAGCACTAGTTTACATAATTTTCTTTCCTTCTTTATACAAAGTATTGGAAAACTTAAAACAATTAAGGAGTAGAATTTCCTGCCGTAGTCTGTATTTTCTGATAGCTACAACTTAGTGGTCTTTCAAGTTAAGAGTGAATAGGTTACTTCTAGGCAAGCGTACTCCATCGTCGAACATATTATTATCGTCGCTTTCTATCAGGTTAGATAGTTGTCAAGCACGAGACTACCATTAGATAGTAAAAATTAAAAAAAAAACAGCCGAACCTAAAAGTTGTTGAACTGTTTTCCTAGGTAAGTTTATACGGAACCCTCAGTGGGCGAGTCCGACTCACTTTTGCCCGGTTTTTATATATATATATATAATCAGTGAAAATACATTAAAAAAAAATACGTTCAGCCGAACGTAGAACTTCCTCCTTTTTGAAGTCGGTTAAAAAACCGTGCAAGTGCGAGTTGGACTCGCGCACTGAGGGTTCCGTACAGACTTACCTATAAAAACAGTTTGATTTCCGAATTGAGTTACGAAGATGATTCCGAATTGCAAAAAAAAAATTGTGACGTAACTACAAATTTACAGTTTTCAGATTTTTCCCTATAGTTGTGCCAAACTATACTTTTTTCCCTATACTTGTCCTAACTTGTACCTTGCTGCATGCAAAATTTCAGGATTCTGGGTCAAAGGGAAGTACCCTATGAATTTTGATTTCCTTAAGTGTGTCAAAATATGTATGAGCTTTTTGCTATAGAAACGTCCGTATCTTTTTAATTCGTTAACTCAGAAGTTTGATTTTTTAACAGCTTCCAGATACCGCAGATCTGTGTATATGGTTTTAATTTCAATTGGATACCTCTACGCGTTTCCGAGATAAAGGGTCTTGACAGACAGACAGACAGCTTTTGAGGTACGGAATCCTAAAAAACAGGTCAAGTGCGAGTCGACTCATACACCGAGGATTTTGTATAGTATGGGGCAATGTTTTTTAAAAAGTAAAAAAATATGGAGTTGAATTAACGATGAAATCGATATAAATCTTGGTGGGTTACCATGACGTTTAAGGTAAGATTTTTTCGTTCTTATTCCATTGTGGGTAAGAGATGGCGCTAGACAACCTGTATAGCTCTGTCTCTTACCCACACTGAAATAAGAACGAAAAAGTCTTACTTTGAATCTCATGGTAACCTACTTAAAGTTTGTATGGCCGCCTTGCGACTATACTCGACATACATTTTCACTGTTTTTCATACAACCGCTCTTACGCGATAATGACGTTATTACACATTTTTCGCTTAGATATTTTGGAAACACAGTATCTTGTGGATATAATCTAGGCTTCTATTGAAATCAATTTGTAAATTTGTGTAAATCCAATCCAGTAAAGATCTCTATTTTGATGAAAATCTGCTATTTTGCATGAACTTTGACACTTCATAATTTACTCAAAAATTAATAAAGTAAGAAAAGTGAAAAAATCCTTCCAAATTTAATTAAGATTCTGAATGACAAAAATCTTTTTCAAATACATTTAAGGGTTAAAAAAAAAAACATGTATTTCGTGGAACAAGTTTGCAGTGTTGTTTTTTAACTCAAAGGTTGACTGGTAGAGAATGCCTTGTTGCATTAAGTTCGCCACTGTACATGAAGTTTAAATAAATAAATAAATAATAAACAAGTTTTGTGAAATATTCGAGTAAATCGCGGAATTACCGAATGCTACCAGAGTTTTCAGGCGTTATCTCTTTTTTTTCCCAATACCACTTCGTCAAACATCGCGTTAGATTGCGTTAGATGAAGTGACAAGCTTTGACACCATGCTCGATGTTGACGATAGGCGAGTGGAAAAGGACCCTCTTAAGTGGGTGTTATGCAAACTATTTACTCCAACTCACATTTATGAAATACGTTCAAGAATACTGATACAAGATAACAGATTAACTGAAGTATTTGTTGACCTAAATCTTATATTTCAACATTTGTTTAACAGTAAACAATATAATGCAATCGTTTGCTATGGATAGCTTGTGTTATCGAGTCTTCAGTGGCCCAAGTCTGCTATTTTTTATAAATTCGTCATTCCAACACGATTCCATTGTCATTTTACTAAAAGTTCGTAATCTGTTAATTCATAATGGCAGATCATTGATCGATCAGTGGTCTCGTAATAGAATTGTGGTACGAGCTGTCTTGTAACTAATTAAAAGTAATGACTGCACAGTGACATTTTAATGGTAGGTCACTGATCAAAGGAACTGTCAAAATTTTAGCAGATTACTGCATACGTCAGACATTCATTTATCATTATGTACGAGATTACCATTCTGTGTCATTTCTTTCAATGGAGTGTCAGTGGTTGATCATTGGAAAGTCACAATGACGCTATTATATTAGTAGATTACCAAACTTGTCAAAATCAACAATTATGAAATCAATGATAGACCATTCTGACACTATTGTAATAGCAGACTTGAGGCCCTGGTCGGCAGTGATAGGTGAGTTCTAGGCAAGCGTGCACCATCGTTGACCGCATCATCGGTTACCAGCAGGTGAGATAGTACCACCAAATTTAAGTGGCAATGGGCAGGGCACATTGCTCGCAGAACAGATGGCCGTTGGGGCCGAAGGGTTCTGGAGTTTTTTTTTTTTTTTTTTTTAATTGATATAAACCAGTGCTTGACTGCGATCCCACCTGATGGTAAGTGGAGATGCAATCATTGATGGTCAGGCGCACTAGTTTATTAAGAGCCTATTCACTCTAGCCTTGAAGACACCTATATTATAGTGGCGACCGCGTACCGTAAGACGCAGTGTTGGAAGGCCCCCTACAAGGTGGACCGATGACCTGGTGAAGGTTGCGGGAATCCGATGGATGCGAGATGCACATGACCGTTCATTGTGGCGACATTTGGAGGAGGCCTGTGTCTAGCAGTGGACGTCTATTGGCTGAAATGATGATGATGAGATAGTTTTTTTTTTTTTTTTTTTTTTTATTCTTGATAGTATAGTAAAAGGTGACTTTAAATCTCTCGAAGCGCAGAGACCGTGGTTAAGGCATTCGCCTCTCATGCATGAGGTAGCGGGTTTGAATCCGGGCAAGTACCAATGTACCACTTAATTATTACAAGCTTTTATTTATTTTTACCTGTCCCTATGTGTGTGGTGAGGTGCTTGTGTCAGGGTTCAAATATGGGAGCTCTTCAATGATTGATTGTATTTGTCGTACATTAAGTATTCGTTTATTATTACTAATAATCTGTGATTTACAATCTTGTAGGCGTATATTTAACTATTAAGAAAAAAACAAGTTTCTAAGCGCGCGCAGCCATGACCGGCAAAAATTAATGTGTGTGAAGTTAGCCGTCGTCGTAAGCGCCGTTGGTGCATGTCGTTCGCGCCACCTTCACGTCGTTGTCGTCTCCGCCGATTGCCGCCAGGTGGCGCGGGCGACAACATAGCCCCGGCCTTGGAAGCCGCAGGTTCCAACAGGGTCAGCAGGATGGCTCTTCAGGTACTGACCGCAGCGCTGGCAGCGGGCATATTTTTGAGAAAGCCCTGCGGGTGACTCCCGAAGCTGTGAGCAGATCAGCCACTCTCGAAATTCCGTCAGCACCAGGGTAAATTCGTACTATTCTTCCTAGTTTCCACCTGAATGGGGGCAGATTATCGTCTTTTATTAGGGCGAGTTGGTTAAGAGTAGCAGAATCTTGGTGAGTCTTCCATCTAGTCCGCGTCTGCAGCTCAGACACATATTCGGTAGCCCATCGCTTCCAGAAGCTTTGTCTCATCTGCTCGATGACGTCATAGCGCTGCAGGTGATGACTCGGTGTAGCAGTCAGGTCTTGGCAGGCTGGAGCGGTCAGTGGCCGGCCAATAAGGAAATGAGAGGGGGTAAGTGGTTGTAGGTCACTAGGATCTGTGGACAGAGCTGTTAAAGGACGGGAATTCAGAATGGCTTCAATTTGAGCTAATACGGTACTGAATTCCTCATAAGTGAGATTTGTACCCCCCACTACTCGTCGCAGGTGGTGCTTACATGATTTCACCCCGGCTTCCCACAAACCGCCAAAATGAGGTGCATACGGAGGAATGAAGCTGAATTTGATACTATTATTCGAAGCAAATTCATTAATATCTTTACTATTATTTTGAATGAAAGAAACAAATTCCTTTTCAGCCCCTACAAAATTCTTTCCGTTGTCTGACATAATCTCAGCTGGCTTACCCCTACGTGATATGAAGCGTTTTAGTGCGAGAATGTAATCTTTAGTTGAAAGACTGGTTACTAACTCAAGGTGAATAGCACGCGTACATAAACAAACAAATAAACATATATAGCATTTAGTAAGCCTAGCTCCCCTGCCCCGACGGTCCAGAATCATCACTGGCCCGGCATAGTCAACGCCACAGCGCATGAACGGGAAGCCAGGTTCCAGGCGTTCAGCCGGCAAGTTACCCATGAGAGGTTGTATTGTCTTCCCTTTCATGCGTGCGCACGTGACGCAGCCGTGAACAGTTTTCTTCGCGAGGTTTCGCCCTCCTAGCGGCCACCAAGCCTCGCGCACGGTAGCTAGCAGGAGCTGAGGTCCGCCATGCAACAATTGTTTATGTTCGTGTAAGAACAACAACTCTGTAAATCTATGCTTACTGCATAATAAAACGGGATGTTTTTTATTATTATCAAAATATGGCGAGTTACTCAATCTTCCGCCAACGCGTATTACTTTAAATTTGTCAAGAAAAACGTTTAAACCAATCATTCTTTTTGATTTTACTACCGATCGCTTGAGTAGATTACTATATTCATCGTGAAATGATTGTATTTGTGCGAGGCGCGCAAGCGTAACAACTGAGGCGCCTAACTCATCGACAGACAGCGCACCGGTTTTGCGAAGTTGTTTACTTGTACGTGTATTACTTATAAAACGCAGTACATAGGCCATCGCGCCCCGTAAACGGTTAAAAGATGAGAATCGATTAAAATTTATTAGATCAGTATTATCGATTGTTTTACTACACACCATACTAACATGCTGTGATTTTACTTCGGGCAATTGATTTTCATTTATTGTAAGATCAGTTAAATAATTAATTTCGTGTTGTTGTAAGAAGGTTGGCCCGTACCACCACAACTTATTAGTTTGGAGCTCGTTTAGAGGGAGACCTCTCGACACAATGTCGGCTGGGTTATCTTTACCGTTAATATGCGACCAAATAATGTCACCTGTGAGCTCATTAATTTGTGACACACGATTTTGTACAAACGTTTTTAGACAGTGAGGTGACATTCTGAGCCAACCCATGACTATGGTGGAGTCAGTCCAGAAACATATTTTAGTGAATGTCAGCCTCAACGAGTTAGTTATTTTCTTATACAACCGTGCGCCTAGTAACGCGCCACATAATTCAAGGCGCGGGATGGTACATACGGTTTTAACTGGTGCGACTTTACTTTTAGCACATAACAACCTTGTCACTACAGACGAGTCGTCACTGTAAGTACGTACGTACGCACAGGCACCGTACGCTTCTTGTGACGCGTCAGTAAAAATATGTAACTCGCGGCTATCTGTACATTCACTCATGACGTAACGAGGGACGCGAATAGTGCCTAATGAGGTTAAGCTTTGAATGAATTTATTCCATAAACATTCGATATCGCTTGGAACCGAATCATCCCAATCTATTTTACATAACCACAATTTTTGAAGCAATATTTTTGCTATAATTACGGTTGGCGATAAAAGACCCAGCGGGTCATAGATCTGTGAAATAACCGACATCATGCTTCGTTTAGTTATTTTATTAGATTTATTTTCGAAGTTAGTCGTATAGTAAAGTTCATCTTTATCAACTTGCCAACCTAAACCGAGTGTTTTATTTTGACACTGTTCTCCGATAGCCAACTCTTTGAATGCTTCTGTGTTGACGTCATGACTGAATGTCCACTTACGCAAATTAAAGCAGGCTGATTTTAAAATCTCCGAAACTTTCTCGCATAATTTTAACAAAACATGATGATCGTCTTCACCCGTAATAAGATCATCAACAAAAAAGTCTTCGTTTATAATCCTACTAATGGTTTTATCCTCCGATTCTTGTGCGAGTTGACGTAAACACCGCATACTTAGATACGGCGCCGACGCGGTTCCGTACGTTACGGTGTTGAGTCGATATATACCTAAATCATGTGATACATTTTCTCGCCATAAAATTAATTGAAGGTTGCGCTGATCGTGGTGAACCAGTACTTGCCGGTACATTTTCTCCACGTCAGCGCAGGCAACATATTTATACTGTCGAAAACGAAGTAGGATAGAAAAAATATCGTTTTGTAGAGGGGGTCCTATCATCTGTATATCGTTAAGTGACTTGTTTGAAGTGGTCGTTGCGCTTGCGTCAAACACTACACGCAATTTTGTTGTCGTGCTGTTTTCACGGAATACCCCGTGATGCGGGAGAAAGTAGTGTGGCCATGCGTATTCGTTTATTCGCGACATATGCCCTAATTCTATATATTCCTGTATAAAGTCACTATACAACCGTTTATAAGATGGCGACCGATCTAGCTTACGTTCCAATGATAGGAAACGGGATTTCGCATTGTCATAGGAATTACCGAGCGCGTCAGCTGATTCCTTCAATGGAATTTTCACGGAGAACCTACCGTTGTCGTCTCGTGTAGTAGTTTTAATAAAAGATTCTTCACACTTCCGATCTTCTTCAGTGAGAATAGGACCAGAACTTGTAATTTCTTCTAGTTCCCAGAATTTCCGTAATTGTGTATCAGTATTCGATTGCTGTACGAAATTACATTGAACATTATTAATATACGATTTATTATAAATGGGACCAGAAATTAACCACCCTACTTTCGATTGTTGTAGGTATGGACCGTTAGGTAATCGAATTCGATCCACATCCAATAAGTCCCAAAATACGTCCGCACCAATCAGCAAGTCGATCTCTGAAGGTTTGTTGAACGTAGGGTCCGCAAGACATACGTTGTCCGGGATGTGGATTGAGTCATAACTAATGTGATTTGCTGGCAAATGCGTTGTAATGCACGGCAAAACAAAACATCTTAATAAAACATTAAAGTCACTCGTTTTTGACCGCATGTTTATATCGCATAGTTGATTCGATTGTGAGACCGACTGTCCCACGCCCGATATTTGTATAGTGGACTGTATTACTGAAACGTTTAATCGTTTACAAAGCTTTTCTGAAATAAAACAGTTTTGGCTACCACTATCTATCAGCGCTCGAGCTGTGTGATATTTACTATTATTGTCCATGACTTCGACTAGTGCAGTGGACAATAACACTTGTGGTAACGGTTCGCAAGACACATTATCGATATACAATTGGTTCGCACATGATACGACAGAAACCAGTTTGTCATTAGCACCCGCCGCTGACGACCCCGGGGGTGTCATAACATTATTTTTTCTGTTATGCAATAAAGTGTTATGTTTTTCCTTGCACTCTTTACATGGCCCGAACATACACTCTGAAATTAGGTGACCTGTGCGTAGACAATTACGACACAGGTTCTTGGTACTATCAATGAATTTAAGCCTATCCTGAACTGTCAAATTAAGAAATTTAAAACAAATATATAACGCATGACTTTGCCCGCACATCAAACAAGGTTGTTTTGATGTTTCGGAAGTACCGATACTTTTGCCTTTATGCGTGGATACATAGCTATGTGACTGATGTAGTTGCGCCGCATTCGTGTGCCTTTTATTATCAGACGTATTATTAGGTTTATTATTATGTGTGTTTCGAGTATGGCTACTATGAACCATGTCTAACATGTCAGCACGATTACGTAAAAAACATAACAAATCGTCCAATTTGGTTTTGCTTTTGTGTACACCCAACGAAAGGGAGCCTAAATAATTCTCCCATTCGCGCTGAGTAGAAGAATCTAACTTTGATACTATTATATAAATGACTAAAGTATCCCACGTGTCCGTTGGCTCTTCAAGAGATTTGAGCGCTCGTAGGTTACGTAACACTACATCGATTAATTTTCTTATTAATGAAGGAGATTCTTTGTTAATGGATTGTGCAGCAAACAAAGATTTTACATGGTTGTGTATTAGCAGACGATTATTGTGGAACCTATTTTCCAACAATTCCCATGCGTGGGTATAATTAGCGGCAGTGAACTCTAATGCACTGATCACTTGGAGCGCGGAACCACTGAGCGATGATTTTAGGTAGTGAAATTTCTGAATCGCGTCTAAATCACTCCGTTTATGAATCATAGATAAATAGGAATTTTTATACTCGAGCCATTGATCAAATGAACCGTCAAAAGCGGGGAGTGTAATTTGCGGCAATTTAATTGAGCTACAATTATTATAATACGCATTTAAACCTTTAGAGCTATCACTTTCTTCTCTGCCTTTTTGCACACTGGTTAAGCATTTCGCTACTGACATTATACTAAAATATTGATCCTCAAAAGATGCCCTATACTCCATTTGTTTGTCTAGCTCACTGTCATCTAGTATTTGTTCTATTTTATCCTGAATTTTGGTAAACGCGATTAGCACATTGGAAACAGACTCCATGCGTAAGAAAAGTTCTGTCTGCTGTTGTTCTGACATCTTTACGTTTTCGTATTTAGCGACATATTTTTCAAATAAAGTTAGTCGACCCTTTAGGGTACCTCTTTGCTTTTTTAGATCTCCTATGCTAGAAATATTGCCAGCTTCACTATAATCGTCATCACTCATTTTAGCGGTTTATGAAAAGACACCGGGTTACTCACAGTTAAGCACCAACACTGCTAAAGAAGTCGGTAGGCGCCACGTGATGCGAACTTTGCGCGATGTACGTTAACTGGAATGTAAATCACAGTACGGTATTACACAATTGAAAAATGGGATGGGAAGAACAGGAATTACCGGCCTGACCGTTTCTTGCTGATCCTCGATTCGATGCGAAGATCCGGCTGCGAAGGTCCAATGTGTGGTGAGGTGCTTGTGTCAGGGTTCAAATATGGGAGCTCTTCAATGATTGATTGTATTTGTCGTACATTAAGTATTCGTTTATTATTACTAATAATCTGTGATTTACAATCTTGTAGGCGTATATTTAACTATTAAGAAAAAAACAAGTTTCTAAGCGCGCGCAGCCATGACCGGCAAAAATTAATGTGTGTGAAGTTAGCCGTCGTCGTAAGCGCCGTTGGTGCATGTCGTTCGCGCCACCTTCACGTCGTTGTCGTCTCCGCCGATTGCCGCCAGGTGGCGCGGGCGACAACACTATGTTTGTCTGTAATCAAATCTTGCAAATTAAATTTGATCCACTTCGGGGTTACCGATTAAGCTGAAATTTTGCATGTATGTGTAAATCAGATGACAATGCAAAATTATTATGGCAAGGAGCTGATCCGATGATGGAATCGGAAGGTGTCCATAGGAATTCGGTAGTTAAACGACACAACCCTATCGAGTTTGGCCTCGTTTGATCCGTTTTGACGAGTACTTTGGTGCTAGATGGTAACCAGGGTCTGATGATGGAGCTGGGCATAGGAACTCGGTAATAAGTGCAATAAGATAACCCTATAGTGTTTAAGCACTTTGGAATGGTCTTATATAGGTATATACTGCGCTATAAAAGCTTGATATGAAATAAAAAAAATATATCCGACTTCAATGTAAAAAAAAACACTGAAAAGTTCAAAATAACTTTAATTTCGGAAGTCAGTGTGTCTATAATAGTTTGGTCTGTTCGTTATTTAACACCGACTTCCGAAATTAATGTTATTTTGCACTTTGCAGTGTTTTTTACATTGGAGTCGGTTGTATTTTTTTAAAAGATTTTTTAATGTATAAAAGTTATCTAAATCGATTTCGTACATCTTACGTGATGCGTGCACAACTAAAAACTTCTACAGATTTTTTATAATATGTATAGCATAGCATAGCATAGTCGGCCTTATAATGTTCCCACTGCTGGGACTCAGGCCTCCTCTCTAGGAGAGGGAATGGGCCGTAATCCACCACGCGGTCCCAGTGCGTGTTGGTGGATGTCACATGTCTTCGAATTTTTGGTTCTAGGATATGCCGGTTTCTTCACGATGTTTTCCTTCACCGTTTTGAGAGCAGTGGTGATGAAATAAATTATACAAAGTAATGCGCCTGGCTGGGTTTGAACCCCTACAACTCGTAAGTCGGGGCCGTTACCACTCGGCCACCACTGCTCATAATATGTATAGATAATTATAAATTCTTTATTGTCATATTTTAATAAAATTTTCACAGATGATGTATTTCTGTTGCCGCTATAACAACAAAAACTAAAAATAGAATCATCATCATCTTCCTGCCCTTATCCCGTATTATTTGGGGTCGGCGCAACACGTTCTTTTCTTCCACTCTGCCCTGTTACTCGTCATGCTATCACTAAAAATAGAATAAAATAAATATTTAAGTGGGGGGGAGCCCCAAAAAAAAAACCACGGTTGTTGTTTGTGGGGTTTCCAAACAACAAACGTGATTTTTTTTGCCGTGTTTTGCTACGGACGGTACAGGACCCTTCGTGCGTGAGTCAGACTCGCACTTGGCCGGTATTTTTTTACGTGCGATTATCACTTAGGCCAGGAAACAAACAGCAATTAACATGCGATTTTACGAACAATTTATCAACATTTTGAAAGTAAACTAATTTCTTTTAAACTTAAAGATAAACAAGTCGTTTTTGGTCTCGGTCCCTAACGCGAGCACTTACAAAATCTATTATCTTTAAACATAGCGACCGTCATTATCGTAAGTGTCGTTAAAATGGTGATTAGAATGTTAACAATGCATTAGGATTTTGTTAACTTTTCTTTGAATTTTTGTGAGTGTACAAATACTTTCGTATTATTTTATTTAATACTAGATGACTCGGCGAACTTCGTACCGCCTAATAATGTGATAAATGAAGAACTGCTCGACCGATTTTGTGCAAACTTCACATAAACCATCTACTAAATAGTCCGAACAAAGCCTAAACATTTGGTTTGGATAGGTGAGCCCGTTCTTGAGTTATAAAATTACAACGAAAAGTGGCATTGATTTTTATATATATATGACGGCGCCAGGAGTGGCTGAGCGATATGGCCGTCATCATTTTGATTCAGTGGTACTGGGTTCATTTCGAAGGGATTTTCAATAACTATGCGCTTGAGTTTTTCCGTTAGTTATAATGTCAGTTTCACAATTCACAATTAGTTATAATGTCACTTTTACAGTTCACAATAGTGTTGTAAGTACCTATACTAAATAATTACAAACATACGGGTTAACCGACAGTTTCGTATCAAAGGTTCGGCCCTTGAAGCTGTGCAAGCGATACTGCCCCGCTTACCGGGAACCAGCCCCTTTAATATGACTCTGCCCACGTGGCGCCATCACACATGACGTCACGGCGTTACACCCTTTGGTAGGTACCATAATAATAACAAAACAAACACTCTATAGTTAAATCTCGTTCTCCACGACACGGCCAACCTGACAAATTACACGTCCTCGTGTACACCTGTAACCAATCACATTAAAAGCAATAGTACAACCTCGGCCAACCTGACCAAGAACAAGTACAATAACAATAGACAATTCAATATCAACATTCGTAAGAATCAAATCTAATCAAAGTGTCAAAAGGTACCTCTAAGCCTCAAAGTATCAAAAAGTTACCATTTAGGTACACTAATACAAAACACGATTAGATCACATACGACTCTCATGGCCCAGCTGTCTCAGCAGCTAGTGACAAACCTTGCCACCCGTATCGTCATTGCTTCAAGCAACAAACACTTCTCTTATAGAGTCCACGACTCCCAGGTCATCACATGACCAACATAAAATAGTTTCTTCAGAAACCCAGGCCCCCGCCGCACCACTTACTGCCCATCGCGCTCTGAACAACTCACACGTGAATTGCAGTTACGACTACAGACAAGTGCGTGCAGTGCGACCAAACTTCAGGCCAACACATGACCAACACAAAAATACACAGGCCCCCGCCGCACCACCAACTGCCCATCGCGCCCTGAACAACTCCAACCGAATTGCAGTTACGACTACAGATTGGTGCGTGCAGTGAGACCAAATAGCCATGGTATGTGTCTACTTTCCTCTGGAGGTATACTCCTCATTGTCTTCTACATCAAATAAATCTAGCTCAGCAAGAGCGCTACTTAGAGGCATCTTTCGTATACGATTGTGGGAATACTCACAGGCTCGGTTACCACTCAAAGGTTTCAAAGATAACAATCGCTATCTAATAACTACTACTTTTGTAATTTAATTCAATTTGTCTAGTTTCTCTCTTCCTTTTAAATAAAAACTAAATCACCAATTTTTCGTACTTACCACTTACTTTTTTTTTTACATGTTCGTTGCCGCTTTCTCTCTTCTCTCGCAAACATTTATTTTTCGTTTAACAATCAGTTACAAAATTTATCGGTTTTACCGTCAACACGTCCTGTCAAAAGTTCAAGGGCCTTGCCCTTCTTTAAGTTTAGAAAACTTTAAAACACCCCTTTTTTTTTTGTTCAATAAGTAAGGGTCGGCCTCATTATGATAACTGGATTTTGTTTTTTCTGTCGTTATGTATGTCGGGTCATTCCGACTCTTAAAATTTGTGAAGAACATGGCATCTCAATGGGCATAAAAAAATTGCTTTCGCCATATGTCGGATATAAGTGTGGTTTTGTTTCCCATAAAACACAGGCTAAGTGGGTTTGTAAGAGGCTCAATATTGTGTTACGCAATTTCAAAACGGATAACGATTATTTTGTTATTCTTAAAACTAAATGACAAGCTGTCACATCGTAAAATACACATTTAACGTACTTTTTAGCAGCTCGTAGTTTTTAGGTTTACACAGTGAATAGAACAATTCAAAGCAAGTTGCACATCTTCTAAAGCTTCTAGTGTTTCTAGAGATGTAAGCATACCCTATGTGCTCATCGTCCGCTTTCAACTTACCCGTTAACGTGACTTAATCATGTGGTGATAAAATGTAAACATAAACTATGACACGATCTTTGCTAGTCAAATATGGACCTTGATCTACTATAACCCGTGTCAGGGCTCCGAATAAGAATACACTAGATTTAAGGGCTCTGATCACGCAGCATGCGTGGTTCTTTTATTTACTAAAGTACTCGACTCCATGCGTCTCATTATCGACCTTTTGGAAAAGCATAGCGGTATATCCATCGGCACTTGCATCAGTATGTTATTCAATAAGAAAGTCCGGATTAAAAAAAACAAAACTGATTTAGTAGTTAAAGCTGATCTTCCAATTAAATTGTTTGATGATGCTCAATAGAAATAACAGAGTCATAGTTTTAGAGAAGCTTTCAACAAACTTTCGGAAATATAAGGCGAGGCCAATGGATTGTGTAAGTTGATAAATATTCTCAGGAGTAAGTAGCTTAGTCAGAGCTAGCAAGTCAAACTTATAAGAATTTAAACCACTAACACAATCTAGGCATATAGACTCTAGCACCTGATAGCCTAGCTATTTGATCTGCTATGAAAGGTAGAAAGATCCTTTCTGGCACGGTATTCGAGTTTAAATCGCAATAATCTACGATCATACGTTCAGAACCATCACGCTACTTAGCGAAGAGAATAGAGCTTGCAAATGTAGACCGGCTAGGACAGTTCATATTGGAATGGAGTATTTTCTTGGCTTTGAAACGAACTACTTGTCTGTCGTCTGGACTAAGCCTATATGACCGGCGATACACCATACGATTCGCTCTTAAAGTCTGATTTTTAACTAACTGGATATAATTCGAATGCATGATAAACCGTCAATAAAATCTACAGACAGTTGACAGTTCGAGTCGACAGTTGTTCTTTATTCTGTCTCTCTTTCAGACTATCTGTATCTATACACATTAAAACGAAATAACGATTTAGTTATAGTTTTTGCTATAAAATAATCAAAGAAGAATAAGTCATTTGTATTGTGAACCATTTCAAGATTTCGTGCCCAATCACCAAACATACTTCAAACAATCGTCTGGCACCACTTGAAATAAAATGCGTAAGCCACCATAAGTAAAAACTTCACATAGGATTTGTTCGCTACGATATAAGTTAGTGGACCAATCAACACTGTTAATATAAACAATCGCGTACTTACGTGGCCCTTTGAAGTTATGACTAATGGACTACTTAACAAGAGACCATTCAGCCCCGGATTCAAAATAAGAATTGTACAACTGACCAGATTGCTCCAACTTTCCGCATATACCGGATATTTGATCACTATTGACACGTCGCGTCGCTCTGCAACCGCGCTGCCTGCGCCTGCGCTGCTGTAGCTCAAGCTGCTGTAGCTCCAGCTGCTCGTCGATGCCATGCCTCCCGCACTGGTCCCGCGGCTACAACTTGCTGACATTATTTTGTTCACTTTCAACTCCCTTCGACTTGCCGTTGTTTCTTTATTTCTTTCTGTTTTTCTTGATTTCAATCACTCATAAAGTACGAGAAATAGTCAGCGTCATGCCTACGTTTGATATTTGTGATAACCATGATAAAGCACTGCCTTTCAGGGCTTTGCTGAGGACTATGACGAGAGATGAACCTTTCAGGAGGCGTTTGTTGAGACCGATATCACTGTCACTGTTACATCTCATTTCTTTGTTGCACCTCAAACATTGCGCGCCAGTGGGAATCAGATCCAGATCCCACTTCTGATGACGGCGCCAGGAGTGGCTGAGCGATATGGCCGTCATCATTTTGATTCAGTGGTACTGGGTTCATTTCGAAGGGATTTTCAATAACTATGCGCTTGAGTTTTTCCGTTAGTTATAATGTCAGTTTCACAATTCACAATTAGTTATAATGTCACTTTTACAGTTCACAATAGTGTTGTAAGTACCTATACTAAATAATTACAAACATACGGGTTAACCGACAGTTTCGTATCAAAGGTTCGGCCCTTGAAGCTGTGCAAGCGATACTGCCCCGCTTACCGGGAACCAGCCCCTTTAATATGACTCTGCCCACGTGGCGCCATCACACATGACGTCACGGCGTTACACCCTTTGGTAGGTACCATAATAATAACAAAACAAACACTCTATAGTTAAATCTCGTTCTCCACGACATATAGATTCGCTTACAAAGATTTTTAGCAGTAGTGGTCCAGCTGTAACTGCCCCGACTTACGAGTTGTAAGTCGCGGGTTCAAAGTGTTCAAACCCAGCCAGGTGCATTACTTTGTGTAATTAACCGACTTGAAAAAGGAGGTCCTATGTTCGAATGTATGTATATTTTTTTTAATGTATTTTCACCGATTTCTCGGTCAATTGTGGACCGATTATGATAATTTTTTGTTTGATTGAAAGGTTATGCTTCCGAGTTGGTTCCATAGAAATATTGTTATGATCTGATAATAAACTTCGAAGATATGGAACAGAACTCCTTATAGAATCACAGCAGAACTGTCGTAACAAGTAAAATTGCTTTGTTTATACGTGTAGTCGATGACTGACTGAAGGAATAGGGGAATATATCGAACTGATCTGATGATGAAGCCTGAAGTTAGGTACCGGAACTCTGTATGTAATAAATTAATGTAATCTAACCGTGTTTGGTATTATTAGAATTGTCATGAGATGCACTCTGGCTATAAGGTATTTAAGTGTGGCTGAGGGGTACTTCTTAATGGTGGTAGCATAACTAAAAAGTGTAAAATAAAAAACTTTTTACAAAAAAAATACAATCGACTTCAATGTACAAAAAAAAAACACTAAAAAGTACGGTGAAAGAAAGAAATCCTGAGAAAACAGGCATGTCCTAGAACCTACTTCTTAATGGTGGTAGCATAACTAAAAAGTGTAAAATAAAAAACTTTTTACAAAAAAAATACAATCGACTTCAATGTACAAAAAAAAAAACACTAAAAAGTACGGTGAAAGAAAGAAATCCTGAGAAAACAGGCATGTCCTAGAACCAACAATTCGAGGTGACGTCCACCTTATTGTGGGCGTGGGCTTACGAGGCTTAAGCCTTTTGGGACCATGGGTCGGCTTCCGAAAAGGAAACCCGGCGTCCCGGGACGCTAGGCAAAGAAGAAACATATGAAGGAGTGGGTTTCAGTTAGTAAAAATCTGACACGCCCTCCCGCTCTGCTCTAGATCGAAAGAAGTAAAATTGACCTATGGTACACCACCATTTCATGTAATCATCATCATCATTTCAACCGAAAAACGTCCACTGTTGGACACAGGCCTCCCCCAAGCGTCTTCACAACGACCGATTCTGTGCGTCCCGCATCCACCGCACTCCCGCGACTCTCACCAGGTCTTCGGTCCACCTTGTGGGAGGCCTTCCAATGCTGCGTTTTCGTTGCCACTCTAGAAGCTTTCGGCCCCATCTACCATCCGTAATCCGTGTATTCATGTAATAGGGGGCAAGTATTTGCCACTGATAAGTAAATGAGAAATTTCAATGACATTGCTTGACCCGAGAAGCGAACTCAGGACGTCATGCTCGGTAGTAACGTAAAAAAAAATAGATTATTTTTATAATCGCCACAATGTTTTGAACTGTTTTTATATATTCTCATAGAGATAATGCTGACCGTGTCAACGTTCTAGCTAACATTCATTGACCCTTACATAAAAAAAAACGACGCGTCACTCTTTATAGGTACCAACCTAAACACTTTAATAACGTGTGACTACGGCTTTTCTTTTTGTTCTGTTCGAAGTATGAAAATTTTGTTTCATACTTTTTCCGCGTCGTTTTTTTATTTTGTCGTAGTCGGGTTTGACTTTTTACTTTTTTTTATTTAAAAAATTTTGGTGTTAAATTTAACACATGACTTTTAGTCCGCTAGAGGGCGTCACTTTAAATTTGAGCAATATTTTAGAAATGTACAAGTGAAGCCCTTTCAAATGATACCAAACATGGCGTATTTATCTCCATTTTTATTTTTAACACGCTACTTTTTGTCCTCCAGAGGGCGCCATATCGAGTTTTGTGACACGTCACGTAGCCTATGTTCAGCGGACAATTAAGACGGTTCTAACGATGCCTCATATGTCGAGTTCCTATAAGTAGATTAGGAGCTATGAGCGACCAGATGAATATACTCACCTACATACATACATAACGACGGTGAAGTGCCAATAACTCCTAACTGTCGAAGTCAAAAATCTTCTGTCTTAAAAACGTCAGGAGGTAATACTATGAATTGATATGCTGGTTTAGTTAAGAGGTGTTTCCACAATTTAATTTGATGTAGTAGGAACTAATATTCGCTTCAAGAGATTTCACAAAAACATGCAGAAACACACATTTGAATTAAGAGCGCTAAAAAGTAATTATCTCGAAAAATGTCAGTTAGAAGGTATTGGCACTTCACCGTCGATAAATAGCCTGTCAAAATCATAACCCTCCTTTGACTTTGCCGTAGTCGGGTAATAAAACTAGTAGATATTTATTTACTAGTCACGCTGAAAATTTACACAAAGGAACCTCCTTTTATGATGCACACAAAGAATAAGAAAACATTTTTCAAAATTCACCTATTAAAGTAATTAAACGGAGGTCCAAACTTTGTATGAAGAAACGTACTTTTCTATATTCGTGCATAAGCATAAACATAATCAGCCTTTTAATGTTCCCACTGCTGGGACTCGAGCCTCCTCTTTAGGAGAGGGAATGGGCCGTAATCCACCACGAGGGCCCAGTGCGGGTTGGTAGATGTCACATGCCTTCGAATTTTCTGTTCTAGGATATGCCGGTTTCCTCACCATGTTTTCTTTCCTTCACCGTTTTAAACGCAGTGGTGATGAAATATATCGTATGGGTGGATGGCTGGGTTTGAAACCCCGATCTACAACTCGATAAGTCGGGGCCATTACCACTCGACCACCACTGTTTGTACAAAGCAATAAAAATCGTGGTAATAGAGAGACTCCGTTGCGAACTTGCGATTCAATAAATGGTTTTATTGAACCTATAAAACGAACACTACAATGTCAGTGCTCGGTCTCAGGTCATTACGTTTTGAGTGTTACCTCGTAAACTTTCTTTTAATTCGTTCCTACATACAGACAGTGTAGCATTACTGTCATGTTTCAATGATTCTGCTGACCCAGTGTTGGATTACTGACTAGGTTAACATTGACACTTGACGTACTTATACAAATCCAGGTGGTTAGCCACGGCTAGTGTTACTAGGCGTCCAGACAACGCCGGGTACAGTTAGGCTAGCTTATCGAATTTCTGTCGGTTGCTTTTCGGGGAGTATGTACTGAAATCGAGTATTTTACTCTTTATGAGAAAGAATCTAAAAATATATCATTAAGATAGCTTAAGTAAAATGCAGTCGGTAAGTGTTAATTTTAGTTCATAAAATATCAGAATAAATTTTAAAATTCAATCCAAAGTTTTCTGTTTTTATTATCTGTTCTTTATCGCCTTGAAATAGTAGCCACCATGTTATAGCGTCATTCGGTTGTGTAAACTAAAGTGACAGCTGTCAACTGTCAATTGATTGGCCATACTGAGCGCATTTGTTTACACAGCCAACTGACATCACGACTAGAGTAAATATGGCGTCCACTGCTTTCTACATTTTCGTCAAATACGCGCGAAATTTGAAAATGAAAATGTTAAATGCATTTTTAGGGTACTTAGCGACTGTATAAAAATTTTGTGTTTTTTTAGTGGTTTATTAGCACTCATCATCTTCCTGCTCTTGTCCCATCTTATTTGGGGTCGGCGCAACACGTTTTTTTCTTCCATTCTATCCTGTCATCCGTCATACTATCACTAACTTCCTTTTCTTTCACTGTTCACACAATCCATCCATCTTTTCTTTGGCCTCCCTCTCCCTCTCCACCCATCCACATGTATACTCATAACTCTTTTAGTAACATGCGTTTCATCTCTCCTCTTTACATGACCATACCAAGACAAACGATTCCCCTTCAACTTTTCAGTCACTGGTGCCACTTTCAAACTTCCTCTAATATATTCATTTCTCACTTTATGAATTCTCGTCGCACCACACATCCATTTATTAGCTCTATAGAATGTAATTGAGACACTTTTCAAAAATGAGTTTAATACCCTATTATACTCAGAAATCAGAAACGTTTATTTCAAATTGACCAATTATAGGCACTTTTGAATTGTCAAAATGTCGGTCAGTCAAAAAAAAACAAGTGAAGCTAAATTAATACTATACTTTACTAGCAATTGTGACAGTTACGACTACGCGCCGTCGACGACTTGGGCATGGTCCGGACGGTTACTGGACGGTCGGACGGCGAGCTTGACTTAAAGACTCCTCGTTCTAGTTGTAGAAATTCAGGTGTTTAGTCACGATCGGCGGCAACGATCTTCTGCGAAGCACTAATGCTAGCAAAGGAGGAGGCCGCACGTGCACGCGCCAGGGAACGGCTGTCATGCCTCAGCCACCGGGATACCGATCCCTATTTCCGGCCACCGTAGGTGCGGGCTTGTGGTTGGCGAGCAATGGGTAGCTCGCCGACCGACCGTCCTGTAACACGCGCGCCTCAAGGAGATGTCAGTAAACCGTAAGGGCCAACAGGGCATGGGTTCGCTTTTAAAAAGAAAACCCGGTCCTGGTATGAAAGGCAAAGAAGGAACAGGAGTGGATTTTTAGTTAGTAAAAGTATGCTCCGCCCAAGAGCGAGAGATGTAATTGGATGATTTTCCCACAAAAAAAAGGTGTTTAGCCACGGCTAGCGTTGCCAGGCGTCCAGAGAACATCCAGACATAGTTAGGCTAGGCAGACCATGACCTGGAACAGCATGTAGGATACTCTTTTATCCCGGAAGTATGTTTCCTCTGGAAAATTATCTGCTATCACACTGACGAAGTAGCTAGTAACAACTAGTATTTTCATAGTAATAACTTTGATTTATTCATAACTAGCGACCCGCCCCGGCTTCGCACGGGTGTAATGCTGACACCACCGCAACCGCCATGTCCCTGCATTTTAAATCTGTAATGTCTTCGAAAATATTCATTTAAATTACATGCTGTAAAAGACCATATTTATCTGTATTAAATGCACAATGTCTTTGAAGTACTTAATTGGATAAGGATTAATGCTGTATTGCTTAAAATCGCTTCGTAAATAAGCCATTATTTCTCGTAAAAAGTAAAGGTTGAAAATTCGTTATTGTGGGTTATCCCTAAGAGATAGACATATACCATCGCGGACTTTTTTGTAGACCTTTTTAAGGTGTACAATACTGTAGTACATTATTTTGATCCATCTCGAAGGGTTCAGCTCCAGCGTTTGCTATGTAAGCGCAAACAAATGTGTTTATTTACAACATCACATGAGAAATAAAATTATCAGTGTTTCTCTACTGCATTATACATATACACCTTTCTTTTGAATCACTATCGATAAAAAAAAAAACAAATGAAAATCCGTTGCGTTGTTTTTAAGATCTAAGCATACATAGAGACAGACAGAGGGAAGCAACTTTGTTTAATATCTAGTATGTAGTGATTTCTTTGTCATTTGTCTTCATTGTTTAACATCACAGTGTCCTCGTCAGAACAATCACATTATGACAGAATTATTTACTTACCATTATATTAATCTTCATAAAATTAATAACAAATTAGTGTCTAGTACTAAATAAATAAATAGTAGCTAATAGTGTAGCTCGCCGTCCGTTCGTCCGGTAACCGCCCGGACCGAACTCGAGTCGTCGACGGCGCGTAGTGTTCCTTGCGCGAATCAAAGAGATGTCAGCAAAACCGTAGGGTCCCAGCAAGGCCGTAGTCTACTGGGGCCATGGGGTGTCCGAAAGGGTATCCCGGAGTCCTGGGACGCCAGGCAAAGAAGGATCGTAGAAGTGGGTTTTAGTCAGTAAAAGTCTGACACGCCCTCCAGGTCCGCCCTAGAGTGGAAGAAGTTAATGGATGATTCACACCTAAAAATAAAAAAAACTTTTTACAAAAAATAAATAAATAAAAAAAAACATTAAAAAGTTTAAAATAACCTTCCTAACTATTCCAGAAGTCGGTGTTTCTATAATAGTTTTGTCTCTTTGTTAATTAACACCCCTTACCCCTCACCCAAACTTAAATAATGTGCAAGTTCTTTATGACAATTCCAATAAGCCAAGCCCAGGCCATCCAGCTTCATCACCATATCATTTCGATATATCCCTCCCCCACTTTTTTCAGTTAGTCATCGACTACACGTATTAACAAAGCAATTTTACTTGTTACGACAGTTCTGCTGTGATCCTATGAGGAGTTCTGTTCCATATCTTCGAAGATCATGATCAGATCACTACAATATTTCTATGGGACCAACTCGGAATCATAAGATATCACAAAAAAAAAACCGGTCTACATTTGACCGAGAAATCGGTGAACATACATTTAAAAAAAATACGTTCTGCCGAACAATGAACTTCCCTTTTTTTTGAAGTCGGTTAAAAAAATGGTAGTACACGGTGGGGGTATGGGCAATAACTCGCCCCGCTCTAGGTGGAGTAAGAAACAGTATTAGACTTTTACTTACTAATACCCACTAGTTCTCCTTCAGTAACCTTTTGCGTCACGGTTACTCTTTCGAACTAACCGGCAGCTCTATGCTCTCTCACTTAATGGTTTTCGTTTTGTTGTTCTAGCTAACAATGCAGAGACTACTGCTACTCCTGTGCGCCGTCGGCAGCGTGTACCTGGTCCCTCTGCAGGACGTGGTACCACCTGGAGGTGAAGAGAACTGTGGATATGAGGTATGTCTTTTATTTGGAGGTTAAATAACAAATTACTGCTCCCGTTCTGAGGTGGAGCGAGAAGGAGTGTTAGACTTTTAATGGCTAGATGGCGTTATCCTTACTATTAGGCGGTACGAAGTTCGCCGGGTCAGCTAGTGTATATATAAAAATGAATAGCTGTTCGTTAGTCTCACTAAAACTCGAGAAGGGCTGGACTGATTTGGCTAAGTTTGGTCTTGAAATATTCGAGATAGTCCAGGGAAGAAAAAAGAATTCGGATACAACGTCATCTCTAATTAAAATGTCATTATAAAATTAATTATGCTGTTCTGGTAATGCCAGTAGATGGCGTTATCCTTAATATTAGGCGGTTGGGCACGCCACACTTATGGCGGTAAGTGCCCTCTTTGAGGCGTGGTTGGAAAGAGCTCACGGCGTCCTCACCTTCCGCATGACGCAGGTTCTCACCGAACACGGAAAGTTCGGGAAGTTCCTGCATCGGATTCGTGCGGAAGCGTCGCCCGGGTGTCGCTACTGTGTTGACCGCCCGGAGGACACGGTGGAGGTGTGCCCTGCTTGGGCAGAGCAACATCGTGTCCTCGTGGAGGCGATCGGCGGCGGCGATCTCTTGCGTCGGGCCTTGGTACAAGCCATGGTCCGGAGCGAGGAGTGGGAGGCGGTCGCCTCCTGCGAAGCAGTAATGCTAGCAAAGGAGGCGGCCGATCGCGCGAGGCAACGATCCTCACGCTCTAACCGCCGCTGGGATTCCGATCCTGATTTCCGGCCACCAGGCGCGGGCTTGCGGACGGCGAGCTATGGATGGCTCGCCGTCCGACCTTACGGTAATCGTCCGGACCGAGTCTAAGTCGTCGACGGCGCGTACTGTTCCACGCCCGCCTCAAGTAGATGTCAGCAAATCGTAGGGGCCTAGCAGGGTCGAAGCCTACTGGGGCCACGGGTAGTGTGAAAATGAAACCCGGGGCTCTGGGACGAAGGCAAAAAAGAAACAGGAGTGGGTTTTTAGTCAGTAAAAGTCTGACACTATCTCCCGCTGCACCCAAGAGCGGGGTTTGTCATAAGATGATTTTCCCACCCAAAAAAAAAAAAAACTATTAGGCGGTACGAAGTTCGCCGGGTCAGCTAGTCTACAATAATAATACAAAAACCCTTTCGTGGAATATAGGCATGATTATTCGTTTTGTTTTGAACCTATTCATTACAGTATAATGTGTTATTTACAAGTGCTACTATTGTAAACAGTGAGTGATAACTCCTTGACCTTTACTCGGAGATAATGTAGCTCTGTATTTATGTGTCAGACTCGATACTAGAAAGTTATGTTTTGCAAATTTATTAATAGGGTAATTGTTATCAGATGTTAATAATACACAGAATCTGTACTTCTATACTAATAATATAAAAAGAAAGAAAAAGTTTTTTAGGGTTCCGTACCTCAAAAAAAAAAAAACGGAACCTTATCTAGGATCACTTTGTTGTCCGTCTGTCTGTCAAGATCCAACCGTGATAGTTAGACAGCTGAAAATTAAAACACGGTAGAGCACACGGTGGTGTGCCCCGCTTGGGAAGAGCAACGCCGTGTCCTCGTGGGGGCGATCGGCGGCGGCGATCTCTCGCGCCGGGCCTTGGTTCAGGCCATGGTCCGGAGCGAGGAGGTGTAGCAGGCGGTCGCCTCCTTCTGCGAAGCAGTAATGCTAGCAAAGGACGCAGCCCATCGCGTGAAGCAACGGTCCTCACGCCCCAATCGCCGCCGGGATTCCGATCCCAATTTCCGGCCATAGCAGGCGCGGGCTTGCGGATGGTAGTTTTGCAGCATTGGGTACCCGTCCGGTAACCGTCTGGACTGAGCCCAAGTCGTCGACGGCGCGTACTGTTTCACGCGCGCCTCAGAGAGATAAGAGAACTGTAGGGGCCCAGCAGGGTCGAAGCCTACTGGGACCAAGGCTCTGATCCTGAAAGGAAGACTCGGCCCCCGGTACGAAAGGCAACGAAGGAACAGGAGTGGGTTTTTAGTCAGAAAAAGTCTGACACTATCTCCCGGACCGCCCAAGAGCGGGGGATGTCATAAGATGATTTTCCCACCGAAAAAAAAGGGGGCTACCAACAAACGTGATTTCATTTTCCGTTTTTTGCTACGGATGGTACGGAACCCTTCGTGCGCGAGTCCGACTCGCACTTGCCCAGTTTTTTTATTTTATTTTGTTTTAAGTTTCGGCATAAATTGTTTTCTTCATTGTGTATATCTGTATGTTAAATAAATATCTTTTCTTTCTTTCTTTCTATAATTTGTGCATTTCTGATGTTCCAGAGCTGCCACGCTACTCCAGCTGGGATGCTGAACGTCCACATCGTTCCTCATACGCATGATGATGTCGGCTGGCTGAAGACCGTGGACCAGTATTATTATGGCAGTAAGTACTTACACCACAGAGAGGGAGAGGGAGGCCAAAGAAGATGATGTGTGAGGAGTCATATGAAAGAAAACACATTCAGTCGAACATAGAACCTCCTTCTTTTTGAAGTCGGTTAAAAACAGGTTGCGCTGACCTGAAGTAACACGGAACAGGGTAGGAAAAAGAAGATGTTGAAATTTATTTAAGTGTAGATAATGTGTGTGATAGAGAGCAGTGGTGGCCGATTGGTAAGAGCCTCGACTTACGAGTTGTAAGTCGCGGGTTCAAACCCAGCCAGGCGCATTACTTTGTGTAGTTTATTTCATCACCATCGCTCTCAAAACGGCGAAGGAAAACATCGTGAGGAAACCGGCATGTCCTGGAACCAAAAATTCGAAGACATGTGACGTCCACCAACCCGCACTGGGCCCGCGTGGTGGATTGCGACCCATTCCCTCTCCTGAAGAGGAGGCCTGAGTCCCAACGGTGGGAACATTATAGGGCCGGTGTCTAAATGTAGATAATGTTACTATTCCTCAGTACGTCCATCTCCGTCATTCAAAGAATATATAATTTTTTATTAGTAGTCAATTTTTCCAAACCTCTCTGTCTAGGTCGATCTCTTTCCAAGTTTCTCTACGATCCGGACTAAGCGTTTCGCCTCGTCGTTTATACCGCGTACATCGAGGGACTGAAACAATTTGCCTGCTGCGGTCTTCCCGTCCGATTATAATTTAGTGTTCTTCAAGGCTAGAGTGAATAGGCTCTTAATAAACTTGTACGCTTCACCATCAACGATTGCATCACTGCTTACCATCAGACAGCCAAGCAGTACTTAATATTATTAAAAAAAAAACATATCCCTCCTTCTGTAATGAAACTCGGTCTTTCAGGTCGCAACAATATCCAAAAGGCGGGCGTCCAGTACATCTTGGATTCTGTCGTCAAGGAACTATGGGAAGATCCGAAAAGAAGGTAACTTTTAATAAGTGTTTAACCTATTAGTCTGTCTGTCTGTCAAGATACTTTATTTTGGAACGGGTGGAGGTATCGAGTTGAAATTAAAACCATAACCTTCTGCGGACAGAGTCGCTGGCAAAGTACTATTTAGGGTTCCGTACCTCAAAAGGAAAAAACGGAAACCTTATAGGATTACTTTGTTGTCCGTCTGTCTGCCTGTTTGTCTGTCTGTCAAGACCCTTTATCTCGAGAACGCGTGAAGCAATCGAGTTGAAATTATAATCATATACGCAGGTCTGCGATCCCTTTAAGCTGTGAAAAAAATTAAACTTCTGAGTTAACGAAAAAAAAAGATATGGCTGTTGATGTCGCAAAAAACGTGTATTTCGACACTCTCAAAGGAATCAAAATTCATAGTGTACTTCCCGTTGACCTATAAACCTGAAATTTGGCATGAAGCAAGGTGTCATAACTCAAGTATAGGAAAAATTCTGAAACCTGTAAATATGTAGTTACGACACAAAAAATATCATTTTTTGCGATTCGGAAAAATCTTCGTAACTCAATTCGGGAATTGAACTATTTTCATAGGTAAGTTTGTGCGGAACCCTCAGTGCGCGATTCCGACTAGCACTTGCCCGGTTTTTTCTTTATTTTCAAAACTTACTATATAGTCCTTCTCTTCAATAGATTCATTTACGTAGAAACGGCATTCTTCTGGAAGTGGTGGGTACGTCAGTCGGCCAGCACCCAGCAGAAAGTCCACACGCTGGTGCGAGAGGGTCGGTTGCAGATGGTGGGTGGAGCGTGGAGCATGAACGACGAAGCCGCTGCCCATTACCAGAGTACTGTGGACCAGTTCACCTGGGGACATAGGTGAGGAGACGACACTCTTCTGAAACTGTAGATGAGTGAATTTCAGGGCTGTTCTAGGTGAAACAGTCTTGAAGATCACCAGCATTTGGGTGTTTCATGTTTTTTTTTTAATTTTCGATTTTCATTTGACTTTGCGTGTAACCTCTAAATATTAACCGATTGTGGTAATTTTTTGTATGAGGACACTGCATGGTATCAAGAATTCAAGCAAAGTCAATAATCGATCGAAAATTTAAAAACATGAAACATCTTAACCAGCATACATCAAGAACTGCTATAATAATTCAGGATTATCGATTTTTAATTATCCGAAGGTTTCGAAAGGCATCTAGGAGATCCTGGAGGATTCCAGTTGCTTTATAGGGTTCCGTAACTAAGTCGGCAAAAATGGAACCCATTTAGGATCACTTTGTATGTCCGTCTGTTTGTATGTCAAGCCCCTTTTTCTCAGGAATGTTTAGAGGTATGAAGCTGAAATTAACCTATCGAATATTGTAATTAGAAAGACAATGAGGGAGCGACCGCCACGTTCGCTTGGGGTTTAATGAATTAAGATCAAATACTCAAGTCTGCTGCCCCAAGCTTCAATGATAAAATCAGACTCCTAAGTCAACGCAATCTAAAGATAAGACGCATATTTTTTTACTCACTAGAAAATCAATACCTATAGAGTATTTCCCGTTGGCCTAGAATCCTTAAATTTGGCATGAAGCAAGGTCTAGTAGCACAAGCATAAGAAAAAAATCTGAAATCTGTAAATTTGTATTTCCCTCACAAAAAAAAAAACAAATACAACCGACTTCATCATCATCATCTTCCTGCCCTTATCCCGTATTATTTGGGGTCGGCGCAACACGTTTTTTTCTTCCACTCTGCCCTGTTACTCGTCATGCTCTCACTAACTTCCTTTTCTTTCATATCACTCTTCACACAATCCATCCATCTTTTTTTTGGTCTCCCTCTTCCTCTCCATCCATACACATGTAAACTCATAATTCTTTTAGTAACATGTGTTTCATCCCTCCTCTTCACATGACCATACCAAGACAAACGATTCCCTTTCAACTTTTCAGTCACTGGCGCCACTTTCGAACTGAAAAGTGCAAAATAACTTTATTTTCAGAAGACGATGTTAAATAACGAAGAGACAAAACTATTATAGAAACATCTCAATCTGGTCTAGTTTTAATTCTTGTAAGGGAGATCTAGTTAGTTTACCACGATTTGGAGACGATGAAATTTCCTAGTTTTTGGGCACAAAAGGTTAAAAGCATTTTTAGGGTTCCGTACCCAAAGGATAAAACGGGATGTCAAACACGTGTATTCAACCACATCCGGTTAGATTTTCGAATCTAACTGTATTTTGTTGCTATGTAAATTCACATTGGACATACATTATTACTATTATGCACACTTCGTTTAAAATTGGTTACAAAGTAATAAAATAATAATGAGGTCTTTTTGTAGGTGGGAAAATCATCTAATGAGAAATCTCGCTCTTGGGCGGAGCGGGAGATAGTGTCAGGCTTTTACTGATTAAAAACCCACTCCTGTTCCTTCTTTCACTTTCACACTACCCGTGACCCCAGTGGGCTTCGACCCTGCTAGGCCCCTACGATTTACTGACATCTCCCTGAGGCGCGCGTGGAACAGTATGCCGACGACGACTTGAGCTCGATCCGGACGGTTACCGGACGGTCGGACGGCGAGCCACCCATTGCTCGCCGTCCGCAAGTCCGCGCCTACGGTGGCCGGAAATCGGGATCGGAATCCCGGCGGCGGTTGGTGCGTGAGGACCACGAGGTCACGGCGTTACTCTGCCCAAGCGGGGCACCCGTGTGCTCCACCGTAACCACATCAGTGTCTCAAGTCTGCCATTACGATAGTGTCAGAATGGTCTATCATTGATTTCATAATTGTTGATTTTGCCAAGTTTGGTAATCTAGTAATATAATAGCGTCATTATGACTTTCCAATGATCAACCACTGACACTCCATTGAAAGAAGTGGCACAGAATGGTAATCTCGTACATATTGACAAATGAATGTCTGACGTATGCGGTAATCTGCCAAAATTTTGACAGTTTCTTTGATCAGTGAACTACCATTACAACGTCACGGTGTAATCATTACTTTTAATTCATTACAAGACAGCTCGTACCACAATGCTATTACGAGATCACTTACCGATCAATGATCGATCATTATGAATTAACAGATTACGAACTTTTAGCAAAATGATAATGGAATCGTGTTGGAATGACGAATTTATAAAAATAGCAGACTTGGGCCCCAGGTTAGACTTTCCGAGTCTAACTATAATTTGTTGCTATGTAAATTCACATTGGACATACATTCCAATGTATATTGTTATTACTATTATGCACACATCGTTTACTAATTGGTTACAAACTAATAAAATAACAATGAGGTGTGACTAATGCTGAACTGAACAATACAATTTATTATTTTTCCTTGAAAAATAAAGCATCTCTACTTGGATGGTGTGGGGATGGTGAGGTAGACCGGGACGTAACACATCGGATCAACGCAGGATGGATGAAATGGAGACAGATCACGGGAACAACTTGTGACCCACGGATGCCCCTCAAGTTGAAGGGTAAAATCTACAAGTCCGTGATAAGGCCTGTCATACTGTATGGATCAGAATGTTGGACTGTGAAAAAGACGGATGAAAAAAGATTGCATGTAGCGGAGATGAGAATGTTAAGATGGATGTGTGGTGTGACGAGAATGGATAAAGTGAGAAATTAATATATTAGGGGAAGTTTGAAAGTGGCGCCAGTGACTGAAAAGTTGAAAGGGAATCGTTCGTCTTGGTATGGTCATGTGAAGAGGAGGGATGAAACGCATGTTACTAAAAGAGTTATGAGTTTACATGTGGATGGATGGAGAGGGAGAGGGAGACCAAAGAAAAGATGGATGGATTGTGTGAAGAGTGATATGAAAGAAAAGGAAGTTAGCATGACGAGTAACAGGGCAGAGTGGAAGAAAAAAACGTGTTGCGCCGACCCCAAATAACACGGGATAAGGGCAGGAAGATGATGATGACTTGATCGCTATTAGGGTTCTGTAGTCACTGTCTGTCTGTCTGTCCGTCTGTCCGCGGATAATCTCAGTGACCGTTAGCACTAGAAAGCTGAAATTTGGTACCAATAAGTATGACAATCACGCCGACAAAGTGGTAAAATAAAAAGTGGAAAAAATACACGTAAGATGGGGAGTGATTTTTTTTTTCGTTTCAACCCTAACGTGTATAGTTATTTAAAAATGAATAGAGGCTTACTTAAATCATTTTTTGATAATGTTAATATTCTCGGAAATAATAGCTTCAAAAGAAAAAAAAAATTGTCGGACTGGAAAAAATGTGTCCCCACATTTTTTTTGACGCTTGATCAACAGGCCAGTCAAAATGGGCATAACTTTATTTACAGAAAATTGAACCAGACTTTCGGCAAATGCGGTCGTCCCCGCGTTGGTTGGCAAATAGATCCCTTCGGACATGCGAGGGAGTTCGCCTCTCTGCTGGCTATGATGGGGTTCGATGGCCTGTTCCTGGGCAGGATCGACTACCAGGACAAGAGGGCCAGGTTCACGAATAAGAACATGGAGATGGTCTGGCGAGGTGATGATGTTCTTGGTGAGTAAGATAGGCACTTCAGAAATTTTTTTTTTTCGGCAGGAGTGTGGAATCCTCGTGGACGCCCAGGCTGCCTCTTCAGATGAGTCAGTCTGGGCAGTGTCAGACTCCTACTGACTAAAATCACACTTCTGCCTTACATTTAACCACGGACATGACGTCCGTGCCCTACATCCGTCCTTGCCCTACATCCGTCCGTGCCCTACTTCCGTCCGTTCCCTAAATCCATCCATGCCCTACTTCCTTCCATGCTCTACTTCCGTCCATGCCCTACTTCCGTCCGTGCCCTACTTCCGTCCGTGCCCTAATTCCGTCCGTGCCCTAGTTCCGTCCTTGCCCTACATCCATCCGTTCCCTACTTCCTTCCATGCTCTACTTCCGTCCGTGCCCTAATTCCGTCCGTGCCCTAGTTCCGTCCTTGCCCTACATCCATCCGTTCCCTACTTCCTTCCATGCTCTACTTCCGTCCATGCTCTACTTCCGTCCGTGCCCTACTTCCGTCCGTGCCCTAATTCCGTCCGTGCCCTAGTTCCGTCCTTGCCCTACATCCATCCGTTCCCTACTTCCTTCCATGCTCTACTTCCGTCCATGCCCTACTTCCGTCCGTGCCCTACTTCCGTCCGTGCCCTAATTCCGTCCGTGCCCTAGTTCCGTCCTTGCCCTACATCCATCCGTTCCCTACTTCCTTCCATGCTCTACTTCCGTCCATGCTCTACTTCCGTCCGTGCCTTACTTCTGTCCGTGCCCTAATTCCGTCCGTGCCCTAGTTCCGTCCTTGCCCTACATCCATCCGTTCCCTACTTCCTTCCATGCTCTACTTCCGTCCATGCCCTACTTCCGTCCGTGCCCTACTTCCGTCCGTGCCCTAATTCCGTCCGTGCCCTAGTTCCGTCCTTGCCCTACATCCATCCGTTCCCTACTTCCTTCCATGCTCTACTTCCGTCCATGCTCTACTTCCGTCCGTGCCCTACTTCCGTCCGTGCCCTAATTCCGTCCGTGCCCTAGTTCCGTCCTTGCCCTACATCCATCCGTTCCCGACATCCGTCCATGCCCTACTTCCGTCCTTGCCCTACTTCCGTCCGTGCCATACTTTAGATAGTGGTCCCGGGTGTAGGTGTCTTATGAATGTAAGTTTACATATTTGTGAACGCACTCATGATTCAGCAGCAATTCCTAGTTTGGAGAAATGTTTTTTTAGGGTTCCGTACCTCAAAAGGAAAAAAAGGAACCCATAAAGGATCACTTTTTTGTCCGTCCGTCCGTCGGTCTGTCCAGACCCTTTATCTCAGAACGCGTGGAGGTATTGAGTTGAAATTAAAACCATATACTCAAGCCTGCTGCTGCTTGTCTATTGAAGCTGTAAAAAAAAATCAAACTTCTTAGTTAACGAAAAAAAAAAGATACGGCCGTTTATGTCGCAAAAATCGCATATTTCGACACTCTCGAGGAAATCAAAATTCATAGGGTACTTCCTGTTGACCTAGAATCCTGAAATTTTACACAAAACAATTTCTTATAGCACAAGTATAGGAAAAAGTCTGAAAACTGTAAATTTGTAGTTACGTCACAAAAAAAGATCTTGTTTTTGTTGGTTCGGAAAAATCTTCGTAACTTAGTTAGGGAATTGAACTGTATTTATAGGTAAGTTTGTACGGAACCCTCAGCGCGTGAGTCCGACTCGCACTTGCCCGACTTTTTATAGCCTTTGGTGTCTCACTGTTGGGCAAAGGCTCCCATTTTCTCCTTCCAAACCTAGAGAATTAATTTAAATATCATTTATTATTTTTTATTGCAGGTAAATCATCCGACATATTTACTGGGGTTCTACACAACACATACTCTCCGCCTCCCGGCTTTTGTTTTGATGTTCTATGTTCCGATGAACCTATAATTGATGACCCGAGCTCGCCTTTGTACAATGTTGAAAGCAAGGTAAGAAATTATTTGTTTAAACAGGTATTAGCACTCTGCCAGTGACTACATTCGCGTGAATGTTTTCATAGTGACTACATTCGCGAGAATGTTTTTATACAAACTTGAACACCCCTTAAACTATATTTTGAGGGTAGTTTTGAAAAACTAATAATAATGGCAGTCTTTATTATTAATTTTGATTAGAATTTGTGCCAAGTTTCAAGTTTGTTAACTCAAGAAATAAGAATTCTCCATACAATCTTTAAAACCCTTAAAAACAAATAATGACAAACTTTATTATCTACTTGGGTTACTATTTGTGCTAACTTTGAATGAATGGAATGATATTTTGCATACAGATACCGGCACGGATCTTGAGCGCTGACTTCTACAGTTTTATTTGCGCAGACGCACGCAGAAGTGAAATATCGGGGCTTTTTAGTGGTATAAAAAAGACGCGGGAGCGGGGAGTACAAACCTTGTACAGTGATTGGCTCGCCGACGTGTATGATGCGCAAAGCACCCCGCTTTTTCGCCAAGCGCTCAAGATTCGTGCCGCTGTCTGTACAAACAACCCTCACCCTTATCGGTTGAATTTCCTAAAACCCTTTAGGTGAGTACACCTAAGCCATAAAAGGAAGCCTTTTGCAAAATGTCATTTTTCTAGTCCCAGTAGTTTTGGCTGTGTGTTGATATGTCAGTCAGTCAGTTTCTCCTTTTTAGGGTTCCGTACCTCAAAAGGACAAAATTGAACCTTTATAGGATCACTTTGTTGTCCGTCTGTCTGGCGATGTGTCTGTCTGTCAAGAGGAGGTATCGAGGTGAAATTAAAACCAAATACTCAAATCTGCGGACCCTTGAAACTGTGAAAAATCAAACTTCTAAGTTAACGAATAAAAAAAGATACGGTCGTTTATGTCGCAAAATGCGTATATTTCAACATTCTCAAGGGAATCAAAATTTATAGGACACTTCCCGTTGCCCCAGAATCCTGAAATTTGGCATAAAGCAAGGTCTTATAGCACAGGTATAGGAATAAATCTGAAATTAGTAAATTGCTTGTTACCTACATCAAAAATAAAGTTTTTCTTTTTGTAATTCGGAAAGGTAATTTGTAACTCAATTCGGGAAATAAACAGTTTTCATAGGTAAGTTTGTACGGAACCATCAGTGCGCGAGTGCGACTCACACTTTGCCTAAATTTTAATTTTCTGTCTCTCACTCTCACAGGCAGCGCCCAGTGTGCAAAGTAAAGAGTGTTCCTGTGTTCCAATTCTTCCAAATGATGCATTTAGGAACACCAGTCGGATTAGTAAAAAAAAAAAATAGGTAAAATTAGCTAAATGCCCACTCTATCGGAAAAGACGTCAAAATAAAACTCAAAAGTTAATATTTTCTAGGTAGACAATTTCATCGCAATATCTCGAATCATGTCAGAGAAATATCGCTCGAACAATATACTAGTCACCATGGGCGATGATTTCAACTACCAAGACGCTGGAATGTGGTTCTCAAATCTTGATAAACTTATTGAGTAAGTGAGCTTGAGTGTGTGCACTTTATTGGGCTGTGTGTGCTTGTGAATGTGTGTGCATTTGATGTGTGTGTGCTCTTCTAACATGCTTCGACTTTTGGTATTTAATCTGTGAATGCTAATATACAATATTAGTTTTAGTATATGCGGAACCTGAAACACGTGTCTAGTATTTTTATGTAAAGAATCTATGTACAAAATTTCATAACTGTATCATGAAAAATTACAAAGTTATAAACCTAGTGAAACCCGGGGCCCTGGGACGAAGGCAAGGAAGGAACAGGAGTGGGTTTTTGTCAGTACAAGTCTGACAGTATCTCCCGCGCCGCCCAAGAGCGCGATTTGTCATAAGATATATCATATCGTTTTATTTGTCACAATGCAGGTACAAAGTTTAGAATAGGTGTTAAATAATAATATTAGTGCTCTGCATTCTACTCGCAAGCATATAAATATAATACATTTAAATTATAAATGTCGGTAAATATAATTAAAATGTCAGCTTATAAATAAAATAAAAGTAGTAAACGATGTCAAAAATTAAAAAAGAATCATCAACAGCAAACCTAATTATCCTCCATAAATTCAGTCGTAGAGTAATAATATTTGTCATAAGATGAATTACCTATCAAATAAAACAGTTATAAGCTTGTAATGTTACCTTGTTGTCCGCACAAATACGTGGTCACCGGGTCACTCAGACGACTGAAAGATGGTTTTGCTCCCGCACCAAAATCAAGATCAAAATTTATTGCTAAACAAGCGTGTCTTCGATATAGTCTTTAACTTTATAATACGCTTTTTTGTTTAAGACACGCTTAATATGACTTTTGAATTTTCCTTTGCTAAGTACCTAGTTTTGCGCTGGTGACTATTGCCCGCTATGACCTGCCGTGTCCTGTGTTGTACTTAGTGTCAGTGGTGTCCAATCTGTGACCTTTTATAAATATTTAAAATCTAACATGGTGTAAAAATAATTGGAATCGATTCAGTTAGTGAATCTGAACAAGCTATATTCAGGTTTCGCATATAATATTAAAAATAATGTTGTATATTTGTAACTAAACGTAACTAGCACTTTGCAATCGACTTCGTTCGCAAAAACACTTTAATAAAATCTTTAACACACCGTCAACCGTATTTTGAGGGTAGTTTTGAAAATCTAATAATGACAGTCTTTATTATGCACTAGCTTCTGTCCGCGGCTTCGCTCCCGTCAACTGACTACTAATAATACTAGTAATACTAATAACATTCCACAACTATCACACAACGCCGTCTAGTCCCAAGCTAAGCAGAGCTTGTGTTATGAGTACTAGACAACTGATAAACATACTTATATATTTCTAAATCCATACATATATAGATAAATTACACCCAGACACAGAACAAATGATCGTGCTCATGACACAAACATTTGTGTGGATGGGAATCGAACCCACGAACTCCGGCATAGCAGTCAGGGCCACTAACCACTAGACCAACTGGCTAGTCATACTAGTCACTATATTCTACTCTACCCTACTTTACTATACTCTACCCTACTCTACAGGATATTAATTTAATATACCATTAAACACATCAACCGATCAACTTCAAAATTTCAAATTGTCAAATTTTAAACATACTTAACCATAGATAACACGTTTAGCTGTCAGTAGCGTTTCGTTATTCCATGTCAGTTGTGTTTTGTTATACTATGTTTTATGTCACGTTCCACGGGAACAGGATAAAAATATTATGTCCGTCTCCTGGTTCTAAGCTACCTGCATAGCATAGTCGGCCTTATAATGTTCCCTCTGTTGGGACTCAGGCTAGAGAGGAGCTAGGAGAGGGTATGGGCCGTAATCCACCACGGGGGCCCAGTGTGGGTTGGTGGATGTCACATGTCTTGGAATTTTTGGTTCTAGGACATGCCGGTTTCCTCACGATGTTTTCCGTCACCGTTTTGAGAGCAATGGTGATTTATTTTTATTTTTTTTTTTGTGATGAAATAAATTACACAAAATAATGCGCCTGGCTGGGTTTGAACCCGCAACCTTCAACTCGTAAGTCGGGGCCGTTACCACTCGGCCACCACTGCTCTCTACCTAAGCTACCTTACCCATCAATTTTCAGCCAAATCGGTTCAGCCGTTCTTGAGTTATAAATAGTGTAACTAACACGACTTTCTTTTATATATATTTTAATTAGAATATATTCCAAGTTTCAAGTTTATTCACCAAAGGAATAAGATTCTCTCATTCAACTTTTAACACCCCTTAAATCATTTTATAGGGGTAGTTTTTAAAAACGAATAATGTATTTTTTTTTATTTATTTGGGTTACAATTTATGCGAGGTTTCAAGTATAATATTTTGCATACAACCAATTTCTCTCTTTCCACCCTCTTAAAAGTTGAATATTCAAAAACCCCTTCTTAGTGCTCGCCTACATCATAAAAGGAAACCTTGTGCAAAATTTCATGTTCCTAGTCCCAGTAGTTTCGACTGTGCGTTGATTTGTCAGTCAGTCAGTTTTTTCTTTTACGCGTATATATATACAGGGTGTCTTTGACATCGACGTACAAACGAATACCACAGATCTAGTACATCATTCTGGACTGTTTTATACAGTACGGTGATTTTATACAGTTTAAATTTAAAAAAACGTATTTTTTTTTAAATTACGAAAAATCTGACGAAAAATTCCACCAATGGGTGTTTTTTTGGGCGGGAAAATCATCTAATGACAAATCCCGCTCTTGGGCGGGAGATAGTGTCAGAGTTTTACTGACTAAAAACCCACTCCTGTTCCTTCGTTGCCTTCGTCCCAGGGCCCCGGGTTTCGTTTTCACACTACCCATGGACCAAAAGGGGGTCTAGAATTATGAACTGGTTCCATGGTATTCGTTTGTGCGTCGATGTCAAATACACCCTGTATATAATTACCCCGCGATTAGAATATATACAACGGTACGAAATTAGCTATCCCATCGACGCACAGAAAGAAGATCATATATATTAAAATATTGTATTCTTTCTTGTTAAAGATAAACACATTTCTGGACATCTGTGCGAACATTTCAAAGGTGTACAGGTCGAACAATATTCTGATTACAATGGGAGAGGATTTCCACTACCAGGAAGCTGCCATGTGGTTTAAGAACTTAGATAAACTAATTGAGTGAGTCTGCATGTTTGTATGTGCATGTTTAGTTAGACTATGTGACAAGCGATTAAAATGTCTGCCGATTAAACAGACTTCTTAATTTCATTATTCGCCTCTAAAAATCTACTTTGCCTTGTAAGTTACTAAGTCAGCCACAATTGACGAGCGTCTGATTTGCCGAAAGTCGGTTTCTCCAAACAAACTTTGAAGCCTTTTGGGGGTTTTTTTTATGTGGAAATCATTCAATGACTTCTCCCGTCCTAGGGCGGAGCAGGATGACATGTCAGACTTTAACTGACTAAAATCCACTCCTATGTTCTTTCTTTGCCTTGCGTTCCAGGGGTCCGGGTTTTCCTTTCAGAAGCGAACCCATGGCCCCAGTAGGCTTCGGCCCTGCTAGGCTACCCTAAAGTTTTGCTGACATCTCCTTGAGGCGCTGGTACACTATGCGCCGTCGACGATACGGGATTCCCTTTGGGGAGAATTTCTGTTGAAAATCCTCTCTTAGTGCTCGCCTACACCATAAAAGGAA
This sequence comes from Mythimna vitellina, assembly GCA_949316375.1. Classification (NCBI taxonomy): domain Eukaryota; kingdom Metazoa; phylum Arthropoda; class Insecta; order Lepidoptera; family Noctuidae; genus Mythimna; species Mythimna vitellina. The sequence continues at coordinate 2,731,323 of OX438714.1, read as the reverse complement.
ACCTTGTGCAAAATTTCACGCTCCTAGTCCCAGTAGTTTCGGCTCTGCGTTTATATGTCAGTCAGTCAGTTTCTCCTTTTATATATATAGATTAGCTGACCCGGCGAACTTCGTACCGCCTAATAGTAAGGATAACGCCATCTACTGGCATTACCAGAACAGCATAATTCATTTTATATTGACATTTTAATTAGAGATGGCGTTGTAATAGGATTATTTTAATTTGTTCTCTGGATTATCACGAATATTTCAGGACTAAAATAAACCAAATCAATCCTGCCGTTCAGTTCTAGCGAGATTTACGAACAGCTATTTATTATATATATATATATAGAAGATAGATTTTGCATTTTTTTGTAAACTTAAGTTTGAATGAAGATTATTTATTACATTTTGAAAATGAAAAAACGTGTTTTCATGTTTTGCACGCGCATGATATGCTTGCTTTTCTTTAGCAGCGCCATTAAAAAAAAAATGCATGTGCCAAAAAACTGGACTATTAGACAAATCGCTCAATTTGGTCTTTATCTTAAAAATGTGTCGCCTTTTTATAGTTTCTCAAGATTTGTATACCACAAGCCAGCATTTGAAAAAAATCTTGTTTTTTGAAAATGAAATCATCATATAACTTTTCCCGCTCTGGGTGAAGCGAGAGAGCTTGTCAGATTTTTATTGACTAAAACTTGTTTACCTTCAGTTGCCCTTTCCGTTCCGGGGCCACGGTAACTCTTTTGAACATTCCCACAGCCAGAAGGCATCGACGCTTAGGCCCCGTCCAATCGTTTAAAAATACTTGGAAATATTTTTTTATTAGAGATATATATATACATACATACAGATATAACTGTCTATCACAGTTCATGAGATACAGCCTGGTGACAGACGGACGGACGGATAGCGGAGTCTTAATAATAGAATCCCGTTTTACCTTTTGGGCACGGAACACTAAAAAGCAATAAAATATTTTTTTAAGTGGGGCTCCCATCCAACTAACGTGTTTTTTTTAACATTATATAATATAGTGTATAATCTTGTATACATGGTACGGAACCTTCGTGTGCGCTCTCACAACCTCTTCGAAAAATATAGAACGTGATGTTTCCGACATTTATTTGCAGATTGCAGTGTTTTTAGATTACGTAAAGAATCAAGCGAGGTACTATAGGAGTAATAATGTTATTATCACAATGGGCGGGGACTTCACCTACCAAGATGCAGCCATGTGGTATATAAATCTTGATAAATTGATTCAGTAAGTATTTTTTGTACTTGGTTTTATGGTATACCATCCCTCCTTTTGTCACTCTTTAGGGTCCATACATTTGTTACGTCACCTTTTTAGGGTTCCGTACCTCAAAAGGAAAAAACGGAACCCTTATAGGATCACTTTGTTGTCTGTCTGTCTGTCAAGACCATTTAACTCGGGAGCGCATGGAAGTATCGAGTTGAAATTAAAACCATATACTCAGATCTGCAGACTCTTGAAGCTGTAAAAAATCAAGCTTGTAAGTTAACGAGAAAAAAATATACTTCAGTTTATGTGACACAAAACACATTTTGACACTCTCTAGGAAATCAAAATTCATAGGGCACTTCCCGTTGACCCAGAATCCTGAAATGTGGCGTAAAGCAAGGTCTTATAGCACAAGTATAGGAATAAATCCGAAAACTGTAAATTTGTTGTTGAGTCACAATTTTTTTTTTTGCTATTCGGAAAAATCTTCCGAGACTCCATTCCGGAATTAAACTATTTACATAGATAAATTTGTACGGAACCCTCAGGGTGCAAGTCCGACTCGCACTTGCCCAGGGCCTCAAGTCTGCTATTACAATAGTGTCAGAATAGTCTATCATTGACTTCATAATTGTTGATTTTGACCAAGTTTGGTAATCTACTAATATAGTGGCGTCATTATGACTTTTCAATGGTCAACCACTGACACTCCATTGAAAGAAATGGCATAGAATGATAATCTCGTACATAATGACAAATGAATATTTGACGTATACGGGTAACTGCCAAAATTTTGATAGTTCCTTTGATCCTATTAGATGATACTATTAGAACGTCACTGTGCAGTCATGGCTTTTAATTCGTTTCGAGACAGCTCGATATTGTCATTCTACCACAAGATCATTGACCGATCAATGAACGACCATTATGAATTATAAAATACGAACTTTTAGCAAAATGTCAATGGAATCGTATTGGAATGATAAATTTATAAAAATAGCAGACTTGGGCCCCTGTTTTTTTTTTCTTGAGCTGGCTAATTATTTAAGAGTTAAGCTTTATTTTATTTTATTTATTTTAGGGTCAATAAATAGTTACAATTCACATTTTACAATATTGCAGCATTCAATGCCGCTAAATAAATGATTTTAGCACTTAGATATTATATAGATTTTGAAATATGACGTCACGAAATTTTGCACGGTTAACCTTTTGTCACTTCGTCAAACCCCACTTTTTGAGGTGAGAAATCATCAAATGACTTGGGTGACTAGGGTGGGGCGAGAGGACGTAACTTACCGACTAAAACCCATCTTTGTCCTTCAGTTGCCTCTCCCTGCTCCCTTTAATTGTGATAATTTACGAATAACCCCTTAGGTGGCAGCGGGGTTATACTGACTCATCTGGGTGCGTGTCACGTTTATTTACTAAACTATATCAAACTATATTTATACTGGAACACAAACCCTTTTTACTGTCCGTTCAACCGATTTTGACTTCTATTCCGTAGGGATAAGGATGGCATTAAAAGCAAAAAAGTGGTTACAATACCAACTATTTAATGCAGCTGCCATTTATCATGCCACTAAGGCAATAAATGTCAAATTCGGTTGAACGGACAGTAAAAATGGTTTGTTTCAATGTCTAATTTTGTTTTTGATGGAGAATAGTTTATCAATAAACTAGCTGACCCGGCGCACTTCGTACCGCCTAATATTAAGGACAACGCCATCTACTGGCATTACCAGAACAGCATAATTCATTTTATAATGACATTTTAATTAGAGATGGCGTTGTAGCTATGGCCGTATGGGTGGTGTGATGAACTTTGACGATAAAATATCACGTCGGAATTCTCTTTCTTATTAGCAGCTTTGAAGCTTTATAACTTCGTTGTTGATGAAGATATTAAAAATATATATATTTATATACTAGCTTTTGCCCGCGACTTCGTCCGCGTAGAAGTCGAAAACGGTTTTATTAGGTTTTTTGAGATACGAAAATATGAAATATTATTTATTATCTTCGTCGAGTGTGTCCATTGAATTGTATGGCGAGCGATATTGTATCTTAAGATAAAATATTATAGTATCTTAGCCGTGTGCAGCGCCCCTTAGTGAACTACACTGCAGGTGACGTAACCTACGACAAACTTATTATTTGCGGTTGGTACAATAATCAGGTTTAGGGATCGAGCCGCAAAATAAAGTTTGTTTTTTATTGTAAATACTTTTCCGGGATAAAAAGTATCCAGTGTGGTGCCCAGGATATTAAAGAATAATTGTACCAAGTTTCATCGTAATCGAACCGGTAGTTTTTGCGTGATGCCTGAACAAACAGACAGACAAAATTTTTTTAATCCCGTTTTTGGGTTCGGTGTCGGTCTAGTAACTTCTATTACTGCCATTTATTTTTTAATATTTTCAATGTACAGAATTTTCACTTCTACAGATTTATTATAAGTATAGATTTGTTTGTTAAAGTTAAAAATGACCAAATAAAAATTGCATGTACCTATTGGTATCAAAGGAGTATGTATGTACCGCTTGTCGCTTTTAATTCCCGTTTTTTTGTAAACTAATTTGCATGTGTGTGTTTGCATGTATTACTAACAATTTATGTGAATGATAATTGTATAAAAATCTCTCCGAACGCCTTGTTGACAAAATCGCGAGACCCAAGGGCTGGCTTTTACCTTGGACAGAGGATAAGCATCGGTCCAGCTGTGAACGTCTACAGGGTGAAATGATGATGAAGTTTTTTTTTCAAACATAATACACCACTATTTTTTAAGTAGTACATAAAAAAAAATGGGGCTCTATCCGTACCCGTTATTAATCATATTTGTGTAGTCAAAAGTAAAAAAACTAAATCCCAAAATGGACAACAAAACTTTGTCGTAATTGGCTGGCCTGTTGGTCTAGTGGTTAGTGGCCCTGACTGCTATGCCGTAGGTCGTGGGTTCGATTCCCACCCAGGACAAATGTTTGCATGATGAGCACAATCATTTGTTCTGTGTCTCGTTGTAATTTATCTATAATATGTATGTATTTAGAAACATATATGTATGTTTATCAGTTGTCTAGTACTCATAACATAAGCTCTGCTTAGCTTGCAACTAGATGGCGTTGTGTGGATATTATTATTTATTTAATTGGTAAATTCTTAATTGAATCAATCAGTGTTTTTTGATTTTGATCACCATTCATTCATAATCAATAGCCTGTACAATATTTCCATAAATTGAGTGCATTTTGTGATATAAACAAACGCTAATAACTTTGCTGTTTATGAATATTATTTATTGAGACTTTACTTAAATAATAACAAGACCTTTTCTAATAAGCCCTTTAAATATTTGTACTAATTAAAAATTTGTGGTGTTAATAGAACGTAGCACGAATTTAAAATTTTAAAATTTACACAACACAATTAAATAAATAATATGAAAGAAACTCGTGACTAATTTCGTGAATGATACAGTATATTTAATTTTTAGGGTTCCTTACGCAATGGTAAAACGGGGCCCTATTACGAAGACTCGGCTATCTGTCCTTCTGTCTGTCTGTACGTCTGTTACCAGGCTGTATATCATGAACCCTAATAGTTAGACAGTTGAAATGTTCACAGATGATGCATTTCTGTTGCCGCTATAACAACAAATACTAAAAAACAGAATAAAATATATATTTAAGGAGGCTTCCATACAACAAACGAGATTTTTTTTGCCGTTTTTTTAATACGGACGGTACGGAATCCTTCGTGCGCGAGTCCGATTGCCACTTGGCCGGTTTTTTACTTGTTTTAATGTTGTTTTTTGTTATTTTCAGATATGCTAACTTAAAAGCAGCTAAGGATGGTTTGAATGTGACGTTATTTTATTCAACGCCGAATTGTTATCTGAAGTCCATTAAAGATGCTAAGTGAGTATCATTTTAACACACATCTAATGTTATACAAAGCACAGGTACTATAGTGTGGAGTAGGTACTGCAGCTGCATATGAGCTGGTGCTGCTAAATGTCACCTAGCAGCTTTGGACTCAGTGGAAAGGCGTGCGAAGAGGCTAATTGGGGACCCAGATTTGGTTAAGTCCAATCTGCAAAGCCTGGAGTACAGGCGCAAGGTAGCCAGCCTATCGGTATTATACTATATATATACTGTATTATAATTAAAGGTCTTCAAGGCTAGGGTGAATAGGTAATAGGTTCTTAAAAAACTAGTGTGCTTCACCATCAACGATTGAATCACTGCTTACCATCAGGTGGGATTGCAGTTAAGCACTATTTTATGTCATTAAAAATAACTTAAGATATTTTATGGTTATCATATTCTAAACTATATATGGAACGCGGGGATCGTTCGGTCCGTGGCCCTTTATGGCGCGCCGGTGCGGGCGCCGGGGCTGCGGAAGCAGCCGGCGGCCCGGCTGAACGCGTGCCAGAGGGTCATGGCCATACGGACGGTGCGAGGATACTCCGGTATCCTCGCACCGATTTCCCGCGAAGCCGCGAGCCTCCTTGCTGGCCAGTCACCATGGGAGCTGGAGGCAACAATCCTTGCACTCATGCACGAACGGCGCATGGAGATGCAACGCCGGGGCGAAACTCCACTGCCGCGACAAGTCGCAGCATGGCGGACAGAGCTCCGGCGAGTTCTCAAGGAGAAATGGCGACAGCGACTGTCGCGACCCAGTGCTGGGCACGCCACAATTATGGCGGTAAGTCCCCTCTTTGAGGCGTGGTTGGAAAGACCTCACGGCGTCCTCACATTCCGCATGACGCAGGTCCTCACCGGACACGGTAAGTTCGGGAGGTTCCTGCACCGGATTCGTGCGGAAACGACGCCCGGGTGTCGCCACTGTGTGGCCCACCCGGAGGACACGGTAGAGCACACGGTGGAGGTGTGCCCCGCTTGGGCAGAGCAACGCCGTGTCCTCGTGGGGGCAATCGGCGGCGGCGATCTCTCGCGCCGGGCCTTGGTTCAGGCCATGCTCCGGAGCGAGGAGGAGTGGCAGGCGGAGACCGTCCGGTAACCGTCCGAACCGAGCCCAAGTCGTCGACACCGCGTACTGTTCCACGCGCGCCTCAAAGAGATATCAGCAAATCGTAGGGGGCCCAGCAGGGTCGAAGCCTACTGGGGCCACGGGTAGTGTGAAAGCGGAACCCGGGGCCCTGGGACAAAGGCAACGAAGGAACAGGAGTGGGTTTTTAGTCAGTAAGAGTCTGACACTATCTCCCGCTCTGCCCAAGAGCGGGATTTGTCATAAGTTGTTTTTCCCACCCAATAAAAAAAAAGCGTAGTTAGGATATTTACATTATTTTTTGTGGAGACAAGCGTTTGTCTGTAAAAAAGAAGAAAAACCAACATAATTATTGTAAACTCTGATTTTTATTCAAAGAAAAGTACTCCTAAAAATAAACATATTGATACTTCCAATGGATAAGGTCTGTATTATTATTTCATAGTACATCCAGCGTCTTCGACTGATTATTGATTACATAATGACATTGGTTAAAAGAATTTTCACAAATTACTTATAATTAACAATTAAACGCTTTTTGTGTTAAGAGCGGGGATGTCATTAGGATGATTTTCCCACCCAATAAAAAAAAAAAAAAAAAACTATATGGAAAAGGTTTTTTTTTAAGTTTGAAAATCATCATAAGACCAATCCCGCTTTTGGGCGGAGTGGGAGAAGTGTCAGACTTTTACTGACTAAAAATCCACTCCTGTTCCTTCTTTGCCTTCGTGCCCGGGCCCCGGGTTTCACTTTCAGACTACTCGTGGCCCCACTAGGCTTCGACCCTGCTGGATCCCTTCAGTTGCTGACATCTCTTTCAGGCGCGCGTGAAACACTACGCTCCGTCGACTACTTGGGCTCGGTTCGGACGGTTACCGGACGGTCACGGGCGAGCAATGGGTGGCTCGCCGTCTGCAAGCCCGCGCTTACTGTGGCCGGAAATCGGGATCAGAATCCCGGCTTTGGTGAATTTCTGAAAATCCTTTCTTAGCGGATGTCTACATCCTATAAGGAACCTACCTGCCAAATTTTAAGTTTGTAGGTGTTATAGTTTCTGAGATTTCGTGATTAATCAGTGAGTGGTATTTCGCTTTTAAATATATAGACTAGCTTTTGCCCGCGGCTTCGCTCCCGTCTACTGATTACTCTACCCTACTCCAACCTATTCCACCTTACTCCACCCTGCTTCATTCAAGGAGAGAACTGGTCCTTGATCATATGTTTAAAAGACGGTAAAGTTTATACTTGTCTCACCGACACGGGTGAGGCATTCCACCGTAACCACTTCTGATATTATTTTCCTCCTCAACCACCTCCGATATTCATCATCATCATCATCATTTCAGCCGATAGACGTCCACTATTGGACATAGGCCTCCCCCAAACGTCGCCACAAAGATCGGTCATGTGCGTCTCGCATCCATCAGATTCCCGCAACCTTTATCAGATCATCGGTCCACCTTGTAAGAGGCCTTCGAACGTTACGACTTCCGGTACGCTGTCGCCACTCAAGAACTTTTTGGCCCCAACGGCCATCTGTTCTGCGAGCAATGTGTCCTGCCCATTACCACTTAAGTTTGGCGATTCTTCGTGCTATGTCGGCAACATTGGTTCTCCTGCGGATATCTTCATTTCTGATTCTGACCTCCTTCCTCCGATATTAACCTTATACTAAACATTGTTTTCAGCCCGACTTTGCCCACCAAATACGACGACTTCTTCCCGTACGCCAGCGACTCCACAGCCTACTGGACTGGCTACTTTACTTCTAGACCTACCACCAAGTTCTTTGAAAGAGAAGGGAACAATTACTTACAGGTGTGTTCAATTAGAGATTTTTTATACCATCTGCTCGATAATGCCCTTTTATATGTCACTAGCTGACCCGGCAAACGTTGTTTTGCTATGTATATAAATGTTTTTTAATCTAAAATTGAAAAAAATAATTTAGGATTGGATTACCCTTAACATTTAGAGGGATAAAAAATAGATGTTGTCCGATTCACAGACCTACCCAATATGCACACAAAATTTCATGAGAATCGGGAAAGCCGTTTCGGAGGAGTTTAACCACAAACACAGCGACACGAGAATTTTTTATATTAGAAGATATAACCGTCACTTAAAGCAAGTCATTCTGTCCCTAGGGAGATAATGTACTATGGGCGATCCCTAGGAAATAATGATATTTGAATTTAGAACGTCAAAAAACATTATTTTGAAAAAAAAAAAACATTAAGTAAATAAAAAAAGTTTATTCATAAATCAATCAAACTGGCCACTAATAGAAAATAAATTGAAATGTTACCACATTTTATTCTACTATTGATGACAAATAGTAGATTATGTTACTAAGGCATAAAGGAGTGTCTCTAACATGCGGGTGGCATGTTGGATTCCGCAACGAAACGAAGGTTGCTAAGTTTTAAACCCGAACGCCAGTGAGAGATTTATGTAATTAACTCCCGAGCACTGCGACGGAGTTAATATAGAAACCTGAGTGAAGTCAGGAACTTAAGCCGCCTAAGACAAAGACAGCTTTATCTCCGTGTTGGATACTTTACTTTTTACACCTTCTGTGAGATAATTAAAAGAAAATTTATTAAAACAAATGAAATAAAAAGAAATAAAAGTATATTTACAAGTGAATCTTAACTCACTCAACATGTTTTGATATCTATATATGTATATAAAAGAAAGTCGTGTTAGTTACACTATTTATAACTCAAGAACTGCTCAACCGATTTTGCTGAAAATTGGTGGGGAGGTAGTTCAGAACCGACGGACGGACATAGGATACATTTTATCGAGTAGGGTAGATTAGTGTAGAGTAGAGTAGAGTAGGGTAGAGTAGGGTAGAGTAGGGTAGAGTAGGGTAGAGTAGGGTAGAGTAGGGTAGAGTAGGGTAGAGTAGGGTAGAGTAGGGTAGAGTAGGGTAGAGTAGGGTAGAGTAGGGTAGAGTAGGGTAGAGTAGGGTAGAGTAGGGTAGAGTAGGGTAGAGTAGGGTAGAGTAGGGTAGAGTAGGGTAGAGTAGGGTAGAGTAGGGTAGAGTAGGGTAGAGTAGGGTAGAGTAGGGTAGAGTAGGGTAGAGTAGGGTAGAGTAGGGTAGAGTAGGGTAGAGTAGGGTAGAGTAGGATAGAGTAGGGTAGAGTAGGGTAGAGTTGGGTAGAGTTGGGTAGAGTAGGGTAGACTAGGGTAGACTAGGGTAGAGTAGGGTAGAGTAGTAGAATATAGACGGGAGCGAAGCCGCGGGCAAAAGCTAGTTTGAAATAAACAAAATTCACTACGAACGCTCCCGCACTTTCATTACTTTTTTTTAGAGACTCGTCAGTAACCACATTTTATTCTATTTACTTTTTCATTTTTTTTTTTAGTGTCCGGTTTGATTTTTGAATAAACTTATTTGATGCATGTACAATGGTTTTTGACGTTCCAAATTAAAATCACATTATTCCCTAGGAATCGCCTATATTACATTATCTCCCTAGGGACAGAATGACTTGCTTTAAGTGATTGTTGTATGACATAAATGGGCATTATTGAGCAGTTGGTGTAAAAACTATATTTTTAAGTAAATAGACCGAAAAATATAGTTTTATCATCAATAACAAAGTGTTGACAATATTTCCAGGTGGTGAAGCAGTTGCAAGTATTGTCAGATTTGGAGCAACACAATCAATTTGTATTGGACGAGCTGAAAAGTGCTATGGGTAAGAAATATCATATATACTATAATATTATATTATTGACTGGCCAATTGGTCTAGTGGTCAGTGGCCCTGACTGCTGTGCCGGAGGTCTTGTGTTCGATTCCCGCCCAGGACAAATGTTTGGGTGATGAGCACGATTATTTGTTCGGTCTCGGAATATTGTATCTATAGTATGTATGTATTTAGAAATATATAAGTATGTTTATCAGTTGTCTAGTACTCATAACACAAGCTCTGCTTAGTTTGGGACTAGACGGCGTTGTGTGAAAGTTGTGGAATATTATCTATATCTTCTATCTATCTATATATATAAAAATGAATAGCTGTTTGTTAGTCGCGCTAAAACTCGAGAACGGCTGGATCGATTTGGTTAATTTTAGTCTTGAAATATTAATAGTCCAGGGAAGTTCTAAATGTAGAGAAAAAATCAGGAAAAAAAAAATCCGAATACAACGCCATCTCTAATTAAAATGTCATTATAAAATGAATTATGCTGTTCTGGTAATTCCAGTAGATGGCGTTATCCTTAGTATTAGGCGGTACGAAGTGCGCCGGGTCAGCTAGTAATATTATGAAGTTGAAGAGTTTGTTTGTTTATCACGTAGAAATATGCTAATCTCAGGGACTTGGGTTTGACTTTATATAACGGGGAAGGCTATGAGGTATATAACATCACGCTATGACTCACAGGAGCGGAGCAGAAACATTTTTTGCATTGCTTTTTTTGACAATATGAGGTAATGGGAGGGTCTGGATGATGAGTCGGATAAAAAAATATATAAACTGTTGACTTAACAGCAGTTTATATATTTTTTTACCCGACTACGGCAAAGCGAAAGGAAGGTTATGATTTTGATAGGCCATATACGTGTGTATGTTCATCTGTTCCCTCATAACTCCTTAACTACTTATCGGAATTCGACGACTAAGGTACCTATCTTTAGAACCGTCTTAATTGTCCGCTGAACATAGGCTACGTGACGTGTCACTAAACTCGATGTGGCGCCGCCTAGCGGACAAAATATATTGTTTAAAAAAAAAGACTCTGTGTCTGGTATCATTTGAAAGGGCTTCACTTATACATTTTCAGAGGTGCCCTCTAAAGGAAAGAGCGTTCAAAAAATTCGATGTCAATAACACCAAAATAGTATTTAAAAATTTAAAAAATCTAAAACCCGACTACAACAAAAATATGACGCTGAAAAGTATGAAACAAGATTTTCAACAAATTTTTTACAACAAATGCACAATAGCAAAAAATATAGTTCTGTGTCTCACGGCTGCACCAAAATAGGTCAACTAGGCAACTAGTGCCTGACGCTGGCTTTCAACTGAACCAACAAAGCATACACCATTATACATGCTAAAGATTCAGTATTCTTACATTATATAGTGTAGCCATAATTAAAGGCTCCCACGGCATGCATTAAACATAAAAGGAGTTATGTACGTTAAACCAACCAATAAAAAAGAAATATAAAAAAATAAATTCTGAATATTTGAATATTTACATGAAAAAAATGGTTTTCATTGAAGACTTATGTTTCGTTCTGTCTCTCCAGGTGTGATGCAGCATCACGACGCCATCACGGGCACGGAGAAGCAGCACGTGACTCATGACTACGAGAGGCTACTGAACCAGGCCATAGACGACGCACTCATTATTGCCAAGCAAGCCTTCAAGTATGTACAATAAAATACTGTAATTATTAAAAATACAAGGCCATGCGGACGGCGAGCAACTGTTTGTGTGTGGCCTAAAAACAGGTGACAGCTGTGTACCGTACGTTAAATCATTAAATATGCGTACGCTACCGGCACTATACATATTAGAAATTAGTATATTCGTTAAAACAAATCCTAACCTTTCTGAAAAAGTTACAATGGTACGAAGTAATTATAAATGTAAAACTGCATTAGTAAAAAAAAGTGTCTTGGGTATGGCACCGCGAATTAATAACAAAATTAAAATTCCAGACTCCAAAAGAATTGTATTTTACGCAATTTAAGAAAAATATGAAATTGTTTCTAATTGATAAATGTATAATACTATTGAAGAATACCTAAATGACGAATTAATATAGAATTACATTTTGTCAATACTAAACAATTTAGACATTTAATTATTGTGACAATTTAATTATTTTGTCATTTTAACTGTTTGAACATTTTAATCAGTTTGACACTTTATTAGTTTGATATTTTAATTGTATTGATATTTAATTGATATGACATTTGAATAGCTTTGCAAATTATTTAAATTAATAATTAGAGTAATATGTAATTGTTTAATTTACTTTTCCAATGTAATACTTTGTAATTTTCAGCGACAATTGCACCCCAAATTGGTACGCCACCAGGCATAACATAGCGCTCTGTTTATTAAAAATAACCTGTATATTTTTACCTATGTTAGCAAAAAAATTATTATTATTATTACAGTCAAAATAAATAATAAGTATATTATTCTTTTCAGTAAAATGACCGTCAAAGACGCAACGAAGCCGCCTCTATTCGACTTTCAAAGATGTCACCTGAACGAATCACGCTGCTACGTGTCCGAAAACAGTGGAAAATTTGTTGTAAGTAGACCCTTTAATAAGAATTCCTTGTTCGCACTTTATTTTTAAACTGAAGAAAAAAAAATAAGGCATTAAATACATTCGTTGAGAATAATCTATGCTCGGCGTCTCCTTGCGTGATCGCATCAGCCCCCCTAGCCAAGTTACAACCGTTTCGTTTCGTCGATCGCCTCGAGTCGGCCACGCCTCTTATTCGTTGGTTCTGACCACGTGACTAAGCGTTGAGATGACTTCATTACAAAGGAATCGGAGGCGTGGCCGACTCGAGGCGATCGACGAAAAGATAATGGAAACGAAACAGTTGTAACTTGGCAAGGGGGGGCGGGGAATGTCGAAATCCGTAGGAGTACCAAGTTAAGGACATAGCTCGAAGAATCGCCAAACTTTAGTGGCAATGGGCAGGGCACATTGCTCGCAAAACAGATGGTCGATGGGGACGAAAGGTTCTGGAGTGGCGACCACGTACTAGAAAACGCAGTGTTGGAAGGCCTCCCACAAGGTGGAGCGATGACCTGGTGAGGGTCGCGGGAATCCGATGGATGCGAGACGCACAGGAGCGTCGTTGTGGTGACGTGCGCGGGGAGGCCGCCGTCCAACAGTGATTTAAGTAAAAAAATTAACCTAGATTAGAAAAATCAAATCTATACTTATAATAAATTTGTAGCAGTGAAAATTCTGTACATTGAAAATATCAAAAAAATAAATGGCAGGGGGTGTTACTAGACCGACACCGAATCCAAAAATGTGATTAAAAAAATTTTTGTCTTTCTGTTTGTTCAGGCATCACGAAAAAACTACAAGTTCGATTACGATGAAACTTGGTATAATTATTCTTTAATATCCTGGGCACAACACTGGGTACTTTTTATCCCGGAAAAGTGTATACAATAAAAAACAAACTTAATCTTGCGGTTCGATTCCTAGACCCGATTACTGTACCAATCGCAAATAATAAGTTTGTCGTAGGTTACGTCACCCGCAGTGGAGTTCGCTAAGGGGCGCTGCACACGGCTAAGATACTATAATATTTTATCATAAGATACGATATCGCTCGCCATACAATTCAATGGACTATCACACACGACGAAGAGAATAAATAATATTTCATATTTTCGTATCTGAAAAAACCATTTTCGACTTCTACGCAGACGAAGTCGCGGGCAAAAGCTAGTCAAAAATAAAATAAGGATGAACTTAAAATGATAGATCTGTAGCGACATCTATGGCGTCACATAAGAACTAATCCTGCATCGCGCAATCAAAATTCTCCGCGCGATTAGAACATATAGAACAGCCCGAAATCATCCATCGGGCAGCTGCCCACCAGACATAACACCCGTCTGGTCGGAGGATCCTCCCTTTTCAACGGAGGTTTGCGGGACTTTACTCTCTGTTCCACCTACCTTCAAAGATCAAATACGAAAAATTTGCATGTATTCAAGCACTATTTTATTATAATTTCAGATCACTATCTACAATCCCTTGGGTTGGTCTGTCAAGGAACCAATCAGAATTCCGGTTGGTGATGGCGCATTTGAAGTGTATGGCTCTGATGGTATGTTTAACTTCAAGATCACACTAAATGTGTATTTATTTATACTCAATAAGCTAAGGGCGGAATTCACCAATAAAACTAATCGCGTTTTAACGTTTGGCTCGCATAATCGTGTTTAGCCGCTGTCACTAGTGTCACTTGTAAAAATACAACAAAAGAAAAATACAGACAAGTGACACTAGTGACAGTGGCTAAACGCGACAATTAGTTTTCTTGGTGAATTCCGCCCTAAGATATATATCTATACTCTAAACGAAGATCAGACATTTCAACAAACATTTTTTACTGTCCGTTCAACCGATTTTGACTTCTATTCCGTAGACATAAAGACGGCATTAAAAGCAAAAAAAGTGATAACAATACCAATTTTAATTTACCGCAGCCGCCATTTATCATAACACCAACGCAATAAAGGTCAAAATTGATTAAAAGACAGTAAAAATGCTGCCTATATCTTTTTTTTTTCTTTCGGGTGGGAAAAACATCCAATGACATCCCCGCTCTTGGGTGGAGCGGGGGACAGTGTCAGAGTTTTACTGTCTAAAAACCCACTCCTGTTCCTTCTCTGTCATTTTTTCGACCCTGCTGGGCCCCTACGGTTGCTGACATCTCCTTGAGGCACGCGTGAAACAGTACGCACCGCCGACGACTTGGGCCCGGTCCGGACGGTCACCAGACGATCGGACGGCGAGTCACCCATTGCTCGCCGTCCGCAAGCCCGCGCCTACGGTGACCGGAAATCGGGATCGGAATCCCGGCGGCGATTGGGGCGCGAGGACCTTTGCCTCACGCGATCCGCCGCCTCCTTTGCTAGCATTACTATGCTGCCTATATCTGTGATCTTATTGCGAATAGAGTATAGGTAGCTGTAGCGACATCTATGGCGTCACATAAGAACTAATCCTGCATCGCGCAATTAAAGTTCTCCGCGCGATTAGAACATATAGAACAGCCCGAAATCACCTGTCGGGCAGCTGCCCACCAGACATAACACCCGTCTGGCCTCCCTTTTCAACGGAGGTTTGCGAGACTTTACACTCTGTTCCAGATACCTCTAAACATTGCGGTTGAACGGACAGTAAAAAAAGTTTGTAAATATTTAATCTTATTCCGAATGCTGTATCGGCATCTCATTAGTAATTACTGGACGGGATAAACTAGAAAAAATAACATAATTTCCATCATTTTTATTTACGAGTATCAAGTTGCTATTATTTTACTTAACCAAGAAACTCTTGTATGTGTAGTCAAAAATAGGCTATTATTCCGAAGGAATTTGAACACCGATGTGATATTCCCTAGGAGGAAGCTTATTTATTACGCTACTCGATCATGATTAAATATGAATTTTTCAGGCCTCCGTTTTTGTAAAAAGCTGAAAAATGATTCAGTAAAAATGAAACGTGCATATTTTTTATTCATTCGTTCCTGTGCGATATAATTGTTTAAAATGTAGTTAAAATTGACTTATCTATTAAATACCTTAACTTTTATTATGATTTCAACTGCAGCTTTATGCAAGAAGATAAAACATATTTATTATCATGATAATGCAATATCAAAACGTCGAAAAAGTTCAAATCCGTAAATGTCACATTGATGATTTGTCAACTTGACGTTTGATGTGAAAATGAACCGGGGTTGCCTGGAAGAAATCGCCGAGTGCGATAAGGCCGCCAATTGTATGTTTTTTATTTTATTACAATTTCAATTTGTAAATTTGTAACTTGGTATGCAATAAAGTATATATAAATAAATAAATAAATGAACCATTTCAACGTTCCGTTGGTGAGCCAACATCGATTTTATCGTGACTCGGAACGCAGTGCATAGAATATACAGATACACACACAGATACAAAGGTGTACTGTCACGTCAAATACACCAGGGTTGCTAGCCCTTTAAAATAATATTTATAATGACAAAAAACAAACTTCTATTTATTACACTTCACTTGAAAAAACGGAGACAATATAATTACGCTCTCTCGCGCTATATAAGTCAGATTGCTGTTCACTTTTTAGCCCATGCTCCTATACATTTATTGAACGTCTCCTTGAGAGCGCTCGGTGTCATATAAAATGGTACTCTATATCTTCTTATTTTACAGGGAAACAGATCAAAACCCAAATGGTTCCTCTGCCACAGAAAGTTCAATCGATACCAACTCGATTCTCCAAAGCTACACAAGAAATTCTTTTCATAATAGACCTAAAGCCACTTTCGTATAAAAATCTTTACGTGAAAAAAACATCACATCGACCGAAGAGAAATTCAAAGAAAGATTATGACTTCTATATTAATAATAATAATAATAATTGGGATCCTCTTAAAGAGCCTATTATTAATAGATTGGATGATGGAATAAAAGATACGAATGATATTTTGAATAAGGTTCAAGCTATACCTTATGCCCCGGTTTTTTCTGAAGATATATCTAATGAAGATAGAGAGACAAATCTAGATATCTTGAAAGATGGCAAAAATGACGATGAGGTGCTCGAGCTGGAGAAGTTTTTGACGGAGAACAGAAAGAAAAAAGATAAAAAAGTTGATAGAATGATGCTCTATCCTACTCTTAGTGTGGATGAGTTGAGGATGCTGTCGGATGACCCCAGGACTGTTGAGAAGTTTGATGATGAACTGGAGCTTGGGAACCAGGTGAGTTTATTGTAAATTTTGATACACGTGGAGAAAGTCTTTTATTGCGGTATTGATCCGAGGTGCAGTCGAGGGTGTTATGGAGCCAAGTTAGATACTTACCTTTTTTTTTAGTTGTGAAATCATTTAATGACAAATCCCGCTATTGGGCTGAGCGGGAGATAGTGTCAGACTTTTACTGACTTTTTTAGCCTACTCCTGTTCCTTCGCTGCCTTTTTCCCAGGGCCCCGGGTTTCGTTTTCACACTACCCATGGCCCCAGTAGGTTTCGACCCTACTGGGCCTCTACGATTTGCTGACATCTCCCTGAGGCGCGCGTGGAACAATACGCGCCGTCAACGACTGGGGTCGGTCCGGAAGGTTACCGGACGGTCGGACGACGGGCTATCCATTGCTCGCCGTCCGCAAGCCCGCGCCTTCGGTGGCCGGAAATCGGGATCGGAATCCCGGCGGCGGTTGGGGCGATCGGCTGTCTCCTTTGCTAGCATGACTGCTTCGCACTTGGAGGCGACCGCCTGCCACTCCTCGCTCCGGACCATGGCCTGTATCAAGGCCCGGCGCAAGAGTAGATACCCAGCTACCGAAGGTGTAGGCTTGCGGACGATGAGCAATGGGTAGTTCGCCGTCCAGCCGACCGGTCGGCTGGACGGCCCGATTTGTTGACGGCGCCTAGTGTTCCACGCGCGCCTCAAAGAGATCTCCGAAAAACCGTAGGGGCCCAACAGGGTCGAAGCCTACCGGGACCATGGGTTCGCTTCTGAAAGGAAGGAAAAATCTGACACTCCCTCTCGCTCCACCCTAGAGCGATAGAAGTCATTGTATGATTTCCCACCTAAATAAAACCCGTGAGACACGCAATGTTACCGTTTTAAATTTAGATTTCTACATATTTCTTCCTAAATTGTGTGTGCCAAATAAATTGGTTTTTATTGTTCCGTAACTAAAGAGTAAAATGGGATTCTATTACTAAGACTTCGCTGTCCGTCCGTCTGTCTGTCTGTCTGCCCGTCCCTCTGTCTGTCTGTCTGTCCGTCCGTCTGTCACCAGGCTGTATCTCATGAACCGTTATAACTAGACAGTTACAGATTATGTATTTCTTTTTATTGCTGCTATAAAATAACAACAAATATTAAAAGCAAAATAAAATAAATATTTAAGTGGGGCTCCCAAACAACAGACATGATTTTTTGCCGTATTTTAGCTGCGGACGGTCGAGACTCTTCGTGCGCCAGTCCGACTGCCACTTGGCCATTTTTTTATTGTGGGGGAAAATCATCTTATGACATATCCCGCTCTTGGGCGGAGCGAGAAATAGTGTCAGACTTTTACTGAATAAAAACCCACTCCTGTTCCTTCGTTGCCTTCGTCCCAGGGCCCCGGGTTTCGTTTTCACACTACCCGTGGCCCTAGTAGGCTTCGACCCTGCTGGGCCCCTACGATTTGCTGACATCTCCCTGAGGCGCGCGTGGAACAATACGCGCCGTCGACGACTTGGGCTCGGTCCGGACGGTTACCGGACGGTCAGACGGCGGGCTACCCATTGCTCGCCGTCCGCAAGCCCGACTGCCACTTGGCTTGTTTTTTTTTACATGATATTAAACTAAACATATTTCTCTTCCAGTTCTACAAACTCGACGTCAACACAGCAACAGGCTTGATCAACCAAGTCACATTCCCCGATCATTCCAACTTAAATCTATCAATCAACATGTATTACTACACCGGAAGCTGTGGCGACAACCATGACACAACGCACCGAGCTTCCGGCGCCTACATTTTCAGACCAGTCATTAACACACCTATAAAATTGACCACACAAAAATCTGAAGTCATTACTGGAGACCTGGTCAAAGAATTTAGAGTTAACCTCAGTCCAGCTGGCTTCATCAACGCTAGGCTATACGACAGTTTGAATTTCATCGAAACAGAATGGATTGTGGGCCCAATACCAATAACAGATGACACAGGCAAAGAATACATTATAAAATACGAAACAAATATTATTAATAATGGCGAATTTTACACTGATTCGAATGGTAGACAGATGCTGAAACGAAAATTAGATTTCAGACCACAATGGAATTTGAGTTTAGCTGAACCGATTCCTGGCAACTACTATCCAGTGACAAATGAGATTTACATTGAGAATGAAGATCTAAGACTGACAGTCCTGACTGATCGATCTGAAGGTGGAACTTCCTTGGTTGAAGGGGAGGTGGAACTCATGTTACATAGAAGGCTACTGTGTGATGATGCTTTTGGGGTTGGAGAAGCCTTGAATGAAACTGCCAATGGACATGGCTTAGTAGCTAGAGGCAAACATCGAGTAATAATTGGTAAAGACAAAAATATAATTAAGAAAAATGTTCTCGGCATGCATTTGAGTCCTACTGTACTATTCTCAGATGCTTCAAACATAAAATATGAAGATTGGTTGAAATTGGACAATGAATTCAGTTGGTTGGACAAGGATTTGCCAAATGGAATCCATCTGTTGACGCTAGAACCTTGGGACTCCAAATTGTTGATAAGATTTGAAAATTATCTTGAAGATGAGAATGGAATTGTCGAAGTCAATTTGAAAAATCTGTTCAAGAATTTAGAAATCAAATGTTTAAAAGAGACGATGTTGTCGGCTAATATGTTTGTAGACGAGTATGATCAATGGAAGTGGAGGAAAGAGGGCGATCAGGATGCTGTTGAAGAGGAAACGGAGTTAGATGAAAAAGATTTGAATATTAAAATCAAATCAAAACAGATCAGAACTTTCTTAGCGTGTTTTGAAAGAAAATAGAAACTTATTTAAGTGTAGATAATATCACTATTCCTCAGTACGTCTCTCTCCGTCATTCAAAGAATAGGGATTTTTATTAGTAGTCTATTTTTCCAAACCTCTCTGTCTAGGGCGATCTCTTTCCAAGTTCCTCTACGGTCCGGACTAAGCGTTTCGCCTCGTCGTTTATACCGCGTACATCATAGGACTGGAACAATTCGCCTGCTGCGGTCTTCCCATCCTAGGGATTTTTATTAGTATTTTTCCAAACCTCTCTGTCTAGGGAGATATATTTCCAAGTTTCTCTACGGTCCGGACTAAGCGTTTCGACTCGTGTTTTATACCGCGTACATCGTAGGACTGGAACAATTTGCCTGTTGCGATCTTCCCGTCCGATTATAATTTAGGTGTCTTCAAGGCTAGAGTGAATAGGCTCTTAATAAACTAGTGCGCCTCACCATCAACGATTATCATCAGGTGGGATTGCAGTTAATCACTACTTAATATCAATTTAAAAGTAGAGTTGGCTTCGCGAACATGATCAGCTCATCACCCCACATTCGCCGTGGTCGTCCTCCCTCAGGTGTCGAAGTAACGTCCACTAACCTGTATTGGTCTAGCGTGGTGGACTACAGTCCAAATCTCCCTTTTTCAAACCGAAAAGCGAAGAATTTTACTATGAGCGAAGAATAGAAAATTTGTATGACAAAAATATTTGTATTCTAACCTCAATCAATAAATATACAAAAATAGAATAATCACTGTGACAACAATATCAAAATTGCTATCTCTTTCTAGTTTTAACGATTAGTAAAAGAGAGTGATAGTTTAAAATAAGTTTCGTTAGTGCACAAGAATCGGTGTTAATACCAATTAAAATTTTATTGATAGTAAAAAATGAATTCTTAGTTTTTAAATGGCCATAAAGACGTTTTTCAAATCAAGCATTTTTGATACATTCCACGTTCGTAGCTATCGGGTATTATTGAGGCTATTTCAAAGTAGCCCTGAGGCCCTACCGGTTCGTGCACGACCTTGCAGCTGTAAGCGGTAGCTAAGCGCGGGGCGGCGAGCGGTAAGATCAAGAGTATGAAAATGTTGCAAGCACGCCACGAGAGGCCGCTGATTGTGAAAATGCTCCACTTACTGATGCCGCCCCGCTCGCCGCGCCACTTACCGATGCCGCCCCGCTCGCCGCGCCACTTATCTATGCAACCCCGTTCGCCGCGCCGCTTACCGATGCCGCTCCGCTCGCCGCGCCGCTTAGCGATGCCGCTCCGCTGGCCCGCCGCCTACCGATGCCCCCGCTCGCCGCGCTGCGAGCCGCTACGACCGGAGTCGTGATCAGGCCGTACCACGAGCTCTTAACGTGATCCACTTGATGACCTAAACCGAACTATAAAAAAAGATGGAGCTATATAGGGTGTATAGCTCCATCCCTCTTTCTCGCTCACACGGCAGATATTTTATCACATCATGGTAAGATCCTAAATCCTTGCATACATATAAAAAAAACCCAACCCACCGCGTCGCTTTGTTTGCGATAAACTCAGGAACTACTGAACGGATTTTCATGCGATTTTTATAAATAGACAGTGATACATGAGGAAGGAAAAGTATAGTAAAGAAAAGCTGAGAATTTCAAAGATTTCCAAGTCCCGTACTGAGCTTAACCGTGTCGCTAGGTAAAATAAATATCGAATAGTAATGAGTACTTTGTTAATTTTATGATGACATTTAACATAAACTAGCATTTTGCTAGCGACTTCGTTCGCAATAATGTGTTCATAAAAACTTTAACATACCGTAAAACGGGGTGAATAGAAACGCAGGGGTGAATAGAAACAAAACTTTGGTTCGGTATTTCACTTTGATACCATATTATCGCCTTCTAACAAAGCATCGACTTTTAAGAATCATCATCATCTTCCTGCCCTTGTGCCATCTTATTTGTGGTCGGCGCAACACGTTTTTTTCTTCCATTCTATCCTGTCAACCGTCATACTATCACTAACTTCCTTTTCTTTCATATCACTGTTCACACAATCCATCCATCTTACTTTTAAGAATAACAATTTCTCAATAAATTGATATAGCAAATAATATTCAAATGTCATGAAAATATTGAAGTTTTGTTTCTATTCACCTCGTGAGTTTCTATTCGCCCCATTTGACTGTACCTTCTTAAATCTTATTTTGAGGGTAGTTTTGAAAAACTAATAATGACAGTCTTTATTATTCATTTTGATTAGAATTTGTACCAAGTTTCAAGTTTATTAAATATAATAAATATAATATAAATAAATATAATATTCCACAACTTTCACACAACGTCGTCTAGTCCCAAGCTAAGCAGAGCTTGTATTACTATTCACTGGGTACTAGACGACTGATAAACATACTTACATATTTCTAAATACATACATATATAGATAAACTACACCCAGACACAGGACAAATGATCGTGCTCATCACACAAAGATTTGTCCTGGGTGGGAATCGAACCCACGACCTCCGGCATAGCAGTCAGGGCCACTGACCACTAGACCAACAGGCCAGTCAAAATTATTCACCCGAAGAATAAGATTCTCCTATACAACCTTTGAGCAGTGGTAACGGACCTGACTTACGAGTTGTAGGTTGCGGGTTCAAACCCAGCCAGGCGCATTACTTTGTGTAATTTATTTCATCATCACTGCTCTCAAAACGGTGAAGGAAAACATCGTGAGGAAACCGGCATGTCCTAGAACCAAAAATGCGAAGACGTGACATCCACCAACCCGCACTGGGCCCGCGTGGTGGATTACGGCCCATTCTCTCTCCTAGAGAGGAGGCCTGAGTCCCAACAGTGGGAACATGGTTTTATTAGGGTAGTTTTGAAAAATGTATAATGAAAATCTTTTTTTATTTACTTTATTTATTTAGCTACTATATTATGTCATAAAGTCATCATAAAATAAACAATTTAGGATTATAATAGGTATATTTGTTTTTTATATAAATGTTGTGTTTTTATATATAGTATAATATTAATGTTCATATATTTTGTGAGATCTAAGAAGGATGAACCAAATAAATAATTTTATATTTGTAATCAATGTTTTTTTGTATTATTTAACCTAAAAATATTCCTAACATCTACGGTCTAGTGGTTGCAAGCGCTTCTGCCGTGCAAGTGGTCCTGGGTTCGATTCCCTCGTCGGACAAAGTATAATCCCACCAAAAACATTTCATGTAAAATGTTGCCAAGACGACCACATAAGGTTTGCATTGAGAAAAAGATATCAGATCTCATGTAGAGCCAAGCTTCTGAATCTACACGGCCTAACTCTACCGACCCAAACTTCACAAATTCTACATATCAGTAAAAATGTATGACATTTCCGTTTCGCTACCGTCGTGGAGGTGATGCGAATATTTAGTTTCTGAAGTAAGTAACAAAACCGCCAAGCTATACATTTTTTTTTGGATTTCAGCTCTTTTTGTAAGTTGCTTGGCAGTCTTTTTTGCCCACCTCGTCGTCAAAGGGCGTAAATAACTGAGACCTACCACGAGAATCTTGATTAAGGCGGGGGTTCTTGTAAGCACTTATTAATAGGTTTCTTAGTTACTGTCTACAGCCCGTATAAACTTTCATGTTCTAATTCATAAAATTAGTGAAAGTCTCATTCAAACTTCCACCCCCCCATTTTAGGGAATGGGGGGCGAAAGTTATAAGTTCATGAATTTTTTTGGTGGTTGTATAACTTTGGTGGTTGAATAAACTTAGATTACATACCAAATTTTAGCTTTCTAGCACTTCAGGAAGTAGCCAAACATTTTGATGATCATCAGTGTGTCTGTGACGAAATCGGTGTATTTGAGATATCAATAAAATCTAAAGTATTAGAGCTATTCAATTGAGACTTTGTATGTTTAATTAGTCTATTATTGACATCATATCCTGAGAATATGAACTATCTGGTACATCGGAAACCAACTCTATGAGGGTTCAAAAAAACGACGAAACACTTCGAGAAAAGGTAGGTAATGCCCTTGCGCTTCGCTTGGCTCGTCTTAGCGGGGGCACTCCCGTGCCCCCAGATTAGATTTTTCTATCAGAGTTTCTCAACTGCACTGTCTGCCAATATTAGCCTACCCGGATGGCATAAGGCTTATTCCCTTTTATATAAGGATCACTTAATAAGATATTAAATCGGGTGTGTCGTGATGGTCTGGTGGTTAAGAGGGTCTTTTTTCACTCGGTGAAAAGCACATGGTTTCAAAGCTTGTTACTTCATCTAACGCAATCCAACGCGATGTTTGACGAAGAGGCAATGCTAAAAAAGAGAACGCCTGAAACGCTTTGTTAGCATTCGGTAATTCCGTGATTTATTCGAATATTCCACAAAACTTGTTCCAGGAAATATTTGTTTTTTATAAACCTTTAAAAGTTTTTGAACAAAAATTGTTGTCATTCAGAATCTTGTATTTATTAAACTTCATGCAACATAAAGTACAAAGGCGGACTTAATGCCTTAGGCATTCTCTACCAGTCAACCTAGGGTGGTAAAGATAAAATATGGTAGGTGCATAAAAAGAAAATTTTACACGAAAAACAAGAGTAAAAAAAAAAGTATACGTATAATTAAAATGCCCATACATATATATTTAATGTATGATCAGATAGAGTTTTCAGGCGTTCTTTCTTTTTTCGCATTGCCTTTTCGTCAAACATCGAAGTATCATGCTCGATGTTGACGATAGGCGAGTGAAAAAGGACCCCATAGATTATATATATAAACTGGGGCCCAAGTATGCTATTTTTATAAATTCGTTATTCCAACACGATCCCATTGTCATTTTGATATAAGTTCGTAATCTGCTAATTTATAATGGTCGATCATTGATCGGTCAATGATCTTGTGATAAAATAACAATTTCGAGCAGTCTCGAAACAAATTAAAAGCAATGACTGCACAATGACGTTCTAATGGTAGGTCGCTGATCAAAGGAACTGTCAAAATTTTGGCATTTATACGCATGGGTCAAATATTCATTTGTCATTATGTACGAGATTACCATTCTATGCCATTTCTTTCAATGGAGTATCAGTGGTTGACCATTGGAAAGTCATAATGACGCCATTATATTGGTAGATTACCAAACTTGGTCAAAATCAGCAATTATGAAATCAATGATAGACCATTCTGACACTATTGTAATAGCAGACTTGAGGCCCTGATAAAGGACCCTCTTAATCGCACATCTATTTGTCGAGCACATAAGAGTACATCGTCTTATGCTGGACCTAAAACCTAATTACTGATCTAATTTATTAATTTTAAGGTTTTAAAAATAAAACACAAGTGTACAAGAACATCAATAGAGAAGAGTATATTTTTCTTTATGTAAATTGCATAGACAATTAGTTAATTTGAAAAAATTAGGTACTTTATAAATGGCGTTGTGGTAGCATGGTCTGGTATTAATAATAATTTATTTTAACAGAATGAAATAAAACAATTAAAAATCAGTCAAATGTAAAGCTATATTAATATAAATTAAATCTAGAATTATCTCCTCACATAAGATACAACAAATGTTCTGATTTCTTGCGGCTTCAACTCTATTCCTTCATTGAAGAAAAACACTGGCGTAGGCTTAGTAAAACCTCCTTGGTCAGGACTAAACTCTATATTACTCTGGTTACCATAGAGCTCATTAAAATTCTTCACGAACTTGTCTGTGCGCCACGTCAAAGGCAAACGGTCTTCCAGCCAGATATTGGCAGATAAAGTAGTTTCCTTTGCTCCAATAATTCTGAAATCTTTAAAAAGTTCTTGAATAAAGACTCTTTTGTAACCGCTCCTTACAACGTCAGATTTTTCTAAATAGTTTTCTAGTCGGAGTAAAAGTTTGTCATGCCATTTTTCTAAAGTTAAAATATGAACGCCGACAGGTAGCTTCATTCTCAAAGCGGAATACTCATTATTTTTCGTAAACCATTTGTCGTAACTGATATTGTAATATGACTGATGTAGGGAAGTGAAGACTGTAGGTGCCAATTCTAATTCTTTTGCGAATTTCTTTTCGAAAACTTTGTTCGGTCTGTAGTCCGCCTTTGATAAATATAAATGGTGTTTTCCTCTAACTATGATCCCTTTCCCGTATTCAGTTTCGTTAAGCCAAGCACGAATGCCCGTGTCGTCAGTGAAGATCCGCCTATGAAGCATCATGTCTATGGTGCCGTCTAATAGAGAGGTTCCTCCTTGGGCTCTGTCTGTGAAAATTGACAGGCGAATGTTCTTTTGTAAGTCCTCCATGTATATCTTTGATGTTACAGGGTAGATATTGCCTGAAAAGTTAATAGTGATAAATATTTTTGTTCGTACCCTTAAATATGTCCATAGCTCTATTTGATGAAATCAGAAATCAGAAACGTTTATTTCAAATAGACCGATTACAGGCACTTTTGAATTGTCAAAATGTCGGTCAGTCAAAAATAAAAAAAGTGAAGCTAAATTGCACATTCCAAAGCGTAGATCTCTATGGAGAAGAATGTGCAAGAAACTCCATGGCCACTCTTTTAAATCATATTATGAGTTACATAAATCTTGGTTACATATTTCTTGTCCCTTCTAATATGTGAGCACAATGTAGATAAGCAATAATAATTTAAAAAAAAAACGAAATAAAAAATATGAATTAAATTAAACCAATGGCAGCTAAGAGATGACAAGTCTCAACTGACGGCACCCGTTCACGATCATGACGCGTGCATCAGCCCCACATGTTATTTTTACCAGACTCTCTTCTCTTTGTTTAAAATTATAAACAAAGAGAAGAGAGTCTGTTAAAATTTTTTTACAAAAATATACAACCGATTTGAAAAATAAATGAAAAATAACTTTTATTTCGGAAGTTGGTTTCTGGCGGGGCTAGCTTGATGCCCTCGTTACACTCAAGATTCTTAGCTTAACTCCCTCGCTATGCACGGGAGTTAACTACTAAACCCTTCGCTGCACTCGGGTTTCAATCCCCAGAATCCATCGTGCCACTCGGGTTTCAATACGCCCGTGACACAAGACACTTCATCCCTTTGGTGACCGTGTAGCAAATAGCAATTAAAAACACTTACTAGAAATTCCAGATTCTCCCGTATCCAACACCGGAGTGTACGTAGCTCTGACATCCCTTATCCT
This sequence comes from Mythimna vitellina, assembly GCA_949316375.1. Classification (NCBI taxonomy): domain Eukaryota; kingdom Metazoa; phylum Arthropoda; class Insecta; order Lepidoptera; family Noctuidae; genus Mythimna; species Mythimna vitellina. The sequence goes on along the minus strand of OX438714.1, from coordinate 2,704,603 downwards.
TTTAATAGTCTGCCTCCCGTTACTATCAGTATAAAAAACTCCAAGATTCTGTAGATCCGTCAGATATCTAACAAACACATCCTTTCCTAAACCATCCGCATCTGGTATTGGACCTACGATCCAATCAACCTCTATGGTAGGAAAACCTTTGTAGAGTCTAAATGAAATTCCCGCGTAATTTGAAAATCGAATTTGCAATTCTTCTACAATGTCTGATTTCAAGACTTTGGCGTCGAAGAAGTCTGATATCAAGACTGGATGTGGGTCTATGGGTCTGAAGATATACGCTCCAGGCTTCTTTTTCCCTGATTCTAGTTTCTCAGGGTCATCGGACACATAGTAACACAATTGAACGTCGAAACTGATGGTGACGCCGTTTGAAAGTGATATGCTTAGGAACTTGCGGTTGGAGTCGAAATTTATTCGTATGTACTGAAACAAATAGATGGAAAAGTTAGATAAGCGGTGGTGAATACGTCTTCGAAAATGCTGCAATAAGTGGGACGAAATTCCTAATATCCTTTCATTTTTCCTTATATAAATAATATATATTTATGTATATGTAGGTTGATATTATATTAAATATTTAAGTATGTTTATTTTTTATATATATACATTTGATCCCTTGTTTTCCTATTAATCTTTTCTTTTTTTTTTATGCACCTAGGTACCATGTTTTCTCTTCACTACACTTGGTTGACTGGTAGAGAATGCCTAAGGCATTAAGTCCGCCTTTGTACCTTTGTGTTGTATGAAGTTTTAATAAATAAATAAATAATTCGAAAAATCAGTCAAGTGCGAGTCGGACTCGTGCACCTAGGGTTCCGTACACACTTACTGTGTATTTATGTTTACAAATAAATAAATCTGAATCTGAATCGAAGTTATTTTTTCAATACAGTTATTCAAAAATTCGCTCTTATCCCTACCACTTTTGGGCACGCAATTTACTGTTTTTCGTACTAGTGCAGAAAAGTGCACGAGCTCACCTCACGCAGCCCCCACGCGTTGCGCCTCGGCTCCATAACACCCTCGCTTACGGGTCGGACGAACTTTGTTCACTTGTATCAAAATTTACTATTTCATAACTAGTTTGTATCGCGCTGTATATTACTGTACTTGTACTCATCGAGAGGTTCAGACATCTTCAAAAATCGTTCAGATGTCCACAGTTACTTCATTCTATAAGTGCAGCCTGTCTGCGTGTGCCTGAAGCAAGGTCTCATAGCACAAGTATAGGAAAAAAATCTGAGCACTGGAAATGCGCCGTGTCCAGGAGTACTGCCTTCTGGATTAAGCCTTTTATCCAATTGCCTAACGAGAGACTCTTCAGATGTTAGTCGAGGCTCCTGGCTATTAAGCCATTAGCTGACACGACTATCGGTACAATGATCACCGACTCCACATCCCACATGTCGACAACCTTGCGAGCTAATTCAATATATTTAATTTATTTATCTTTCTCGGCTTTCACGAGGTTCTCGTCATGCGGAACAGACATGTCAAATAGCATAGCATAGCATAGTCGGCCTTATAATGTTCCCACTACTGGGATTCAGGCCTCCTCTCTAGTTGAGGGAATGGGCCGTAATCCACCACGCAGGCCCAGTGCGGGTTGGTGGATGTCACATGTCTTCGAATTTTTGTTTCTAGGACATGCCGGTTTCCTCACGATGTTTTCCTTCATCGTTTTGAGAGCAGTGATGATGAAATAAATTACACTAAGTAATGCGCCTGGCTGGGTTTGAACCCGCGACCTTCAACTCGTAAGTCGGGGCCGTTACCATTTTGCCACCACTGCTCTAAATGTCAAATATATTATTATTATTAAAACACCCATAACACCCACCTCATTTTTAATAAAATTGTCACTGGACTCCGAGCTGTGATACCCGGAGCGTTCCATCCTTCTGTAAAACTTCTCAAAGTCGAAGTACGGCGTGGTGCTGACAGGTTCAGAGTCATCATAATAGTACTCTATGTATGTCGCTGGGGTGGGTTTCTTCTTGATGGGTTGCACTTTCTGAGTGCTAGCCGCTGTGGGTTTGGAAGTTGATGTCGTGCGAGTGGGGGTGGATGAGGGTGTGCTGGAACATGAAAGTTTTTTTTTATGAATTCAATCTTAGTAATATTATAAACGCGAAAGTTTGTATTGTAGCGACATCTATGGCGTCACGTAAGAACTAATCCTGCATCGCGCAATCAAAGTTCTCCGCGCGATTTGAACATAAAGAACAGCTCGAAATTATCTATGGGGCAGTTGCCCACCAGACATAACACCCGTCTGGTCGGAGGATCCTCCCTTTTCAACGGAGGTTTGCGGCACTTTACACTCTGTTCCGCATACCTACCTCCAAAGTATGTACGGATGTTTGTTACTACTTCACGCAAAAACTACTGAACGGATTTCGATGAAACTTGGTAGACAGATAGACCATGTCTTTGAATAGCATTTAGGATATTTTTATCCTGGGATTATGGTTCTTTGGGACAATTTTTAGGGTTCCGTACCTAAAAGCATAAAACGGAACCCTTATAGGCTCACTTTGTTGTTCGTCCGTCTGTCTGTCTGTCAAAACCTTTTAATTCAGAAACGCGTAGAGGCATCGAGTTGAAATTAAAACCGAATACCCAAGTCTGCGGTCCTTTGAACCTGTGAAAAATCAAACTTCTAAGTTAACGGAACAAAAGATACGTCCGAATATTTCGCAAAAAACGTACATTTCAACACTCTCAAAGGAATCATAATTTATAGGATACTTCCCTTTGACCCAGAATCAGAAATGTGACTTGAAGCAATGTCTTATAGCTTCAAGGGACCGCAGACCGGGCCTCAAGTCTGCTATTACAATAGTGTCAGAATGGTCTATCATTGAATTCATAATTGTTGATTTTGACAAGTTTGGTAATCTACTAATATAATGGCGTCATTATGACTTTACAATGGTCAACCACTGACACTCCATAGAAAGAAGTGGTATAGAATGGTAATCTCGTACATATTGACAAATTAATGTCTGACGTATGCGGTAATCTGCTAAAATTTTGACAGTTCCTTTGATCAGTGACCTACCATTAGTACGTCATTGTGTAGTCATTGCTTTTAATAAGCTCGATATTGTCATTCTACCACAACTCTAGTACGAGACCATTAACCGATCAATGATCGATCATTGTGAATTAGCAGATTACGGACTTTTAGCAAAATGACAATAGGATCGTGTTGGAATGACGAATTTAAAAAAATAGCAAACTTAGGGCCTGAGTAATATGGTTTTAATTTCAACTCGATACCTCCACGCTTTTTCGAGATAAAGTGTCTTGACAGTCAGGCAGACGGACAACAAAGTGATCCTATATGACCTTTTTGCCTTTTGAGGTACGGAAACCTAAAAAATAACTAAAGCACTCTCTTTTGTTTTTAATTGATATAAACCAGTGCTTGACTGCGATCCCACCTGATGGTAAGCGGAGATGCAATCATTGATGGTCAGGCGCACTAGTTTATTAAGAGCCTATTCACTCTAGCCTTGAAGACACCTATATTATAGTTGGACGGGAAGACCGCAGCAGGCAAATTGTTCCAGTCCTTCGATGTACGCGGTATAAACGACGAAGCGAAACGCTTAGTCCGGACCGTTGAAGTTTCAACAACGTAAGGGTAGATACTCGCCGTTCGCCGGTTTGTCCGATGGTAGAAAGGAGATGGCGGAATCAAGTCATGCAATTCCCGCGCACACTCTCCAAAATGTAACCTGTAAAATACCGATAGGCTGGCTACCCTGCGCCTGTGCTCGAGGCTTTGTAGATTGGACTTAACCAAATCTGGATCCCCAATTAGTCTCTTCGCACGCCTTTCCACTGAGTCCAAAGCTGCTAGATGCCATTTTGCAGCACCAGCTCATACTCACCTAGAAGCTGTAGTAGTCGTAGTACTAGTCGTAGTAGCAGAGGTAGTCGAACTAGTAGATGAAGTGGAAGTCGATGACAACATAAACTTCTGCGTCACAATCCCGGCTTCCGTTGTCGAACTTCTCACGCGCGGCAGTGTCATCATAAAGTCACTATACAACTCCAGCTCCTTGGCCTTGCTCATGTTCACCAGCTGTTTGTTGGGACTCTCTGAGGCATCCTCGAAGTATTCGTACTCTGGTATGTCATCTAGCAGTGACTTGTCGTCGATTTTCAGGTTGTTTGTTTGTCTGGAATGGAATAATAATAATCGTTTATTTTCAGGAAATGATTCCCATAATATAACAGTCCAATTTACACAAAATACGCACATACATACACAATTATATTGATTATATTAAAATTCAATTCATCCATTCAATGTCAAAAAAAAAAAATTAATTATAATAAATTATTCCAACTAAAGTCATTAAAGATCCAAAAAAAAAAAATAATTAAAATACAACGTTAATATTCATATAGTCACTACATTAACCATGCAACAATGGTTGATGTAGTGACAGTCAAATCTCTCAGCCATCATCCTCAGGATGGTGTTGGAGCTGGCGCGGACCGTGCACACCAAGGATGTGCAATAGAATGGAGTGGCATTCATTTTCAACCGACTTTAAAAAGGAGGAGGTTCTATGTTCGACTGAATGTATGTTTTTTTTTAATGTATTTTCACCGATTTCTCGGTCAATTGGAGACAGATTTTGAAAAAAAAAAATTTTGATTGAAAGTTTATGCTTCCGAGTTAATCCCTTAGAAATATCGTTATGATCTGATCATGAACTTCGAAGATATGGAACAGAACTCCTCATAGGATCACAGCAGAACTGTCGTAACAAGTAAAATTGCTTTGTTTATACGTGTAGTCGATGACTGACTGAAAGAAAAGGGGGAATATTTCGAACTGATCTGATGATGAAGCCTGAAGTTAGGCACCGGAACTCTGTAATAAATGAATTTAAATCTAACCGTGTTTGATATTATTAGAATTGTCATGAGATGCACTTTGGCTATAAGGTATTTAAGTATACATAAGTTGGTGTAAAATATAAAGAGACAAAGCTATTGTAGAAACACAGACTCCCAAAATTAATGTTATTTTGCGTTTTTCAGTGTTTTTTTTACATTGAAGTCGGTTGTTTTTTTTTTTTTTGTTTTAACATGTTCAATGCGAACGAGGAACGAGGTCTAACACGCCTCGTATGTGCGGGGCGGCTAAAAAGAACAACTTACTTTTGGCCGTAACTTCAATTTTGTTTAGTTTATGAAAGAAATTTAATATATCTAAGATGCCCTATTAAAACAGAATGCAGTGCTGTATCTACTTTTATACGGGGTCATTTTGACCTTGTACCGCATTAAGGCAAAAAAAGCTTTTAGTTTCTTAAACGCTAGGTTTAACAAGCCCTTTACACCATAATGACAGTTTTCAAACGAGGTCTTAAATGCCTTGTATCGCTGGAACGGAAATAATACAAAAATGAGTGCCGCTGTCAACGTTATAATGAAGGCAACACCTATGTTTTATTTTTTTGTTAGTTGGTAAATCATTTAATGACCTCTCGCTCTAGAGTGGAGCAGGAGGGCATGTCAGTCTTTTACTGACTAAAACCCACCTATGTTCCTTCCATGGGTAGTGTGAAAACGAAACCCGACCCGGGTCGGGTTTCGTCCTAGGCCGAAGGCAATGAAGGAACAGGAGTGGGTTTTTAGTCAGTAAAAGTCTGACACTATCTCTCGCTCCGCCCAAGAGTGCGATTTGTCATTAGATGATTTTCCCACCTAAAAACAAAACCTATGTTCCTTCAGTTTGCGGTCTATGAGCACGATTTTCTTTTTCAGAAATTTCCTCATGGCTCTAGCGAACACGTCTTTGAGGCGCTCGTGGAACACTACGCGCCGTTGACGATTCGGGCCCCGGTCGTTATCGGACGGCCGAATAACGAGCTACTCATTGCTCGTCGTCCACAAGCTCTCGCCTACGCTGGCCGGGTATCGCTTTGCGATTCCCGAGGCCATCGCTCTCGCTACACCCTAAAAACTTTCTACAGGCGTTTCGGGCCTGGGTGTCCTGCTTATGTGTGTTTACATGTTTGTGAATGCATCCACGAAGGAGTAAAACCCTACTGTGGGGCAGCGTTTTTTAACCGACTTCAAAAAAAGGAGGAGGTTAACAATTCGGTTGTATGTTTTGTTTGGTGGTAAATATAAAATAAACAATACCGGGAAACATCGAATTCCGAAATTAAAGTTATTTTGATCCTTTTAGTGTTTTTTTTAGTGAAGTCGGTTTTATTGTAAAAAGTTATTTATTTTTTAATGTGTAGTTACCTGGTCAAGTACTTCTTCTTCTTCGAATTCTTGTTCATCTTTTTAATAATAGACCTCTTATACCTCGTGCGGATCTGGACGCGGTCTATATAGTAAGATCTGTACCCCATAGGTGGCAAGTTCTGCGCTATGAAGACCAGCTCATCTTCAGTGTGGAACTCGCCTCTTCCGGGGAGTGTCTGGACTAAGTCTGGTATTGTTACTATTGAATGGTTTTGTTTTATACCTGAAAAGAGAAAATTATGTTTTAATATGAAGTTTTCTGTTTGAAAATTAATACGTTCAATGTGGTACGAGGTCTAATACACCTCGTACATGTCTTCCTTGCGGCTAAAAAAAATATAGTCTTCTGTGCCGCGCGGAGGCCGTAACTTATGAGTCGTAGTTTAGAAAATAGCTGACCTATTAACACAAAATGCAGTGGTGTATCTACTTTAATACGGGGTCACTTTGACCTCGTACCGCACTTATAAAAAAAGTTTTTCTGCTTCTTAAACTTTACGGGGTCTAATAAGCCCCTTACCATCATAATGATAGTTTTCAAACGAGCTCGTAAAAGCCCCGTACCGCAGAAATGGAAATAATACAAAAATGAGAGCCGCTGTTAACGATTTAAATCAAAATAAATAAATTAACACCCATTAGCTAAACCACACCAAAAATCATCTAAAATATGGCGGTAAACACTCCTCCACATCACTGTCCACTGGTAATGTGGAAACATCGAAGGGCTGGAACAATTTGCCTGCTGCGGTCTTCCCATCCGATTATAATTTAGGTATCTTCAAGGCTAGAGTGATGGCTCTTAATAAACTAGTGCGCCTCACCATCAACGATTGCTTCACTGCTTACCATCAGGTGGGATCGTAGTCAAGTAGTAGTTTATATCATTAAAAAAAAATGTGACCACAATTAAACAGTGAGCAGTGGTGGCCGAGTAGTAACGGCCCCGACTTACAAGTTGTTGGTCGCGGGTTCAAACCCAGTCAGCCGCATTACTTTGTGTAATTTATTTCATCACGACTACTCTCAAAACGGTGAAGGAAAACATCGTGAGGAAACCGGCATTTCCTAGAATTCGAAGACATGTGACATCCATCAACCCGCGCTGTGCCCGCGTGGTGGATTACTGCCCTCTCCTAGAGAGGAGGCCTGAGTCCCAACAGTGGGAACATTATAAGGTCGACTAAGTTAAGCTAACAACTAAACAAAAAAAAAACATTTTAAAGCACACACAACTTTTAGTTGCTATCATAGATGGCGCTACAATACTTTGTATGTATTCTTTGTACCTTTTGGATCATACACGTTGTATATTCCTCTAGCCACAGGTAATCTCACTGGGATGGTTACTGGCCATGCTAGCGGATTGTAAATTACAGTCTGAAACAAAGAAGAAAACATTTAGAACACTTGGAGATCTAATCTAATGAGTGCCACAGGCTAAAGTACTATATTATAATAATTACACAATATTTCAAACTTCATCTAGTCCCAAACTAAGCAGAACTTGTGCTATGAGTACTAGACAACTGATAAACATACTTATATAATATAATCAGGGGGCACGGCAGTGCCACCGCCAAGGCGAGCAAAAAAAAAAAGACGCAGCCGTGCCATCCTTTTCTCGAAACAGTTCAGGTCATTTTTGACCCCCTATAACTTCGTTGTGTATAAAACTAGAAGCCTGAATTTACAGTAACCAAGCAGGCATTGTATAAACACGGTATATTTCAAATTTCGTTGAATTTGAACCAGTAGTTTAAGAATTATAACTGATCACAGTTTCTTAATTTGGTCACTCACTGACTGACCGATTATCAAAACTCTAAGGCACTTCTAGCAGACATAGAAGCTTCAAATTTAGAATACAGTTAGTGTCCAGTATATATATCAATGAAAAACTAAAATATTTAGCAATTTTGGTACTGTGTTTTTTTAGATACACCAACTGCATAAATAACTTTGTAATCCCATATAAATATATAGGATTACAAAGTTACATTAGCAGTGAATGAATAAGTGTACCTGTATATTTATAATGTAAAGGAATCTACAAAAATGAATTATATTATATTCAACTTCTTTGTGTATAAAACTAGAAGCCTAAATTTTCAGTAACCAAGCAGGCATTGTATAAATACGGTATTTTTAAAATTTCACTCAATTTGAACCAGTAGTTTAAGAAGTTTTTTAATGTTGTCAGACTGACCTATCATCAAAACTCTAAGGCACTTCTAGCAGACATAGAAGCTTCAAATTTAGGATACAATTAGTGTTTAGTGTATAAATCAATTAAAAGCTAAAATATTTTGCAATTTCGGTACAGTTTTCTAATTCCATATAAATATCAAAGCATTACAAAGTTACGTTTGCAGTGAATGAATCAGTGTACCTGTATATTTGGCTCCTGTAATACTATTTCTAACTAGCTCAGGAGCCAGGGAATTTCATTTATGTGTGTAAAAACTTTATGTCAACAAATAATTTATTATTATTATATTTATAATACAAAGGAACTACATAAAGAAATGAGATGCCATCAAAAACATAACTTGTAAGAAAACCAAGGCTCTCAACTCAGTTCTTCTACCGTAAAAAGTTGTGAGATCCATGTAATACCAAGTCGGTTAATTTATTCAGTCCGTACTTAAAGGATCTTGTTGACCTAGACTGACTTGACAATCGCATGTATATCATAAGTAATACGTATTATATATTATTCAATAAAAACACTTAACTAATTAAAACTATATATACACTAAAAGCAAAAAAGACTAGCTAAAATATGGCGTCATAAAACTTCTCCGCATCGCTGTCGACTGGAAGTGTGCCCAAAATCCTGGCGGCTTTGCCACGTTGTATCATCATCATCTTCCTGCCCTTGTCCCATCTTATTTGGGGTCGGCGCAACACGTTTTTTTCTTCCATTCTATCCTGTCAACCGTCATACTATCACTAACTTCCTTTTCCTTCATATCACTGTTCACACAATCCATCCATCTTTTCTTTGGCCTCCCTCTCCCTCTCCACCCATCCACATGTATACTCATAACTCTTTTAGTAACATGCGTTGCATGTCACGTTGTATGGCAATGCTTAATCTCTGACCGAGGTAAAAGCCAGCCGTATTATTTTAAATAAGATTGTTTACTTCGATTGCCAAGTCAGTCTAGGTCATCAAGGTCCCACCTACCACCACCAGCTAAACACTTACGAAGAACCGATCTCCTTGTATGTTCCAGCAGGAAGAAATGTTGAAGGGGCAGGCGTAGTAAATCATCTTGTTAGACGAGTCGCGGAGGTTGCTGCGGACAGAATGTTCGTATTAATGCCATCACCACTTTCTATTAAACTGAATTGAGAAGAACTGCTGTGCTATAACGAGCTCTTAATGCGATCCATTTTACGAACTTTTTTTAGGTGGGAAATCATCTAATGACTTCTTCCGCTCTTGGGCTGAGCGCGTGTCAGACTTTCACTGACTAAAACCCACTCCTATGTATCTTCTTTGCCTTCGTTCCTGGACCCCCAGGACCCGGGGTTCTCTATCACACGTTCCGTAGGTTTTGACCCTGCTGGGCCCCTACGATTTGAGGCGCGCGTGGAACACTACGTGCCGTCGACGACTTGGGCGCTCGGTTCGGACCGTTACCGGACGAACGGACGGCGTGCTACCCATTGCTCGCCGTCATCCATTTTACGAGCCTTAACATGACGTGGTAAGCGGGTATTACATTAGAGACCGCCGCACACGTGGGCGACGCCTGAGTTGTACGTAGCGTCGCTTCGCGTGGCGTGGGTTTTGTTGCCATATAAAATGTATGGAGATCAACGCACACAGATCGGCGTACGTGGCCCCCGTATGTCCAATGTAGTTCTACCTTTAAAATGTCAATTGTGCGAGCGAGACATAAGGATAGAGCTATACACCCTATCAACTTTCCTATCAAGCTCCATCCTTTCAACAATTCAGTTTAAGTCGTCAAATGCATCGCCTTAAGAGTTCGTGGTAGGGCCTCTAAACTGAATTGTTAAAGGGATGGAGCGGATGGAGCTATAAGGCAAAAAAGATACATAGGAGTGGGTTTTAGTCAGTAAAAGTCTGACACGCGCTCAGCTCAAGGGCGGGAGATGTCATTAGATGAGTTTACCAACTAAAAAAACCATTCCATCATTCGGTCAACACAGTATTCATTGACTGTTAGGCGGTACGAAGTTCGCCGGATCAGCTTGTAAGTACAAAAAAAAACATACTTACTTGAAACCCTGCCTATATATCTGCAGGCACAACTGCTTGGCGAGTAAAAACTTCTTAGCATAGTACTCTATGACGTGTGGTCTGCTGGCCCCAGAGATGATTGTGTGGTCTTGTAGCACTCCTGAAAGACCAAAATATTTAGGGTTCTCCCTCTCTTTAGACCCGGAGAAATCCCTGCCGGAGAAATCCCTGCCGGAGTCTGTGCATCCTGATAGCTACAACCTAGGGGTCTTTTATAATAATAATATTCTAAAACGATCACAACGCCATCTAGTATCAAATTAAGCAAAGCTTGTGGTATGAGTACTAGACAACTGATAAACATACTTCTTCATCATCATCATCATCATCATTTCAGCCGAAAGACGTCCACTGTTGGACATAGGCCTGCCCCAAGCGTCGCTACAAAGACAGATCCTGTGGGTGGAGTTTCGTAAAATCCGTTCTTAGTGGATGTCTACAACCTATAAGGAACCTACCTGCCAAATTTTAAGTTTGTAGGTGTTATAGTTTCGGAGATTTTGTGATTAATCAGTGAGTGGTGTTTCGCTTTTATATATATAGATTTTACAGAAGAAGTGCGAGTCGGACTTGCGCACTGAGGGTTCCGTACAAACTTACCTATGAAAACAGTTCGATTCCCGAATTGTGTTACAAGATTTTTCCGAATCGCAAAAAAAAATAAAATAAAGTATAGTAGTAGTTATTAAAATAATATTTTTAATTTTCTAACTTATTTGTATACACTGCGTCTAGATCTCTCATCCAACTCTCCTGTCACAGGTCTGCTGGAAGAATGGAATAGAATTTTATTTTGCAAATATGGGTAATACATAGTTCTTAAGATTATTTTACAGCTCAGCCACATTTTACCATTCGGCATGCAAACATTTAAAATTATTTATATTATTGTTATGACACTTAAAAATGTTTTTGATCAATTTATAAATCATTATTATTAAATGTTAAATCATCAATTTAATTAAATTAATATGTATGTATTATAGGAAAAATATAAATTATTATCGTTAGACTATATATTAGAAATTTCATTTGAAATAAGCAGTACCATTGTGCTCTTCAAAGTGCTTTTGTTCTTTTCATTTTTAAGTGTTTGTGTGTACATAAATAAATAAAGATTTTTTTTTGGGAACTAACTAAAAATTTACAGTTTTCAGATTTTTTTCCTATACTTGTGTTATGAGACCTTGCTTCATTCCAAATTTTAGAATTCTAGGTCGACGGGAAGTACCCTATGAATTTTGATTCCTTTGAGTGTCTTAATATACGTTTTTTGCGACATAAACGGCGAGATAAAGGGGTCTTGACAGATAGACAGACGGACGGACAACAAAGTGAGGGTTCCGTTTTTTCCTTTTGAGGTATGGAACCCTAAAAATATCCTCATATAATTGATCTATACGTAAGGTACACTTAATAATGGTCGCTGACGTAATCCCATTAGATTAATGCGTAATATCAAATTAGCAACGAGTTTGGGATAGTCAGTGCGGCCATTTGCGACCTACAGTAGACTTATAAAAGGGTCTTGACGCTACCATTGGGGTAGGAAACTAGAAGGCATGTATACTGACCTTGAATCCACATGATCTCTTCAAACTTCCCGTCATTATCTCCGAGCTTAGCAAATACCTGCAAATGCTTCGCTATCTGTGAACATAAAAAAATGACAACAATCAAAATAATAATATATTATGTGACCAGGGGATAAAACAGCGTTTAATTTATAAAAAACTGGGCAAGTGCGAGTCGGACTCGCACCCTAAGGGTTCCGTACAAACTTACCTATGTAAATAGTTCAATTCCGGAATGGAGTTTCGGAAGATTTTTCCGAATCGCAAAAAAAATTGTGACGTAACAACAAGTTTACTGTTTTCAGATTTATTCCTATACTTGTGCTATAAGACCTTGCTTTATGCCAAATTTCAGGATTCTGGGTCAACGGGAAGGATCCTATGAATTTTGATTTCCTCGAGAGTTTCGTTTTTTGCCACATAAACCAAAGTATCTTTTTTTCTCGTTAACTAACAAGTTTGATTTTTTTACAGCTTCCGCAGAGCTGAGTATATGGTTTTAATTTCAACTCGATACCTCCACATGTTCACTAGATAAAGGGTCTTGACAGACAGACAGACAGACGGACGGACGACAAAGTGATCCTATAAGGGTTACGTTTTTTCCTTTTGAGGTGCGGAACCCTATAAATTGCTTCTGAATAAATGCACTTTCTGCCATTTTAAGAGACATCGATTATGTACTACCCTGAATATGTTTCTAGTTTTTTCTAAATGACCGGAGCTGACTTTACGTCAATACTAAAGGCCTACCTTCAAAATAAGTTGTGTTTCTCTTCAAGTGTACAATTCAGTGCTACGGCGTAGCACCCATTGGCTACGCCGTAGCAGATTTGGAAAACCGCGTAGCACACACACGAGTGTAGTTTTGTAGTTTGGAACTGGAACAGGCATTTTTAGGGTTCCGTACCCCAAGGGTGAGACGGGATCCTATTACTAAGACTCCGATGTCCGTCTGTCTGTCCGTCTGTCACCAGGCTGTATCTCACGAACCGTGATAGACAGTTAAACATTTTCACAGATGGTGTATTTCTTTTGCCGCTATAACAACACATACTAAAAAAAACAGAATAAAATAAATATTTAAGGGGCAGATTTTTTTCCTGTTTTTAACTACGGACGGTACGGAGCGAATCCTACTAGCACTTGGCCGGTTTTTATTTTTTTGACGTGGTAAATCATTCAATGACTTCTTGCGCTCCAGGATGGAGAGAGAAAGTGTGTCAGACTTTAACTGACCAAAAACCACACCTGTATCCTTCAGTTGCCCTTAGCGTTCTAAGACCTCAGTTTTCTTTTCAGGAAATCTCATGGCCCTGGTGAGTGTCGCCCCTACGGTTTGATGACATCTCTTTGAACACTACGTGACGCCATCTCGACTCTGGCTCGGACGCTACCGGACGGCCGGACGGCGAGCTACCCATTGCTCGTCGTCATCATGATGATTCTCTCAACTAACCTGAGTAAACAAATTAATCTCCCTGGCGATGTATTTGAGGATTGGTCTTGAAGTAAACGCGCCGGAGCCGTGCGTGTCCTTATCATAGGTGAATGGGTAGAAATCATCCTGTTTTGTAGCTAATTTTGGTCTGGAATTAATAAAAATATTATTTTTTAAGCTTATTTACTACTTATAAACATCTCATTACCATTAAAGTGAATATATACAAATTGGAAATAATAAAACGTACAACGTGAACGCGAATTTACGCGACGCGAGTTCAAAGTCAAAGTCAAGTCAAAGTCAAAGTCAAAGGCTTTTTATTTCACATAGGCCTACATGGGCACTTATAAAACTTCAGAAGCTAGTGCACGGTTCCAAATTGGTCGTTTCCTATGGAGAAGAACCAGCAAGAAACTCCATGGTTAAAAATAAATTGTTGTTCTTACAATATTTCCATATTACAGTATAAGTAGATATTATTGCTGAACAAACAATTGATATTCTATTGCGGTGGCCTAGTGCAACCACACGTGGGTGCGGTGCGGCACTGTGCGAAGCGAAGCGGACATGATTGAGCAGTTTTTTTTTCGATTATTATATGTTTTATACAGGTCTCCGCAAACTTTAAGGGCTTGCTCAGTATACGAAACTGAACAACCTTCCACAAACCTTTTTTTCCGGAAAAGAAAAAAAAATCGGCCTCTCCGTACAAACTGTCTCTAATTTTGTATGGTGAGGACTTTTTTTAAATTTTGCATGTTTTTTTTTTTAAACAATATATATAGAAAGACAAACTGACAGACAGACATATCAACGCACAGCTGAACTACTGGGAGTTTTCTCTTTATGCTGATGAGGCCACTGGCCTCTGCCAGAGGTTAGATAATTGTTGTTTAACCCACTACATTTTGCCTTACGGCATGCAAAATATTCATAGTTGATTGAAAAGAAAGAAAATATAAAAAAGGTTAAAAATTGTAAGCTCAACTTAATCGTTCAACTTAAATGATATGTCATACAAATTCAGATATCATGTCATAAAAATTCAAATCCAATATCATAAACAAAAAAATACAATGTCATAAAAAAAAGAAACCACTGTCATAACAATAATACAAGCGGGTAGTGTGAAAGCGGAACCCGGGGCCCTGGGACGAAGGCAACGAAGGAACAGGAGTGGGTTTTTAGTCAGTAAGAGTCTGACACTATCTCCCGCTCCGCCCAAGAGCGGGGATGTCATTAGGATGATTTTCCCACCCAATAAAAAAAAATAAAAAAAATGTTATGCTCGAAATAATACCATTTCATACAAATAATAAAATGTCATCAAATAGAATACAATGTCATATAAAGTGAAATGATAAAATACTAGTAGGAACCAAGCGTTATACAAAAAAAAAAAGTGACAAGGAAAAAAAATCACATTGAAGGAGCCACATTTTACGTGATTGTTTTGTCATACATTTGAGGTTAATATTTGATAAAATAAAGAGAACAACTTACGAGGCCTCGTGTACCGCTCTCAGATAACAAGCCGGAGTAGAATAGAATAAATACACTTTATTTCTCTGGGATCTTTGCTGCGAGTTAACTTTCCTGAAAATTATAACAAAACTCATTACCTTCCTTTTTCCCACCGCAGTTGAGAAAATAATATTTCTCAGGTTCAGGGTTGTGGAAGTCAGATCATTAGCTCCACTTTGTCTTTTTAAGTTTGGAGGTCTAAAATGACTTCTCGCGCTCTAGAGCGGAGCTTGAGGGCGTGTCAAACTTTTACTGACTAAAACTACAAATATTTTCACACACATCCTTGAGTTACCCTTTGCGTTTTAGGAGCCCGAGTTTCTCTTTCGGAAGCTAACCCATGGCCCCAGTAGGCTTCGACCCTGCTGGGCCCCTGCGGTTTGCTGACATCTCCTTGAGGCGCGAGTGGAACGTTACGCGCCGTCGACAACTCGGGCTCGGTCCGGACGGTTACCGGACGGTCGGACGGCGAGCCACGTATTGCTCGCTACATGTTGTATTTGCCATTGGAAGCTATTCAAATTACCTGCAACCCTCAAATTCCCAGCAATGGCGTTGAAATGGAAGTACTGACTAAAACCACACCTGTGTTCCTTTAGTTGCCTTTTGCGTTCTAGGACCACGGGTTTCCTTTTCAGAAGGAGGCAACCCGCATCACATTCCCTTTCGCTTCGGACCATGCCTTGAACCAGGACCGAGACATAAGAGGTCGGCACCGACGACCGATTCCACGAGAACACAGTGGTGCTCCGCCCAAGAGGGGTACACCTCAAACATATTATATGCTACACCGCATTCTCCGGAAGGTATTGTGTGGACCTCCCTTGGCTCCCGAACTTACCATGTACGGTGAGGACATTGTGTCATGTGGAATTGAGGACGCCATGATTGTGGTGTGCGTATAATGAAAGAAAAAGGCCTCGCGGATACGCTTTCGCCCATGCCTAGATAAGTCTCCACTACGCCTCTGTCAATCAGGAAGTTAGTAAAAGTCTGACATTCCCTCTCACGTTGTTTGGATATTTACCGGCCAAAAAAAAAAGAAGTGCTCGGTGGATGACTCACATGATAAGCTTGTCGATATTTCCGAACCAGACACCTGCATCATAGTACCCATAGCGTTGACCCATCATGACCATCACGTTCTTCGTGGTGTAATACGGACTCTGTCGCTTGAGCATCTGTTGCATAAATGTCTCCACCTGTTGGGCAGACATAGGTTTTTTTAGTGACATAAACCAGTGCTGCGTTCCCACCTGACAGTAAGCAGTGATGCAGTTGTTGATGATGAAGCGCACTAGTTTATTAAGAGTCTTTTCACTTGAAGACACTTTAATTATAGTCGAACGGGAAGACGTTAGCAGGCAAATTGTTCCAGTCCTTCGATGTACGCAGTATAAACGACAAGGTTTGAAGGCCGTAAAATAAAATAAAAACGCCTTTTCCAACACACTTGCTCAGAAAGTGCCTCTTATTGCAATGCACTCAGGTATATAATGGCACTCGTTACCAAACTGTGACATTTTGATTACCATTACGCACTAGTGCCATAATGAAGTTTAAACCTTTTTGTTCAACCTCTTTGTTCGCAAAACAAATTTTGAATTCGAACAAAATTCCCATAAAATTATTGCGTTCAACAGTATATAAATTAGTGTCTTACTTATTTCATCTAATTTACAAGTTAAAATGGACAAATTTAACTTGTGCAAACGATTTATTTAATAAAAAAAACATTTAGTAAATAAATCGTACATTCAAATAAAAATTGATTTTAATGTGGTCTATAGCCGTCATTTTAAGATGCGCGCGGTTTTTGGCATTTTTTTTTTATTTCTGTGATGTTCAGTGGCTGTATTAGTACAATAAAATTAAATACTACAAAATCATTAGAAAATATTACATCCGTATTCTATTGTCACTACGAAAGACATTATCGTAAAAACTTTTTACGCAAGAAAATATAAACGTAAGACTAGGCAGTATGATCAAAATACCTTAGCCTTCCTCTAGGGGTAAATAAAAAAAAATGATGCGCGCGCTTACGAAAACAGATTTTTACCGCCATGTCTCAAATTTTACTAGTTTTACTGTTGTTTTCTTCACAAGTGTATTGAAAAACGTCGTATGACACACGTGAGTTCTTGGCTCTCTTAAGACCCTCGCCGCGGTTCGGGTCTAAATACTGCCTCGACGGTAATCACTAACATTACACACTTATATCATAATTTACTATTATTTCACGCAATAAGTAATTGTATAATTATTGAATCTTCAAATTCTGCTCGAAATAAATAAAAAATATAGTGTAGATTTGGTTAATAGAAAAAAACAGTATAAATTTTGGCAAACATTACTTAAATTATATAAATGAACACAGTTAATTGCATCGCCAATTCGGACAAAATGTAAAACAATTAAAAAACAATTAAATCATTGATTTTGCATTGAAATTAATATAAACAACATTATTTGAATGATGATAGAATTAAAAAAAAAAACTGTATTAAATAATCTATTATGTAAAAAATAAAATTCGCATGCATTAAAGGCCCTAGCACGACCTATTACCGCGATCTATTTATTAGACGACCTAAATTGAACTGGTAAAGGGATGGAGCTATATATGGTGTATAGAGCTATTTGGAGGCACGGCAGTGCCCCCGCCAAGGCGAGCAAAAAAGCGGCACGGCAGTATCATCCTTTTCTCGAAACAATTCAGGCCATTTTCGATCCCCTATAACTTCGTTGTGTATAAAACTAGAAGCCTACATTTCAGTAACCAAGCAGGCATTGTATAAACACGGTATATTTAAAATTTCATATAATTTGAACCAGTAGTTTAAGAATTATAACTGGTCAAAGTTTTTTAATGTTGTCAGTCACTGACTGACCGATCTTCAAAACTCTAAGGCACTTCTAGCAGACATAGAAGCTTCAAATTTAGAATACTATTAGTGTTCAGTGTTTCAATGAAAAACTATTTTTTTTTGCAATATCGGACAATATTTTAGATTTTTTTTTTTTAAATATTTTGGATGGCATTTTTCTTTCTCGCTTGCACGACTGTCATTTTTGGGCACGCCATAATTATGGCGGTAACTTCCCTCTTTGACGAGTGGCTGGAAAGACGACACGGTGTCTTCACCTTCCGCATGATGCAGATCAGAGATAATGTCAGACTTTGTGCGTGGTTCCGTACAAACTTACCTATAAAAACAGTTCAATTCCCGAAACGAGTTACGAAGATTTTTCCGAATTGCAAAGAAAGTTTTTTTTTTGTGACGTAACTACAAATTTTTTCAATTTTTTTCCTATACTTGTGCTATGAGACCTTGCTTCATACCAAATTACAGGATTCTAGGTCAACGGGAAGTACCCTACGAATTTTGATAACCTTGAGAGTGTTGAAATATACGTTTTTGTGACATAAACGGTCGTACTTATTTTTGTTTTCGTTAATTTTGAAGTTTGATTTTTTCACACCCTAAAAAAGAAAATTAGACATTAATTTCTATTATATGAGATCCTCGTCGATAGCGAAATACCATTTATATTGGAGCAATTCTGAAACCATTCCATTCAATATGATTGCAAATATGAGCGCGAGTTCGAACCTCGCCAACAAGCGTCTCTTTTTGTCAATCCTGTCTTTATAATTATCAGTTTTCTACTTTGGCTTTCACTTACTTTTACAACTAAAACGGTGGTTTTAGGGTTCCGTACCTCAGAAGGAAAAAACGGAACTCTTATTGGATCATTTTTTTGCCCGTCCGTATGTCTGTCTGTCAAGACCTTTTATCTAGGATACGTGTAGAGGTATCGAGTTGAAATTAAAACTATATACTCAAGTCTGCAGTCCCTTGAAGCTGTGAAAAAATCAAACTTGTAAGTTAACGACAAAAAAAAAAAACTTCGGTTTATGTGGCAAAAAACGTACATTTCGCCACTCTCGAGGAAATCAAAATTCATAGAGTACTTCCCGGTGATCCAGAATCCTGAAATTTTGCGTAAAGCAAGGTCTTATAGCACAAGTATAGGGATAAATCTGAAAACTGTGAATTTGTTGTTACGTCAAAAATTTCTTTTGTTTTGCAATTTGGAAAAATCTTCCGAGACTTCGTTGCGGAATTTAAATATTTACATAGTTAAGTTTATACGGAGCCCACAGGGCGCGAGTCCGACTTGCATTTGCCCAGTTTTTTTTATTATGTATTCGTATTGTAAATACATACTAAACACTATTTTGCACTATTTTTTTTTTTGTTTTATATTCTTTTTCTTATTGTTTACACAGAACTTCAAAACCATGCCATAGTAAATCTAATTTTTCATACACGATTTTATTCATATGACCCAAATTGAATAATTGGGACATGCACGGTTTACGTGCTTTATAATCTTAAATAAAATATTATAACTAAAAGTTTTATCCATTATTTGCTAATATTCTTGTAGAATGCCTATCTGAAATGTTGTAAAAGTGAATAATATTCAATTTGATTAAACAAAAAGTGGTTTAAAACAGCAAAAGAAGGTCATGATGGCTACTAACGTTGTGGTGGGAGTCATTCTCCCTTGATTGTTTCTTTCTGACTTGAAATAATATTTTATTGTTAATCATATTGGTAGCTGGATGGCCTCAGCCTAATTATATTATGAGGCCAGGACTTAGATCGGCTCCTGGCACACCGATTTACGAAGTAGCCACGGACCTCCCAGCTTACAGACATCGAATTTTCTTCAGTTGAAAATTGACACGAAAACTTCGCTTGCGAGATGCAGGATCTTAACTTTAAGATTTTTTTTCTCTTAACTCGCTCAACTTTTGTTCTAACAAATTTGTTTTAAATAAAAGCCATTACTGTTATGTTTAATTACGTATTTTTTGTTTTGTCATAGAACTTTTAGTTTTGTTTTTATTTAAGGGTCAAATTCTGGAAATTCATTTATGATTTTTTCTTTGGGAGTGAAAAGGTGCAAGGATTTTCCTCAACGATAGTTTAGGCTGTCCTCATTGGGTACTAAATTCATCTGTCAAAATTACTGGCCTTCTGTAACGCCTTTTTAACGATTAAAAGACAAAGACAGGAACACGATTTTGCGAACACTGAAAAAGGATGGATATGTTTTGTCAACTTGCCACTAAAGAGCTTTTCCGGAGTTTTCTCGACTTTATTTCGTAAATATAGATATTAAAAACTACCTAAATTAAACTATTGTAATTTATGAAATAATACAATAAACTTATAAAACAAGGCTGAATAAATAAGTAGTCGTATTACCTTTGCCCTTTAACTGTCAAACGTCCGATTTGCGCATGCGTACTAGATTTAATTTTGGAATGCTATGTTGGGAGCCATATTTGAACTAGTACGGTAAAAAGTCTTGAATTCACGTATTTTTATGGGACTTTTGAATTCTTATCTCAGTTGTATTCTATCAATAACATATTTTAATAAAGGCTACCATTCTTGTGTTCACCAGTTAATGCAACTGAAGAGCGAGGCCCTTTTATAACGAAATTAAATAACAATTAATACTACTTGCGTATTTAGGGGTCAGTGTCCTTGTGGCGCCATCTACCTTCAACTTTTGGGTTATTGTTTGATAATGTTGTACTTCACGTAGCATTAAAGATGTCACTGTATCTAAGTTACTTTATGGCTCCCAAATATGAGATGTCATGAATGTCAAGTATAATTAATATGAGTTAACATTGTTATCAAACTTCAAACACAAAAAATAACATGAAAATAATCATGTTTACAGATTAAAGGAATAACAATATAATGTTGATTCATGAAACTTTTCGAACTCGAAAACCTTCGGCAAACCCTTTTCCCGCTATTAATTTTTTTTTTAGAGTCACAAGTAACCACATTTTATTTATTTTTTTAGGCAGTGGTCAGTTTGATTCTTAAATAAACTCAACTCGTTTGATGCGCGTACATTTTAATTCATTTAATAAGTTTTTTTTTACACTACCTTCTCGATCATGCCCTTTTGTATTTCGTAACCATCACTTAAAGCAAGTCACTCTGTCCCTAGGGAAATAAGCGATCCCGAGGGAATAATAAGATGAATTTGGAACGTCAAAAATAATTATTTTGAAAAATAAATCGCTCTTAATAATAATATGGTGAATAAGAATGTGCATGCATCAAACAAGTTTATTCAACAATCAAACTGGCCACTAACAAAAAAAGGAATAAAATGTGGTTACTGACGAGTCTTTTAAAAAAAGTAATGAAAGAGCTCGCGAGATAGAAAATTAAAACAATAGAATCTTGGAGTAGTGAATTTTGTTTGTTTCAAATCTCAAAACATATCAAGTTAAAAAATTCTTATATTTCTTTAATATATATCTTTTTTCTTCCTATTTCTCCTTTCGCAGGTCTGTTGGAAGAAATTTCTTTAGAAATAAGTAGTACCTTTGTACAATTTTTATAAGAATGTATCTTCTTTCGTATTTATGTGTATACATAAATTATAAAATAAATAAATATAATTTGTTTTAGTAAGTTGTATTTTAATTATCTCACAGATGGTGTAAAAAGTAGAATATCCAACACGGTGATAAAGCTGTCTTTGTCTTGGGTGGCTTTAATTCCTGACTTCACTCAGGTTTCTATATTAACTCCCTCGCAATGTTCGGGAGTTAATTATATATATCCCTCACTAGAGTTCGGGATTAAAACTTGGTTTCGTTCGAAATTCAACATGCCACCCGTGACGTAAAGACATTTCTTTATTCCCTAGTCACATAATCTACTATTTTCAAATGGTTTTGAAGTTCCAAATTCAAATCTCATTATTCCCTTGGGAGCACCCATATTATATAGATCCCTAGGGATAGAATGATTTGCTATATTGATAAAAGGGCATTATCAAATAGGTGGTGTAATCCGACCAGACGGGTGCTTTGTCTGATTCAGGCACCTGCCTGATAGATGATTTCGGGTTATAAAATAGGTCAAAGGTGAAATCGCGAAGAAATTCTAACTGGGCGATGCAGGATTTCGAAATTTTTAGTTCCTATGTGTTACCAGCATAGATGACACCAGAAATTAATTTGTTACAATATAGCTTTTTAAGCAGCCCTCAGCTCAGTGACGCTCAAAAGACATTGTATCCTGACTTGATAAAATAAAAACTTTAAAACTAAAGACGTTTACAACGTCTCGCTTACTACATACCCTCTCCTCCACATTGCTGAACGCTGAATCCGAGGTGATGATGAGGGGATCGTTGCAGAACCCTCCGAAGCAGTACCCCGGAGGAGACCAGTAGCCGTCGAACAGCTTATGCGTGTAGATATCTGTGCTAGAACCTGGAATATTCAAGATATCATCAGCGTGTTACCTTCCGATCCCACAGGTTGGGGACCCCTGGTCTAACCATCAGTAGCGAGGCACCATGCGGCTGGGATCTCAACTCCACTTACCTAATAATATTCCACAACTTTCACACAGCGCTATCTAGTCCCAAACTAAGCAGAGCTAGTGCTATGAGTACTAGACAACTGATAAACATAGATCATCATCATCATCTTCCTGCCCTTGTCCCATCTTATTTGGGGTCGGCGCAACACGTTTTTTTCTTCCATTCTATCCTGTCAACCGTCATACTATCACTAGCTTCCTTTTCTTTCATATCACTGTTCACACAATCCATCCATCTTTTCACTCATACTTATATCATACTTATATATTTCTAAATACATACACAATTATATATACTTGCTGACCCGGCAAATTTCGTACCGCCTAAGAGTCAATGAATATAGTTTAACTTTCGATATAGTCAACCGTTTGCAATGAAACAAAGCCTAAGTAATATACAAAAGTTATCTCTCTCTTTGTACTATTGTCTATAATGTATTGTCTTTTTTTTTGTGTGTACAAAAATAGTGAAATAAATAATTCAATATTTTACAAAAAGTTTTTAAGTAAAAAAGATTTTTTATTGTGCGTAAAACTGGGTGAAAAGAAACGCAGGGGTGAAGAAAAACAAAATTTTGGTTTGTTTTTTCACTTTGATATCATATTATTGGCATCTAAAAAAGCATCGACTTTTTGGAATAACAATTTTGAAATTTAGCTTCACTTGTTTTTTTTTTTTTTGTCTAACCGACATTTTGACAATTCAAAAGTGCCTGTAATTGGTCTATTTGAAATAAACGTTTCTGATTTCAATTAATAAATTAAACGCTGCAAAATGTATTCAAATATTGTGAAAATACCCGTTGAAGCTTTGTTTCTATTCACCCCATTTCTCTGTATAATCCATAGATATAGATAAACCATAGCTCCAATAAAAGTATTGCTATGTCTATTTTCTGTCAAAAAAACTACTTTGAAGTTGAACGGACAAAAACATGAATTACCATAAACAAATCTATCATGAAACCAATGTTGCCATGTTTAAAATCAATACCAATGCTTGGTTGCGTATATTTTATATTTTTTCATATATATATCGATATATTAATTCATTTCAATATGATAATAGCTAACATATCGATATTATCGAAAATTTGATATATTGTTGCAACGCTAGCCTTACTTTCTTCAAGTGAAGTTCAGTGGCTGTTTTAATTATTCGCAAATTGATTTTTAGTGGATATTGTGATGTAAAATTGGTGTAGTTTTGTATCTCAAGTGTCTGCGCAACTGGATTATATGATAATATGACAATGATTCCCATTGAAATAAGCGCAATCTCGGTAAAATGGAGCTGAGAATTTTATTGTAGTTTTGGCTACCTCAGCGAAGTTTGCCGAGAAGGCTGACTCGATACATTTGCTGCCAAATACTGCAAAAACATTAGAATGTGTTGCACCCGCCCTCTAATATGATACATACTGCAGTGTTTTGAAAAATAAAATAAGACTGGACTTAAAGGTACAAGTGACCAGGGGCTCAAGTCTGCTATTTTTATAAATTCGTCATTCCAACACGATCCCATTGTCATTTTGCTAAAAGTTCGTAATCTGCTAATTCATCATTGATCGATTAATGGTCTCGTAATAGAGTTATGGTAAAAGGACAATATCGAGCTTATTAAAAGCAATGACTGCACAATGACGTTCTAATAGTAGGTCACTGATCAAAGGAACTGTCAAAATTTTAGCAGATTACCGCACACGTCAGACATTCATTTGTCAATATGTACGAGATTACCATTCTATGCCATTTCTTTCAAAGCAGTGTCAGTGGTTGACCATTGGAAAGTCATAATGACACCATTATATTAGGAGATTACCAAAACTTGTCAAAATCAACGATTATGAAACTAATGATAGACCATTCTGGCACTATTGCAATAGCAGACTTGAAGTCAAGGTCATTAAAATCCAGAAAAAAAGGGGATTAGGTGTGATATCTCACTTACCTAAATCATCGCTTCCTCGCCACACGAACTCCAAAGATTTTGACTTCATTCTGGTCAGTTCATCGTCGAAACTGATTGGGTTTATAAAATGTCCGTCGAAGCCCATTTGAGCCATAAGAGAAGCGAACTCCTTGGAATGCCCGAACACGTCTGCTTGCCAGGTCACTAACGGGCGCCCACATTCTAGGAATGTTGAGTTTATTTTCCTGCAAATATAATTCATAGATTCAACAGCCAGCAACTTTGTTCGTGAGATAAAAAAAATATAGCATAGTCGGCCTTATAATGTTCCCACTGTCGGGACGCAGGCCTCCTCTCTAGGAGAGGAATTGGGCCGTAATCCACCACGCGGGTCCAGAGCGGGTTGGTGGGTGTCATATGTCTTTGAATTTTAGGTTCTAGGACATGCCGTTTTCCTCACGATGTTTTCCTTCACCGTTTTAAGAGCAGTGGTGATGAAATAAATTACACAAAGTAATGCGCCTGGCTGGGTTTGAACCCGCGACCTACAACTCATAAGTCTGGGCTATTACCACTCGGCCACCACTGCTCTTACTCGCAGTTATAAAAAAATTACCATCCCCTAAATCGTATTTTGATGATAATTTAGAAAAATTAATAATGACAGTTTTTTTAGGGTTCCGTACCTCAAAAGTAAAAAAGCGGAACCCTTATAGATCACTTTGTTGTTTGTCTGTCTGTGTGTTAAGACCTTTTATCTTGGAAACACGTGGAGGTATCGAGTTGAAATTAAAACCATATAGGTACTCAGGTCTGCGGAAAACGGTAGCAAAAACGTATATTTCGACAGTCAACTGATCTTCTTTGTTGATCTGCGATCAAAAATAAGCTAATTAAATGTAAAAAATAGGTACCTAAGTACATGATATGAAAATACCCCCTTTCTCAAGAAGCGAATACGCAATTACATAGACACAAGAGTAACCATAGAGTTTTTCTTCTCCATAGGAAACGACCAATTTGGAACTGTGCACTAGCTTCTGATATTTTATAAGTGTCCATGTAAGTCTATGTGAATTATTATTTTATTTTTTTTCATACTCTACATATGAGAGATAGAGCAGTGGTGGCCGAGTGGTAATGACTCCGACTTACGAGTTGTAGGTCGCGGGTTCAAACCCAGCCAGGCGCATTACTTTGTGTAATTTATTTCATCACCATTGCTCTCAAAACGGTGAAGGAAAACATCGTGAGGAAACCGGTATGTCCTAGAACCAAAAATTCGAAGACATGTGACATTCACCAACCCGCACTGGGCCCGCGTGGTGGTTTACGGCCCATTCCCTCTCCTGGAGAGGAGGCCTGAGTCCCAACAGTGACATTGAAAGGCTGATTATGCTATTATTATTATACTACATATGAATGTGAGGCTATTGAAATTACAAATGAATTCTACAAAATCCCCTTCTTACCTCAAGCTATAAGTGAAGTGGTCAATAATAGCGTGATAACTGGTGGTGGCCTCATCACTCATGCTCCAGCCACCTCCGACGAAGAACAGCCTGCCTTGACGGAGGAGCTGGTAGACCATGCGCTTCACTGGAACAAGATATATCATTAGTATGATCAATTTTTTTTTTAGGTGGAGTATGATCCAATGACTTCTCCTGTGCGGAGGGTATGTCAGACTTTTACTGATTAAAACCCACTCCTGTTCCTTCTTTGCCTTTGTTTCAGGGCCTCGGGGTACACTTTCGCACAACGCATGGGCCCAGTAGGCTTAGGCACTACTGGGCCCTTACGATTTCCTGGTGTCTCTTCGAGCTCGGTCTAGACGGTTACCAGACGGCCAGAAGACGTGCTACCGTGGCTGGAAATCGGAATCGGTATCCCGGCGGCTGGGGCGTGAGGGGCTTTCTCTCATGCGGCCGCCTCCTTCGCTAGCATTACTGCTTCGCAGAAGGAGGCAACCGCCTGCCATTCATCCTCGCTCCAGACATAGTGAAGAAAGTGTTAAGCTTCAGATACATTAGGGAACAAAACCCCAACATCACGCACAACGCTCAATCTACGTGACGCAGCAATGTTGACGATTTGAAGCGTGTGGCGGCCACCGGCGTCAACCGTGTGCAGCGAATCTATATAAAATGTATGAAACCTACAGGAAATATGCCGCTGGCGGCGTTTTGTGATTGTAGCCGGTGGCTCGTGTGTGGCGACCATTACGCCGCGCCGTAGCAAAAGCCGCTCTACGACGTAGCAACTTCGCTACGGCGTAGCACATGGCAAGCTACGTTGTAGACTATACATTTTATGATTATTACGCAAATTGGTAACAATAATTTGAAACATTTATGTTTATGCCTGTTTATTATTATATAATGGAATAAAACAATTTTTAATGAAAATCATTTTTTCATAGCAAGCTTTTAGAGCGCGGTCTGTACCTATATAATTAATTCTTATCAATTCCATTCCAAAAATTTCAAACACGATAGGGTTATCTGAGTTCCTATGGCCACCTTCCGCTTCCATCATCAGATCAGTTCCACGTCATAATAATTTTGCATTACCATCTGATTTACACATGCATGCAAAATTTCAGCTCATTCGGTAACCGGGAAGTGGATCAAATTTAATTTGCAAGATTTGATTACAGACAAACAAACATTGGGACAGGTGAAACTAAATAAAAGCTTTTAATAAACTTTATGGTACACCAAAATAGTAACAATCTATAGTTATAATAAATCTGTAGAAGTGAAAATTCTGTAGATTAAAAATATCAAAAAATAAATGGCAGGGGTTGTTACTAGACCGACACCGAACCCAAAAATGTGATTTTTGTCTGTCTGTCTGTTTGTTCAGGCATCAAGCAAAAACTACCAGTTCCATTACGATGAAACTTGGTATAATTATTCTTTAATATCCTGGGCACCACATTGGGTACTTTTTATCCCGGAAAAGTATATACAATAAAAAACAAACTTAATTTTGCGGTTCGATCCTTAGACCCGATTACTGTATCAACCGCAAATAATAAGTTTGTCGTAGGTTACGTCACCCGATTTCACTAAGGGGCGCTGCACACGGCTAAGATACTGTAATATTTTATCTTAAGATACAATATCGCTCGCCATACAATTCAATGGACGAAGATAATAAATAATATTTTATATTTTCGTATCTCAAAAAACTTAATAAAACCATTTTCGACTTCTACGCGGACGAAGTCGCGGGCAAAAGCTAGTTTTACATAAATCTATGGTATAATATCCTTAAAAATAGATTTAACACTGAAAGCAAATGAAATATATTATTAGTGTTTACCTGTTAGATCCCGGCTCTTCCACCAGTGAAATAAATACGGCATGTCGGAGAAAGTGAACCTTAAAAATAAAATATAATAAAGTTTAGCTTTAGATTCTTTTGTTTTTAGGGTTCCGTACCGAAGTAGGCAAAAACAGAACCTTTAAGGTTAACGCACACTTATCCGAATCGAACGCGCCGATCCCAGAGCTGTCAGACATAATATATATATATGTATGTATGTCTGACACCTTAGATTCTCAGTAGCGTCTCATGTACTTTGAATACCTGTGTACTTGTGGAGCTCCTCCTTGTGGCCCCTGAGCAGGTACCAGGTGAGAAAGGGAACTAAAAATAACGAGTTACTTAACTTAATTTTTGATGGCTGATTTTTATATATGTTTTGTAGAATATTATTCTAAAGTAGTATCATAAGTGTCAGACACTTTCCATGGACCAAAACTTCTTTCAGACGCTTTAAAGCTCCACAAAAAGTAAATAAATTTTACTTATTTTTACATGTCTTATTTTTAAATATGTTAGGTAACTATTACAAAGTTATATTTCATTAGTCAGACTAATTGTAGTGAATTTGTTCGGTGCGTTCGATTCGGATAAGTGTGCGTTCACCTTTATAGGATCACTTTCTTGTCTGTCTGTCAAGGCCCTTTTTCCAGGAAGGCGTGGAGGTATGAAGTTGAAATCAACGCAATCTAAAAATAAGGCCGTTTATGCTCCACTTGAGCGCATATTTTGACACTCGCTAGGAAATCACTTCTCTCACCTAGGTTACAATTCCCGTTGACCTAGCATATAAAAAGACATCACAGTTTTTGCACCTTTTTTAACCGACTTCAAAAAGGAGGAGGTTCTATGTTCGGCTGAATGTAAATTCACCGATTTCTCAGTCAATTGGGGACCGATTTAGATTTTTTTTTATTGATATGTTATTCTTCCGAGTTGGTCTCATAGAAATATTGTTATGGTCTGATAATGAACTTCGAAGATATGGAAGAGAACTCCTCTTAGATAGTTGTATTTATATGTCATTAGTTGATTCTATTATGAGTTATGCTCTTGACAGGCTATAGGCTAACATTCAAAACTAACTTAGATAAATTAGAAGCTCTTCAAATTAGATTCCTAAAACTACTTGTTACTAAAAAAACCAAACGCTTAGTAGACACTTCGCGTGACCCAAGGGCTGGCTTTTACCTCGGTCAGAGATTAAGCATTGCCATACAACGTGGCAATGCCGCCAGCCTTTTGGGTACACTTCCAGTCGACAGCGATGCGGAGGAGTTTTTTGACGCCATATTTTAGCTAGTAGTTTTTGATTTAAGTGTATATATAGTTTTAATTAGTTAAGTGTTTTATGTATTCATTTTTTAAAGCAGTTGTAAGGGAGATTATAGAAAATTATTTAAAATCTGCAAAATTATACCGATCACTTTAAAACATAAATATCTTTTATTAGTTAACCACCACAGTACCCAAGAGCTTAACTCACGTATACAATAATCATAATACACGATCTATGGCTGCTGGTAGATTCAATGTACCCAGAGTCACCAATTACTTTGGTGACAGAACACTAAAAAAGAGAATACTATACCTATTGAACAGTCTGTCGGCAGACATAAGGAGTGAAACAAAGAAAAATAGATTTAGAAATGTATGTGTATTATATTATTTAGAAATGTTTTATTTTTTATTTTTATTTATTTGGCTCACCAACAATTGACTACACACATACAAAGATATGAAATACATGGAATAAACTTAAAGGCTAGTGCAGCAATTCCTTACAGGTAAGCACAACATGCGTAACTTTATTGTTAGTTGCCTACTTAAAAGTAAATTACTCACCAAACACAATAATTACCGCTTATAACTAAAAAACTAAATTATTTGAACCAAAAACTAAGTTAACAAGCCAGCCTGACCATCGCATTGTTTCTTATTTTTTAAGTTTTAAGTACATTTAAGTATGTCTAGAGACTCACCGACCCCACAGTCAAACCATTGCAACGGTTTTGTGGGGCTTATCTTATAAGAGTTTACCTTTTTGGAATAAAGATAAATAAATAAATAATAACAGGATCACAGCAGAACCGTCGTAACAAGTAAAATTGCTTTGTTTATACGTGTAGTCGATGACTGACTGAAAGAAGAGGGGGAATATATCGAACTGATCTGATGATGAAGCCTGAAGTTGCCTGAAGTGAAGTAGGCCCCGGAACTCTGTAATACATTAATGTAATCTAACCATGTTTGGGATTATTAGAATTCTTTCAGTCAGTCATCGACGACACGTATACATAAAGTAATTTTACTAGTTACGACAGTTCTACTGTGATCCTATGAAGTGTTCCGTTCCATATCTTCGAAGATCCTCATCAGATCACAACAACCGGGACCAACCCGGAAGCGTAACCTTTCAATCGAAAGAATAATTTTCAAAATCGGTCCACAATTGACCGAGAAAACGGTGAACATACATAAAAAATTAAATAAAGCTGAACATAGAACCTTCGTCTTTTTGAAGTCGGTTAAAAAACCATTGTCTACGAAGCGTATGGAGAAAACTTACTTTCTCTTTTCATTAGTCCAAAGAGCAGTGATTACAGCGTCTAAAATGTTCTTCATGTTGACGACGCTGTGGTCATATCCCGGTTCATCTGAAATTATGAGGCATGAGGGCCTGAGTGTGACAAGACTGTCTTAGACAGACTTGTCTGCGACAAGACTGTTTTGTCTACGTCACGACGCACACCATCAAGATAAAACAGTCTAGCGGCTTACGGCCAGTGTTGCCAACTTAGTGGATTTTCCAAAAAAACTGGGTGGTTTTAACCCCCCATTTACTTGCGAAATATTGGTTTTAGTGGCTAGTGGATTTCTCTAGTGCTTTAGTAAAATTCAATTTCTTACTAAAAATGCGATCACTCCGGTGTAAATCAGCACCATAGAATCCATAATTATCAATCTGATACCGACGATGATGGTGCAAACAAAAATGATTCGTCTGAAGACGAATTAATACATAGGTATTATTAATTAATTTGTATGTTGGATTACCTACTAATGTTAATTTATTCACAAATGGTATTATAATCAACTGATTGTTCATTCATCAAAAAATAGTGCCGCTGTTAACGTGCTAATGTACTCACATCCTGTAAAGTGTTCGTAGAATGTGCGCGTGTATCCTAGCTCGGCGTGCGTGGCTGGCACTATGTGGACGTTCAGGACATTCTGACCCATAACTGGGCAGCTCTGGAAGAAAATTCTGTGGTAAGAACATCTGAAAGTACTGTAGACCGGCCAGGCGGCCAGAATTATTAATTAAAGGCATTTTATTATGATAGTCATAAGAAAGACAACCTGTATGCTTTTTTGAGAGCTGTGGTGGCCCAGTGATACCAACCCCGACTTGCAAGTTTGATCGCGGGACCTAGTCAGGCGCATTTCTTTGTATAATATTTAGGGTTCTGTAACTCAACAGGAAAAAAACGGAACCCTTATAGGATTACTTTGTTGTCCGTCCGTCTGTCAGTCTTTCTGTCAAGACCCTTTATATCGGAAACGCGTGGAAGTATCGAGTTGAAATTAAAACCATATAGTCAGGTCTGCGGTTCCCTTAAAGCTGTGAAAAAATTAAACTTCTAAATTAACGGAAAAAAAAGATAATTATGGTTGTTTATGTCGCAAAAAACGTACAATGAAATCATATTTTAAATAGGGTACTTCCCGTTGACCTAGAATCCTGAAATTTGGCATGAAGCTGGGTCTCATAGCGCAAGTATAGGAAATAATCTGAAAATTGTAATTTTACAATTAGGTCACAAAAAAAAAATTGTGATACGGAAAAATCTTTGAGACTCGATTCGTGGATTGAACTGTTTTCATAGGTAAGTTTGTACGGAACCCTCAGTGTGCGAGTCCGGCTCGCACTTGCTTGGTTTTTTCATCACCATTGTTCTCAAAACTTTAAAGGAAAACATTGTGAGGAAACTATATCCTATAGAACCAAAACTTCGAAGATACGGTGTTGGCCCATTCCCTCTTCTTCAGAGGGGGTCTGAGTCCCATCAGTGGGAACATTATTTAGAGTTGTACTTACTTTTAATTGTACTCACGACAACAACTTGTGACCCACGGTTGCCCCTCAAGTTGAAGGGTAAAATCTACGAGTCAGTGATAAAACTTGTTATACTGTATAGATCAGAATGTAGGGCTGTGAAAAAGATGGATGAAAAAAAAAAAACTGACTACGGCTTTTCTTTTTGTTCTGTTCTTGTTTTTTCCAGTTACCTTGTTTATTTCAGCATCCTGAAAATTTTGTTTCATACTTTTTCAGCGTCGTTTTTTTTTTGACGTAGTCGGGTTTAATTTTTTTTCCTTTTTTTTTTTTTTTTTAACTCATTGTTTTTGTCCACTAGACGTGCGCCATATCGAGTATTGTGACACGTCACGTAGCCTATGTTCAGCGGACAATTAAGACGGTTCTAACGATACCTCATATGTCGAGTTCCGATAAGTAGATTAGGAGCTATGAGGGAACAGATGAACATACTCACATACATACATGCATACATAACCTGTCAAAATCATAACTCTCCGTAGTCGGGTAATCAAAATCATAACCCTCCTTTGGCTTTGCCGTAGTCGGGTAAAAAAGATTGCATGTATTCTAGCGGAGGTGAGAATGCTGAGATGGAGGAGTGGTTCTTTTTTAAGTGGGCAGTCGTCCAATTATTTCTCCCACTCTATTGCGGGGCGAAAGAGCATGTCAGACTTTTACTGACTTAATCCCACTCCTATAATAATGTTCCTTCTTTGCCTTGGGTTTTAGGATTCCGGGTTTCCCTTTCGGAAGCAGACCCATGGTACCAGTAGGTTTCGGCCCTGCCGACGGCCGGACGGCGAGCTACCCATTATTCGAAGTCCGCAAACCCAAGCGTGGATGTGTGGTGTGACGAGAATCGATAAAGTGAGAAATGAGTATATAGGAAGAAGTTTGAAAGTGGTGCAAGTGACTGAAAAGTTGATGATGATCAGAGGTCGGAATTAGGTAGAGTTATTCATGTACTTACACTGATTTCATACACCGAAAGCATAAAGTGGATGTGCCTCAAATCCCGAGATTAATTTTAAAGAGCAGATTTTTTTCTATGAATCTTAGAAATATAGCAGAAAAAATTTCTTCCCGCATTAATGACGAGGAGGAGGAAGTGTATAAATTTGTTAACCTCACCTCAGTTGACGTAGAGAGATCTTTTTCAATGAAAAATACTAATAAAAATTGTATGTTAATTATCTTTCTTTTATTTGTCTTATCTATCTTTGAGGTTATTATGACATATTTGTAATATTGTTGTCCACACGGGATTTTTCATTAGAAATCCCGGGAAGATCCATATTCATATCAACATTTCGATGAAGTACATGAATAACTCTACCTCATTCCTACCTTTAATGATGATGAAGTTGTACTTACCATATACCCGCATCCCTCGCCATATTCTGATATGGGTGTCAGCAGGTCCTTGGTCACGGGGGTCATCGTTAACGCTGGGGTCAGACCCAGGAGTTGTAGCAATATTGAGAAGGCAATCATTGTTCTTTACGCTGCAAATACATTAGATTCAAAAATAAGAAAAGCTAGATTCTAGAAGTGTTTAAATGACATCATTATTAAGTCAAGGAATAGTACATTGTGATATAAGTGGAGAAATTTTGACATTTTTAGACGGAACCCTTTTACGATCACTTCGTTATTTGTCTGTCAAGACCTTTTATCTCGGGAACGCGTGAAGGTATTGAGTTGAAATTAAAACCATATACTCGAGTCTGCGTTCCCTTGAAGCTGTGAAAGAATCAGACTTATAAGTTAACGAGAAAAAAACATACGGCCGTTTATGTCGCAAAAACCGTATATTTCGACACTCTCAAGGGAATCAAAATTCATAGGGTACTTCCCTAGATTACCCTAGATACCCCAAGATTCTAGGTCAACGGACCTAGAATCTTGAAATTTGGCATTAAGCTAGGCTTTATAGCACAGATAAAGGAATAAAACTGAAATTTGTAAATTTGTAGTTACGTCACAAAAAAATATTTTTTGCTATTCGGAAAAATCTTCGTAACTCAATTTGGGAAGTGAATTGTAATCATAGGTAAGTTTGTACGGAAACCTCATTGCGCGAGTCCGACTCGCACTGGGCCTGCTTTTCATTTATAGGAAGGGCAAAGTTTACATAAAATTGTAGATTTTCAGACGTCTTTACTGGAATACTTTTACAAAAATGTACGTTTTGATTTTAATAGAAATCTAGGTAATATTAATAACTGGATATCTGCGTTTCTAAAATATTTAGATTTTATTTTTTATGCACAATCGTACAGCGGCGGACTTAATGCCTTAGGAATTTTCTACCAGTCAACCTTAGGGTGACGCAGAGATAAATAGTGGGAAGTGCAATAAAAGAGAGAGAAAAGGTGAATAGGTACAAGAATATATATACTAATAAACCATAAATATCATACAATTATACAATACATACACAAATTAATAAACTATCTACATATATATCTACACCAATAAAGTCAAACAATTGGTTCAAATCGACAATTTGAAAACATTAACGCTGTGATGACACTACTGCAAACTTCATACGAATAAAAAAAAAATGAAAAATATGTGTAATCATGTCATAATATTGTATGTAAGAGCGGCTGTAGGTTTTCTTTGTGAAAATCATACAATGACATCCCCGGCCCTTGGGCGGAGCGGGAGGGTGTGTCAGACATTTACTGACTAAAAACCCACTCCTGTTCCTTCGTTGCCTTTCATACTAGGACCGAGTCTTCCTTTCAGAATCAGACCCTTGGCCTCAGTAGGCATCGAACCAGCTGGGCCCCATACGGTTGCTGACATCTCCTTGAGGCGCGCGTGGAACAGTACGCGCTGTAGACAGACGACTTGATGATAAGAGCGGCTGTATGGGAATACTATCAAGGATTGGGCATTCTTATGTATTTTGTTTCAGTAAAAGTGATTTTACACTTATAATACCTTTGTAGATTCCGAAAAGCACAATTAACCGAAATATATATACTAGTAAAATTTAAAAAATAAAGTTTAAAACGCGAGAGGTTACCACCGCCGATTGCCCCCACGAGGACATAGTGCTCTGACCATGCAGGGCACACCTCTACCGTAAACTCCACCATATCCTCCGGGCAGTCCGCATAACGGCGACACCCCCGAGCTTTTCTTCTACCTGAATCCGGTGCAGGAACCTCCAGAACTTAACATGTCCAGTGAGGCCCTGCGTCATGCGAAAGGTGAGGACGCGGTGACGCCTCTCCAGCCACTTCTCAAAAAGGGACTTACCACCATGATTATGGCCCAATTGACGGATAGTTGATGTTACAAGGAATAACTTAGGCTACTTTTCATTTTGTCGAGGAAACAGGACTTAGTTCCCAGGGGAGAATATATCTCCGAAGTGGATAATTTTTTTTTACAAGTTTGCCTCAAAAAAGGGGAGTAACTAAGGCGAGTAACAGCTGGTAGATAATAAATATTTGCTATCATTATTTTTAACATATTCATGATATACCATTTCTCAATTAAACTGTTATTATTGTCATTTTTTTTGACATAACTATAATTTCTTAATTGAATTGATAGTATTTGACATCATAATTATATTAAATTCATTATTATTAACATGTTTTTATATTTTTTTTGACATAACTGTAATTACTCGAATAAATTGATAATATAATGATTATAACCAGCCTTTGAATGTTCCCACTGCTGGGACTCAAGCCTCCTCTCTAGGAAAGTTTCTTTGGGAAAGTTGTTTGTAATCATGAGTACAATCACGTGTTTAAGTATCGGTCACTAATTACCAGTCACCCTATATAATGATTAAATAATAATAACGTTTATCGTATGTTAATTAGGATAAATTAAAATTGCAATGCTTGTAAAAGGCTGCTAAGTCAAAAGTACTGACCTGATATTATAACAACATTGTAAACACTTAGTTCGCAATAAACGCTTTGACTTTGACTTTGAAATCCTCATGATGAGCCCTTTAATTTGATACCCATATTGAAATAACAAAAAAAAAATATATTTTTTTTTGTCTAAATTATGGCATCTAACACTCGATATGTTGGTTTTTTTTTTAACGTCACCTATCTAAAAACACTTGGGTTATCAAGACGAATCTAACGATATCTTAATTATGTAAATACGTTCAGCGGTTTGGAAGATATGAGGTAATAAAGAATATTACATACATACAAAATACGCGCGAAAAACATAACCCTTCTTGCAGTCGGGCAAAAAAACCGTAGTAACTGAAACTGACTCTAAGACTTCTATTAAAAATCACACGTTCTTTAAGTACCTTTTAACACTTCAATGAATCAACTTGAACTGTCCGGAGTAAGGTCACACGCATCTTAATATAGTTCACAGGTAATATTGATATGTTTTTGTCATCAGAACCGCTTGCATTCATTGTATAATGTAATTCAAGTTGTTTGTTTTGCAATTGTTTTTTGTTGTTGTTATATTATAGTATTGTTTACATTTTTAGTTCACATGATCTTCGATTGTTTGTTCATCTTAAATATGCCAGAGATTTAATTATACTTACTTTATAGGTCAGGGTTCGATATAAGTCTGAAAACGTTGAGACCAGCAAACATCTCAGGCAGTTTCCATCTTTGAGAGGCGATTCTCATACAAAATTCCGAATATTTCATCAGTTATCTATTGTCTATTTTTAGGGTTTCGTACCTGAAAAGGAAAAAACGGAACCCTTATAGGGTACATTCTTTATTATTTATTGTACACACAAAACTTAACTACAATACATGGATTTGACAATTTATGTACAAAAGCGAGCTTAACTCAACAATGAGTTTTCTCCCAGCAATTTTTGTCCGTCTGTCTGTATGTCAAGACCCTTTATCTCGGAACCGCGTGGAGGTATCGAGTAGTGAAATTTAAGCGATATACTCGTCTGCAGTCACTTGAAGCTGTGAAAAAATCAAACTTCTGAGTTAACGAACAAAAAAGATACGACCGTTTATGTTGCAAAAAATGTATATTTCGACACTCTCAAGGGAATCGGAATTCATAGGGTACTTCCAATAGACCTAGAATCTAGAAATTTGGCATGAATCAACATCACATAGCACATGTATAGAAAAAAAATTTGAAAACTATAAAGTAAACTACGACACAAAAAAAAAACTTTTTTGTGTTTCGGAAAAATCTTCGTAATTAAATTCGGGAATTGAACTGTTTTCCTAGGT
This sequence comes from Mythimna vitellina, assembly GCA_949316375.1. Classification (NCBI taxonomy): domain Eukaryota; kingdom Metazoa; phylum Arthropoda; class Insecta; order Lepidoptera; family Noctuidae; genus Mythimna; species Mythimna vitellina. The sequence continues at coordinate 2,667,471 of OX438714.1, read as the reverse complement.
AAGTTTTTACGGAACCCTCAGTGCGCGAGTCCGACTCGCACTTGCCCGGTTTGTTTTTTCTAGGTTTCCGTACCTAAGTCGGCAATAACAGATTTCTTATAGGATCACTTTGTAGTCCGTCTGTCAAGAACCTTTTTCTCAGGAACGCGGTGAGGCATGGAGCTAAAATTAGTATGAAATACACACAGTCTGCAACCCCAAGCAGCATGCTTGTTCGATCCAGCTCGTCCCTTGCTGCCCTCCCCCAGCGACGCCCTTAGCGTGTAGTCGCTTAGTTTTTTAAGTTAGTTTAAGTAAGCCCTGGCTGGAGGCTTTGATTCTATAATCATGGCCGCCACAGGCAAGACCGGTTAAGCAGCCGACAACCTCCTAGGTTGACCTGCGAGAGGCCACACTAAAGAAAAAAAAACCCCAAGCAGCAGTAAAAAAATCAAATTTCTAAGTCAATGTAATTTAAAGATAAGGCCACTCAGGAGCGCCGGCTTTTAGAAAACCTCATCATGCTCATTTGATGACTCGAAAAAGTGGCGAAGTGTGAGAAGAGAAATGCACACTGATCGACCGACAAATAAGTAAATGTCCTACTTACATACTGCGTACTTAATTACAAATTATGTTTGATAAAAATAAATAATAATAAATTGAGACAACATCACATACATTGCCCTGGTACAAACTAAGGTTTTCCCTTGTACTATGGAAACCAGGAACAACGAAGGTTACCACAAACACCCAGATCCAACACAAATATCTGTTTCATCAACAAACATTTGTGTAGGTGCGGGAATTGTTTGGCAATGACTGCTTCTGCACATATGGCCCCCTGGTAGCTCATAATATTTTGTAAATGTATCTATTGACTGCTCCACATACGTGTAATACCTATATACTTTTTTTCTTTCTAACACATTGCTTTTGTAATATTTTGGGCAAGCACAGGTCCGATCGTGTGTGGAGTACTGCAGTCACATATGGGCTGGTGCTGCAAAATGCCATCTAGCAGCTTTGGACTCAGTGGAAAGGCGTGCGAAGAGGCTAATTGGGGATCCAGATTTGGTTAAGTCCAATCTACAAAGCCTCGAGCACAGGCGCAGAGTAGCCAGCCTATCGGTGTTTTACAGGTTACATTTTGGAGAGTGTGCGCGGGAACTGCATGACTTGATTCCGCCATCTCCTTTCTACCATCGGACAAGCCGACGAACGGCGAGTATCCACCCTTACGTTGTTGAAACTTCAACGGTCCGGACTAAGCGTTTCGCTTCGTCGTTTATACCGCGTACATCGAAGGACTGGAACAATTTGCCTGCTGCGGTCTTTCCGTCCAACTATAATATAGGTGTCTTCAAGGCTAGAGTGAATAGGCTCTTAATAAACTAGTGCGCCTGACCATCAATGATTGCATCTCCGCTTACCATCAGGTGGGATCGCAGTCAAGCACTGGTTTATATCAATAAAAAAAAATAAAAAATTTTTTTTTTTTTTTATTATTATTTATTTTGACGTATCATTTATTAATAATTGAAATTATTTATTTTACTTGCTTTTATTTATATAGCCTCTTTTTTACAATGTGAATGTGAGAACACTGTAGACTCCGCGAATTCTTAGGTTCCTTTTTATTATGATTATTTTTATTGTACTTTATAGTACAATATTGACCAGTCTACACTGTCCTTACATAATATCTACATGCTGTAATATGGAAATATTGTAACAACATTTTTTTTTTTTAAGAGTAACCATGGAGTTTCTTGCCGGTTCTTCTCCATAGGAAACGACCAATTTGGAACCGTGCACTAGCTTCTGACGTTTTACAAGTGCCCATGTAGGCCTATGTGAAATAAAAAACTTTGACTTTGAGTCGAACCCTCGATCTTTGCGTCTCAACCGGCGCTCTAAACCACGGTCTAAAAGGTAATTACTGATCTTCTATTCACAGGGGTGCTCAGCACCCACTGTTTATTTCTCATGGGTGCTCGAGCCCCCGAGCACCCACGGAGTCGGCGCCCCTGAGGCCACTCAAGCTCCGTTTAGGTACATATTTTAAGACTTGCTAGGAAATCATAACCATACTACTTCCTGTACTTACTTACTTCGGGTACTTCCCGTTGACCTAGAATTCTGAAATTTGGCATGAAGCAAGGTCTCATAGCACAAGTATAGGCACACAATAAATCTGAAAACTGTTTTGCAGTTACGTCACAAATAAATAAATTGCGATTCGCAATAATCTTCAAGAGTTGATTTCGGGCGTGCTGACGACGAGCAATGGGTGGCTCGCCGTCCGACCGTCCGGTAATCGTCCGGACCGAGCCCAAGTCGTCGATGGCGCGTACGCGCGCCTCAAGGAGATGTCAGCAAATGTAGGGGCCCAGCAGGGTCGAAGCCTACTGGGGCCACGGGTAGTGTGAAAGTGATACCCGGGGCCCTGGGACGCTGGCAAAGAAGGTACATGACACTATCTCCCGCTCCACCTAATAGAGGGATTTGAGTTGATTTGGGAATTACTATTTCTTGGAAAAAAAAAATGAAAACTGTAAATTTGTAGTTACGGCACAAAAAAATACTTTTTTTGCGATTTGGAAAAATCTTCGTAACTCAATCCGGGAATTTAAACGTTTTCATAAGTAAGTTTGTACAGAAGCCTTAATGCGTGAGCTCGATTCGCACTTGTCCCGTCTTTTCTTTAAAACCACCACTGCATAAGAAACAACAAAAAGGTTTCAAAGGTTTTGTTCTTTTTAAATATTGTCATGGCCGCGCGGTTGAAACGCGTAGCATAGCATAATCAGCCTTTTAATGTTCCCACTGTTGGGACTCGGGCCTCCTGTCTCTAGGAGAGAGAATGGGCCGTATTTCACCACGCGGGCCCAGTGCGGGTTGGTGGATGTCACATGTCAAACCAGCGTCAGGCAACTGCTACATAGTGGCCTGGCATTATGCTGAACTGGACCTATTTGGTGCAGCCGTGAGACACACAATGTTGACGTATTTTTTAAGTTTTAGTATTTAAGTTTTTATATTGTAATTGTTATCTCATTGTGTGTACCTGTGTGCCACGTGTGTAAACGTGTTTTCTTTCTTTCTTTCAAGTCTACGAATTATATGAATTTTTGGTTCTAGGCCATGCCGGTATCCTCACGATGTTTTCCTTCACCGTTTTAAGAGCAGTGATGATGAAATAAATTACTACAACACATTAAGTAATTCGCCTGGCTGGGTTTGAACCCGCGACCTACAATTCATAAGTCGGGGCCGTTGCCATTTGGCCACCACTGCTCTAGTTGAAACGCGTACGTCGACTGAATTATCATGATAGGATACATTGTAAGAGCGTGTAAGACTTTTACTGATTAAAACTACATCCATCCTTCAGTTGCCCATTGCGTTTTAGGACCACGAGTTTTCTTTTCAGAAATTCACCTTGGCAAAAGCGGGCATCGGACCTGCTGGGCCCCTACGGTTTTGGTGACATCTTTTTGAGGCGCGCGTGGAACACCACGCGTCGTCTACAACTCGGGCTCAGTCCGGAGGGCGAGCTACCCATTAGGGCCGCCCGCGCGGTCCCATACAAAAGTGCTCCATCGCAGTGACCCGCGCGGGCACCCATCGCGGGAAGCCTCGCCCCGCGCCCATTTTGCTACGTAATAATGCATTAAAGTTCTCCATCGACACGACTACATGCACACCGTTAAAATTGAACTAGCGACACTGCACAGGTAATAATCCAGTTTCCGTGTCGGGGATCGTCGCATACGACACGCACGACGGGTGTCGGTCGCGGTTGCAGCATCGGTCTTACAAGTCGTCTACAAACCTGGGCCTAATGGCTAGGGATCGCCCTGCGGCTTCCAACGTGGATGTATGTACGTTACCTTAAGCGTGCAGCCGTCTCCTTCGCTAGCATTGCAATAATTACTGTTTATCCGGCTCGAAGGACCAATGTTGGGGGTGAATGGAAAATAAGTGGACTGTATTTCTATAGTCTGGTATATACTTAAAAAAAAAAACAACTCGTCGGGCAAACAGTAATTATTTGATTAAATTCGAGAGGCGTCGTCTGTCACGCCGGTGTCCGTGGAAGCGAGTATCCGTCGTGTGGCGGACAGGCCGGATCCCCGCCTGCGTCTCTACTCATCGCTGCCAGTGACGTACGGACTCGGTGTGTTGGGTTCGGTTCCCAACCAAACTGTTGTATCCCACTGCTGGGCAATGGGCAAAGGCCAGTATTTTCCACCTCAAGGGTGGAAGACATTGCAGAGTAAGTGCCAAAAGACGAAGTTCGCACTGAGGGTACAGCTGCTGGAGTCGCACCGTAACGTCAATTTCAAGGCGTTCGTGATTTTTTTTTTTAGGTGGGAAAATCATCTAATGACAAATCCCGCCCTTGAGCGGAGCGCGACATAGTGTCTGACTTTTACTGACTAAAAACCCACTCCTGTTCCTTCGTTGCCTTCGTCCCAGGGCCCCGGGTTTCGTTTTCACTCTACCCATGGCCCCATTAGGCATCGACCCTGCTGGGACCCTACGATTTGCTGACATCTCCCTGAGGCGCGCGTGGCACAATACGCGCCGTCGACGACTTGAGCTCGGTCCGGACGGTTACCGGACGGTCGGATGGCGGGCTACCCATTGCTCGCCGTCCACAAGCCCGCGCCTACGGTAGCCGATATCGAAGTCGGGATCGGAATCTCGGCGGCGGAAGGCGTGCGTGGTGCAAGTCCCGGACACTTTCCTGCCCCTCATGCTGAAGACCTTTTTGGCCGCAGGGCGTGGTGTTTCGTCGCTTCCGCGGACAGGTGCCACAGAACAGCACAAAGTGATCAAGTGCATGTAAAGTCTCACTAACATAGTCATAAGTCTTATTTATTTTAACAATAAATTATGTTTAAATTACTTTTTATATTGTTAGTCTGTAAGGTATGTATGGGCCAAATTGCCCGAAAATAAACTATTTATTGTTATGTTTTATATCATGTAACAGAGATATTTGCAATTACAAATCATGATTGAAAAGAGTGTCCATGGAGTTTCTTGCACATTCTTCTCCATAGAGATCTACGCTTTAGAATGTCCAATTAGCATCATTATTCTGACTGTCTGACTTTTTGACATGTCAAAAGTGCCTGTAAATGGTTTATTTGAAATAAAATGCTTTGAATCTTTTTATTTATTATAGGAAGGAGTTGTAATAAATAAAACCACACAAAAATTAACAAAATATAACAAATATATTTTTGTAAATTGTAGTCTTACAATCTAGACACGATTACAATGATTGTTCACTAATAATATATATTTATTTAGATACAAAATTAAATTCTGAAACATTTTTACAGAGGACAATACAATTAGGAGTAATGACAGCAAACGATTTTTCAATACACTTCCTCAAAAACCCGCTCTTAGGCACGTAAAAGTGTTTTCCGCACTAGTGCAGAAAAGTGCGCGTACTCTCACCCGCCACAATGTTTTACATGTATCGTATCAGGCGCGCGTCGACCCTCAAGAGTCGCCGCTCAACCCCTGTTCATTCATTTCTTCGTAAGTGTATTAAAAAAAGTCGTTTGACACACGTGCAAGTTTGTCACTGCAGCCCTCGGCTCCATAACGCCCTCGCCTACGGTTCGTGCGAATTCCGCCTCGGTTGCAATGACAAACTTTCTGCACTTCTATCAAAATATACATTATCTGGCACCCAGAATCTGTTTAACTTTTTTGCATCTAACTTGTCTTTACTTACATAACGCCCAGAAAATAATTGTATAGTGATAACGAAGGCCAAATACGTTTGTTGTTTTACACAAATATAGTTCTTATTGTCAAAGCATTGAGCAATATATTGCTTTAAAGAATTTTTGGCATAACGAGTTATTTGCAACATTTTTTGACACAGAATTTCTGATGCTAGGGAATTATTGAAAGTATTATTATTACTTATTACATTATAGTCTATCTCGTTATGAAAATAGTGACGTCATCAATATTATAACATAACCATAATCGGCCTTATATTGTTCCCTGCCTTATAATGACTTAAGGTGAATGTTCCGCTGGCCTGTTCATACATTTTTCGTTCGAACTATACTCCGTACATAGACACTTTTTGCTCAAAACGAATCACTTTATCACTTTTCTACAATGAAATAGTTCCGCGTGTAACTTTTTGGTAAATAATTTGCATTATATATTGAGAAAAACAGTCTAGAAAACCGGGCAAAATTAGACATTTTGTTTACTAGTGTGAGTGCGATTTGACAACCAAGCTTGCCGCCATGAATGCGATAGATTATAATACTTAACGCTAGATGGCGTGCAACCGATATTGTAAATTTGAAAAATCTTTACTAAATTTATAATAATGGTTTCCATTAAAAAAAGCATTATAATAACGTAAAACTAACTATCATAAACGAAAACATAAAACATTGTTGTTGTCAAATATTGTTAGCGTTAGTTATTATTATTGTTACTAGCAACAATTTCGTCAAACGAAACCTACGAGAAACAAAACGCGACGTTGCCGTACTTCCTAGTTCCTTCCTACTTGACCCTTTGACCCGTAATGTTTCTAAGAAAAACCGTTGCCAAACTTCGTTCGATTCGATAATTCGGTTGACTTGTAATAAAATACATTTTGAAGCTCTAGGCTAGCAGTGATAGGTTTTACGCGCGGAATTTCTTGTATGTTTTGAATTTTATGCATTTTCATAGATTCGAACAAATATTTCTTGTATGTATTTCATTCCAATTTAATGTAATTATAGCAATGTATTGTAGTAAAAGTTGCATAGACGCAATTTTATTTTAAAATAAAAGTAGGTACCAATCTTTCGGTGGTATTAGCAAGTCGGCCCGTGAGTTTAGCTGGCTATTTATTACAAACTAAAATCTTCTCATAGAAATCACCAATCGATATTATTAACTGATTCGTTAAGTTATACTTAATTAATATCAAGTATATAATTTTTTTTTTTACTTTATAATATATTATCTATCATATGTAAATCAAATTTATAAGTCGCTTTAAATATATATATTTCCTGTCATATTCTTTTTTCAGATTAGTAATACAAATAGTTATCGATGGACAAACAAACATTAGTTTTACTTGGTATGTACCAAGTAAAACTATATCGCGTCATAATGTGCATTCCGTTACATATAATTATGGATTATGATTTATTATTTATGGTTGTTCTGCAGGGATTTATCCCCACTAGATATTATTTTCTTAATTGTCAATCAATATTATATCAAAATTATTTGGGTAAGTAAAATTTTACTGCTATAATTTTCTCAAAATGCGAATGTAATTTTGAACGTAATTTGGAACGTCAATATTTGTAATACTCTGTATTATCTACGGACATTACTTTGCATGACATGAGATTGCATTTCGAACGAATTCCGAATTTATAAAAGTACCTAACATATTCACATATATACATATATTGTCTTGTATATCATTTGTTTTTGTGTATTTCAGTTTAGGTTTACATCTTGGTTCCTACTGTCTGATGCTGCGAGAAAGATAGCGTACCAAACGCCACGAATATTCAGGCGTCCGTAAATTGACATAAAGAGTGAAAAGCGCATTCAAACGATTATATGGTGACTGAACTGCAAGGACTATTATTGCAATGTCAATGGAACTGAAAACAAGGAAGGAAACTTCGTAGAAGATCTAAAAAAAGGATGCTCCAGAAGTGTGGGCACTGATTTATGCCACCAATGAAAAAATTGCCTTGAAGGCAGGCCTTTTGTCAAATGAGACGACAAATGTGGCAGAAAACTTTATGAGCGTAATAAATAAAATCAGCTGAGGAAAACGAATTAATCTAGGTAAAGGGGGATCGTACCAACGTGTTCATGTGGCAGGTAAATACTATATACATTTACTTTTCTATTAGAGCAAACAGAAGTTGGAACCAAAAAGAAATGTTATGTTTACCAGTACTGTTTCCTTATACTTATATTGTACATAACATACATATAATTTCTATCTATTTTTTTCATATTTTCTAGTAAAATTATATTTTATTTTCAGGGCTATCGCTTGCTACTGGACACAAATGGTATAAGACTGCATGGAAAAAGCAGACCACACAGAGTCCAGGAACACATTTAAAAAAATACATAGAGCGAAAGGAACAGAGCAGAATACGATAAGATTTGTCAACACTCAAACAATTTTTTGTTCGAAGAGAAAAAAACACAAACCAGACAAGAATTATGGACCTGAACCGAGTGATCCAATTGATATTGATGAACTACAATTGAGAATATGGTGTGAAGAATGGTTAGCAGAATTAATAAAATTTATAATTCTATTGCATGTCCACTATATTTTAGCATGATAATTACTCTTACTATAATATTAAATTTATTTCAGGTTCAAGGATGAATGCGTGTCAGTAACATGGATAAATGCTACTTCAAATGTTTTATTTCAGTCAATGAACCTTAGACAGTTATAGAAGTTTGTCGAGATAATGAATTTATCAGCAATATGATGCCAAAGCCATTAGACTTTTTAAAATACTGTATTCTGCCAGAAATCATTTTGAACCATGGTCAAAAAAATGTGAAATGTATAGATATGAAAGGTACACTAAATTATTACTCTTTTTTATTTATTTCATAATTTCCATAAATTTCAATCTATATTAATTTTTTCTTGTGGAAAATTGTTCTTCAACATCCACATAAAAAGTTACACACAAAATATACTAAGTATAGTCATTTTCTTTTGCAGCAGCTGTTAAGTGGTGGTTTTCCGGACAAGAACTTCAGGATCAAATGATTGTTTTAATTGTATGTTTAGAATCTACATTATCAATGTTTACAATCATAGAGTGAATGAAAAGAACTTTGTAGCTTTTTTATTTCCTTTACAATTAAAACAATACTTTAGCAGATATGTATAACCATTTGTTAGTTATGTTTAAGTTTTACAAGAATAAAAATGTGATTATGGATGCTTAGATATTATCAAACATTTTTCCACCTTCTTGGTTGCAATCTCTTATTCTAATTTGTGTTTTAAATTTGTTGTCTTGTTTATGAAATAGAGTTTCTAGCGTTTGTCTTGTACTGGTGTGTAATTAATTTTGAAAAAGATTGTTTTTTAGTAAATGGTCATGTATCAAGCATTTATGTCTCTATAATTACTTGTAATAATTGTTAGTTGGAATATGTTATTTTAAATAATGTAATAAAAGGTAATAAAATAAAACTGTCTTATAATGCATTCTTGACATTCATTTGATTCACAAAATTAGAGGTCAATTAAATAGTTTACACCTGAAATACCGCCTTTTATTTTTATAATATAATCATAACAGGTACTCCCCCAGACATAATTATAATTTCTACAGAAACCAGGCTTATAACTTTTAAATGCACGCCATCTAGTGGTAATTTTGGTAGATTTTAAAGTAGTCGTTCGTGTCTATGTGTGTGTAAACGATACTATAAGCAGAGTTGGATATTAGTATTTCGAAAAATGGCGAATCAGATGGGTTTTGAGACTATAATTTGACTAACTTCGATAAAGTGGAATGTCCGATTTACGCTGTACTATTTCTGTGACTTAATATTGTTTCAATTACACTCAAAACAAAATAAAACTGAAAATGTTGACTTCAGCGCCATCTAGCGGGAAAATGGCCACGAACAACCCGTAGCAATCACCTTAAGCCTCCTCTCTAGGAGAGGGAATGGGTCGTAATCTACCACGCGGGCCCAGTGTGTTGGGGGATGTCACATGTCTTCGAATTTTTGGTTCTAGGACATACCGGTTTCCTCACGATGTTTTCCTTCACCTGCACCGTTTAGAGAGCAGCGGTGAAGTAATAAGTTATTTTCCAGTACTTTCAAATGTAATTATTAAGTAGTAATTTTTATCAAGGTAGTCAAAATTTTCACTTTTGTTTTAAATTTGTGCTTGACTGCGGTCCCACCTGATGGTAAGCAGTGATGCAATCGTTGATGGTGAGACGCACTAGTTTATTAAGAGCCTTGAAGACACCTAAATTATAATCGGACGGGAAAACCGTAGCAGGCAAATTGTTTCCGTCCATCGATATGCGCGGTATAAACGACGAGACGAAACGCTTAGCCCGGGCCGTACAGGTGTCAACAATGTAATGGACACTCGCCGTACGTCGGGTTGTCCAAAGGTAAAAAATAAATAAATTATATTAGGAACCGAATGAATGGTTTCCTTCAATTTGCCTCAAATGGTCAGCTAACTGAGTGAAAACCTGATAATGATGACGTCACTATTTTCTTAAAGCGATTTTTTTATATTGGGAAATCATCCAATGACTTCTCCCGCTCTTAGGCGGAACGAGAAGGCGTGTCAGACTTTTACTGAATAAAACCTACTCCTGTTCCTTTTTTTCCTATGTTCCAGGGCCCCGCGGTACACATTCGCACAACACATGGTTCTTAAAACGAATACGATATGGTTGACCCGCCCGGCTTCGTTCGAGTGCAAATTATACATACAAACCTACCTCGTTTATTGCTCTTTCTATTAGTGGAAATCGCATCAAAATCCGTTGCGTGGCAGAGAAAAAATGATATAAACATTTTAAAGTAAATAGTATAACAAGGATTTGATGAACTCAGCCATGCTTTTTAACCTACAGTACTGATTAAAAAATGTTCCCTTTTACTACTAAAATATTGTCGGTTGAAAACAGTAGTGGAATAGCTCAAAATTTTAGGTTTTTGACTTTATTCTGATACTGAAGTAAGATTTAAATTCTGTTTGTATGCATTATCAGAACAAATCATCATTTTAGCCGAAAGACGTCCAGTGTTGGACATAGGCCTCCCCCCAAGTGTCGGCACAATGACCGGTCCTGTGATTCCCGCGACACTCACCAGGTCATCAGTCTACCTTGAGGGAGGCCTTCCAACACTGCGTCTTCCGGTACGTGGTCGTCACTCGAGAACCTTTCGTCCCCATCGACCATCTATTCTGCGAGCAATTTTTTCATCTTAGATTATCAAAAAACTACTTATTTTGAAAGATTCCAAAGCTGTTTCCGACCGATAATATTATATTTAAATAAATAAAAAAATATACCCTTACACCGAAATCTTAAGTAGCATAAAACTTCACATATCTGTTGCTTACAATTATAATATATTTCAATGCATCCTACGCATAAGGTCGTAAGGCAAAACAACGCCATCATTTTTTATTCACAACGCCATCTAGTCCCAAGCTAAGCAGAGTTTGTGCTACGCGTACTAGACAACTGATAAACATACTTATATATTTCTAAATACATACATATTATAGATAAATTACACCCAGACACAGAACAAATGATCGTGTTCATCACATAAACATTTGTCTTGGGTGGGGATCGAATCCACGACCTCCAGCATAGCAGTCAGGGCCACTAACCACTAGACTTGTTAGTCTAGTCGTTAGGCCAGTCTAGGCCAGTCAAATTGTTAATGATATATGTAATTAATAATCAGTTTAACAGTTTTACCAGTGGCTGAATGTATTAAGAAATAATATATTATATGTGTATTTTTTTAACAATACATTTTTTTTACTCAAAAAATATATCACGACTTTATGCGTAAGAGGTATTGATGAGGGAATATGTATTTTTTTTTAAAGTTAACTGATAACATTTTACATTTGTATATCAAAAAAACAACATAGTGTAGTGAAATTTGTATCTTCGGTACATATTACCTTTTATTATTTAATATGGCTTCGCAAAGCCTTTAACCAATAAGACAGTAATAATTTTAGAAAGTTTTTAGTTTTTAAAACAATACATTCACTTTATTTTTCATTACAATATAAAACGTTTAAAAAAAAATAGATTTTTGGATAATTTTGACAAATCGTCTCTTAGCTAACAACACCGCATAAGTCATTTTTACCAACTTTACAAGAAACGAAAAAAACTGTGTGGTGTTGAGAGGCCAGCCGACTTGCACGCTATCACTACTTTTCGAATTATGGCTTCTGATTGGCTGAAATCTATATCATGTGACCAATGGTTAGACGCGCAACGAGCAGCTCCATCTAAAGGCATTCAAATGTGAAAACCGCCAATTTTCGACTTGAGCGGCGTTGCAAGCTATGATATTGCATTTTTGCTTCCGACGGGTATATTATATGTCATCGGAAAATTAACATAGCACAGTTACTTTGTGTTCCATAAAAAACTAACAAGTTAAAAAAAAATACAGATTTTTTGATATATTTAAGATGGTTGTATTTTTCTTCAGTGTGTAGTAATTTTCCAGTGACTATACAGGGTTATTTGTAAAACACTAACAACCTTGCAGGACTGTATTGCTAACATCACAAACAACAACTTTAGTTCTATGACTTTTTTAAAAACATAATACATTGACCAAAAACAAACCTTCAAGATTTCGTTGTTCTATCTAACACATCCCAACTCTGTAGTTTGTTGTACAGACACCGGCACGAATCTTGAGCGCTCGACGAAAGAGCGGTGATCGCTTTGCGCATCGTACACATCGGCGAGCCAATCACTGTACAAGGATTGCACTCCCCGCCCCCGCATGTCTTTTCATACCACTAAAGAGACCCGATATTTCACTTCTGCGTGCTTCTGCGCAAGTAGAACTGTAGAAGTCAGCGCTCAAGATTCGTGCCGGTATCTGTATCCACCTACGCCTCCCGCACCCGCTCCCCGCTCCCCTCCGCTACTGCACTATCGCTTGCTCCGCACAGACTTCATAACATTTAGAATGTTCTATTTAAATATTTTTATTCTTTAATGATAAATTTTTAAAAGTCACAAAAAAAAAGTTGTTGTTTATGATGTCCTCAACATAGTCCTGAGAGGTGAAGTTGCCAGTATTTAACAAATAACCATGTATATTGATTGATTTCGCAACAGATATCCCTCAAGTGCACCACATCATTATTTTAGAAGTCATAACAACCATCACGCTAACATATAATCTATGATAATATTGACATTACAACATTTTCCTGATCATATAGTTCAGAATACCTCCATTCTTGAAGTACGTGAGGTCGACTTCGGTGTCAAAACGAACTTTCACTTGGAATGATTTGCCGTTGCTTACCTGCGAAAAATAAGATTATAATATAATATAATATTCCACAACTATCACACAACGCCGTCCAGTCTCAAACTAAGCAGAGCTTGTGTTATGAATACTAGAAAACAGATAAACATACTTATATATTTCTAAATTCATACATAAATAGATAAATTACACCCAAACACAGAACAAATGATCGTGCTCATCACACAAACATTTGTCCTGGGTGAGAATCGAACCCACGACCTCCGGCATAGCAGTCAGGGCCACTAACCACTAGACTAACAGGCCAGTCAAATTAGCAGGGCAGAGTGGTGGGCCCGTAAAACAGAAAATTGGTTCTCTGAAATCAAGAGACGAGCGGGGTTACCATGACGTTCAAAGTAAGATTGTTTCATTCTTATTTCAGTGTGGGTAAGAGACAGAACTATACGGGTTGTCTAGCGCCATCTCTTACCCACACTGGAAATGAGAATGAAACAATCTTACTTTAAACGTCATGGTACCGATCGAGGTCGTGGTACACCAAGGAAATGGCGGGATAACTCAGATGTCTTGCTTAGTTACTGGTAAGAAGTGGTCCAGAGCCGGGAACAATGGAAGCCTGAGTGTTTTATTAGACATTACTCACATTTTATTGACATTATTTACATTTTTTTTTTGACATTTAACTTTTTCTTATTGTTCAGTTTCAGATTTATTTATTAGCATAAAAACGTGTAAATAATATACATGGTAAGATGCTTATTAAAAGTGTTACAAAAATATTGGCCCAACATGGCCAATACACACACATGGACCATGGCTGGTGTGCAAATTAGGTCAAAAGACAATAAGATTTTAAAAATACAAAAACAAATAATAAAAATTCAAATAACAACAATTATCATTATTATAAAAAAAAAATAGGTGCGGTATTTGTGCGGTAAAAAATAAATTGAAAAAAAAAATTCGTTATAAATAAAATGATATTTATTTTGTAAGTAGGTTTAAAAAAAAAAACACTTTTACACGTCAAATTTTTTTTTTCGTAATTTTAAACTAGATGAGGCCGATGTATCCTAGCTGACTACCCTGAGAAAAAACACCGAAACAAACTCAGGGGTCAAAGTCTCTTTTAAAGTCCATACAGTTAATATGTAATGGTCAAATCACATGAGAACCATGCAGATATGTCTAAAATAGTCTCAAGAGATGGCGTTGTATTCGGATTCACGAAATAAATCGTGATATTTTTCAATTTTGTCTCACCGTTTAAACCTTCCCTAGACTATCGCGAATATTTCAAGACCAAAATTAGCCAAATCGGTCCAGCTGTTCTCGAGTTAACGAACAGCTATTCATTTTTACATATGAGAGATGTATTGTTTATTAAAAAAACTGTTTTCATTTACACCTATCCCAACATTTAACAAGTGTTAAATAAAAAAAAAAACAATGATTTGTTAATATTATTGTAAGCTGACAGAACCAATTAGCATAGCATAGCATAGTCGGCCTTATAATGTTCCCACTGCTGGGACTCAGACCTCCTCTCTAAGAGAGGGAATGGGCCGTAATCCACCACGCAGGCCCAGTGCGGGTTGATGGATGTCACATGTCTTCGAATTTTTGGTTCTAGAACATGCCGGTTTCCTCACGATGTTTTCCTTCACCGTTTTGAGAGCAGTGGTGATGAAATAAATTACACAAAGTAATGCGCCTGGCTGGGTTGGAACCCGCGACCTACAATTCGTAAGACGGGAGCGTTACCACTCGGCTACCACTGTCTCTCAGAAGCAATTGACCATCCATAAATAACGTCATTCGAATACAATATGATTTTTCTGTTTCCTTGTCACATTTGTGAGATTCTTTATTCTTTATTGTACACACAATTTTATATTATCAATAAAAATAGGATAGTTGATGTACATAGGCGAGCTTAACCCACAACTCCATGAAGATAGATAGATTCCATGGATTTTCTTGCACATTCTTCTCCATAGAGATCTACGCTTTGGGTAATTAGCATCATTATTTTTTTTTCTGACTGACTGACTTCATGACATTTCAAAAGTGCCTGTAAATGGTTTATTTGAAATAAAAGGCTTTTGATTTTGTTTCCCACTGCACAGTGTGACGTTACATATTTTTCATTTTTACATTAAATTTTTTAGTTTTATTTAATTTTCGTTTTTTTTTCCAAAAACAACATAAAAAAAAAACAATTAACAACAACATCACAGATAGGGTAGGAAATATATAAGTTTCTCGCCAATACATACAATTTTACATTTAAATCCGTGTTCGGTCCGTCTGTCAAGAGGCTATTTCACAGGAAGGTGTTGAGGTACGAAGCTGAAATTAATATTTAATACTCAGGTCCTTTGGAGCAGTGAAAAATTGTAACCGCCAATTGTATGTTTTTTGTTGTATTACAATTTCAATTTGTAAATTTGTAACTTGGTATGCAATAAAGTATATATAAATAAATAAATAAATGAAAATTTAAACTCATAAGTTATCACAATCTAAAGTAAACCTTTCGAATACTGTATTTAGAGACACAATAGAAAGACAATGAGAGAGCGCGCGTTCGCTTGGGGTTTAATGAAATAAGGCCCTTTAAGCTCTACTGAGTGACACTCGCTAAGAAATGAAAACCTGTGATGTATTTTCCGTTGAACTAAAGATACGGCCGTTTATGTAAATTTTGATACTCTGAAGGGAATAAAATTCATAGGGTACTCCTCCCCGTTATCCTAGAATCCTGAAATTTGGCATGAAGCAATGTACAGGTATCGGCACGGATCTTGAGCGCTCGGCGAAAGAGTGGGTATCGCTTTGTGCATCGTACACTTATGGCAAAATAAAATTACACTTATTTTATTTTATTTTTTCTTTTACCTAATATCTTCTTAATTCTGGTTGAAGGTAAAAGTTAAAAAAAAAACAAATAGTTTAAATCAAAGTCGCTGTGTTTCTCTGTCTCTTTTTCCGTTTAGTTATTAAACATGCAACAGATTTTCATATGGTTTTCATTATCTTTTAGAGAATTTCTACCTGAAGGTATGCATATTGTAGCAAACACGAAAATTTCAAAGATTTGTAACACCCCTACGAAGAAATTCCAAACATTTTACCTACTGTTGAAAGGAACTTTCTCTGTGTGCCTGTTATACGTTCTCGGCTAAACCATTTTTGGTGACATAATAACCACTAATAAAAATAAAATCAATGGATTAAAAATCACGAGTGTATTTATTGGCACGGAAGTGTACTCGTCGTCGTTAGGTACATGCAGCAAGCGCAAGGAACCAATCACGAGTGACGTCTATGATGCGATGCGCGGCGAGCCAATCACTGACACTCCCCGCCCCCGCGTCTCACTTCATACCACCAAAGAGACCTGACATTTTAGTTCTGAGCAAGTAAAAGTCAGCGCTCAAGATCCGTGCCGATACCTGTATCATAGCACAAGTAAAGAAAAAGGGCTAAATACAATACAGAACAGTTATAGTAACATCACAAGATAATTACTCAATTTTTCTCTATTATAATATTCATGTATCTTCGAGAATCGACTTGGTTTCTGATTCGATTTTGTACGGAA
Source organism: Mythimna vitellina (assembly GCA_949316375.1). NCBI lineage: Eukaryota > Metazoa > Arthropoda > Insecta > Lepidoptera > Noctuidae > Mythimna > Mythimna vitellina. The sequence continues at coordinate 2,650,784 of OX438714.1, read as the reverse complement.
CCCTCGGTACGTGAGGCCGACTCGCACTGTTTTTTTTCTTACCTTGACAGAAATAATGTCTCCCGGAGCGATGTTGTCAGCTAGCTCTATATCGTATGTCTCACTGCCATTCAGGCCGAACGTGTCGGCGTTCTCTCCGTCCAGGAACTGAAGAGGAATGATGCCCATGCCGACCAAGTTGGAGCGGTGGATACGCTCGAAGGATTCCGCTATGACAGCGCGTATGCCCTAGAATGGAGAAATAATAAAAGCGCGTTTAATTTATTCTTATTTTTTATTTATTAATCTTCATGCAACATAAAGTACAAAGGCGGACTTAATGCCTTAGGCATTCTCTACCAGTCAACCTAGAGTAGTGAAGAGACAATATATTATGGTAGGTGCATAAACGAAAAACAAGAGTAACAAAAAAAAGTATTCTTATAATTAAAAATTACACCCTTAATATAATATATATACATATATATATATATTAATATAAAGTAACGCAAGAAGTTTTGAGACGATTCTGCTATTGATGGAGCAAATGATTCCGCACCTTCCGCTTAAATGCATATCGACTTTCGGCCGTCCTGATATCGAGAGGAAGCGCATTCCACAGAAGGATGGACTGTATATAGAAGGAAGAATGGACAAAATCAGAAATATGAGAAGGACAGAGCAGAAGGAGATTGTTAGAAGGACGCAGATTCCTTGCGTGTGAAGAACATAAGTATTATTTATTTATTTATTTATATATACTTTATTGCATACCAAGTTACAAATTAAAAAATTGAATTATAATACAACAGAAAACATACAATTGGCGGCCTTATCCCACTCGGCGATTTCTTCCAGGCAACCCAGAATGGATAGAGATTGCCTGGACACAAAATGGGGTTGGTTTGGTTGGGGTTGGGGTTGGTATTGAAAGTGACTAATGAGATAGGATGGAGGCGAGGGAGAGTTGAGTAGAGAGAAAAGTATAGTCAAAGCGCGCAAAGTTCTTCAATGGCGAAATGGCAACCATTTGAGCTCAGACCTGAATTTCAACACATGATCATATTTCCTCAGATTAAATATAAATCTTATGCAGTTGTTAAGGAGTCTGTAAGTCTATCGAGCTTATCCATCAAGATCGTGTTCAGGTCAAGGTAACACACGTCAAATTGACATTTACCACACCACATCATACCACACCATACCACATCATACCACACCTTTTCTATCTCACATGCCAACACATAATTATAGCTTATCATAAATAAACCTAAATGTAAGTAACTAGAAAGAGTGGCGTCTCCTAACACAAGCATTATCTGCTTAAAAGGAGGCGCCATTACAAACAAAATGTGTACTATTTATGGTGATGAAATAAATTATTATTATTATTATTTACCAAAATCAGACGAGAGTTTTAGTGATTTTTATTTTATTCTATTATTATTTTATTTTTTTGTAAAATATTCAGACACAATGTAAATTGTTAATGAATAAATAAAATGACTACTCTCTATTCTGCAGTTACTTTTTATTTTATTGTTGTTTGGAGGTAGGCGGAACAGAGAGTAAAGCCCCACATCCCTCCGTTGAAAAAGGGAGGATCCTCCGGCCAGACAGGTGTTATGTCTGGTAGGCAACTGCCCGATAGATGATTTCGGGCTGTTCTATATGTTCTAATCGCGCGGAAAACTTTGATTGCTCGATGCAGGATTAGTTCTTATGTGACGCTATAGATGTCGCTACAGTTGTTTGTCCAGTGAGAGTAAAAATAAATGTTTTTCTTTTTTTTGGGTTTGAAGGCTAGTGTTAAAATAATGAGTATGTACTTACTAGTAGATATGGTCCCTTAGCTGCCCAGTCCCGACTGGACCCGGAGCCGTAGTCCTTGCCCACGATGGCTATTAGAGGAACCTTCTCAGACGCGTATCTGCGGAAGATAAGAAATTATGGTACTTATTGTAGAATGCCGTAAAGTCAATGAATGTCTGTCAAATGAAAACGCCATCTATTGGCATTACCAGACCAGCATAATTCATTTTATGATGACATTTTAATTAGAGACGGGGTTGTATTCGATTTTTTTTTAAGTTTTTCCACTTTTTCTTACCGTTTAAATCTTCTTGGACTATCACAAATATTTCAAGACCAAAACTAGCCAAATCGGTCCAGTCGTTCTCGAGTTTTAGCGAGACTAACGAACAGCTATTCATTTTTAGGGTTCTGTACCTCAAAGGAAAAAACGGGACCTTACAGAATCTCTTCGTTGTCCGTTCTTCTGTCTGTCTGTCAAGACTCTTTATTTTGGGAACGTGTGGAAGTATTGAGTTGAAATTAAAACCATATACTCAGGTCTGCGGTTCTTTGAAGCTGTGAAAAAAAAAACATACGGCCGTTTATGTCGCAAGAAACGTGTATTTCGACACTCTCAAAGGAATCAAAATTAATAGCGTACTTCCCGTTGACCTAGCATCCTGAAATTTGGCATGAAGCAAGGTCTCATAGCACAAATATAGGAAAAAATCTGAAAACTGTACATTTGTAGTTACGTCACAAAAAAAAAACTTCGGAAATATCTTCGAAACTCAATTCGGGAACTGAACTGTTTTCATAGGTAAGTTTGTACGGAACCCTCAGTACGCGAGTCCGACTCACACTTGTCCAGTTTTTTAATTGATATAGTCCAGTGCTTAACTGCGATCCCACCTAAGCAGCAGTAAGCAGTGATGCAATCATTGATGGTCAGGCGCACTAGTTTATTAAGAGCCTATTCACTCTAGCCTTGAAGACACCTAAATTATAGTTGGACGGGAAGACCGCAGCAGGCAAATTGTTTCAGTCCAAGGATGTCTGTAAAAAATCGCTTTTAGCGATAAGACCGCCCATTGTGACATCCTATTAATTTTAATTTCCCAATGTAAGTTGTATTTTCGGTGTACAATAAAGAATATGTATCTATCTATCTAAAACCGTGAGTTACCTGTCAGCCGCATCAAAGATATCCATGGTATCTCCACTGGGGTGGTGCGTGGTCTTCGGGCCGGCCGTGGCGGCCATCTTGTTCACGAGCCGAATGTTGGCGAAGGTTCCACGAGACATCACGTCGTCGTTACCTCTCCGGGAGCCGTAGGAATTGAATTCTCGGGGAGTGAGGCTGGAAAAGAGATTTTTTTTTTATTAAACATATATGTATCCATCTCACTAACCTCTAGTCAGTAGTAGTGGTTAATGGCCCTGACTGCTATGCTGCAGCTTGTGGATTCGATTCCCACCCAAGACAAATGTTTGTGTGATGAACACGATCATTTGTTCTGTGTCTGGGTGTAATTTATCTATAACATGTATGTATTTCGAAATATATAAGTATGTTTATCAGTTGTCTAGTACTCATAGCACAAGCTCTGCTTAGCTTGGGGCTAGACGGTATTGAGTGACAGTTGCGGAATATTATACAGGATGTAAGGGACAGGACTTTTTTTTTTAATTCCTGAATGGTTCGCGCTTGACCGCTATCTCACCTGATGGAAAGCAACGATGCGGTCGACGATAGAACGCGCTTACCTAGAAGTAACCTATTCACTCTTGACTTAAAGATTTCCGGGTTGTAGCCATCAGGAAACACAGATTCCGGCAAGGAATTCCACTCCTTAGCTGTACGCACAATGAATGTGTTCCTAAAACGGTTTTGTGCGTATAGGTGGGATGTCCACCCTTGTACAAGTTTTGTATGGAGAGCCCCATTTGTTTTTCGTTTCCGGAAACAAAAATCTTGTGGAAGGTTGTTCAATTTCGTCTACTGAGCTAGCCCTTGAAGTTCGATCAAGTTGAAATTAAAATCATATACTCAGGTCTGCGGTCCCTTGAAGCTGTGAAAAAAATCAAACTTGTAAGTTAACGGAAAAAAAAGATATGGCCGTTTATGTCGTAAAAAAACGTACATTTCGACACTCTCAAGGGAATCAAAATTCATAGGGTACTTCCCGTTGACCTCGAATCCTGAAATTTGGCATGAAGCAAGGTCTCATAGCACAAGTATAGGAAAAAATAAAAAAACTGTAAATTTGTAATTACGTCACAAATAAAAAAAACTTTTTTGCGATTCGTAAAAATCTTTGAGACTCCATTCGAGAATTGAACCGGAACCCTCAGTGCGCGAGTCCGACTCGCACTTGCCCAGTTTTTTTTTTGTTGATAGGTTCGCGCTTGACAGCTAACTCACCTGATAAAAATCGACGATGCGGTCGACGATGGAGCACGCTTACCTAGAAGTAACCTATTCACTCTTGACTTAAAGACCCTCAGGTTGTAGCCATTAGCCATTTGAATTGACTTCCAACTGAAATAATAAAAGGCAGATGATGACGACTCACCCTCGGTCGGCGAGGAACCTGGCAGCCGGCGAGTTTCTGGCGATGGAGCCGGCCGGGGAGATGTGGTCCGTGGTGACAGAGTCGCCCAGCAGTAGCAGGCAGCGCGCGCTCTTTAAACCTTGGATCGGTTTCAGCTCCTGGAACAAATAGGATTTATGTAAAGATCATCATGATCTCCTATCCTTTGTCCTATAATACTTGGGATCGGCGCAACATGTTTTTAGGGTTCCGTACTCAAAGAGTAAAACGGGACCCTATTACTAAGACTCCACTGTCCGTCCGTCCATCTGTCTGTCTGTTCGTCTGACACCAAGCTGTATCTCATGTACCGTGATAGCTAGACAGTTGAAATTTTCACAGATCATGTATTTCTGTTGCCGCTATAACAAAAAATACTAAAAAAAAACCTGTAATAAAAATCATGATACAACAAACATTTTTTTTTTTGCCGTTTTTTACTGCGGACGGTACGGAACCCTTCGTACGTGAGTCCGACTCGCACTTGGCCGGTTTTTCTTCCATTCTCAATTTAAATTACAATTTTAATTGGCTTGTAGACAAATTATGTAAAATGTATTTTTGGTGTAATAAATTAGTACTATATTATCATTATTCTGTCCTGTCACCCATCACGCTATCATTACCTCCCTTTTCTTTCATATCACTGTTCAAGATCAATCCATCTTTCCTTTGGCCTCCTTCTCCATCCACCACCATGTACTCATACTCTTTTAGTAACATGCGTTTCATCCCTCCTCTTCACATGACCATACCAAGACAAACGATTCCCCTTCAACTTTTCAGTCACTGGCGCCACTTTCAAACTTCCTCTAATATACTCATTTCTCACTTTATTTCTCGTCACACGTCGTCATTCTCGTCAACAGTGATTTATGTAAAGATTATAATTATGTAGAAATAACGACTGTGACTTCATAAACAATCAAAATTTCTGCTTACCCGACAACATAATGAGTAATTTAGGTAATTAATTAATAATAACAGCGTAACATTAATAAATTATAATTATGTTAATTAACATAATTATGTTAATTATCATAATTATGTTAATTATCATAATTATGTTAATTATCATAATTATGTTAACAATCATAATTATGAGTATAATAGTGTATTCGATAACCTTACGTTTTAAATAAGTCTCGCTTACCCTGGTCATGCCGTCGAAGAAGGGTGGTCTCTTGATGTAGGTGGAGCTGAGGTCCCAGCCGTACAGCTTGCCTTGAGGAACTGATAGCGCCTGCCACGATGGTGAACCTTGTTCGATTTTGGCGTACACCTGAAAATTATTACATTCGTTATAAGGTTAATTAAGAAAGGGTCAAAACGAAATGGGTTTTAGTCAGTCAAAGTCTGACACGCCTTCTCGCTCCACCTAAGAGCGTGAGAAGTCGTTAGACGACTTTCCAATAAAAAAAAATCGCTTTAAGAAAATAGTGACGTCATCATTATCAGGTTTTCACTCAGTTCATTGACCAATTGAGGCAAATTGAAGGAAACCATTCATTCGGTTCCGAAGCGTCTTTTGTCAAAGTCCATAACATTGTTGACACCTGTACGGTCCGGACTAAGCGTTTCGCCTCGTCGTTTAAACCACGTACATCGACGGACTAGAACAATTTGCCTGCTGCGGTCTTCCCGTCCAATTATAATGTAGGTGTCTTCAAAGCTAGAGTGAATAGACTCTTAATAAACTAGTGCGCCTCACCATCAACGATTGCATCACTGCTTACCATCAGGTGGGATCGCAGTCAAGCAATAGTTTATATTACTTAAAAATACACATACCTCCTTGAACATTCCAGGAATGACGTGCTTGTTTTCAACCTCCTGTATCTCAGCCCTGGTCGGCCAGATCTCTCGGAGGTACACGGGAGTGCCATCAGCTCTGGTACCTGTAATAAGATAGTGGATGAATTAGCACACAACCGCATTATGACGTTATTACATATCTTTCTCTAGATGTTTTGCAAATATAGATGTCTTTTAGATATTATCTAGGTTTCTATTGAAATTAAAACATAAATTTGTATAAAACTAATACAGTAAAGACCTCTGAAAATCTGCTATTTTACGTGAACTTTGGCCCTCCATAATGTACTCATAAATTAATAATATCTATCTATAAAGACCTTGCGCTAAAATTTTTGCAAAAACCCAAACTTTTGAGGTTTTTTAAAAAAAAAAAAAATATATTGGTATTTTTTTTTTGTAAGAGATTCCAGAAAACGACGGAATTACCGAACACCAACAGCGTTCAGCTGTTATCTCTCTTTTTTTTGTATGAAACAAGAAGCTTTTAAACCATGCTCACTTTGACGATAGATTAGTAGGGAAGGGCCCTTTTAAAGACTCCCAGGTTGTAGCTATCAGGGAAACACAGATACCAGCAGGGGACTCCTTAGCTATTCTCAAAACGGTTATTTTTAATGTTTTTAGGGTTCCGTGCCTCAAAAGGAAAAAACGGAACCCTTATAGGATCACTCGTCTGTTTTTCAAGACCCTTTATCTCAGGAACACGTGGAAGTATCGAGTCAAAATTAAAACCATATACTCAAGTCTGCGGTCCCTTGAAGCTGTGAATAAAATCAAACTTCTAAATTAACATAAAAAAGATACTCTCAAGGGAATCAAAATTCATAGGGTACTTTCCGTTGACCTAGAATCCTGAAATTTGGCATGAAGCAAGGTCTTATCGTACAGGTCTAATCTGAAAACAGTAAATTTGATGTTACGTCACAAAAATACCCTTATTTCGCGTTTACATAGGTAATTTTGTTCAGAACCTTCAGTGCGCGAGCCCGACCTACACTTGCCCAGTTTTTTTGAACAACTTACCCAACGGCTGCGTCTCAAAGTCAATATCAACAGTTCCAGCCAAAGCGTATGCTATGACCAGCAGAGGTGAAGCTAAGTAGTTGGCTCTGGTGTTCGGATGGATGCGACCCTCGAAGTTCCTGTTGCCTGAGAGTACGCCGCAGCAGACCAGCTCGTTCTGTGAAGAAGAGAAAAAAATTATAAGTATTTTGTGACAAATCATCATTCATCATCATCATCATCATCATCATCATCATCATCATCATCATCATCATTGCGTAACATCGAAGGACTGGAACAATTTGCCTGCTGCGGTCTTCCCGTCCAACAATAATTTAGGTGTCTTCAAGGCTAGAGTGAATAGGCTCTTAATAAACTAGTGCGCCTGACCATCAATGATTGCATCTCCGCTTACCATCAGGTGGGATCGCAGTCAAGCACTGGTTTATATGAATTAAAAAATAAAACTTTTTTAATGACTTCAGGAGCTTTTGATGGGACTTTATTGGGACATAGATAGATGATTTTAAAGAGTATATTTAACGCGTTAATCTCAGGAGCTAGTGTGTTGGAAAACTTAGTATAATACACGTGAATATTGGTGATTACCGTCCTCGGCTCTAAATACCGCCTCAGTGGTAATCGCCAACATTACACTCTAGTATACAATACTACATTATACTAATATACATTATTTGATTTCGAACGTGTTGGTTACAACTACAAGTTTAACTGTTGAAGTAACATTTAGTTAAATTATTATTTTACTTCACAAGTGTATTGAAAAATGTCGTATGATACACGTGAGTATTGATAATTACAGTCCTCGGCTATCTTAAGAATATTGCTTCAGAGGTTTTACCAACATTACACACTTTCATTATAATGTACTATTAATATAGGACAATCCATTTACCAAGGAAGGTTATAGGCTACTTAGGCTTTCATCACGCTACAACCTATAGAATCAGAGCAGTAACCAAAGGCGCGAGGGACAGCATATACAATATATAAGGTGTTAAAAAATTAACTTTAAGAATTTCGAGGGGACACTGTACTCCTCATTATGAACAACTTTTACTATGGGACCAAACCGGAAATCGCGAAAAAAAAATCAGCTGTTCCCTACGTTTATGTTCGCATAACTCGTCAAACTTTATGGAGCAGCTGATTTTTTTTCGCGATTTCATGTTTGGTCCCATAGTAAAAGTTGTTCATAATGAGGAGTGCAATGTCCACTCAAAATTCTAGTTATTTTTTTAACACCTTATATACTAAGTGGTATTCGAAGAAATTGCAACGCGAATCTCGTCCAACTTACCTTCTCAATAGTGTTGGCAATATTATCGTCGATGGGTCCAGAGTTACCGATGCACGTCATACATCCATAGCCCACGATGTCGAACCCTAGCTTCTCCAAGTATGGCACAACACCGGATTCCTAAAACCAGCAAAGAAAAAACAACATAAAATGATTTAATAATTTAATAATAATATAATATTCACACAAGTATCACACAACGCTGTCTAGTCCCAAGCTAAGTAGAGCTTGTGTTATGAGTACTAGATATTTATCTATTTTACTCGTATATAGGGTGACTGGTAATTAGTGACCGATACTTAAACACGTGATTGTACTCATGATCACAAACAACTTTTCCTAAGAAACTTTTTTTATATACTCAATAGTTTTATCACAATAACAAAACAGGCGTTTGAATCTAAAGCTGTATACGCGCGCGCCTGTGACAAGCGACCGCTCAGCTGTTAGCCGCGTGATGCAGTCGTACCTGCAATAGTGATAGAACACCCACGCGGCTTGCAAACCCAGCGGTGTACGTAATCAGTGTATGTACCTACGTTACAGTTTTTAACAACTAGATCAAAAAATAAAAAAGTTTCTTTGGGAAAGTTGTTTGTAATCATGAGTACAATCACGTGTTTAAGTATCGGTCACTAATTACCAGTCACCCTATATATTTCCAAATACATACATTATATATAAATTGCACCCAGACACAGAAAAATGGTCGTGCTTATCACACAAACATTTGTCCTGGGTGGGAATCGAACCCACGACCTCCGGCATAGCAGTCAGGGCCACTAACCACTAGACCAACAGGCCAGTTATATATACAAAGATACAACATACCCTGAGATAGTAGGTGACGACTCCAGAGCCTGGTGACAGCGAAGTCTTGATATACGGGAGAACACTCAGGCCATTTTCTACAGCTTTCTTGGCTAGGAGACCTGAAAACAAGACATAGGATTCATTAGAAAGTAGCTTCTGCCAGCGGCTCCGCCTGCGTAAAAGTAGGAGATTAACCCAAAGGAACGATAAAAAGTAATCCATGTCTTATTCCAGGATATGGTGTACCCGTGTGTCTTTCAGGCAATTCCGTTTTATTTAATAATTTATTTAAACACTAGCTTTTGCCCGTGACTTCGTCTGCGTAGAAGTCGAAAATGGTTTAGGTTTTTTGAGATACGAAAATATGAAATATTATTTATTATCTTCGTCGTGTGTGATAGTCCATTGAATTGTATGGCGATCGATATTGTATCTTAAGATAAAATATTATTGTATCTTAGCCGCGTGCAGCGCCCCTTAGTGAACTCCACTGCGGGTGACGTAACCTACGACAAACTTATTATTTACAGTTGGTACAGTAATCGGGTCTAGGGATCGAACCGCAAAATTAAGTTTGTTTTTTATTGTATATACTTTTCCGGAATAAAAAGTACCCAGTTTTTTTTTTTTTTAAGTTGGTAAAATCATCTAATGACAAATCCCGCCCTTGGGCGAAGCGGGAGATAGTGTCAGACTTTTACTGACTAAAAACCCACTCCTTTTCCTTCTTTGCCTTCATCCCGGGGCCCCGGGCTTCGCTTTCACACTACCCGTGGAAAAAGTACCCAGTGTGGTGCCCAGGATATTAAGGAATAATTATACCAAGTTTCATCGTAATCGAACCGGTAGTTTTTACGTGATGCCTGAACAAATAAACAGACAGACTGACAAAAACAATTTTTAATCACATTTTTGGATTCGGTGTCGGTCTAGTAAGACAACCTGCCATTATTTTTTGTCTGTTTTGTCTCTTCGTTATTTAACACCGACTTTTGAAATTAAAGTTATTTTGCACTTTTCAGTGTATCTTTTTTACTCTGAAGTCGGTTGTATTTTTTTTTTGTAAAAGCTTTTTATAATGTATAATAGTTATCTACAACGAATCGGTATCGTAAATTTTACGTGATGCGAGCACAACTAAAAACTTCTAGGGGTGAGACTCACCAGCTCCCAGCATCACGCTAGGGTTTGAAGTATTTGTGCAGGAAGTGATCGCTGCAATGATAACGGAGCCGTGTGTGATGGAGTACGTCTTGCCGTCACTGTAACTGAAGCTGGCACTGGTGGAGAGGTTCGCGGGTGATATGCCGTAGCCTTTGAAGCCGACCTGAGGAAGAAGGAAATCGGGAATTAGTGTGTGACATCTTCGAAATGGTTGAATAATATTTGACGGGACTTTCATTGGGATATAGCTAATGTTATAATGAGTAAGTTGAGCCACTTTTTAGGGATCTTTACCAAGGGTAAAAAGGGGACCCTATTGCTAAGACTCTTATGTCCGTCCGTCTGTCACCCTGCTGTATCTCATAAACCGTGGTAGTTAGACAGTTCAAATTTTCACAGACGATGTATTTCTGTTGCCACTATTACAGCAAATACTAAAACCGAATAAAATAAATATTTAAGGTGTTTTTTGGTACCGACGGTACGGAACTCTTCCTGTGCGTGTCCGGCTGTCCGACAGTCCCTGCCTGATGACAGACAGACGGACAGCGAAGTATTAGGAAAATGATTCAATTTTTACGCTTTGGGTACGGAACCCTAAAAAACAGTATCCCACCGGTATCGGAAACAGGGTCCAAGCTACCGGCGGTCAGGGCTCCAGAGAAAGGAACCTCCTAACTATACGAGCCGTGTCCAGGAGTACCGCTTTCTGAATCAAGCCCTTGATCCAGTCGCCTTACGAGAGCCTCCTAAGGTGTTGGTCGAGGCTCTTGGTTGTTAAGCCATTGGCTGACATGACTATCGAAATTATTATTCTCTTTATTTGACTTTAAAACTTATTAAATACATTTTTAAATATTTCCGGGACAAAGCGTCCGTGAAATTCCTTGCTTTGCCATACTTCATTGCGATCGTTTTACCAGTTTGCGCCAGTTCTCGTTAGCCAGGGAGAGCGGGGTGAGACCCTTGTCCACTGCCACTACATCTCGATGCATACCCACGTCGGCAGCTAGGAAATATTCCCTGAGACTGCATACCACGCGTTTGTGTTGGGTCTTAGCATTTAAAAAACCTCGACCCCTACACTTCCGCGGGATATACAGTCTCATCACCGACGATCGTGGGTGATGCATTCGGTATGCAGTCAGCAGTGTACGGACCTATCCAAGGCATCAAGTTCCGTCTGAGTCCATTTGAGTACGCCGAAAGAGTACATCAATACCGGCATGACCCAACCGTTGAAGGCGCGCACCTTGTTTCCGCCTGAAAGAAGGCTATAGACTACCTTCTTCAGGCGTCCAAAGAAACGCTCCTTCAATGATTGCTTCATGTACTTCATTCATATTGATGCCAGTTCTCGTTAGCCAGGAAGAGCTTGGAGAGTCCCTTGTCCACTGCCACTATATATCAATATATACCCACATCGACAGCTAGGAAATATTCCCTGAGACTGCATACCACGCAGTTGTGATTGTGTTGTCTTAGAATTTAAAAAACCTCGACCCCCACATTTCCGCGGCATATACAGTCTTATTATTATAGTTACATCATACCACAAGGTCATATATACGTATAATTTCACTTCAAACACGTGTATAATATGTATGTAATACAAAAATAATATATTAATAAGAACAAATCGAGCTTCCGCATGGTAAGCTATTCTGAATCGCCATTTCTTAGTAATGACCTTGATTAGTAAGCGTTGTGTGACACTATGTGCGTGTTGCGGGTTTGTCTGCTTTTTATTTGATTTATTTATTTACTAGCTTTTGCCCGCGGCTTCGCTCCCGTCAACTGACTACTATATTCTACTCTACTCTACCCTACTCTACCTCACTCTACCCTACTCTACCTCACTCTATCCCACGCTACCGTACCCTACCCAACTCTACCCTACTCTACGGGATAAAAAGTATCCTATATCCGTCTCCTGGTTCTAAGCAACCTCCCCACCAATTTTCAGCCAAATCGGTTCAGCCATTTTTGAGTTATAAAAAGTGTAACTAACACGACTTTCTTTTATATATATAGATTTATTAAAACTTCATGCAACACTATAGTACAAAGGCGGACTTAATGCTTTAGGCATTCTCTACCAGTCAACCTAGGGTGGTAAAGAGAAAATGTGGTAGGTGCATAAAAATACAAAAAAATATTATGAAAATTAGAGTTTAAAAGTATATATATATTAAAAAAAAAACATACATAAGTTCATTCCCTCTTCTAGAGAGGAGGCCTGAGTCCCAGCAGTGGGAACATTATAAGGCTGACTATGCTATGCTATGCTATGCTAAACATACATATATAATTTAATATAATATATACATATATATTTATATAAAGTAAAAGAAAGGGGTTATTGAGACGGCTTCACTATTCATTGATTAATATAATAATAATATTCCACAACTATCACACAACGCCCTCTAGTCCCAAGCTAAGCAGAGCTTGTGTTATGGGTACTAGACAACTGATATACATACTTATATATTTCTAAATACATACATATTATAGATAAATTACACCCAGACACAGAACAAATGATTATGCTCATCACATAAACATTTGTCCTGGGTGGGAATCGAACCCACGACGTCCGGCATAGCAGTCAGGGTCACTGACAACTAGACCAACAGGCCAGTCAAAAATGATTGCTTTTTAGAGCCACTTTTTCCCGAAATTATAAGAACTATAGTTAACTACAGTTGAAACTTGGTAAGTAGATGTATTCTGTGAACCGCATTAAGATTTTCACACAAAAATAGAAAAAAAAGACAATAAATTTTGGGGGTTCCCCATACTTAGAACTGAAATTCAAAAAATTTTCTTTCAAACCTGAGTATATGGTTTTAATTTCAACTCGATACCTCTACACGTTCCCGAGATAAAAGGTCATGACAGACAGACGGACAACGTAGTAATCCTAAAAGGGTTATTTTTTTCCTTTTGAGGTATGGAGGCATAGAGGAGGCATCACGCAAAAACTACCAGTTCGATTAAGATGAAACTTGGTATAATTATTCTTTAATATCCTGGGCACCACACTGGGTACTTTTTACCCCGGAAAACTATATACAATAAAAAAAAACTTAATTTTGCGGTTCGATCCCTAGAACCGATCACTGTACCAACCGCAAATAATAAGTTTGTCGTAGGTTACGTCACCCGCAGTGGATTTCACTATGGAGCGCTGCACACGGCTAAGATACTATAATATTTTATCTTAAGATACAATATCGCTCGCCATACAATTCAATAGACTATCACACACGACGAAGATAATAAATAATATTACATATTTTCGTATCTCAAAAAACCTAATAAAACCATTTTCGACTTCTACGCGGACTAAGTTGCGGGCAAAAGCTAGTTTATAATATAAGTACAGATAGGACATATTACATGGAACCTTTGCCTACCAGACATTCCAAAACCCGAGGCAACTAATATATAGCATAGCATAGTCGGCCTTATAATGTTCCCACTGCTGGGACTCAAGCCTCCTCTCTCTAGGAGAGGGAATGGGCCGTAATCCACCACGCGGGCCCAGTGCGGGTTGTGGATGTCACATGTCTTCGAATTTTTGGTTCTAGGACATGCCGGTTTCCTCACGATGTTTTCCTTCACCGTTTTGAAAGCAGTGATGATGAAATACATTACACAAAGTAATGCGCCTGGCTGGGTTTGAACCCGCGACCTACAACTTGTAAGTCGGGGGCGTTACCACTCGGCCACAATAAATATATGCATACAAATTAAGTATTGTGACGGACAGACAATATAAAATGACATAATTATATGTAATGAAAACACGGAAGAGTGGTAAGAAAATGCTGACTTACAACCTTTTTGGTAATAAAACATATTACTGTACTTTTGTTGAGGCATTTAGTGATAGTTCTCTCTGATTTAAGGGCATTGTTTGATAGTGGTGATATTTTTAAAGATCTCAGTGAATTTTTGTTACGTTTGGTTTGTGAATATGTGTTCTGAGTGATTTGGTATTACAAGTAAGTTTTGCACATATGTTTTTAGGGTTCCGTATCTCAAAAGGTAAAAAAATGGAACCCTTGTAGGATTCACTTTGTTGTCCGTCCGTCTGTCTGTCAAGACCTTTTCAAAATCAGATACTCAAGTCTGCGGTCCCTTGAAGCTGTGAAAGAATCAAACTTCTGAGTTAACGGGAAAAAAAGATACGGCCGTTTATGTCGCAAAAAACGTATATTACGACACTCTCAGGGAAATCAAAATTCATAGGGTACTTTCCGTGGACTCTGATACTAATACTGAAACCAAGGTCTTATACTGTAGAGATATAGGAATACATTTGAAAACAGTAAATTTGTTGTTACTTCACAAGAAAAACTTTTTTTTGTGTACCGGAAATATCTTCGTAACTCAATTTGGGAATTGAACTGTTTTCATAGGTAAGTTTGTACGGAACCCTCAGTGCGCGAGTCCGACTCGCAATTGCCCAGTTTTTTTTTCGGTCCATTGTGGGTATGGTATTGTTTTTTTTTCTATTTTTGTGTGAAAATCTTAATGCGGTTTACAAAATACATCTACTTACCAAGTTTCAACAGTATAGTTCTTATAGTTTCGGAAAAAAGTGGCTGTGACATACATACGGACGGACAGACAGACAGACATGGCGAATCCATAAGGTTTCCGTTTTTTGCCATTTGACTACGGAACCCTAAAAACATTCAGATAGAACCTCTTCATTCTTTTTGAAGTCGGTTAAATACGGTTTAAAAGTAAAGTTCAAAGTTTTTATGAAAACATTCTCGCGAACAAAGTTGCTGCCAAAGTGCCAGTAAGCTTATGAAAATAAACACAGACAAATGCAGAGAAAAATAAAATCACTATTTAATTATTGACACTTAATGAGTGGTCGGAATTATTTGCCTAGAATAGGGGGCTGGGAACAATAGTTGATATTAACTAATGACACATGTGAGTCATAAAAATATGTTTTGAACTAATGTTTTGGTCAAAATCAAAGACATTCAATATATACTACCAATAGACCGGACATAGCGAACAAAATCGTAATCCGATACTTATGACACGGGGGTCATAAGTCGCTCAGTCTAATGTGTCACCCGTTCCTGTCAAGTCGCGATTGTGTCCGTTGTATGCACTAAAATAAAATATTTTTCTGAAGAAATATGCCGTGTTGCGCATTGCGCGATTGTAAATCGCGTTATGGCAAAACGGCTGGACCTAACTTCGGTTTATTTCGTAAATATTTTTCGTATTTACTCAGTAATTAATTAGAATTCAATAGTTTTCGCAAATAGTTCTAGAAAATTTACAGATTTGGTAATAGCGCCATCTGTTGCTGAATAGTTTAAACCTTATACTACGTTTACATACTGGCCCAGCGTAATCCAGCGTCTTAAAATTTGACATTTACACGCATGCGAGTACGTCAATGCGTGCGTCTGTGTTTCAGACAGGCAAGCATGGCAGAAGTAAGTACACTAGCCTAGATTGGCGATCAGCTTAAATCAGCCATGCCAAATACCACGTTTACAACCATGCCAAGCATGGACGCTGGCGATTAGAGACGTAATGTTGTTTATCGATTTTGTTATCGATAAAATTGAACGAGTTGTAAATAATTGAAATTATTTTAATTATTTAATTTTAAAGAAACAAGGTCTATTTATTCAAGTCGGTTTCTGTTATTTTCTGTTATTATCATACCTATATATACCAATACTTAATGATAATATTGTTAATTGCATTAAAAAAAATAGTTCACACTGAAACTACTTCATTTTATTTGCTATATATTCAAATGCGCAGCAAAAACCGACAACCTTTATTATCGATAGTTGATACCGGATATCTAATTTGTTTGTAACATCCCTAGCACTGGCTACCTGACGAGAAATGCGAAAATGACTACTCATTTTCGCATTTCTCGTCGGAATTCTGCCTAGAAAGTTCTGGGTACATCTTGTACAAATACAAATATTTTATATTTGTTAAACACATAGGTGGGTTAGGTACAGATGTTCTAATTTTATGGAACGCTATATCTAGCCGTCATCGGCGTACAAATATTTTATGCTCGTTTCTATGGCGGTCTGGAGCTCAAATGATAATTAACCGCACGTCTTGCGATTATCACCCGCCAAGTTTGCGAGTGATAATCGCAAGTTGGGCAACCGCACAAAACTTTGGTCTCTAGTTTAGAAATTAAACAACTGTTTCCTCCACCACGTCGGGCGCGGGTGAACATCGTAACTTAAATGTAAAAAAAAAAACAAGAAGTGCAAAATAACTTGTCATTTCGGAAGTCGGTATTTTTATAATATTAAATTTTTCTCTTCGATATTTGAGTTATTTTAAAATTGAAGGTATTTACTTTTGCCATACTTGCCTGTCCGAAACAAACTGACACACTCGCAAGCGTGTAAATGGCAACCGAGCGTTTGTGATGGACCAGAACTTTGGACGCTGGACGACGCTGGACCAGCGTGGAAACGTAGCTATTGAACGCTAGATGGCGTCACTGAGGCATAGGATGACAGTTTTTCTAAGAAATTTCACCTGATAGCCGCTCTATTGTATCTCTTTAAATCTCTTTGGTCAAAATAAAACGATCACTATAAATAATCATGTTCTTGAGAGGTTTTTTTTAAGCGTGGATATCATCCAATGACTTCTCCCGCTCTAGGCGGAGCATAAAGGTCAGAGGTCATGAGGGTCATGTCAGACTTTTACTGACTAAAACCACACCTGTGTTCTTCAGTTGCCCTTTGCGTTCTAGGACTACGGGTTACCTTTTTAGAAATTCCCCGTGGTCTAACTAGCTGGCATCGGCCCTGCTGAGCCCCTAGGATTTGCTGACATTTCTTTGAGGAGCGCGTGGATAACTACGCGCTGTTGACGACTGGGCTCGGTCCGGTCAATTACCGGACTTCTGGACGGCGAGCTATCCATTGCTCGACGTCCGCAAGAAAAGAATAAAAAAATAAAATAGTAAAAAAACCGACGAAAAATTCCACCACTAAGGGGTGCAGAATCATGTACTGTATCCATGGTATTCGTTTGTGCGTCGATGTCAAAGGCACCCTGTGATAATAGATAGATCTACAGCTAAAATATATTGTATTTTACTTTAAAGAAATGAATATATTAGAGGAAGTTTGAAAGTGGCGCCAGTGACTGAAAAGTTGAAGGGGAATCGTTTGTCTTGGTATGGTCATGTAAAGAGGAGAGATGAAACGCATGTTACTAAAAGAGTTATGAGTATACATGTGGATGGGTGGAGAGGGAGAGGGAGGCCAAAGAAAAGATGGATGGATTGTGTGAACATTGATATGAAAGAAAAGGAAGTTAGTGATAGTATGACGGTTGACAGGATAGAATGGAAGAAAAAAACGTGTTGCGCCGACCCCAAATAAGATGGGACAAGGGCAGGAAGATGATGATTTTTAAAAATGCCTGCACATTCCTTATTAGCATCCGTATTATGGGTATTTCATATAATTAGACACTAATCACGCGAACCACGTTACGAAGAAAGTTGTAATTGCTAATTATTATATTAACATACTTACATTATATTACACATCCATCACTAATGACCTAATTAAACAACAATAGTCTAGATGAGCTCATTACTTTATTGGGTAAGTAGAAATGATGATGTATTAAGTAATTATTGTATGAATCACTATAGAAAGGTTTTTAAAATATTCCGTAAGAATATTTTTAACTATCCATCAAAAATCTTATTCTTTACTAATAAAAAAACTTTTTACAAAAAAAAAAAAAAAATACAATCGATTTCAGTGTAAAAAAACACTGAAAAGTGCACAATAACTTTAATTTCGGAACTCGGTGTTTCTATAATAGTTTTGTCTCTTCGTTATTTAACACAGACTTCCAAAATTAAAGTTATTGTGTACTTTTCAGTGTTTTTTTTTACATTGAAGTCAGTCATATATAAACCCATAAACTTATATTAATGTAAGTCATTATTAGTTTTTCAAAACTGCCTTCAAAATGATTTATTTAAGGCCACGTTCTACTCATTTTGAACTATTTTAAACCTCTGGAAATCCACAAATATAAAAGAAAACACTATGAAAAATTATTCTATTAAAATTGACTATATAACCAACCGCCGGGCAAAAATCAAAACATGATATAAATCAGTAAGCTCGAAAAAAAAAAATCGCGAATCTGACCCCAACTTACCATTTCAAACGTGTATGTCTACGAGATTACGTCACGGGACTATTTGAAAGTAACACAAAATAATGAATTTTTTTTTTTTAAAAGGGCTTCGCAAGAACCACAATCTTGAATATTAATTTTTATTTAAATCTATATATATAAAAGGAGAAACTGACTGACTGACATATCATCGCACAGCCAAAACTACTGGAACTAGGAGCGTAAAAATTTGCACAAGGCTTCTTTTTATGACGTAGGTGAGCACTAAGAAGCAGTTTTTGGAAATTCAACCTTTAAAGGGGTGAAACGAGGGTCTAAAGTTTGTGTGGAGAAACCTACTTTTACGCGCGAAGCCGTGGGCAGAAGCTAGTAATAAAAATAAAACCACTGTTCCTGGGCCGCGAAATCGACATAGACCCGGGCGGAGTTCATACAAAATACTGCTTCTCCTTGACATCAAAAAAGCTGAAAGAAAGTTTTCCTTTAAGCGTAAAATTCGGAACTACTACTTGAAGTTCTCTCAACTTTGGTTTTGTCTTCGTCCGAATTATTATTAAGTTCTCTTAATAATTTGATATTTTTCATAGTATTTATTAGTTTATAATTTTAGCATATATATGTATTTTATTATTATAAATAATTTATTTTTATTTTATTTTTTCTTTTTGAATTATCTGTTATTTGTTTATTGTGCAAGCCTACCACAGTGTTGTCTTTTTAACCCAAAGGTTGACTGGTAGAGAATGCCTTGTTGCATTAAGTCCGCCTATGTACCACTACAGTACATGAAGTTTAAATAAATAAATAAAATACTCAATGACTACAACCGGCCCTTAAGGGGTGTTTTAAGTTTTTGCAAAAACATTCAAGCGAATGACGCTAGTCGGTAATTTTATCATAACCATAAAACATTTAGTTTTCCAAGTGAACGCAAACTTTTTACCCGACTACGGCAATGCCAAAGGAGGTTTATGATTTTGACAGGCTAGTATGTATGTATGTGGGTATGTTCATCTGTTCCCTTATAGCTCCTAATCTACTTATCGAAACTCGACGTATGAGGTATCGTTAAAACCGTCTTAATTGTCCGCTGAACATAGGACACGTGACGTGTCACAAAACTCGATATGGCGCCCTCTAGCGGACAAAAAGTAATGTGTTAAAAAATAAAAATGGAGATAAATACGCCGTGTTTGGTATCATTTGAAAGGACTTCATTTGTTCATTTCCAAAATATTACTCAAATTTATGTGTTAAATTTAACACCAAAATAGTTTAAATAAAAATGATGTAAAAAACCGTAAAAAATAACGTGTGACTACGGCTTTTCTTTTTGTTCTGTTCGAAGTATGAAAATCTTGTTTCATACTTTTTCAGCGTTGTTTTTTTTTGTCGTAGTCGTGTTTTAGTATTTTACTTTATTTTTATTATGGTGTCTGTACGTTCAGATAATAATATGAGAGAAGTAGCTTCTTAATATTCCTGCTTCATTATTAAAAACGTGGTAACAACCACGAAATAATGATTGATATCAATTCAACCACAATAAATGTAGGTTATCATCATCAAACTATCATTAAAGATACCGGAATTTCTAGGAATTCCTTACAGGGTGTACTTTTTTGTAAATGTACTAAAAAAGAATATTGTGTACACACCCTAAGCAAGTTAGAATAAGGGCAAGCAATGCAATCATTTTATTTTATGTGACATTTTTATTTTATATGTAATTTTGAAAAACTTTAATGATAGTCTTCATTATTCTTCTATCATTCTTTCGCCTTGTGTTAAGCTAGAACGACATTAGACCAACGCTACGTGAAACACGCCTGATTTGTACGTAGAACGACGTCGCGTCGCGTCATTCAAATATTACGTAAACAGTACAGGGGGGTGGGGGAGTCTTTGCTTTTCTTATTTTTGATGACATGGGGGATGGGGGGGTCTAGATGGTGATTACGTCAGCAGTGCAATTTTTTTTAGTTTTTTAAGAAAACAATGTCGATGTTTCAAAATCACAAGAAAGTGAGCAGACACACAGCACATTTAGGAGCATACATCTAATGTCATTGAAGACTTAGTGTCATGGATTAGTGTGTCATGGACTGAAAACTGTTAAATTAATAAAATTTTAAATTAACTCTGTTTTTTTTTCCTTTATTTCAAGTATTCCTTTTTTTTGGACTTACATTTACTGCTCATAAATTAATAACCTAACTAACACATTGACAAATGCACCAATGTTTACGTAAGCATGGGGGGGTTTTTTTTTTTTTTGAGAGTATTGCTTACTTTAGCTGACTAGGGGGAGGGGGGAGTTAATTATTTGCAAAAAATCTGCTTACGTAATACTTGAACGGCCCCTGTGGCGTGGATCAAGTGTAGCTCTACAAGTCTAGTTTCCATATAAAATGTATGGAGACCGACGCAGCTTTGCGTGTGTGCCACACGTGTGCGCAGTGTAGTTCTAGCTTTATAATTTTTATGAAAACATTTTCGCGAACGAAGTCCCTAGCAAAAACGAACTTCGCTACAAAATTTCAGCGTTCCAAAGGTTTTTGGGCTGGGGATTGATAAGTTTTTGAGTGAGTCAGAACTTTACCTTTTGTATACAAGGTGTAAGGGACAGGTCTCTGCAAACTTTAAGGGCTTGCTCAGTAGACGAAACTGAACAAACTTCCACAAGATTATTTCCGGAAACGAAAAAAAAAAAACCGGCGTCTCCATACAAAATTATAACACTTGGACAATTTGTATGGAGACCGATATTTTTTTTTTTCGTTTCCGAAATAAAAATCTTGTGGAAGGTTGTTCAGTATCGTCTACAGAGCAAGCCCGTAAAGTTTGTGGAGACCAGTCCATTACACCCTGTATTCATATATACAAATCAGGCAGTGGGGGCCTGTGGTAACGGCCCCGACTTACCAGTTGTAGGTCGCAGATTCTAACTCAGGTAGGCGCTTTACTTCGTCTAATTTATTACATTACCACTCCTCTCAAACCAGAGAAAAAAACTATCGTGAGAAAATGAGAACCAAAGTTCGAAGACAAGTGACCTACCAACCCGCACGGGGCCCGCGTGGTGGATTACGGCCCATTCCTTCTCCTAGAGAGGAGGCTTGAGTCCCAACAGTGGGAACTTATAAGGATGAGGTTTTTGGACACCGGTGTTTCTAACAACAATCATCATCATCTTCCTGCCCTTGTCCCATCTTATTTGGGGTCGGCGCAACACGTTTTTTTCTTCCATTCTATCCTGTCAACCGTCATACTATCACTAGCTTCCTTTTCTTTCATATCACTGTTCACACAATCCATCCATCTTTTCTTTGGCCTCCCTCTCCACCCATCCACATGTATACTCATAACTCTTTTAGTAACATGTGTTTCATCTCTCCCCTTCACATAACCATACCAAGACAAACGATTCCCCTTCAACTTTTCAGTCACTGGCGCCACTTTCAAACTTCCTCTAATATACTCATTTCTCACTTTATCCATTCTAAAAGACCTTAGCACCCGCTTATTGCCCGCGACGACATGAGTAGGATTTCGTTCTCGAGAATATATTCTTAAAACCGGCGATTTGAAGGTAGTTTTGGAAAACTAATAATAACAGTTATAGCGGTTATAACTAAACGCCTCCCAGATCGCATAGGCCGAGGCAAGTTGCCAGCCCCCCTAGCCAAGTTACGATCGTTTCGTTCGCGCCAAACGTCTCGAGTAGGCCACGCCTCCGATTCCTTTGTTCTGACCACGTGACTGAGCGTTGAGATGACGAACTTTTTGATGAATTTCTTGTTTCTAACAACAATAATATTTAAAAACTAATCATCCTATATACACTGTAACAATTAACTAAACCACAAAACGATAAGGTATATGCCATCGCTATATATTTTGTTATAACCGCAAATACTGTTATTATTACAAAAACTATTGAATTGGTGAGTAAATATTATATTTGACTATCATACAAATAACAAAAATTCTCGTGTTTTTAGGAATGTTCGCATATCTCAGTTTGTCAATAACGGCTCGAATTAAATTTCAACACTGACATTCGTTATGATTTTTGCCGAAAATTTGAGCATTTTCTCGTCTGATTTAGGCGTCCATTACACGGTAATGCAGGCGTCAATCGATTCCATCAATCATGAATGATGTTTGAATGACGGATTTTTATCGTCATTAGTTTTTCGTCATGCAAACGTCAATCATCGCATTAGACAATAAGTTTTTCGTAGTTATAAAAAAAATTACGGTGGCAAATCTGACCGCAAAACCTATTGTATAATGGACGCCATAGAACAGTATCTCAAGACAGTCTATGACCAGTGCGTGTTGCCAGTGATGACATATGGCTCTGAAACGTGTTTGCTCACAATGAGCCTCATCAGAAGACGTTGCTTTATTTTCAGTTTTGAAAAAGCGGATAAATTAAAAAAAAAATTTTTTAAACTGGTCAAGTGCGAGTCTGACTCCTCCGTAACAAAAACGGCAAAAAATTACCTTTGTTTTTAAATAATTATTTCATTCTGTTCTTAGTATTTGTTATTATAGCGGCAACAGAAATACATCATATGTGAAAATTTCAACTGTCTAGCTATCAGGGTTCATGGGATACAGCCTGGTGAAAGACAAACGGACAATGGAGTCTTAATAGGATCCTGTTTTTACCCTTTGGTTACGGAACTCTAAAAAACAAGACAGATAATAAGAAAAATCGTCCCTTAGCTAACAACACCGCACAAGTCATTTTTACAGGAAACGAAAAAAACTGTGCGGTGTTGAAAGACCAGCCGACTTGCACGCTGTCACTATTTTCGAATTATGGCTTCTGATTGGCTGAAATCTATATCATGTGACCAATGGTTAGACGCGCAATGAGCAGTTCCATCTAAAGGTATTCAAATGTGAAAAAAAAAATCATATAATATCAGTTAAGATAGACGTCAAACTATTTTTTTTTTCTAGGTTTTGATGAAATCGAGTCGGCGAGAACTGCTCAGTCATGCCATTTGGTGAATTAGCTTATGAAGTGACCGATAAATCTCATAAAGCTATTTCACTAAATAGTATTACTGGGAACTTTCTACTTATTGAGCAACTACTGAGAAGAAATAAAGGATTTAAACAAGAGATTTTCATGTTCACACTCAATTGTCCGAAAAACAAAAATGTCAAAATATATTAATTATAAGTGGATGCGAGACGCACAGGTCGCTTGGGGGAGGCCTATGTCCAACAGTGGACGTCTTTCGGCTGAAATGATGATGATGATGATGATGACTCTGACCTTTGTTGGAGATCCAAATAAATAAATATTTTCTCATTGTTCATCATCTTCTCTGTCTCTGTCTCACTGATGGTGAAGCGTGTGTTGAATCATTCGGTTCCCTTCAAAATGGTTGAGCTGAGTGGTGCTAATATTCGCGTTATGTCCGTGAACGGGCGCTGTCAGTTGAGGCTGGTCATCTCTTAGCTGCCAGTTGCTATTTTAATATCTATATTTAGTTGTTATTTTTACTGTATTTATATTGTTCTCACATGATAGTAGCGACAAGAAACATGTAACCGAGATATTTGTAATACACAATATATGATTGAAAAGAGTGTCCATGGAGTTTCTTGCACATTCTTCTCCATAGAGATCTTGGAATGCGCAATTAGCATCATTTTTTTTTCTGACTGACTGACTTCTTGACATTTCAAAAGTGCCTGTGAATAGTTTATTTGAAATAAAATGTTTTGAACCTTTGAATCTTAAAAAAAAGAAAAAGCATTAAAATCGATCAATTAACTGTGAAAAAGTTATATTTAACGAAGTAATTGATTTGACTGAAAAGTTGAAAGAAAATCGTTTGTCTTGGTATGGTCATGTAAGGAGGAGGGATGAGACGCATGTTACTAAAAGAGTTATGAGTTTACATGTGGATGGATGGAGAGGGAGAGGGAGACCAAAGAAAAGATGGATGGATTGTGTGAAGAGTGATATGAAAGAAAAGGAAGTTAGTGATAGCATGACGAGTGAGAGGGCAGAATGGAAGAAAAAAACGTGTTGCGCCGACCCCAAATAACATGGGACAAGGGCAGGAAGATGATGATGATTAGTAATTGATTTGAATATTAATAAATTAGCCCTTTATAGTTTCCTTGTATGTGTATTTCTATGAAATATGTTTACTTTATTTTTATTGCCGGTTCTTCTCCATAGGAAACGACCAATTGGAGCCGTGCCCTACATTCAAAGCAAAAAAAAATAAATTGAAATTTGAATACAATAACCACTGTTTTTTATAAATCTGTGCAGTTTTATTTTTTATTACCAAATAATGGTTGTTTTGACTCAATTACTGTCCAATTAATTAAAAAAGGCGTTGCCTGATAAAAGGATCGCAAATAATTAGCATTGATTCGAACAGTTCATAACAAACAAAATTCTAAGAACTCATTAATTAGGGCCCAAGTACCGGCCGGCGTTCTTAATTATTTTAAAAACAATACCTTTAGAAAAATATCCAAGTAATTCCAGATAAGTATGGCATTTCTTGTTCAAAACAGAAGAGTACTAATAAATGATAACTAAGGTCTTTTTTAGGGCTCCGTAACTCAAAAGAAAAAAAAAATTGGGTACGTCCGAGTCGGACTCGCGCACCTAGGGTTCCGTACAAACTTACCTATGAAAATAGTTCAATTCCCGTTTTTTTTTTATTATTATTTCCTTTATTAGTTTAACATACATATAAATTACATTTTTAAATATTTTTTAAAAACAAAGCTCATAAAAAAAAACATTTAAAAATATAAAAAATAGTAGCACACCGGCATCGGGAACAGGGTCCAAGCTACCGGTGGTCAGGGCTCCTGAGAGAGGAATCTCCGGACTATACGCGCCGTGTCCAGAAGTACTATTATTATTATTATTATGTTTTTGTCATGCAAAATGTTTTGCAATATGTTAGTTTTAAGTTTGCGCCTTTTCCGGCAAATAAAAAGATTTTTTCTGTCTTTCTTTCAATTGAGTTACGAAGACTTTTCAAAAAAAAGTTTTTCTTGTGACGTAACTACCAATTTACCAATACACAATACAACCAATATACCAATACAAATTAAGTCACAAAAAAAAAATTTGCTATTCGGACAAATCTTCATAGAGCACTCTTTCTCGAGCTCTGAAATACAGGCTTAGACTTAGTTTAGACTTCAAATCTCTCACAAATTACTTTTCATTACTCATACTCAGAAAGTAGGTCTGAAGTCGCCTGAGAAGCGGGTTGAAAGTAACACTTTTCATCCCTAGGAAGAATCGCTTTCAACTGACAGCTGTCAAATTATTAAAAAAAAAAAACTATTTCTATTTTCGGTAAGCCCAGAAGGAGATACGGTGATGATATGGACTCCAACCATAAGAATTGGCCGGAAGTAGCTAAGGACAGAAAAGAGGAATAACGGGCTCAGGCCCTGCAGGGGAACACAACGGGCTCGTAATAATAATAATATATTTCTGAGATATACTGGCCTGTTGGTCTAGTGGTTAGTGACCCTGACTGCTATGCCAGAGTTTGTGGGTTCGATTCCCACCCAGGACAAATGTTTGTGTGATGAGCACGATTATTTATTCTTTGTCTGGGTGTAATTTATCTATAATATGTATGTATTTAGAAATATTTAAGTATGTTTATCAGTTGTCTAGTACTCATAACACAAGCTCTGCTTAGCTTGGGACTAGACGGCGTTGTGTGATAGTTGTGTGAATATATTATTATTATTTCTATTGAATCATGTCCCTATTTTCTATACAGCCAATCAATTACAGTGCGATAGTACAATTAAAATAACATAAAGATAAATTAAATTAAAGAATTTCCTTTTAATGAGTAAACTCATTGAAGAAAAATATCTAATAATTTTCTTTCACCAATTTCTATAAAATAAACAATAAATTTGGGAAAATTATTTTCCATTTTTAAAAACTTTTTATTAACTTGCAATGTATGTAACTATGTATGTTCGGCTCAAATCTTGCAACTCAATTTTGAAGCAGATATCTTCAATCGATTGAGCTGAAATTTTGTATACACGTTTAGTTTGGATGACAATTCATGGTTAGCTATGTGACGTCATTTTAAATCCAACATACATCGAAGGACTGGAACAATTTGCCTGCTGCGGTCTTCCCGTCCAACTATAATTTAGGTGTTTTCAAGGCTAGAGTGAATAGGCTCTTAATAAACTAGTGCGCCTGACCATCAATGATTGCATCTCCGCTTACCATCAGGTGGGATCGCAGTCAAGCACTGGTTTATATCAATTAAAAAAAAAACATGGCGGAATACCCAAGATGGCGGACTAGTTATTTTTAATGCACGCTAACAATATGGATATCAAATGATAGAGCTTGCTGAGAATAACACGAAAAATAAATAGACGTCACTCTAGATCTAATATGGCGCTAAAAGCTTGTTTTTAAAATGGTTTTTTACTTTTAATTTTTTTCAATAATGAAAACGAAAAATAATGGCTAAATAACCGGCAGGCCACAGAAAAAAAAAAAAAATTAATAGGCGGAAAACCGGCGATCCGATCTTCATTTGTTTTTTCGAGATGTAGAGTTTTGTATATATTTTACAAAATCACTGTTAAAGGAAATTTGTATTAACATAAGTTCATCAGATTCAGATATGGATTTAACGCCTGATTCATAAGAGAAGTGGATAAAGCAGTAGTGGAAAACCTTTTACCGCCTAAATCAAAAGAAAGATACCTAAAATCATACAACGACTCAGGTTTTTATTTTTGCTTTCCTTGTATTCGTAATGAAAAGCAGTGTTCACCTCGGGTTAAAGCCTTGCGTTTACATAGAAGTTTAACATTTTTCTTTGCTGCTTGGGGTAGCCGACCTGGGTATTTGATATTAATTTCAGCTTCATACCTCAACGCGTTCTTGCTTCAAGCGTCCGGACAGACGTACAGACAATAAAGTGATCCTATAAGGGTTCCACTTTTTGCCGACTTAGATACAGAACCGTACGAAACACTGAAAAGTACACAACCACTTTTATTTTAGAATAGTGCTTACATTATACTTCAGACATTTTTTTTATTTAACCCTAAATAAAAATTAAATAGTTTCAAAACATATTTGTCACTCACAAGTTCATATCATTAATTAATTACAACCTTTGTTCCCAGCCCCCTATTCCAGGTAAATACGTACAAATCTATTAGGTGTCGATAATTACTAATGATATAATTACTCTCCATCAGTCAAAATACTCATTATTACCTAATTAAGTACAGGTATATCTCATTAGTGAGTTTAATATAAATAGTATAGTAATTCGAAATTCAAATCAGTATTCACTTGGTTTTCGAACAAGTATGATTTAGTAGTATTTGCGATAAAAGTGAAATAAATCAAAAAGTGACTACGGTTTTGTAACTTTTAACGTAAGTTTTAAGATTTGCAAATATTTTACGTGATTTGGAAATTGACATTTTAATAGTAAGATATTTTTATTTTATTTTCATTAATATTTACTACTTTACTTAAAATTATGCATCTCAGCAGTAGTAGTCACTCAGTCAGTAGACATGTTTACAGTTCTGTCACTGGGTGGAGTGAACACTGCAGCTTAGTGACACTGATCATCGCATTGTTTCATTATTCTTTGTGTCGATAATTGTTTGTCTCTTAGCAGTAGTAGTCACACACTAGGGGGACATGTTTATAATTCTGTCCACTGTGTTGTGATCACTGCCGCTGAATGACAGCGCTCTTCTAATTTCTTCATTTTTTTTTTTCATTTTATGTCTCTCAGCAGTAGTAGTCACTCACTCAGGAGACATGTTTATAATTCTGTCACTGGGTGTAGTAATCACTGCCACTGAGTGACACTGATCATCTCATTGCTTCATTATACTTTGTTTCAATAATTGTTTGTCACTTAGCAGTAGTAGTCACTCATCAGCAGACATGTTTATAGTTCTGTCATTGGGTGCCGAGATCACTAACTACCGCTAAATGACAGCGGTTTTGTAGTTCTTCAATTTTTCTTTTTTTGTCTTTTAGCAGTAGTAGTCACACACTAGGGGGACATGTTTATAATTCTGTCCACTGTGTTGTGATCACTGCCACTGAATGACAGCGCTCTTCTAATTTCGTCATTATTCTGTTTTTTTTTCTCATTTTCTGTCTGTCAGCAGTAGTAGTCACTCACTCAGGAGACATGTTTATAATTCTGTCACTGGGTGCAGTAACTACTGTCGCTGAATGACGCTAATATTCTCATGTCTTCATTGTTCTATGTTTTGTTTCATTGTTTGTCTCTCAGCAGTAGTAGTTACTCACTCAGGAGACATGTTTATAATTCTGTCACTGGGTGTAGTAACTACTGTCACTGAATGACGCTAATATTCTCATATTTTCATTGTTCTATGTTTTGTTTCATTGTTTGTCTCTCAGCAGTAGTAGTCACTCACTCAGGAGACATGTTTATAATTCTGTCACTGGGTGCAGTAACTACTGTCGCTGAATCACGCTAATATTCTCATGTCTTCATTTTTCTATGTTTTGTTTCATTGTTTGTCTCTCAGCAGTAGTAGTCACTCACTCAGGAGACATGTTTATAATTCTGTCACTGGGTGTAGTGATCACTGCCACTGAGTGACACTGATCATCTCATTGCTTCATTATACTTTGTTTCGATAATTGTTTGTCACTTAGCAGTAGTAGTCACGCACTCAGTAGACATGTTTACAGTTCTGTCACTGGGTGGAGTGAACACTACCGCTGAGTGACACTGATCATCGCATTCGTTATTTGTTTCTATAATGGTTTGTCTCATAGAAGTAGTAGTCACTCATCAGCAGACATGTTTATAGTTCTGTCATTGGGTGCCGAGATTACTAACTACCGCTGAATGACAGCGATTTTGTACTTCTTCAATTTTTCTTTTTTGTCTTTTAGCAGTAGTAGTCACACACTAGAGGGACACGTTTATAATTCTGTCCACTGTGTTGTGATCACTGCCGCTGAATGACAGCGCTCTTCTAATTTCTTCATTATTCTTTTATTTTTCTTCATTTTCTGTCTATCAGCAGTAGTAGTCACTCACTCAGGAGATATGTTTATAATTCTATCACTGGGTGCAGTAACCACTGCCGCTGAATGACGCTAATCTTCTCATGTCTTCATTATTCTATGTTTTGTTTCATTGTTTGTCTCTCAGCAGTAGTTGTCACTCACTCAGGGGACATGTTTATAATTCTGTCACTGGGTGCAGTGATCACTGCCGCTGAATGACAGGGCTTTCCAAATTTCTGTCATTATTCTTTGTTTATTTATTCTCATTGTTTGTCTATGAGCAATAGTAGACACTCACTTATAAGATATTTTTATATTTCTGTCACTGGAGGCAGTGATCGCTGCCGTTAAATGACAACGATCATCCCATCTCTCCATAATTTGTCGTTTTATTCATTAATTGTCTCTCAGCAGTAATGGTCACTCGCTCAGGATACATGTTTATAATACTGTCACTGGGTGCCGTGGTCACTGCTGCTGAACGACCCTGGATCGTGCCATTTCTTCAGTCTTAAAAGCATTTCAGGTCAGATCAAAACATATTTGTCACTAATAGGTTAGTATTAATCAATAACAACCATTGTTCCCAGCCCCTGATTCCAGGTAAATACATCCAAAACTATTAGGTGTCGATAATTACTAATGATATAATTACTCTCCATCAGTTAAAGTACGCATCGTTACCTAATTAAGTACAGGTATATCTCATTAGTGATTTTAATATAAATAGTATAGTAATTCGAAATTTTAATCAGTACTCACTTGGTTTTCGGACAAGTATGATCTAGTAGGATAAAAGTGAAATAAATCGAAAGGCTAAATAAGTGACTACGGTTTTGCGACTTTAAACGTAAGTAATAAGATATGTAAATATTTTATGTGCTTCGAAACTAAAATTGTAATAGTAAGATATTTTTATTTTATTTTTATTATTATTTACTACTTTAACATTATGCATCTCAGCGGTAGTAGTCACACACTCAGTAGACATGTTTATAGTTCTGTCACTGGGTGGAGTGAACACTGCCGCTGAGTGACTCTGATCATCTCATTTCGTCACATTATTCTTTGTTTCTATAATGGTTTGTCTCATAGCAGTAGTAGTCACTCACTCAGCAGACGTGTTTATAGTTCTTTCACCGGGTGGCGTGATCACTAACTACCGCTGAGTGACAGCGCTTTTGTAGTTCTTCATTTTTTTGTCTTTTAGCAGTAGTAGTCACACACTAGGGGGACATGTTTATAATTCTGTCCACTGTGTAGTGATCACTGCCGCTGAATGGCAGCACTCTTCTAATTTCTTCATTATTCTGTGTTTTGTTTCAATGTGTCTTTTAGCAGTAGTGGTCACTCACTCAGGAGACATGTTTAAAATTCTGTAACTGGGTGCAGTGATCACTGCCGCTGAACGACAGCGCTCCACTATTTTTTTCTTTTTTTTTTTTCATCACTGTCCATTAGTAGACATGTGTATGACTCTACCACTGGGTGCAATGATCACTGCCGGTGAGTGACTCTGATCATCTCATTTCATCATATTATTCTTTTTCTCTATCATTATTTGTCTCTTAGCAGTAGTGGTCACTCACTCAGAAGACATGTTTATAATTCTGTCTCTGGGTATAGTAATCACTGCCGGTGAGTGACTCTGATCATCTCATTTCACCATATTCTTTGTCTCTATCATTATTTGTCTCTTAGCAGTAGTGGTCACTCACTCAGGAGACATGTTTATAATTCTGTCACTGGGTGCAATGATCACTGTCGCTGGATGACACTGATCATCTCATTTTATCATATTATTCTTTGCCGCCACCATTGTTTGTCTCATAGCAGTAGTGGTCACTCACTCAGGAGACATGTTTATAATTCTGTCACTGGGTGCAATGATCACTGTCGCTGGATGACACTGATCATCTCATTTTGTCATATTATTCTTTGCTGCCATCATTGTTTGTCTCATAGCAGTAGTAGTCACTCACTCAGGAGACATGTTTATAATTCTGTCACTGGGTCCAGTGATTACTGCCTCTGAGTGACACTGATCATCTCATTTCTCCACGATTCTTTTTTTATTCATTGTTTGTCTCACAACAGTTGTAGTCACGCACTCAGTAGACATGTGTATGACTCTGCCACTGGGTGCAATGATCACTGCCGGTGAGTGACTCTGATCATCCCATTTCATTATATTATTCTTTGTCTCTATCATTATTTGTCTCTTAGCAGTAGTGGTCACTCACTCAGGAGACATGTTTATAATTCTGTCTCTGGGTATAGTAATCACTGCCGGTGAGTAACTCTGATCATCCCATTTCATCATATTATTCTTTGTCTCTATCATTATTTGTCTCTTACCAGTAGTGGTCACTCACTCAGGAGACATGTTTATAATTCTGTCTCTGGGTATAGTAATCACTGCCGGTGACTGACTCTGATCATCTCATTTCATCATATAATTATTTGCCGCCATCGTTGTTTGTCTTATAGCAGTAGTGGTCACTCACTCAGGAGACATGTTTATAATTCTGTCACTGGGTTTAGTGATTACTGCTGTTGAATGACACTAATCAACACATTTAGTCATTGTTCTTTGTTTTAATCACAGTTTATTCTCTTACCAGTAGTGGTCACTCACTCAGCAGATATTTTTATAATTCTGTCACTAGGTGCAATGATCACTGTCGCTGGATGACACTGATAATCTCATTTTGTCATATTATTCTTTGCCGCCATCATTGGTTGTCTCATAGCAGTAGGAGTCACTCACTCAGGAGACATGTTTATAATTCTGTCACTGGGTTTAGTGATCACTGCTGCTGAATGATACTGATCAACTCATTTCGTTATTGTTATTTGTTTTAATCACGGTTTAGTCTCTTAGCAGTAGTGGTTACTCACTCAGGAGACGTGTTTATAATTCTGTCACTGGGTGCAACGATCACTGTCGCTGGATGACACTGATCATCTCATTTCATCATATTTTTCTTTGCCGCCAACATTGTATGTCTCATAGCAGTAGTAATCACTCACTCAGGAGACATGTTTATAATTCTGTCACTGGGTTTAGTGATTACTGCTGCTGAATGACACTGATCAACACATTTCGTCATTGTTCTTTGTTTTAATC
The DNA here is from genome assembly GCA_949316375.1 of Mythimna vitellina. Lineage (NCBI taxonomy): Eukaryota > Metazoa > Arthropoda > Insecta > Lepidoptera > Noctuidae > Mythimna > Mythimna vitellina. The sequence goes on along the minus strand of OX438714.1, from coordinate 2,617,878 downwards.
ACAGTTTATTCTCTTACCAGTAGTGGTCACTCACTCAGAAGATATTTTTATAATTCTGTCACTGGGTGCAATGATCACTGTCGCTGGATGAAACTGATCATCTCATTTCATGATATTATTCTTTATCTCCATCATTGTTTGTCTCATAGCAGTAGTAGTCACTCACTCAGGAGACATGTTTATAATTCTGTCACTGGGTTTAGTGATTACTGTTGCTGGATGACACTGATCATCTCATTTTATCATATTATTCTTTGCCGCCATCATTGTTTGTCTCATAGCAGTAGTGGTCACTCACTCAGCAGACATGTTTATAATTCTGTCACTGGGTGCAATGATCACTGTTGCTGTATGACACTGATCATCTCATTTCATCATATTATTCTTTATCTCCATCATTTTTTGGCTCATAGCAGTAGTAGTCACTCACTCAGGAGACATGTTTATAATTCTGTCACTGGGTGCAGTAACCACTGCCGCTGAATGACGATAATATTCTCATGTCTTCATTGTTCTATGTTTTGTTTCATTGTTTGTCTCTCAGCAATAGTAGTCACGCACTCAGTAGACATGTGTATGATTCTGTCACTGAGTGCCGTGATCACTGCTGCTGAATGACACTGATCATCTTATTTCTTCAGTCTAAAAGCTCAAAACATATTTGTCATCACCAGGTTCTTATCATTAATCAGTAACAACGATTGATTCCAGCGCGTTCCAGGTAAATACGTCCAAAACTATATGGTGTAAATAATTACTAATGATATAATTACACACCACAGTCAAATAGTACTTGTTACCAAATAAGGTACAGGTACATCTCATTAATGTAAATAGTATAGAACTTCACAATTTAAATCAGTACTTACTTGGTTTTCGAATAAGTACGCTCTAGGAAGTGAGCACTTGTGAAAGTGATATAATTAAAATAAGTGACTTTGGTTTAGTGACCCTGAAGGTAAGTTTCAAAATATGCAAATATTTTACGTGGTTCGGTAACTGAAATTGTGATATTGAAATATACTTTTTTTACTATTTTAATTACAATCATGCATTTCTGTAGTAGCAGTTACTCACACAAGAGATATGATTATAATTCTGACACTAATCATCTCATTTCTTAATTGTTATAAAAAAATATAATAATTAAGAAATATTGTTTGTCTCTCAGCAGTAGTAGGCACTCACTCACGAGACATGTTAATAATTCTTTCACTGGGTGCAGCGACCACTGCTGCTGAACGATACTAAAGATTTCATTTCTTTATTTGTTTTGTTTCATTGTTTGTCAGTTTGTACTAATAGTCACTCACTCAGGAGACATGTTTATAAATCTGTCACTGGGAGCAGCGACCACTGCAGCTGAACGACACTGATTATCTCATTTATTCATTATTTTTTTGCTTGTTTTTTGTTGTTCCTCTGTTAGCAGTAGTAGTCATTCACTCAGAAGACATGTTAATAGTTCTGTCACTGGGTGCCGTGATCGCTGCCGCTGATGACAGCGCTCTTCTAATTTCTTCATTGCTGTGTTATTTTTATTATATTTCTTCATTATTTTGCTACATTGATTGTCTCTCAGCAGTAGTAGTCACTCACTCAGAAGACATGTTAATAGTTCTGTCACTGGGTGCCGTGATCGCTGCCGCTGATGACAGCGCTCTTCTAATTTCTTCATTGCTGTGTTATTTTTATTATATTTCTTCATTATTTTGCTACATTGATTGTCTCTCAGCAGTAGTAGTCACTCACTCAGGAGACATGTTAATAGTTCTGTCACTGGGTGCCGTGATCGCTGCCGCTGATGACAGCGCTCTTCTAATTTCTTCATTGCTGTGTTATTTTTATTATATTTCTTCATTATTTTGCTACATTGATTGTCTCTCAGCAGTAGTAGTCACTCACACAGGTGACACGTTTATAATTCTGTCACTGGGTACAGTTACTACTGCCGCTGAATGACGCTGATCTTCTCTTTTCTTCATTATTCTATGTTTTTTTTCATTGTATGTCGCTTGGTAGCAGCAGTCACTGACTCAGGAGACATGCTTATAATTCTGTCACTGGGTCCAATGATCGCTGACGCTAAGTGACACTGATCATCACATTTCTTCATTATTCTGCTTTTTGTTTCATTGCAGCAGTACCACTGCTGCACTCGCATCTTTCTTTATTTATTTATTTTATTTTTTATGTCTTAACTGTAGTAGTCACTCACTCAGGAGACATGTTTATAATTCTGTCATTGGGTGCAGTGATCGCTGACGCTAAGTAACACAGATCTTCTAATTTCTGCATTATTTATTGTTTTTATCGATATTTGCCTATTAGCAGTAGGAATTAAGCACTCAGAAGACATGTTTATAATTATGTCACTGGGTATAGTGATCACTTTCGCTGCATAATTATCACATTTCTTCATTATTCTTCATTTTGTTTCATTGTTTGTGTCTCAGCAGCAGTAGTCACGCACTCAGGAGACATGTTTATAATTCTGTAACTGGATGCAGTGATCATTACCGCAAGATGACACTAATCATCTCATTCCTTCATCATTCTTTGTTTTTTATTCATTATTTGTCTTTTAGCATTAGTAGTCGCTCACTCAGGAGACATGTTTATAATTCTGTCAGAGGGTGTAGTGACCACTGTCGCGGCACAGTGACTCAACTCATTTCGTCATTGTTTTTTGTTTCTCTTAGCAGTAGTGGTCACTCACCAGACATGCTTATAGTTCTGTCACTAGTTATAATGATTAATGTCGCTGAATAATCTTATAATTCCTTTATTATTATTTGTGTTTTTCATTCTTTGTCACATGATTTTATATTAATATTATTTTCAGTAGCAATATTCACGCGCATATTTTTAGTACTGCAAATGTTTGTCTCTTGCCATCATAACAATTTATTTTTCAAAATTATTTTGAGTGTTTTTAGCCACTTCGGGATAGTTGTCACTCACTCAATAGACATGATAAACATTCTGCCTTTGGGAGCGTGATGACTATCACTGGGTGGCTTTATCAACATTATTGAAAACTTCTTATTAAATGTAATTGAATATATCAGCTATCGACAAAAACGAGGATTTAAAGAATTTTAATTTATAATTTTTGTCATGATAAATACTGCATGATTTCAGGTTTTCTTCATTATTTTTTTACATCCCATTGCATTATGTGATAAATAAACTGAATTTACTAATCACTTTTTGTCAAAAACTTAGCGACGTAATAACCACGGTGTGTTAGAATTAAAATCAGTACTTGGAGCTTGAAGTACCTTTTGAATACCGTATATTAGAGACAGATTAGAAAGACAATGAGCGAGCAAACGCCGGCGTTCGCTTGGAGTTTAATGAATTACATATTGTTAATTTTATATTTTGTAAGTTATGTGTCATGTTTGTCGTACATAAACTCTTTTTCTTTCTTTTTGTTACTTGGAACAGAAACATTTTGAGTGATCTTCCAGATTATCCAGAGCTTGAGTAAGAAAACTTTGGTAAGTTACACGGCATTTTGTATGACTTTTTTATTTAATCTTTTACAATGGTCTTATTTGACTTGTTGATTTTGGCATTTATTGGACTAGTTGGTTTTGAATATTTCAAGTCTATTAGCAGCAGTAGTCACTCGCACAGGAGACATGTTTATAATTCTGTCACTGGGTGCAGTGATCACTGCCGCTGAACGACACTGCTCATCTCATTTCTTCATTATTTTTGTTTTATTTTATTGTGTAACTATTAACAGTTATAGTTACTCACACAGGAGATATTATTATAATTCTGTCACTGGGGGCAGTGATCACTCTTGTAAAGAGATGCTATCATCGCCCTTTTTGATCATCATTATAAAATATAAGCCGGCAACATTATCATTCCGAGACAGTTGTCACTCACTCAGTAGACATGTTGATAATTCTGTCACTGGGAGTTTGATGACTATCGCTGAGTGATATAAATCATCGTGGCTTCATTTATTTGTTTATTTTAATAACATTACAATTTAGATTTTCAGTAGCCGGATTCATACGCATGTTGTAAGTACTGCAAATGGCTCTTGGCATCATAACAATTTATTTTTCATTTATCCTCCAGTTATTTTAGATATAAGCCGGCAACATTATCATTCCGAGACAGTTGTCACTCACTCAGTAGACATGTTGATAATTCTGTCACTGGGAGTTTGATGACTATCGCTGAGTGATACTAATCACTGCATTTCCATTTATCTGTTTATTTTAATAACAACATAATAAAACTTTCAGTAGCAGTAATCAAGGACAGAAAACATGTTTGCAATTCTGTCACTGGGACTGTAGTATTTATTTTCCATTTATTTTACAGTTATATTAGATACAAGCCGGCAAAATTATCAATCTGGGGCAGTTGTCACTCACTCAGTAGACATGTTGATGATTCTGTCACTGGGAGTTTGATGACTATCGCTAAGTGATATCAATCATCGCATCTTTACTTATTTGTTTATTTTAGTAACATTATAAAAGATTTTCATCCATGCTGTAAGTATTGCTGTTTTGTGTTGTTGTTTGCCTTTTTTCAGCAGTTATCTGAGTCTAAGGAGAAGTGATCACTCATTCAGTAGACATGTTTATGATTCTGTCATTGGGCGCAGCGAACACTGATGCTGCTGAAATCGTCATATTTTTGTAATTATAGTTATAATTGTACAATTATCATCTTTGCCTCTCAGTAGTAATCACTTACTCAGTAGACATGTTTATAAATCTGCCACTGGGTGTAGTGATAACTATCACTACATCGGGTACTTTTTCATTGATTTTGCTTAAAACTCTATTTCTGTCTCTCAGTAGTAGTGATCACTCACTCAGTAGACATGTTTATAATTCTGTCACTGGGTTTAGTGATAACTACCGTTGAGTGACACTGATCATCACTGCATCGGGTACTTTTTAATTGATTTTGCTTAAAACTCTATTTCAGCCTCTCAGTAGTAGTGATCACTCACTCAGTAGACATGTTTATAATTCTGTCACTGGGTTTAGAACTACCGTTGAGTGACACTGATCATCACTGCATCGGGTACTTTTTAATTGATTTTGTTTAAAACGCTATTTCAGTCTCTCAGTAGTAGTGATCACTCACTCAGTAGACATGTTTATAATTCTGTCACTGGGTTTAGTGATAACTACCGTTGAGTGACACTGATCATCACTGCATCGGGTACTTTTTAATTGATTTTGTTTAAAACGCTATTTCAGTCTCTCCGTAGTGGTGATCACTCACTCAGTAGAGATGTTTATAATTCTGTCACTGGGTTTAGTGATAACTACCGTTGAGTGACACTGATCATCACTGCATCGGGTACTTTTTAATTGATTTTGCTTTAAACTCTATTTCAGTCTCTCAGTAGTAGTGATCACTCACTCAGTAGACATGTTTATAATTCTGTCACTGGGTTTAGTGATAACTACCGTTGAGTGACACTGATCATCACTGCACCGGGTACTTTTTAATTGATTTTGTTTAAAACGCTATTTCTGTCTCTCAGTAGTAGTGATAACTCACTCAGTAGACATGTTTATAATTCTGTCACTGGGTTTAGTGATAACTACCGTTGAGTGACACTGATCATCACTGCATCGGGTACTTTTTAATTGATTTTGTTTAAAACGCTATTTCAGTCTCTCAGTAGCAGTGATCACTCACTCAGTAGACATGTTTATAATTCTGTCACTGGGTTTAGTGATAACTACCGTTGAGTGATACTGATCATCACTGCATCGGGTACTTTTTAATTGATTTTGTTTAAAACGCTATTTCAGTCTCTCAGTAGTAGTGATCACTCACTCAGTAGACATGTTTATAATTCTGTCACTGGGTTTAGTGATAACTACCGTTGAGTGACACTGATCATCACTGCATCGGGTACTTTTTAATTGATTTTGCTTTAAACTCTATTTCAGTCTCTCAGTAGTAGTGATCACTCACTCAGTAGACATGTTTATAATTCTGTCACTGGGTTTAGTGATAACTACCGTTGAGTGACACTGATCATCATTGCATCGGGTACTTTTTAATTGATTTTGTTTAAAACGCTATTTCAGTCTCTCAGTAGTAGTGATCACATACTCAGTAGACATGTTTATAATTCTGTCACTGGGTTTAGTGATAACTACCGTTGAGTGACACTGATCATCACTGCATCGGGTACTTTTTAATTGATTTTGTTTAAAACGCTATTTCAGTCTCCCAGTAGTAGTGATCACTTACTCAGTAGACATGTTTATAATTCTGTCACTGGGTTTAGTGATAACTACCGTTGAGTGACACTGATCATCACTGCATCGGGTACTTTTTAATTGATTTTGTTTAAAACGCTATTTCAGTCTCTCAGTAGTAGTGATCACTCACTCAGTAGACATGTTTATAATTCTGTCACTGGGTGTAGTGATAACTACCGACGAGTGACACTGATCATCACTGCATCGAATAGTTTTTTTTTTTTGTTATTTTGTTTATAAGCGCTATTTCAGTCTGTCGGTAGTAGTTGTCACTCACTCAGTAGACATGTTAATTATTTTGTCTCTGGGGGCGTGATGACTATTACTGAATGACTCCATCAGCATTACTAAAAACTCTTTGTTTCGCGTAATGATTTCACTTTTATTAGAGCTTTATAGAGTAATAAGAACTGTAGATTTTTTGTGTAATAATGAAGCTACTGTGAAATGATTTATTTTTATTTCTAAATTAATTAACATACCATTATTACGGTATCATGCCTAATGACGCCTCATTATTTAATGTGATATTTTAATTGTATTTCTTAATCACTTCTTGTCAACCTATTAGCGACGGCTACGTCTCATTAGTGTTCCAGAAATAATTACGTATGACGTGTACCTACTTGGAGTTTACACTAATAACTAGAGCGATTAAGTGAATTGAACTTTGGTTTTTAGTACTTTACTTTAATTTCAAATTATTCCAAATAGCAAAAATAAGTGGACAAAGTTTGGAATAAAGAAAAGAAGAATCATCATCAAAGAGTATGTCTTAAAAAACATTTCGCAGTAGTAGTCACTCACTCAGGAGACATGTTTATGATTCTGTCACTGGGTGTAGTGATCACTGCTGCCTAGTGTCACTATCATCATCATCATTTGTCATCCTGCTAAGAAGAGTCATCACCAGGGAGTATGTTGTTATAAATCTTTGAGCAGTAGTCATCACTCACTCAGTAGACATGTTTATGATTCTGTCACTGGGTGTAGTGATCACTGCTGCTGAATGACATTGATCAACACATTTCTTCATTATTTTTTGTTTTAATCACAGTTTAGTCTCTTAGCAGTAGTAGTCACTCACTCGGTAGACATGTTCATAATTCTGTCACTGGGTGTAGTGATCACTGTTGCTGAGTGATACTATCATCATTTGTCATCACGCTAAGAAGAGTCATCACCAGAGAGTTTTTAATAAATATTTGAGCAGTAGTAGTCACTCACTCAGGAGACATGTTTACCATTCTGTCACTGGGTGTAGTGATCACTGTTGCTGAGTGACACTATCATCATTCGCCATCCCGCTACGAAGAGTCATCACCAGAGAGTATGTTGTAATAAATCATTGAGCAGTAGTAGTCACTCACTTAGGAGACATGTTTATGATTCTGTCACTGGGTGTAGTGATCACTGCTGCTGAATGACATTGATCAACACATTTCTTCATTATTTTTTGTTTTAATCACAGTTTAGTCTCTTAGCAGTAGTAGTCACTCACTCGGTAGACATGTTCATAATTCTGTCACTGGGTGTAGTGATCACTGTTGCTGAGTGACACTATCATCATTCGCCATCCCGCTAAGAAGAGTCATCACCAGAGAGTATGTTGTAATAAATCTTTGAGCAGTAGTAGTCACACACTCAGGAGACATGTTTACCATTCTGTCACTGGGTGTAGTGATCACTGCTGCTAAATGACTCTGATCAACTCATTTCGTCATTGTTCTTTGTTTTAATCACAGTTTAGTCTCTTAGCAGTAGTAGTCACTCACTCAGGAGACATGTTTACCATTCTGTCACTGGGTGTAGTGATCACTGTTGTTCATTGACACTATCATCATTCGCCATCCCGCTAAGAAGAGTCATCACCAGAGAGAATGTTGTAATAAATCTTTGAGCAGTAGTAGTCACTCACTCAGGAGACATGTTTACCATTCTGTCACTGGGTGTAGTGATCACTGTTGCTGAGTGACACTATCATCAATTGTCATCACGCTAAGAAGAGTCATCACCAGGGAGTATGTTGTAATAAATCTTTGAGCAGTAGTAGTCACTCACTCAGGAGACATGTTTACCATTCTGTCACTGGGTGTAGTGATCACTGTTGCTGAGTGACACTATCATCATTCGTCATCCCGCTACGAAGAGTCATCACCAGAGAGTATGTTGTAATAAATCTTTGAGCAGTAGTAGTCACTCACTCAGGAGACATGTTTATGTTTCTGTCACTGGGTGTAGTGATCACTGTTGCTGAATGACACTAATCAACTCATTTCGTCATTGTTCTTTGTTTTAATCACAGTTTAGTCTCTTAGCAGTAGTAGTCACTCACTCAGGAGTCATGTTTATGATTCTGTCACTGGGTGTAGTGATCACTGTTGCTGAGTGACACTATCATCATTCGCCATCCCGCTAAAAAGAGTCATCACCAGAGAGTATGTTGTAATAAATCTTTGAGCAGTAGTAGTCACTCACTCAAGAGACATGTTTATGATTCTGTCACTGGGTGTAGTGATCACTGTTGCTGAGTGACACTATCATCATTCGCCATCCCGCTAAAAAGAGTCATCACCAGAGAGTATGTTGTAATAAATCTTTGAGCAGTAGTAGTCACTCAATCAGGAGACATGTTTATGATTCTGTCACTGGGTGTAGTGATCACTGTTGCTGAGTGACACTATCATCATTCGCCATCCCGCTAAGAAGAGTCATCACCAGAGAGTATGTTGTAATAAATCTTTGAGCAGTAGTAGTCACTCACTCAAGAGACATGTTTATGATTCTGTCACTGGGTGTAGTGATCACTGTTGCTGAGTGACACTATCATCATTTGTCATCACGCTAAGAAGAGTCATCGCCAGAGAGTTTTTGATAAATCTTAGAGCAGTAGTAGTCACTCACTTATGTTTATATTTTAATCGTTTAATTGGCTGCCCTTTATGTGTTTACGCAAGACACTTTTGTCTTTTAAAATGTCGAAATACTTTGTATAGTTCAAAATTTTAAAGGCAGATAATATACCGGAAACATTTGCAGCAGTTTTGCTACATTCATTTAACTTTAGTGAACGCACATTTTAGTCCCACAAATAAAACCTCAAACATGTTTTTAAGGTGTATTTAATAAATAACTATACTGTATTGTGATATGATTTGCCTTGCGTAAAATAATGAGAATTGTTAGAATGTTATGATCCGAAATCCCGCCGGATACTGAATTGCCGATACCTTGCCAGATGGTCAAAACCAGGCCGAATAGGCCGGATACCGGATAGTTACCGAATATCCGTTTCACCTCTAATTAAAATATTAAAATATAATTCTCAATAATTACATTTGAAAATACTGTGTCATAAAGTTTCCTAAGAATTAAAGGTTAAATTTTTTCCCTTATTTTTACGCCTTTACAGTTGCACTGATGAATCACTATTTTCATAACGCGCATAGGCTATAGAAGTATAAAGAAACGTACCTTGTTAGTCAAACACTCCTGGAAGTCTTTCTTCATGACCGACACGGATACTCTGTCCTGAGGCCTCTTAGGTCCACTCACTGAGGTCACCACTGTGGACAGGTCCAGTTCCACTACCTGGAAATAGTTTACAATCTAATAAAGTTTCAATTATTTTTAACCAACTTAAAAAAAAAGCTGAGCAAGTTCGAGTCACACCCGCGCCCTGAGGGTTCTGTAAAAACTTATCTGAGGAAACAGTTCAATTCCCGAATGGAGTCTTGAAGATTTTTCCGAATCGCAATTTTTTTTTTTGTTATTACGTAACAACAAATTTACAGTTTTCAGATTGATTCCCATATATGTGCTTTATGACCCCGCTTTATGCCAAATTTCAGGGTTCTGGGTCAACGGGAAGTACTCTATGATTTTTTAAAAACCTCGCGAGTGTCGATATATGTATACGTTTTTAACCGACTTCAAAAAGGAGGAGGTTCTATGTTCGGCTGAATGTTTTATATATATATATATATGTTCACCGATTTCTCGGTCAATTGTGGACCGATATTTTTTTTTATTTTTTTTTATTGATATTTTATGCTTTCGAGTTGGTCCCATAGAAATATTGCTATGATATAATCATGAACAGAGCAGAACCGTCGTAACAAGTAAAATTGTTATACGTGTAGTCGATGACTGACTGAAAGAAGAGGAAGAATATATCGAACTGATCTGATGATGAAGCCTGAAGTTAGGCACCGGAACTCTGTAATAAATCAATGTAATCTAACTGTGTTTGGGATTATCAGAATTGTCATGAGATGCACTCTGGCTATAAAGTATTTAAGTTTGGCTGAAGGGTACTTTTTAGTAGTGGTACCATAAAAAAATTACATAAAAAATACAACCGAATTCAATATAAAAAGAAAACCGTGAATAAAGTAGTTGAAATTTTCACAGATGATGTATTTCTGTTGCCGCTATAACAATAAATACTAAAAACAGAATAAAACAAATATTAAGTAGAGCTTACAGCAAACGTAAATATATTTACGGAACCCTTCGTACGCGAGTCCGTCTCACAGTTGACCGGCTATTTTCTTTTTAATTAATATGGTTGTAAACATACCTCAGAGAAGATAGGGTCCTGTTCAGAATTATTATAGTCTCTGAACTGCTTGGTGGCGCGCAGGTACGCTTCTATTATGGCAATCTTCTCCTTGGAGCGGTCTGGTAACACACAAGAATAAAACTAATTAAGGAATTGCCAATAAGAGCGGAATTCACTTATAAAACTAACCACGATTATTTCATACAAAACTCAGTTTGAGGTTCTAATCGAGATTATACCTTCATTTTGCGTTTCACTGCAATGAATTGAATCTAGTTTGCGCTAAACTCAGTTACAATTCTAAACGCCCAGGTTTTCGACGTTTGGCTCGCATAATCGCGTTTAGTCACTAGTGTCATAATTGTATGGGAAACCTTGTTACTGTTGGCTTAATGTTCATTTTTTGTAAAAGTTATTTGAATAAAATTTATTATTATCTCCTTTATTAATTGTAAATGCATATAAATTACATTTTAAAATATTTTTTTAAACTTGATCACAAAAAAAAGACATTTAAAAATATAAAAAATAGTATCCCACCGTGCACCGGTATCGGGAACAGGCACATATTTTTTTTCTTTTCGCCAAAAGTGAAACCTAGGCCATATCATAAAGGACTGTATGAGAAATCAATAGCAAAAAGAAATACGTCTACCAACCGTAAACCGTTAAGGACAATTTAGTATATTGCTATAGCTTTTTTATCAGTCGTTCTTTTTCTTAAATAAAAATACTCTCGTCTGATATTTTAAGTTTTCCATTGTTAAAATATAGTTTTGGTTTAGATTTTATGGTGAATACGCATTAAATAGTGTCAATCTCTATCGCATCACTAACGTGTATCTTTTCGACTTGTTTATCACTTTTTTTTACTAGTTTTAGTGATGAAAAACTGCGAGTGTGAAAAAAATATAACAGTAATAACCAACTCAATCTATTTCACCAATGAAAACTCAAAATATTACGTATTATATTTCCATTTTATTATATTATAACGAAAATAGATAACGCCTGACAAAAAATATACAAGCAATGCTTCCATAGGTATTTTCGTTTGGTTAAGGTTTAAAGACCTGTTTTTTTTGCTATTGATTCCTCATATTGGCATCTAACATATAACCTAGATTTTAATTCTGGCGAAAAGGCTTTCCTTAGAATATACAAGCACCCTAAGACATCAGTCAATAAGCGAATTATCTGGCAATTTCGACTTTAATGACTCCGTCGAATATTAAGATCACGATTAATCAATTTCTGACTCATCAAGTACTGACTATTATCATCTTGACTATAATGACTAAACTGATTATAACTATCGTGACTAATATGACCTTACAAAATTGGATTATAGTCAAAGGGGGTGAATAGAAACTCAGGGGTGAATAGAAACAAAACTTCAAAGGGTATTTTCACGATATTTGAATATTTTTTTCAGCATTTAACTATATCAATTTATTAATGAATTGTTATTCTAAAAAGTCGATGCTTTGTTAGAAGCCGATAATATAGTATCAAAGCGAAAAATCAAACCAAATTTTTGTTTCTATTCACCCCTGTGTTTCTATTCACCCCGTTTTACGGTATCTTGACTATGCGACCGGGCCATATGACTATTTTTGTGACTATGATAAGTAACATGACTATCCTGACTAATACGAGAAGCAACTTACTAGTCTGCGTGAGATATTGCAGCGATCGCTCGTCGACAGGGAAGTGTGCGACCGTGGCGCCGAACTCTGGACACATGTTGGCGACCGTGGCTCTGTCTGCGATACTGAGGGCCGACACTCCCGGCCCGTAGAACTCCACGAATTTACCCACCACGCCGAGGGACCGGAGGTGCTGTGGAAAATGTCTTTAAATATATAATTCTGCCTATTTTTATGTTCCTATTTTTGTGTTTCTTTCTTCTTTTATTTTAATTTTATGTGTGTACATAAATAGTTGAATTTATATATATATATACTAGCTGACTCGGCGAACTTCGTACCGCCTAATAATGTGATAAATGAAGAACCGCTCGACCGATTTTGTGCAAACTTCACATAAACCATCTACTAAATAGTCCGAACAAAGCCTAAACATTTGGTTTGGATAGATGAGCCCGTTCTTGAGTTATAAAATTACAACGAAAAGTGGCATTGATTTTTATATATATCTATATATCTACTATATAAAAATAAGTCGGGTTTTCCTTCCTGACGCTATAACTCCAGAACGCACGAACCGATTTCCACGGTTTTGCATTCGTTGGAAAGGTCTCGGGCTCCGTGAGGTTTATAGCAAAAAAAAATAAATTTTCTTCTTCTTTTAATCACCAAACGAAATGTTACATAAAACGAAGCCATCTGGTGGCGAAACGGAGTTCGCCGGGTTTGCTAGTATATATATATAAATGGATAGCTGTTAATTAGTGTCGCTAAAACTCGAGAATGGCTGGACCGATTTGGCTAATTTGGGTCTTGAAATATTTGTGATAGTCCAGGGGCAGGTTTAAACGGTGAGAAAATATGGAAAAATTCAGGAAAAAAAATCCAAACCGAATACAACGCCATCTCTAATTGAAATGTCATTACAAAATGAATTAAGCTGTTCTGGTAATGCCAGGAGATGGCGTTATCCTTACTATTAGGCGGTACGAAGTTCGCCGGCTCAGCTAGTGTTTTAGCCAGTCATTTACAAGATTTGGGGGCGGTGAAAGTAGGAATGAACCACCAAATGTTTGCAAATATGGCTATGGCTACGGTGCGAAGTTCGCTGGGTCATGTAATTCATGGGTCAAATAATAATATCTTACCTTGGTGATAGTGAGCACCAAGTCCGTAGAAGTGACAAGCGGGTTTAATTCTCCGATCAGTTTGTATCCGACTACCTTGGGTAGTAACATGCTTATAGCTTGCCCCAGCATCACGGCTTCAGCTTCGATTCCTGGACGATGACAAAATAACATACATTGAATTACAGTACTACTTATGCGGTCTCTGTGGGCAATATTTTGACTGACCTGTTGGTCTAGTGGTTAGTGACCCTGACTGCTATGCCGGAGATCGTGGGTTCGATTCCCACCCAGGACAAATATTTGTGTGATGAGCACGATCATTTGTTCTGTGTCTGTGTGTAATTTATCTATAATATGTATGTATTTAGAAATATATAAGTATGTTTATCAGTTGTCTGGTACTCATAACACAAGCTCTGCTTAGCTTGGGACTAGACGGCGTAGTGTGATAGTTGTGGAATATTATATTATTATATAAATATAATGCACTAGCTTCAGCCAGGGATTTCGCTCGCGTCAAAATAGAAAATTATCTTAAGGCGCTGATCGACGAGAGAGTAAAACAGCGGTCTTATGGCTCGTCGGCGAAGATCGCCGGTGTATCATAGCAATACCGCGGTTTTATGAGTTGACAAGCCTGGCTCGCGGCTGATCATGTTTCCTACATATTCGTCGTTCAAAACAGCGTGTCGATCATAGCCGGCGAGCCAAGTCGCCAGTTATCGGCGACAGTGATAGAGGACTTCTCACGCCCTAGGGCGGAGCGTGAGGGCGTGTCAGACTTTTAGTGACTCAAACTCCCTTCTATGTTCTTTATTTGCCTTGCGTTTCAGTACCCAGGGTCTACTTTTTAGAAGCGAACCCATTGCCGCACTAGGCTTCGACCCTGCTGGGCCTCTACGGTTTTGCTGACATTTGCTTGAGACGCATGGAACACTACGCGCCGTCCACGATTCGGGATCGGTCCGGACAGCGAACTACCCATTGCTCGCCGTCCGCAAGCCCACGCTTATGGTGGATGGAAATCGGGAGAACGGGGGTTGGAAGTTTGTAACTCACATTTACGCAGGCGAAGCCGCTGGCAGAAGATAGTTATAGATAAAATTACACCGAGACACAGAACAAACGATCGTGCTCATCACACAAACATTTCTCCTTGGTGGGTATCAAACCCACGACCTCCGGCATAGCAGTCATGGCCACTAACCACTAGACCAACAGGCCAGTCTAAAGATGATGATGACTCACCGCCAACGCCCCATCCGACCACTCCAAGTCCATTGATCATGGTAGTATGACTGTCGGTGCCCACCACGGAGTCGGGGTGCAGAAGATCCCCGCTGAACACTACGCGGGCCAAGTACTCCAGATTTACCTGAAAAACCAAAAATATAATCTGTATAATATATGTACGTGTCTGTATGTATTGTATGTGTATCTGTGTGTGTGTGTGTGTGTGCGTGTGTGTGTGTGTGTGCGTAGGTGCGTGTGTGTGTGTGCGCAGTACATATAACCATAACAGCTAATAAAAAAACCACGTTTTTAGGGTTCCGTACGTCAAAAGAAAAAAACGGAACCGTTATCGGATCACTTTGTTGGTCTGTCTGTCTGTGCGTCTAAGGTCTCGAGTTGAAATTAAAACCATATACCCAGGTCTGCGGTTCCTTGAAGCTGTGAAAAACTCAGGTATGAGGCCGTGGGCGAGGGCCCATTTCGCCCACGCCTAGCTACGCCCCTGTCCCCCTAGCCAAGTTACGATCGTTTCGTTTGCGTCGAACGCCTCGAGTCGGCCACGTCTCCGATTCCTTTGTTCTGACGTTATCTCAACGCTCAGTCACGTGGTCAGAATAAAGAAAAGGCGTGGCCTACTCGAGGCGTGTGACGCAAACGAAACGATCGTAACTTGGCTAGAGGGGCAGTTGTACCCTTATGTATATGTGCGGCTTTATTGTGAAGTACAACGTACCTGGTGCACGATACCGGATCCCGGCGGCACGATGAGCATGTTGTCGAAGGCTTGCGCGCCCCACTTGAGGAACTGGAAGCGTTCCTTGTTCCTCTCGAACTCTAGCTCTTGGTTCTTGTTTAGTGCGTCTGGGCTGAAGAGAAAAGGCAACAGAGATAAAATAAAATTACAAAAAAAAAAACCGACGTCAATGTAAAAAAAAAAACTGAAAAGTACAAAATAACTTTAATTTTGTAAGTCGGTTTTTCTCTATCAGTTTTGGCTCTTCGAGAAATCGTAGAAAAAATAGTCGTATTTAAAAAAAAATACATTCACCCGAAAATAGAACAGAGCAGTGGTAGCCGAGTGGCAACGGCCCCGACTTACGAGTTGCAGGTTTAAACCCAGCCAGGCGCATCATCATCATCATCATCATTTCAGCCGAAAGACGTCCACTGTTGGACATAGGCCTCCCCCAAATGCCGCCACAATCACAATGACCGGTCCTGTGCGTCTCGCATCCATCGAATTATGCCAGGCGCATTACTTTGTGTAATTTATTTCATCACCTCTGTTCTCAAAACGGTGAAGGAAAACATCGTGAGGAAACCGGCATGTCCTAGAACCAAAAATTCGAAGACATGTGACATCCACCAACTCGCACTGGGTGTGGATTACGGCCCATTCCCTCTCCTAGAGAGGAGGCCTAAGTCTCAGCAGTGGGAACATTATAAGGCTGAATATGCTATATATATGATATGAACATAGAACCTCCTCCTTTTTGAAGTCGGTTAAAAACGAACCATTTTGTTGTATATTCGTGTGATTTTTTATATTTTTCTTATCCTTTATTTAGAGGTGAAAAATCATCAAAAATCTTCTCCCGCTCTGGGTAGAGAGAAAGGGAATGTCAGATGTTTATTGACTAACTAAAACCTAGCAGTGTGCCTTCAGTTGCCCTTTGCGTTCCAGACAGACAAGCCGACGGCCTTGGCTGACATTCGATCTGCCACTACTCTTGAGACCGGAGAAACTGACTGACTGTCATATCAGTCGATGACGTCATCTCAACGCTCAGTCACGTGGTCAGAACAAAGGAATCGGAGGACTGGCCTACTCGAGGCGTTCGGCGCGAACGATACAATTGTAACTTGGCTTGGGGGGGCTGATGATGAAGCCCTGAAGTTAGGCACCGGAACTCTGTAATAAATTAATTTAATGTAAACGTGTTTGGTATGATTCGAACTGTCATGAGATGCACTCTGGCTATATGGTATTTATGTATGGCTGAGGGGTACTCTTTAGTGGTGGTACCATAACTAAAAAACTTTACAAAAAAAATACAATCAAATTCAATGTTAAAGTGTGAAATTAAAGTTATTTTGAAGTCAGTTGTATTTTTTTTTTTTTTTTGTATGTTCCATAAGACATTGCACTTTATTTACTCGCTCTCCCGCTTCACCCAGAGCGGGAGAAGTTATTAGATGACATCTCAGTAAAAAAAAAATATACATAAAAGACTTACCTTCTAGCAAAGTCCACCTGCACAGAGTGGTCAATAACCAAGTCAGCCGGGCAGATAGGGTTGATCTTTTGAGGGTCCCCGCCAAGGTTCTTCACTGCATCTCTCATGGCTGCGAAGTCTACTACTGCTGGTACTCCTGTCAGGTCCTGTTGGCGAATTGTGGTGGTTAGTGAAAGAAAGAAGACATGTTTATTTGGCATACATTGAACAAACATGTATAATACTCCATTCGCACTTTTTTTGTAGGTGGGAAAGTCATCTTATGACAAATCCCGCTCTTGGGCAGAGGGGGAGATAGTGTCAGACTTTTACTGACTAAAACCCGCTCCAGTTCCTTCTTTGCCTTCATCCCGGGGCCCCGGGCTTCGCTTTCACACTACCCGTGGCCCCAGTAGGCTTCGACCCTACTGGGCCCTTACAACTCCATTCGCATTAAGATTCTTCATTTGAACAAACCTTTTTTACTGTCCGCTCAACCGAATTTAAGTCCTATTCCGTGAGCATAAGGATGGTATTAAAAGCAAAAACAAGTGGTTACAATATCAACTACATATTTATATGTATGTAGGTTTATATTATATTGAATACTAGCTTTTGCCCGCGACTTCGTCGGCGTAGAAGTCCGCGAAAATGATTTTATTAGGTTTTTTGAGATACGAAAATATGAAATATTATTTATTATCTCCGTCGAGTCCATTGAATTGTATGGCGAGCGATATTGTATCTTAAGATAAAATATAGTATAGTATCTTACTGCAGCGCCCCTTAGTGAACTTATTTGCGGTTGGTAAAGTAATCGGGTCTAGGGATCGAACCGCAAAATTAAGTTTGTTTTTTATTGTATATATTTTTCCGGGATAAAAAGTACCCAGTGTGGTGCCCAGGATATTAAAGAGTAATTATACCAAGTTTTATCGTAATCGAACAAGTAGTTTTTGCGTGCTGCCTGAACAAACAGACAGGCAGACAGGGGCTTGTTGTCGGACTGCTAACGTATTGGCTGGCTGCGGCACGGAAAACGTGCGGCAGCTGGCCGGTTGCAGTACGCAAAAAAAGCTAAAACCCGACAACGACAAAAAAAAACGACGCGACGTGCAGTGGCGTGCCTAGAGTTTCAAAATAAGGCAAGCCTAATAAAATTTTAACCGATTTCAAAAAAAGAAAGTTCAGTTTTCGACTGAGTATGTGGGTAGGTACCTACGTATGTATCATCGCAATTTTCTCGTAAGTAATTACTTGCTTTGTAACGGGACTAACAGGTTACAGACAAAAAAAAAACAACAGAAAATTACAAAACGAAAGTTAAAAAATAGCTAGATAGAATGTAATAAGGAATTTAAATAAATTATT
This sequence comes from Mythimna vitellina, assembly GCA_949316375.1. NCBI lineage: Eukaryota > Metazoa > Arthropoda > Insecta > Lepidoptera > Noctuidae > Mythimna > Mythimna vitellina. Next base: position 2,599,443 of record OX438714.1, on the reverse strand, counting down.
TATATTCTAATTAGAATCGTCTATCTTTCTTAAGAAATGATTTAATTACATCAAAGTAACATGTTGGTGACGTTTGAATTCTACCAACAACTGTTTTTCAATAGCTATCATTGATAATTCGGAAAGACGCTCTTGACCTTGTGTATTTCTCAGATAGGTATGGATACGTTTAAGAGACGAAAAAGCACGTTCCGCGGAAGAATTTGTAGCCGGAATAGTTACAACAAGATACGCTAACTTTAACAGCTCGGGAAAGGCATCTTCGAGGTTATTCTCATGAATGAAATCAATTAATTCGAAAAAATTACGATCTTTCAGATCAGGACTAGAATACAAGCAAATCAATTGGTTTTTTAATGTTTGTTTGTCGAAATAGTTTGCATAAATGTCAAATAATGAATCTAATTCCTCTGTAGGAAAATGTAAGTGATAATTGTCATTATAACCAGATGTATTCCAAACGGAATCTTCATTCGAAAAAATATGCAGCACCAGCAATACAACTTATTAGTGTGCGAACAGCCAACAATCCAACTAGTTTTATACACTGATCTATTAAATTTTCGTTTATGCGATTTACTAGTCTGAGGAATACACAGATTAGGCGTCGGTTTTAATGAAGAAATTCATTGTTTTTTTCTGAGCAAAGTTTAAAGATTTTACCTTATCTTCGCCAATCAAAACTAGAACGCATTTTAAATCCTCACAAGGTACAATTGCCTCCATTGTTGTAGGTAAGTCACCAAAACAATTGTATCACTGAGAAAATCTACGATAACACACAAAAAACAACAAACAACAAAAAATAATCTATTTTCCACTCAAGTAAATAAAACTGAAGTGAGTTGCAAACAGAGTTGCAGTGTTGTCATTTAGGCAAAAAAAAGTCGCCAGGTATATGAAAAATCTAGCTAGATGTCGCAAATTTTTTATTTTTAAGATGTTGCTTGAATATTTAATTTCGTTGTTTTAAAAAGTCGCTAGTTTTTATTGTTGCTAAATCTTAAAAAAAGTTTCCAAACTCGTTAAAAATCTCCAAGATCACACAACGTCGCTAAAACGGCAACACTGCAGAGTTGGCAAGGTGACAAGGGGACAACTTCATACGAATACCCGGCTTAAATCTTCCATACTGATCGATTTGTAGACGCAAAAGGTCCTAACTCGTTATACGGCACGTCGCCATAGGTGCGAAAGAGACAGAAATAGTATTTGAAAGCCCGGCAAAAGCCGGTGCGTGTAAGCGAGATAGCTATATGTAGATGCTGCAAATGCGAAACTCTGCGCGCGAACAATCGCGATGTGTAGTAGTGTGGCGGTAGATACTTTGTGTTATTTTGATAAGAATTAAGCGCGCGAACTTTTAAATAGTTCGGGTTTGATATTGATTCTCTATCGAGCATTTTAGTAAGGCATGCCGGGCTTTTCGGCATGTATGAAAGAACCGCCACTGGCGACGTGTGACTGCGGCTTTTCTTTTTGTTCTGTTCGAAGTATGAAAATTTTGTTTCATACTTTTTCAGCGTCGTTTTTTTTTTGTTTGTCGTAGTCTAGTTTTAGTTTTTTTACTTTATTTTTATTGGAATGATTTTGGCATTAAATATTTTAACACCTGACTTTCTGCCCGCTAGAGGGCGCTATATCGAGTTTTGTAACACATTACGTAGCCTATGTTCAGCGGACAATTAAGACGATTCTAACGATACCTCGTATGTCGAGTTCCGATAAGTAGATTAGGAGCTATGAGGGAACAGATGAACATACACACATAGCCTGTCAAAATCATAACCCTCCTTTGGCTTTGCCGTAGTCGGGTAATAATTTGAAAGCGCCCTAAGAGAACATAGCACCGGGATATATAGTATCCTGTGTGCTATTTCAGAATATGGTCTACACGTGTACAAAGTTTCATCGAAATCCATTCAGTAGTTATTGCGTGAAAGAGTAAAAAACATGGCGTAGCGTCATAGCATACATCATATCCCTTACACTCTTTCTTTATGTCATCGCGTCCATAAACACTTTGAACAGAACCGCGTCCTTTGGCACAGACGGAACGTAATGTTGCCACTATATACACAATTAGCTTCTGCCCAGCGGCTTTGCCCGCGTGACATAGGTTTCTCCATACAAACTTTAGACTCCCGTTTCATCCCTTTTTTTTTCGGTGGTAAAATCATCTTATTACATCTCTGATGATAGTCTGACACTATCTCCCGCTCCTGGGCGGGGCGGGAGATAGTGTTAGACTTTTACTGCGACCGCCTGCCACTCCTCCTCGCTCCGGACCATGGCCTGCACCAAGGCCCGGCGCGAGAGATCGCCGCCGCCGATTGCCTCCAAGAGGACAAGGCGTTGCTCTGCCCAAGCGGGGCACACCTTATTTTTTTTTTCATCCCTTTAGGGGTTGAATTTTGAAAAATCCTTTCTTAGTGCTCGCTTACGTCATAAAAGGAACCCTTGTGCAAAATTTCACGCCCCTAGTCCCAGTAGTTTCGGCTGTGCGTTGATATGTCAGTCAGTCAGTTTCTCCTTTTATATTTATAGATATAATATCGTATTTCCTCTTTATTTATTCATTGTTTTGTTTTTTTTTTCCTACATCTTATTTTTATTTATCTATCTTATTCAAATCTATTAGCACACAATACCGTGCCGACGTTTTTAAGTCGATACCTTACCGGCCCACGCTGAAAACCAGCGCCCGCGCCGTAGACTCATCGCACTTTGCGTGTGGTCACGGCATTATGCTGAGCGTTCGGCCGTTTTGCGCGAATGTGGTGAATATTTTATCACATAGTATACTTATAATTTGTTAGTTCTAAATTTGCGCCTTGTTCCGCTAAACAAAATGTCTTTCTTCCTTTCTTTCTTTTAAACATCCATACATCCATACATACAAACTTTCGCGTTAATAATATTATTAAGATCAGCACACCTGCAGAATAACCCTGGCGGGTTTAAAAGCGATCTCCACAGGCTCTCCAGCCTGGTTGGTCTCCCAGTCCAGTACGCTCTGGACATCTTTCTGCAGGACCTGGAAGTTGTCACAGTTCCTGACGCAGGACTCCAGTAGTACGCGCACTGAGTAGGGCAGACGATCTGTGAAAGATGATGGATATATTGGTAATGATTTAAATAACGAAATAGAAGATAATAAAAGTACCTAATAAAACCTTCTAAAATAAATTCGCGGGTAACTGCTATCGACACTTTTTTAGGGTTCCGTACTTTTGAGAAAAAACGGAACCCTTATAGGATCACTTTGTTGTCTATCTGTCAAGACCGTTAATCTTGGGAACGCATGGAGGTATCGAGTTGAAATCAAACTTCTGAGCTTAACGAAAAAATTAAAAAAGGAACGGCCTTGTATGTCGCATCATCTTCCTGCCCTTGTCCCATCCTATTTGGGGTCGGCGCAACACGTTTTTTTCTTCCATTCTATCCTGTCAACCGTCATACTATCACTAACTTCCTTTTCTTTCATGTCACTGTTCACACAGTCCATCCATCTTTTCTTTGGCCTCCCTCTCCCTCTCCACCCATCCACATGTATATTCATAACTCTTTTAGTAACATGTGTTTCATCTCTCCTCTTTACATGACCATACCAAGACAAACGATTCCCTTTCAACTTTTCAGTCACTGGCGCCACTTTCAAACTTCCTCTAATATATTCGTTTCTCACTTTATCCATTCTCGTCACACCACACATCCATCTCAACATTCTCATCTCCGCTACATGCAATCTTTTTTCATCCGTCTTTTTCACAGCCCAACATTCTGATCCATACAGTATGACAGGTCTTATCACGGACTTGTAGATTTTACCCTTCAACTTGAGGGGCATCCGTGGGTCGCAAATTGTTCCAGTGACCTGTCGCCATTTCATCCATCCTGTATTGATCCGATGTGATACGTCTCGATCTACCTCGCCATCTCCTTGGATAAGCGACCCGAGGTACCGAAAGTCGGAGCAGATTGGTATGGGCGTTCCAGCTAGAGCTAAGGGCATAGGACCGGAGAGACCACCGAAATCGCAGAACAAGTATTCCGTTTTGGTTCTACTCAATTTCAGGCCAACACTCTCCAGTCTGTGCCACCACACCTCCAATCTGTTCTGGACCTCTAGGCCACTCTCGGCAACCAACACAATGTCATCGGCAAACAGCATACACCAGGGAGCCTCCTCCTGAATGTCCGACGTCAGAGCGTCCATTATCATCAGGAAGAGGTAAGGGCTGAGAGCCGACCCTTGATGTAAGCCGACAGCCACATTGAAGCTGCCGGTGTTTCCCACTGTAGACCGGACTTGGGTACTGCATCGACTGTACATCGCTCGGATCAACTGCAAATACTTCCCAGGCACACCTTTCTCCTTAAGGGCCCACCACAGAACCTCACGAGGTACTCGGTCGTATGCCTTTTCGAGGTCAATGAATACCATGTGCAAGTTTTTATGCGCACCTCTGTATTTCTCGCACAGCTGGCGTATAGCAAAAATGGCATCCGTTGTACCCCGACCAGGCATAAAACCGAATTGGTTCTGTGAAATTTCACTCTCTTCTCTCAGCCTCTTTTCAATAACTTTCTCCCAGGCTTTCATAGTATGTGACATTAGCTTTATTCCTCTATAATTGTTGCATTCAAGCACATCACCCTTGTTTTTAAAGATGGGCACCAGGGAACTGTTGCACCACTCATCAGGTATGGCTTCTTCCCGCAACAACTTATTGAAGAACAAAGCTAACCACATCCATCCATCCACTCGCAGCAACTTCCACACTTCAACTGGTATTCCGTCTGGACCAATTGCCTTACCATTCTTCATTCCATTTACAGCTATCCTGACTTCATCCATACTAATCATTCTCACTAAACCCACATTCACTGGTTTGCTCTCTAAAATCCCATTCCAGTGGTTTTCCTCATTCATCAGTCTTTCAAAATAGTCCTTCCACCTCTCTTTGATTTTTTCATCTTCTGATAGAATCATTCCAGTTTCATCCCTTATACATCTTATCTGACAAACATCTCTCGCATTTCTCTCTCTTGCTCTAGCAAGCCGGTATAGATCTTTCTGGCCTGCCGGACTATCTAGTGTGTTGTATAGTTTGTCCTGTGCTTTTGCTTTCGCTATTGCCACGGCTTTTTTGGCTTTTTTCTTTAAAGCATCATATTCACTTTTTTTCGCAGACTTTAAGCTAGTGTTTTCCGGATCTATACGCTGCCATTCCTTAAATTTCCTCTTTTTTTCCTTCAACACATTCTGTATATCTATCGACCACCACCATGTATCCCTATCTATTGTACCCTTTCCTCTCGTCTCTCCCAGAATATCTTTCGCTGCATGTCTAATACACTCAGCAATCTCATTCCAGCTTTCATTTATACTTCGATCATTCATGTCTCCCATTTCTATCATTTTGTCCACCACTCGCTCTCTCAATTTCTTCGCACAGTCACTCTTCTCTAGCATATGCCATTTTATTTTAGGAGGAGGACGCTCTTTGCTTTTTTTGTTATGTGTCTTGACTATTGACACCATAACCAGGAGCCTGTGCTGTGAGACTAGGTCTTCTCCTGGCAGCACTTTGCAGTCTTTGACGTGCTTTAGTTGGTTACGCCTAACCAGGAAGTAATCGATTTGTGTCTTATGGTTACCGCTTTTGTACGTGATCAGGTGTTCGTCTCCTTTCTGAAACCAAGTATTGGCTACTGCCAGGTCAAATGCAGTAGCGGATTGCAGCAGCGTCTCCCCTTCACCGTTCGGGTTTCCAAAACCCCATCCCCCATGAATTCTTCCGTAAACACCTCTCATTCTTCCCACATGTCCATTAAAGTCACCTCCAACAATCAATTCCTCATGTCCAGGGATGGCCATTAAAGCTCTATCAAAGTCCTCCCAAAACTTCTCTTTCACCGTTTCATCGCATCCTACTTGTGGTGCATACACACTAACTACATTCAACATTACATTCCCTAACATAATCTTCACAACTATAAGCCTGTCATTAATCCTTTGTACTTCCATCACGCTTTCTTTTAATTTGCTGTCTAACACTATTCCTACACCATTTCTTTTACCATCACTTCCACAGTAATAAAACTTATATCCCTCACCAATTTCTCTCGCTTTTGTTCCTCTCCATTTTGTTTCTTGTAAGCACGCCACATTTATTCGTCTTCTTTTTAATACATCCGCTAACTCTCTGGCCCTTCCAGTCATTGTCCCTACATTCCAACTTGCATACCTCAATCTCATTTCCCGAGCTAGCTTCTTACGTTGCCCCCGCCCGGGATGGTGCAACAACCCTAGTCCATTTCCCACAGGAGCCGCCTTGTATGTCGCAAAATACGTTATTTCAACACTCTCAAGGGAATTAAAATTTATAGGGTACCTACTTTCCGTTGACCTAGAATCCTGAAATTTTGCATGAAGCAAGGTCTCATAGCATAAGTATAGGAAAAAATCTGAAAACTGTAAACTTGTAGTAACGTAAAAAAAAAAACTTTTTGCTATTCGGAAAAATCTTCGTAACTCAATTCAGAAATTGAACTGCTTTCATAGATAAGTTTGTACGGAACCCCTCAGTGCACGAATCCGACTCGCACTTGCTCGTTTTTTTTTTATTTGTGTCAAATGGGCGGCCTTAGGATGGATGACGCCGCCGAGGCCGACCTGAGGGGTTACCATGACGTTCAAAGTAAGATTGTTTCATTCTTATTTCAGTGTGGGTAAGAGACAGAGCTACACAGGTTGTCTAGCGCCATCTCTTACCCACACTGGAAATAAGAATGAAACAATCTTACTTTAAACGTCATGGTACAGGTCCTGGGCAAAAGTAGCGAGATGACCTATACGCCTACAGCAAGGACTGATTCAACGTGACTCGAAAAAAAAAAATCTGGAACAAGTTGGGGAAGTTTTTGCCCAGCAGTGGGGAAATTATAGGTTAATTTTTCAATGGACTACCACACACGACGAAGATAATAAATAATATTTCATAGTTTCGTATCTCAAAAAAACCAAATAAAACCATTTTCGACTTCTACGCAGACGAAGTCGCGGGCAAAAGCTAGTTTAAAATATTAGTGTGGAAATTGATTTTTATGACACTCTCTCAGATGAAGATTATCACCTATTTCTTTCAATAATAACAGATCCTTATCTCTTATCAATAGCCGCCGATAACACCATCCTAATGATTATAAGGCTACCAACGACACGTGAGATATCCGACAAAAATATCATGACAAGTGCTTTTGTTGGTTATCTCAAATGAATTTGTACTTATTAATATGGTAATTAATTTTAAAATCAAAAGTTGGAAAGCGCCTGCAATGTTAAGATGCAAGTCTTGATATTGCAATATTTCTCATTCTTTTTAGGGTTCCATATCGAAAGGGTCCGACGGCGTGCATTGGGTAGCTCGCTGACCGACCGTCTGGTTACCGTCCGGACCAAACTCAAGTCGTCGACGGCGCGTATTGTTTCACGCGCGCCTCAAGTTACGTTTTAGACTCTATGTTAAATACTGGTATTAATTCAATCGTATCCGGTTAGATTGGAAGCCAATACTAATATAGTTTTTAGGGTTCCGTACCTCAAAAGGAAAAAACGGAACACTTTGTTGTCCGTCTGTCTGTCTGTCTGTCAGTCAAGACCCCTTTATCTTGGGAACGCGTGCAGGTATCAAGCTTAAAATTAACCACTTACTCAAATATGCGCTCCTTTGAAGTTGTGAAAAAATCAAACTTCTTAGTTAACGAAAGTAAAATATACGGTTGTTTATATTGCAAAAAACGTGTATTTCGACACTCTCAAGGGAATCAAAATTTATAGGGTACTTTCCGTTGACTTAGAATCCTGAAATTTGGCGTGGAGCAAAGTCTTATAGCTTAAGTATAGGAATAAATCTGAAAACAGTAAATTTGTTGTTATCTACGTCATAAAAAATTAATGCTTTTTTACAATTCGGAAAAATCAGACTCCATTCGGAAATTGTAGTTTGTACGGAACCCTCAGTGCGCGAATCCGACTTGCACTTGCCCATTTTTATTTATTTTGAATGTGGGATATCATCTAATGACTTCTGTCGCTCTAGTGTAGAGTGGGAGGGCGTATCAGTCTTTTACTGACTAAAACCCACTCTTGTTCCTTCTTTGTATTCGTTTCAAGGCCCCGGGGTTCGGTTACCAGATAGTCGGACGGTGAGCTACCCATTGCTCGCCGTACGTAAGCCCACGCCTACGGTGGTTGGAAATCGGGGTCGGGATCCCGGTGGCTGAGGCATGCGGAAGTCCCCTCACACGTGCTACCACTTCCTTTGCTAGCATTACAGCTTCGCACGCGGAGGCAACGGCCTGCCATTCCTCCTAGCCCCGGACCATGGCCTGTACTAAGGGCCCAGCGCGAGAGGTCGTTGCCGTTGAGCGACCATACAATGTGTGATGCGTCGTGCGAGCTCGCAGATTCTTACGATGCGACGTCGCATCGAATCGTGTTTGGGGGCCTATAGCCAACATGTGGCCAGTGGCGTAGCTAGATAACCAACGGCTCCGGGACAAAAAATAACTAGGGCCACTTTTTTCACGTGTTTGCGGACAGGTGGGACTATCCAGTGCTGTTTTTTAAGTTTTAGTATTTTAGTTTCTATATTGTAATTGTTATCTCATTGTGTGCACCTGTGTGCCAAATAAACGTGTTTTCTTTCTTTCTTTCTCTTTCTTTCTCACCACTGGATACGCTTGCACGCTGCGCGGTGAGCACTGAACAGTTCCCTCACCGCACTAAATGTGTGTATAGTAAACCGTCTTTTTTTTTTCGTTTTTTTTTTTTTTAAATATTGTGTTGTATAAATGCTGTAAGTGTTACTTATGGACGGAAACGACCGAAATAAACATTTTTTTTTTTTTTAACGTAGAAAACATTAAATAACTGCTTTGGGAATGTCAAACGTTTACGGACTAAAACGAAGTGCCATAATTAATGTCTTTTTTACATAGCGTGGGTGGAATAAAAGCAGGTCGAAAATATGGATCTTTAAGATGCAAAACGCGAAAGTCGCGAAAAGGATAGGTAGCTACATTGTATGAATCTGACATCTGTCACCCGCACCATCCTATAGCAATTGCAGTGTATCTATTGTTACACCCTATATTATTCAAATTTCGAAGTTAGGAGAATTTTTCGCTAGTTCAATATGACATTTGTTAATCAAGTTTGGGTCCCTCCCCCGAGCTTGGGGGCCATAGGACAATGCCTCACCCAGTCCTTCGGTTTCGGTAGCTACGCCAGTGCACGTGTAGCCAATACTTTTCGTCTCAATGCGAGCATTATGCTTACGTGACTTCAATCGCATACACGCGACATATTTGGCCTTTCACACAAGGTCAGAGAGCCGTTTCAAATCACGAGACGAATTGCGAACTTTGACTCTTGATTTCAGTGTCTAGCTCGGCTTCAGTGATACCTGGTTCGAATAACTAGTCGATGCGAAAAGTTGCCATATTATATTTTTTAACTAGCTCCTGCCAGTGACTTTACTCGCGTATAAGTAGGTTTTCCATACTTTTGGACCCGCCTTTTATTCCCTTAGCGGGTGGATTTTTTTTTAAATACTCTCTTAGTGTTTTCCTACATCATGAAAGGAAACTTTGTGGAATAGGAGCGTGAAATTTTACGCTCCTATTCCCAGTAGTTTCGGCTGTGCGTCGATATGTCAGTCAGTCAGTTACTCCTTTTATATATCGTAGAATACTTGACTAAACTAAAACATTGTTCATCGTACTATGCGGTAATCTCTGACTATTACAAGGTATCGGCACGGATCTCGAGCGCTGACTTTTACTTGCGCAGAATTAAAATATCAGGTCTCTTTGGTGGTATGAAGTGAGACGCGGGGGCGGGGAATGTCAGGGATTAGCTCGCCGTACATCGCATCATAGACGTCACTCGTGATTGGTTCCCTGCGCTTGCTGCACGTACCTAACGACGACGAGTACACTTCCGTGCCAATAAATTGAGTCGTGATTTTTAGTCCATCGATTTTATTTTTATTATTGGTTATTTTATTAGTGGTTATTATGTCACCAAAAATGGTTTAGCAAAGAACGCATAACAGGCATACAAAGAATATTCCTTTCAAAAGTAGGTAAAATGTTAGGAATTTCTTCTTAGGGGTGTTACAAATCTTTGAAATTTTCGTCTTTGCTACGATAATTATGCTTCCTTCCGGTAGAAATTCTCTAAAAGATAATGAAAACCGTATGAAAATCTGTTGCATGGTCAATAAGTAAACGGAAAAACAGAGAAACACAGCGACTTTGATTTAAACTATTTATGTTCTTTTTTTAAAACTATTACCTTTAACCAGAATTAAGAAAATAGCAGGTAAAAGAAAAAATAAAATAGGTGTAAATTTTCTTTGCCATAAGTGTACGATGCGCAAAGCGATCCCCACTCTTTCGCCGAGCGCTCATGATCCGTGCCGATACCTGTACACGTCTATGAACTATCGCGTCCGTGGACAGTAGACTATATTCTTCATTTAAGTTTCAAAAACTAAATATCTAAATCAGAATCAGTCGGCAATTGCCTTGATTACTTTCGTATGTGTATTGACTATTCGGGTCGGGGGATCAGAAGTCAACTAAAATTAAAATTCCTATTTTGTTATCGCACGTCACATTCGACTCTATATACAGTCAATGACATTGGGCGTGTTTCTTATGTAATGACTGATAGTATATTTTAAATGTAAATACTGTTGTTTTCTTAGAAGTTATAATAGAATTTCATCACCTTTGTAGTGACAGTAATATTATAAAGGCTGGGCGCACTATAATTATGGCGGCAAGTCCCCTCTTTGAGGAGTGGCTGGAAAGACCTTCACCTTCCGCGTGACGCGATTTCTCACCGAATATAGTCAGTTCTGGAAGTTCCTGAAGTAACGCCCAGGTGTCATGACACAGTCGATTCAATCGACAGATCGTCCGGTAACCGTCCGGACCGAGCCTAAGTCGTCGACGGCGTGTACTCTTCCATGCGCGCCTCAAGGAGATGTCAGCAAACCGTAGAGGCCCAGCAGGGTCGAAGCCTACTGGGGCCAAGGGTCTGCTTCTGAAAGGAAGACTCGGCCCTGGTATGAAAGACATCGTAGGAACAGGAGTGGATTTTTAGTCAGTAAAAGTCTGACACATCCTCCCGCTCCGCCCAAGAGCGAGTGATGTCATTAGATGCTTTTACAACCAAAAAAAAAAAAATTATAAAGACGAAAGTTTGTAAGTGAGTTTATGTATATTTGCTACTTCTTCACGTTCGAATGGCTGAACGGATTTGAATGAAATCTGGCATTCGGGTAAACCATGTCCTCCCAGATTCCGAACTTGTAGTTTTTGCGTGATGCCTGAACAAACAGACAGACAGCCAAAAATTTTTTAAATCACATTTTTGGGTTCGGTGTCGGTCTAGTAACACCCCCTGCCATTTATTTATTGATATTTTCAATGTACAGAATTTTCACTTCTACAGATTTATTATAAGTATAGATATAGATATAGAAGACAATTGTGTTCCAAGTGAAATATCTTCAATGTTTTGCTACAATCATCATACTGACACTTTTCTTGAAAGCAATCATGACATTCTTAGTCACATTTAGATCAATTCGTCTTAGTGAGAGGTACCTCAATCCGTCTTATCGACATAGATAAGTAATGTCATTCTCGCTTATCAAAATCTGTGTGTAAATATTGACGTATTTCAGCTTCACCTTGAACTGTTGGTGTATATTCAAATAAAACGATAAAAAAAACTAATTGCAGCTCTTGTAAATAACATAGTGATATCCTATACCCTTAGATAGAAAAAGTCCAAACAGCATTCTAAGGTATTTCTACAAACGTAGGTTTGGTTACTATCCATATTTGTACCCAACCAATTGTATTTTCTGTTAGGTTGTTTGGGCTTTACTTCGCTCCAGGTTAGACGAGCTTTTGATCAGCTTATTAAATTTTTGTTCCCAATAACTACTGCCGGGCAAGACGGCATAAATTATTTGTAGTGCCACGTTGCCGTACGGTTGCACGACGTATGTCACCTATTCCGCGAAAGTTAATCGCACTCAACGCTCTCCTTGAATCCAGTCCTAGACTAGATCTATTCGCTGATGAATGGAAGGAGATACTGACAGAATGTCTGGTGATTTGCGAGAAGACTGAGTGAGAGGTTTAGTTATATTATCTGTGTTATATTTTCTTTAATGTATTTAACATTATTTCTAACTAAGGTAATCAGTGTAATTGGCATTTTGTCGTTCTGGTTGAATAAATAAATAAATCATCACGCTAGTATATTTAGGGTACTTTAAAGATGAAAGCAGAGATGTGTGGTATACCTATCTTTTGCTAATTAGGTTTAAGAGGGTCGTTTTTCACTCGTCTATCGTCAATATCGAGCATGGTTTAAAAGCTTGTTACTTTATCTAATGCAATCCAACGCGAATTTTGACGAAAGGGCAACGCGAAAAAAGAGATAACGCCTGAAAACTCTGTTAGCATTCGGAAATTCCGTGATTTACTCGAATATCTTACAAAAATACATGTTTTTTTTAACGCTTAAATTTTTTTGAAAAAAAAGTGTCGTCATTCAGAATCTTGATTAAATTTGCAAGGCTCCTTATCCTTTAGGCTTGTTATCCTTTTTTGACTTTTTTAATTTTTGAGTAAATTATGAAGTGTCAAAGTTCATGCAAAATAGAAGATTTTCAGAGGTCTACTGGATAAGTTTTACACAAATTTATGAATATATTTCAATAGAAGCCTAGATAGAATCCACAACATACTGTGTTTTCAAAATATCTAATAAAAATGTGTAATAACGTCATAATCGCGTAAGAGCGGTTGTATGAAAAACAGTGAAAATGTATGTCGAGTTGGATGTTATGGGCATCCAACTCGACATACATTTTCACTGTTTTAAGGCATTAACAATTGACGAGTCAGGTACAAATTGCGACACTAAGATGCTTTTTCTGATAAGTAATCTCTATTTTTTGAACCCCCAAAATATGAGTAGTCAGTGTAGTTCAACTTTGGTTACTTAGTACTCAGTAGTCAAACATTTGACCTCCACCAACCCTAACTGTTTGCAACAGGGGCGTAGCTACCGCCGTATCAGTCATATCAATGATACGGAGCCCTCTGCTTTCAGGGGTCCGTAAAATGTTATCCACAACTTCACGTTGTCACATTGGTCTGTCGTGACAATTCCGTGCTATTTGTGCTTATATAGTAATAGAAACAATATTCCTTTTGTACTTTGCCGCAGTCGAGTAAAAAAGAGGCCTCAATTGTGTATCATACATGTCATTACAATGCAGGCACAGCGACCTAGGCCTCAAGTTGCTATTTTTATAAATTCTTAATTGCAACACGATCCCATTGTCATTTTCCTAAAAGTTCGTAATCTGCTAATTCATAATGATCGAACATTTTTCGGTCAATGGTCTCGTAATAGATTTGTGGTAGAATGACAATATCGAGCTTATTAAAAGCAATGACTGCACAATGACATTCTAATGGTAGGTCACTGTTCAAAGGAACTGTCAAAATTTTAGCAGATTACCGCATACGTCAGAAATTCGTTTGTCAGTATGTACGAGATTACCATTCCTGAAATGATACGTTTAATGAACTTACCATATTTCTCTCCTAGGCCCGTGACGTCATAATACTTGTATTCCTTTCCATCAATGTTAATGGACTTCAGGAGGTGGCTGTACGGGTTGTTGGTAGCTGAAACAAATAGTAAATATCTTAGTGACATTAAGCTAATAGGGACTATACTGGCATATTTTTTATTGGTATAATTACACAAGTAAAACATAAAAGATTTTTTTTAAATCTCTTCGTCAACAATGATTTTATAAAGCTTCAAAGCTGCTAATAAGAAGTGGTAAGAAATCTAATGACTTCTCCAGCTCTAGGGCGGAGCGCGAGGGCGTGTCAGACTTTTACTCTTTTACTGACTAAAACCCACGTCCATGTTCCTTCTTTACCTTCCTTCCAAGGCCCCGGAGGTCACTTTCACATAACCCATGGCCCCAGTAGGCTTCGACCCTGCTGGGCCCCTACGGTTTTGCTGACATCTTTTTGAGGCGCGCGTGGAACATTACGCGCTGTCGATAGTTCGGGCTACCGGGCTGCGAGCTACCCATTGCTCGTAGTTCCCAAGCCCAATCCGATATGATCTATGACCTCAAAGTTCATCAGGCCCGTACGGCCGCCATAGAAAATGGCGTCTTGACGAGCGACACATATGTTTGTTTAAGGGCTATATTTCACCGGGACACCATGGCGGCGCGACCAGTAGCCGCTATCAACAAAATGTATACAGCTCTATAGAGAGTTACTCACCGTGTGGTTGCGAAACCAATTTGGCGGCGCGACCAGCTCGGACGTGTGCACTTAAGGTCCATATTGATACTGTCTCAGTGTGGTGACTCTGGTGTCTGTAAGGTGTCTAGTTTGGTTTGGTTTAGTACACCGCAGACTACCCCCTGTATTATTTTAAGTTCTTACGATCCATTCTAAGGTTGTCTGGTAGATATCGCTCCGCCATTGTACCCATAGATTTAAGTTTATGTATAAGTTGTGTTACTTTTATGGTGTACAATAAAATTTATTCTATTCTATTCTTATGGACACCATGGCAGCGCAACAGGTCGCGCCGCCATGGTGTCCCGGTGAAATATAGCCCTTAAATTGTTATATCTCGTTTGCTTTTCTACTGATTCTGATATTGTTTTTACAGTAATAGTATTTTATTTTTGTATGTTTATTAATAAATATTTTTTTCAAGCGTATTCCCACGATTCATCATGACAAGAACTACATACACGTACGATTGACTTGTTTTCGTCATGTGGGAAGTGAATACCAGTCATTGTATCGCCACAATGACTGTAGTATCTACTTCCCATACAACATCACGGCCAATGGTTCAACAGCCAAGGGCCTTTTAAACATCTCAAGATCTGATGTCACGCTGATGGTGGCACGTGTTATTGGGTCATTCAGTTCCCTTCAAAATGGTTGAGCTGAGTGGGGGTGATGCGCTGTCAGTTGAGACTGATCATCTCTTAGCTCCGGGGATCATGGATGGCGTATCAGCTCCCATGATCCCCGGTCCAAGTGTGGGAGGAAACACCGCGGTGGTTTTTAGTCAGTAAGAGTCTGACACCCTTCGCCTGCCCCAGGCGGTTAGGTTAGGTAAGGTTGACAGACCCCTTCGCCTACCCCTGGCGAAGGACATACATGAGGATTTTCCAACCCGACAACAAAAAAAAAAATGGTCATCTCTTAGCTGCCAGTGGCTTAATTCAATTTCAATTTTTTGATTCCTTTTTTTTTAATTATCTACATTGTGCTCACATAATAGTAGCGCGGCAAGAAATATGTAACCAAGATTTATGTAACTCATAATATGATTTAAAAGAGTGTCCATGGAGTTTCTTGCACGTTCTTCTCCATAGAGATCTACGCTTTGGAACGTGCAATTTAGCTTTACTTTTTTTTTTGACTGACCATCATTTTGACAATTCAAAAGTGCCTGTAATTAGTCTATTTGAAATAAACGTTTCTGATTTCTGAGGAGGCACTTGTTGGGCAGTTGGATTAAGGGCTTGATCCAAAAAGGCATCGTCTAAAAATACCTATAATAATAAGTCTTGCTAACAATAAGGCTTGATACAATAATCGTAGCTGTGTACTTTCCTCCCTACACATACATATAATCATCCCGCCTCACGCCATCGGCCGCCTCCCTTGCTAGCACGAGTTGGACGAACGGACGGACTATCCTATAAGGGTTCCGTTTTTTCCTTTCTCCTTTTCCGCTTTTCCAAATCGAAACTTTGCGTATTTTTGTGGACTTACATAGGAATTATCAAAACACCCTCCCACCCCCTTGTAAGAAAAAATAAAACATGGTCGACCCTACTTTCCCCTGAATCACGCATGAATTACGCAATAAATGAATGGCACCTAAGCAATATGACCGCCAAATATTTATCATGTCATCATCAGGAGGTGTGTTTTCACTTATATGTGTTACCTGACACCTAAGTCATGATGACCTATGTAAAAATAACTTCACCAAGTTCAAAAGTCCATTTTTAAGTTACTTATAACCATAATTATACACTTATTCAAGCAAAGTAAGTTTTAAGCGTTGAAATCACACTGTTCACGTGAAATTCGTAGTTTTTAGGGTTCCGTACTACAAAAGGAACACTTTGTTGTCTGTCTGTCTGTCAAGACCCTTTATCTCAGGATCGCGTGATGATATCGAGCTGAAATTAAAACCATATACTTAGGTCTGCGGTCCCTTGAAGCTGTAATAAAATCAAACTTTAAGTTAACTTTTAAGTTAACGAAAAAAAAAGATACGGCCGTTTATGTCGCAATAAACGTATATTTCGAAACTCTCAAGGGAATCAAAAATTATAAGGTCCTTCCTGTTGACCCAGAATCCTCAAATTTGGCATAAAGCAAGGTATAGGAATAAATCTGAAAACTGTCAATTTGTTGTTCTGTCACAAAAAAATATTTTTTTGCTTTTCGGAAAAATCTTAGAGACTCCGTTCGGGAATTGAACTATTTAAGGTAAGTTTGTACGGAACCCTAGAGCAAGCTTGCCTAGAAGTAACCTATTCACTCTTAACTTAAAGACCCCTAGGTTATAGCCATCAGGAAACACAGACTCCGGCAGGGAATTCCACTCCATATATGTATGTATTGGGGGTGTGTCTTTACATTCAAGTGTACACTACGCTACGCTTCGCTAGCTATATGTAATACTGACTTAGTTAGGCACAACATTATTGAGTTCAAAAGTCCACTTAAAAGTAGCTCATTTACATATTATACTAGCTTTTGCCCGCGGCTTCGCTCCCGTCAACTGACTACTATATTCTACTCTACTCTACTCTACCTCACTCTACCCGACTCTACCTCACTCTATCCCACGCTAACGTACCCTACCCAACTCTACCCTACTCTACGGGATAAAAAGTATCCTATATCCGTCTCCTGGTTCTAAGCTACCTCCCCATCAATTTTCAGCCAAATCGGTTCAGCCATTTTTGAGTTATAAAAAGTGTAACTAACACGACTTTCTTTTATATATATAGATGTATACATAATCATTGAACGCAAGAACATGTGGCTATGTAGATATTTCGAGTAAAAATTAAAGTACCTCATACTAAGTCATTTAGTTGATTAAACCCTGACCGAACGCCGGCGTTCGCTCGGGGTTTAATGAACTAAACAGTCATTGTCTTTCTATTGTGTCTCTAATTACGCTACTCAAAAGGTTAAATATGATTGATTTTTTTATAGTTTCCTACCTCAAAAGGAAAAAATGGAACCCTTACAGGATCAGTTTGTTGTCTGTCTGTCTGTCTGTCTGTCTGTCAAGACCTATTATTTCGAGAACGCGTGGAGGTATCAAGTTGAAATTAAAACTTACACTTAAGTCTTAAAGCTGTTAAAAAACAAACTTCTCAGTTAACGAATATAAAAGATACGGCCGTTTATTTCGCAATAATGTATATTTCGATACTCTCCAAGGATCAAAATTCCTATTGACCCAGAATCCTGAAATTTGGCATAAAGCAAGGTCTTATAGCACATGTATAGAAATAAATCTGAAAATAGTAAATTTGTTGTTACATTCGTCACAAAAATACTTTTTTACAATTTGGAAAAATCTTTGAAATTTAATTCGGGAATTGTAATTTGTATGGAACCCTCAGGGCGCGAGTCTGACTCGTACTTGCCCAGTTTTTTTAAAAATATGGTATGGTATAGATAGCGGCACGAATCTTGAGCGCTCGGCGAAAGAGCGGGGATCGTTTTGCGCATCATACAATATCACAGAGCCAATCACTGTACAAGGATTCCACTCCCCGTCCTCGCATCTCTCTTCATACCACTAAAGAGACCTGATATTTTACTTCTGCATGCTTCTGCGCAAGTAGAACTGTAGAAGTCAGCGCTCAAGATCCATGCCGGTATCTATATAAGTATCTTGCAATCTGCCTGCTTCAGAGCATTTATCTAAAGGTCACGAATTTTCACTTTGTTGTTAATGAAAAGGCTAGTCCTTTTCTTTTTATTTAATGGAATGTCTTTGTGGTCTTATGCATCAGATTACAAGCATGTTTGGATGCTTTTCAATACATTTGACATCATCCGACTTTTTGAGACCCCAAGAGCATCTCCCGCCTGGACGCGATTTGCAGTGGCCGGTATGGAAGGCCCTAAATCGGTTGCGAACCCAGGTAGGCCTCTGCAAACACAACTTGGCAAAATGGGGTTTTATAGATCCATCGAATACTCAATGTGAGTGCGGAGCTCCTGTTCAAAACTTGAGCCACATGTTGGAATGCTCCAGGTGTCCGCATACCTGCACTTTGGAGGATTTGATGAGTGCTACCGATGCTGCTATTAGTGTGGCCGCCTATTGGGCCCAAAAGGTTTGACGAGTTTACCATCGAATCGAAAAGAAGAAGAAGAAGAATACATTTGGCATAAGATTTGTGCAATTCTGTTATCTCCTGCTTCACCATTGGCATCTTCATGTTGCGTGTGTGATTATTTTTCTTAATAATAAACAATAAAATATAATTGATATTTTTTTTCTATAAGCCTGTGATAACATCCACGTTACCAAAGATACAATAACATATTGAAATACAGCACAACAAAGTTATTTGTAGAGGTCACAACCCTCAGCATTGAGGATAAACAAGGCACAGAATTGGAATTTACTTTTTCGTGAGTGGTAGGTAACCATTAAGATTATTTATCATCATGTAGTGAACACCACTGCAGGTGACGTAACCTACGTCAGATTTATTATTTGCGATTCGTACAGTAATTGGGTCTAGGGATTGAACCGCAAAATTAAGCTTGTTTTTTATTATATATACTTTTCCGGGATAAAAAGTTCCCCGTGTGGTGCCCAGGATATTAAAGAATAATTATACTAAGTTTCATTGTAGTTGAACCGGTAGTTTTTGCGTGATGCCTGAACAAACAGACAGCCAAAAATTTTTTCAGAACTATCTCGCCGGCCTAGATGCCACCGCTTCCTCGGATTATTCATTATGGAAAGCCACCAGAAGACTGAAAAGACCTGTTAGTGTTTCTCCTCCTATAAGAAAAACTGATGGTTCCTGGGCACGGACGGACCAAGAGAAAGCCGAAACCTTCTCAGAACATCTCTCAAAGGTCTTTATTCCTCATCCATATGAAGGCTCTCCAGTAGATGCCGCAGAAATCACTGACTCACTGAATACTCCTGATAATAAGGAGGATATGCCTTTAAAATTTACAAAGACAGAAGTTGCCAGTATCATAACAAAATCGGACCCAAAAAAGTCACCAGGATATGACCTTATCACAAACCGCATACTACAAGAACTACCAGTATCTGGCATAATTTTTCTGACGTCATTATTTAACGCCATGCCAAGACTGCAGTTCTTTCCCCTGGAGTGGAAGGTTGCGCAAATTATAATGCTACTGAAACCAGACAAACAACCAGAAGAAGCAAAATCATATAGACCCATAAGCCTGCTACCCATCCCATCCAAAATATTTGAATCTCTACTGCTACAACAAATTCTACCTATACTCAAAGAAAAAGGACTAATTCCTGACCATCAGTTTGGGTTCCGCAATAAACATGCCACCGTCGACCAAGTACACAGACTAGCAAATAAAATCATGGAGTCATTGGAGGCAAAGTCTTACTGTAACAGTGCATTTTTGGACATATCTCAAGCGTTCGACCGCGTTTGGCATGCAGGTCTACTTTTTAAACTAAAAAACGCCTTACCAAATCACCTGTACGGAATACTTAAATCATTTCTACAACAGCGTCACTTCTTTGTTCAAAGTGGGGAAGCGCTGTCTGATCTTTGTCTCATACAGGCAGGAGTTCCACAGGGTAGCGTATTGGGTCCCATACTCTACTTACTGTTTACTGCAGACTTACCGACATCCGAATCACTTACTACTGGAACCTTCGCTGACGATACCGCCATACTAGCCACACATAGCGACCCAAAAATTGCCTCACAAATACTCCAAGAAGGACTAAATGATATATCAGACTGGCTTAAAAAGTGGCGGATTAAAGCCAATGAAACCAAATCAGTCAATGTTACGTTTACTTTAAAAAGAGGATCCTGTCCGCCAGTTACACTAAACAACATTGAAGTCCCACAAGCAGATCATGTGAGATACCTTGGCTTGCACCTAGACAAAAGAATTACCTGGCAGAAACATATTTTCACTAAGAGGAAGCAACTGGGTATCCAAACACGTAAACTTTACTGGCTCATAGGGAGAAAGTCTCAGCTATCTCTCGAAAACAAAATACTCTTGTACAAGGCAATACTGAAGCCCATCTGGACATATGGGATCCAATTGTGGGGCACCGCATCTCACTCAAATATAAAAATTATACAGAGGTTTCAAAATAAAACTCTGCGCATGATAACAAACGCGCCCTGGTTTGTACCCAACGAACTACTACACCACGACCTACGAATGCCCACTGTGAAGCAGGAAATCGCACGCCATACCAAGTCCTATAAAGAACGAATCCAACAACACCCGAATACTCTGGCTCGGTCACTAATGGACAACCACAACAAAGTGCGCCGATTAAAGCGCAAAATACCCCAAGACCTCATCCAACCACAGTTAGTTTAACTACTGGTAAAACAATGAAGATGTGACACAGGTCACATACTGAGCGAGTCAGCGATAGCACCAACCAACATACTTCTGAATGTCCCACGAAGGAGACAGATTGTTGTAAATAAAAATAATAAAAAAAAAAAAAAAAAAAAATTAATCTCATTTTTGGGTTCGGTGTCAGTCTAGTAACACCACCTGCCATTTATTTTTCTATATTTTCAATGTACAGAATTTTCACTTCTACAGATTTATTATAAGCATAGATGAGCAGCCATCTATTTCCAAGATATGCCAGCTTTTCAGTCTTTGTATTGATTGCAGAGGTCAATTTCTGTATTACTAAATTCAATCCACCTAGGATTGCAAGTCATTCTCTGTATTTCATGTAGGATCTGATCTCTACATTAATCACCGTTGTTCACGAAAAATAACCTATAGTAAGATATTTCGTGTCCGTTACCCAGGCCAGATGTTGTCGAAAATGGTCATTTGAATCATATAGATAATTAGTTTTGCGGCTTCTGTAATTGTTGCGCACATTTTTAAATTTGTTGCGCTTATAGTTTTTTAATTATTTCACAAAAACATTTCCTGCTGGCGTAACGTTACGCCAGCCAGACCTTTTTCTTTCTAATGGGAATATTTAAATAAATATTAGCTATAAAATTAGTTGTCTAGATGAAGTAAATGTTGTGCCTTATTTTGTATTTGTTCTTTCTTCGGTTGCGAAGTTATTCGAGATTTTGCTGGGGTAACGTTTTTGGTTTTGCTAGATCTTTGAAATGGTTAAGCGGATTCTTATCATATTTTGTACATGACTTTTTAGGACTTAGTTTAAATTTGTTCTACAATAATAAAATCAAAATATTGCATATCTTAAAGGTTATTTCATTAAACAGAAAAACACTTCAATTGGTCCCAGCACTCTCAATAAGAAGTCTAACGACTTACTTTAAACGTTATTTTAAAGCTTGTAACTGCTTTCAAATGTATCTGAAGTTTCATTAGTATCCTGTAAGTATTTAACAAGTTATGATGATATTCAGTTCTTCACGAGCACGGTCTTGATGCGCGCGGTGTTATTTGGCCACTGGATTGGATATATGAACTGAATGTTATGTCAATTATTAGTTTTTTAGATCAGTTGTATATCAGTAAATTTTCAGCTCAGTACATTGGATAATTAAAGAGATAATACGATTAAAGTCATTAGGAAGTGAATGACCGTGGTAACCCGACCAAGTTTAGGTGGTTACGAAAAAGCGAAAACGCAGAACATTATGGTACCTTCTAAAATATGTAGGATAGTGTTACAAAATTAGTACAGATATGTACAAAAGTTTTTTAAAAAAACTACATGATTATTAAAGAATTTTTATTGACAGGAGAATAATCATTTCAATTGAACTTTTAAAGTATTATTATACTACTTAAAAACTATCACAGATTAAAATTACAGATAGTAATTTTGCTTTTTTTTTAATTTTCTATTACATATCTTATTATAATATACGCATAAAGAAGACAAAAAAAGAATACATTATCAACAAACTTATAACACCCCTCTTTTTGTGCATGCTCTAACGGTAATTTCTGATAAGTTTGTGCAACTGGGAAGATAATAATAATGTTTTCATAGTACAGATAATATTATATTATTATTATGTATTTAACAGTGTACGCGTCTGTACTGAAATTGTAAGGTGTATTATACTAAACATTTCAAAAGATAGTATAATGTTCTGCGTTTTCGCTTTTTCGTAACCACCTAAACTTGGTCGGGTTACCACGGTCATTCACTTCCTAATGACTTTAATCGTATTATCTCTTTAATTATTCAATGTACTGAGCTGAAAATTTACTGATATACAACTGATCTAAAAAACTAATAATTGATATAACATTCAGTTCATATATCCAATCCAGTGGCCAAATAACACCGCGCGCATCAAGACCGTGCTCGTGAAGAACTGAATATCATCATAACTTGTTAAATACTTACAGGATACTAATGAAACTTCACATACATTTGAAGGCAGTTACAAGCTTTAAAATAACGTTTAAAGTAAGTCGTTAGACTTCTTATTGAGAGTGCTGGGACCAATTGAAGTGTTTTTCTGTTTAATGAAATAACCTTTAAGATATGCAATATTTTGGTTTTATTATTGCAGAACAAATTTAAACTAAGTCCTAAGAAGTCATGTACAAAATATGATAAGAATCCGCTTAACCATTTCAAAGATCTAGCAAAACCAAAAACGTTACCCCAGCAAAATCTCGAATAACTTCGCAACCGAAGAAAGAACAAATACAAAATAAGGCACAACATTTACTTCATCTAGACAACTAATTTTATAGCTAATATTTATTTAAATATTCCCATTAGAAAGAAAAAGGTCTGGCTGGCGTAACGTTACACCAGCAGGAAATGTTTTTGTGAAATAATTAAAAAACTATAAGCACAACAAATTTAAAAATGTGCGCAACAATTACAGAAGCCGCAAAACTAATTATCTATATGATTCAAATGACCATTTTCGACAACATCTGGCCTGGGTAACGGACACAGATATTTCACGTAACAAGTTGATTGACTTTTACAAACATGTACAAAGTACGACTTCTTTACTGAAAAGTTTTTTTTTTT
Organism: Mythimna vitellina; assembly: GCA_949316375.1. NCBI lineage: Eukaryota > Metazoa > Arthropoda > Insecta > Lepidoptera > Noctuidae > Mythimna > Mythimna vitellina. Next base: position 2,576,012 of record OX438714.1, on the reverse strand, counting down.
TATATTTCCGAAATAAGGATCTTACAGGAAAAATATTGATAAAATATTTAAATTCTCAAGTTCACAGGTGACCAAGCAGTTTTAGACAATTACTATGTAAATTCTAATAAGATAATGTACATATTTGTTCATTCATTATGATTCGATTCATGGCATTGACGAAAAACTTATCAGATTACACCTAGAGTAACCCAAAAAAATAACGTACTTTGTAAACATGTTTTTATACTTTAATGGCATTAGATACTATGATGTAGTACTTATTTCGTCACTAGGAGTTCCGATAAACCGTTATATGATCAGATAATTGGTTATTTCGACATATAACACATGATTTCAAATGGTTTTCAAAATCCCTTGGGGTTAACTACTTATAGAATACTTTATTATAAAAGTAAAGTTACATAAACAAAGTAGCAAAAAAAGACTTATCAAGTACATCTTAAGTATTTTTTAAGTTTGTTTAAAGTTACTGAAGACTTCTGAAGTAGGTAAAGTTTTTAAGAAAAATGTTAAAAGTTTCGCTTACCCGCCATGTTCACTGATAACTTTTTTTGCGCACTAATCGAAGGCACCGGCACACTCCCGAATTCCAATTAGGAAAAGGAAAAACGCACGAGAAATTTTACAAAATCTACGTCACGAAAATAATCAACGAAATACGCGATCGGCCGACACTGACTGACAGTGACACTGACGTAAAAATGTCGCCGCGCGCTCTTCCGTCGCCGCGTAGCCAAGCGTTCTAATGTCAAAATTGTAATACCAAAAAATAATTTAAAAATCTACTAAAACACTATACACGTTGATTTAATGTGAATCATATCGCATGAGTTCTTGTTCTTGTATCCTTGATATGTGATCATGATGCCATCAAGTTGATGTCGACCACAGTGACCGCATTCTTTGGCTCCTCATAGTAGTTGTGTGAGGTCAAATCTGCTGTTCTGTTATGCGCCCTCATGTGACTTGCATATTCAAACTTGGCCGAATAACTCCGAGCACAGAATGGATATGTCAGATAATCATTACAGGCATGATAAATTATAGATGTTGGTGGTCTAGCTTTGAGTTCGTCGCGTTTTTGGTCCTTAGTATGTAGGCATATGACCCTAATTCGTGCCTCACAGTTGGACAAAGGTTTCTCTAACCTCCTTTTAATCTCTCGGTCTTGCGTGATCTCTATAGTAAAATTGACTGTTTAAAATTTCTTTATTCAATCACAAAAGCTAATGGGTGTTGAAACGATTTGTCACATTAAGAGCCATGTTCACCGAAACAAAAAACGTTGATTTCGTAACCCGACCTTTATTATTTAAACAATGGTTAAACAAGAAGCGGTTTTTTCCTGTTCACCTTCACCAACGAGTGAGCAAATGCTATATTACTTAAACAATATACTCAACAAAAGCCACTCAAATTTTTGTAACCAATGTTTAAACAACGTCTTGGAGCTCGGTTAAGATCATAATCATCCAGTCAACGTCGATAACTGATGTTGGCTTTGGTGAACAGGAAATATTGCTTTGACAACCGTTTTAATATTTAAACGGTCGTATAGGTGAACACCGACCTAATTTAGCAAAAAAAAAACATTCAAGAAATGGCTTAAAATGCACAGCCATCTATACTATTTAGCTAAAAGCCAATATAAACTAGTAGTCTAGGCTGATAAGAATAAGAAACAAAGTATAGCTGTACAGTACTCAAACCGTCGCCTCACCCCTCCCTGTCCCTTAAATTTGCTACTCAATTGTTCATTCTTCAGCGTTCCGCTTCATTTATAAACCCGTGACGTCACGTACAACAAAAGTCGTCGTCGAAAGACGAGATAAGACTTTAAATATCTCTATTAAGATTTTTTTTTTTTAATTTTATGTTCTTATTGTAATTTATATTGTTAAATAATATAGACACAGCCAGGGACAATTACATCATTCAGTTCAAATAAAAAATAAGCTATTATTGTTCGACTGCGTGAGTCGTTAATTCAAAAATGTACCTACCCGAGCTTGATTAACTACTAATTTAGAAGGTTTGGTAATAATTATTCATATTAATTATTCTTACGGAAAATGGATATATATTATGTATTATCTGTGATTGTGCATACTGGATTAATTAATTTATGAAATAAAAATAAATCAAAGTCTTAATAAGGTGGTAGACGTTAAACAAGAAAAACTCTACATTATTTTTTTAGTATCTAATAAGTCTCTGAATGCTTCCTTGTACAAACCAAGCACTAATCACGTTCCATTTCATAGTATTGTCTTAAAAAATTCATTGTATATATCTTTGTCTCATCTAACCACGTACAACAAAAAGTGACAAAACATAATGCTTCTAACGAGAGTTGTCAAGCGAAGTTTCCATGACAAAAAATTGAAAAAAGTTCGTTGACTGTCATTGTTTTCGACTTTGTGTTATATTGCTATTTAATTAAATAATATTTGTCTAAAGCGGCAATCAATATGTCGACATTCGATCTGAACTCTATAAATTCCGCGCTATCAGATTCCGGCAGGCCGACCAGTGGCGTGGATTTCTCTGGAAAATCTCTCAAATTGGACACCGCGAAAGATGGTATGAAGTGTTTTATTTCGCATTATAGTGTATTTTTACGGCTCAAAAACGTCGATAGCATTCATTTTTACCGTGCAAAGTAACTTTGAAGATAATTATGAGCTTCCTACTCTTAATATTTAGCGTTGGTCAAACATAACCTATAACTTTTATGTTTTATTAAATTAGTGTTATTAAATCAATTTTCGTTGTTCTGTCGCTATGGCAACTACATGAAATGGGCACATTTACCTTCTAAATACTTGCTATTGATGATTAGGAGTAAGATATTGAATTTGATGAACTGGTGTATTGAAACAAACTTAGCATTGGAAAATAAACTAGAAAAGGAAGTTGTTATGTTTATTATTATTTTATGATAACATCAACAACTAGTGATCAACAGTGCCAGCGTATGCTTGAAAACTGAAATTTCCATTTTCTTTGTAATGTTTTTTTTTTATTAGCCTGTTCTGTCCTACGCCTGGCTAAAGGTTTCCCTCTGCTTCTTCCATCTTTTGCGCGCCCACACTTTCTCCTACTACTTCTAGCAAAATCTGTTTAGTTTGTCCTGCTTTTATACTACAATTAATATTATTACTTATAACTAATTGTGTCTACTATTTAACCTTTTGAATACCGTAATTAGAGACACAATAAAAAGACAATGAGAGAGTGAATGCCACAGCGTTCACTTGGGGTTTAATGAATTAATATTACAATGCTGTCCAAATAAGAATAGGATTGATTGCCATGTTGTAACGTTACGTCATACTGTCAAATTGAAGAATTAATAGGGTGAGCAAAACAAGAAATTTTATAAAATTAATTTATTTACAAACTGAACGAAAAAAGTTTAATCAGAATCCAGTTCTTCAATTTTGCCCAATTTCTTGCAATTTGACAGTATGATGTGACGTCACAACGCATTGTACTAATATTATTTATTTATTTAAACTTAATGTACAGTAGTGGTACATAGACGGACTTAATGCAACAAGGCATTCTCTACCAGTCAAACTTTGGGTTAAAAAAGATGACACTTTAGTAGGTGTGCACAATAAATAATAAATATTTTAAATAGAATGAAGTACCATTATTATAAAGCTGACGAGTTTATTTGTTTGTAAACATCAATCTCAGACTCAACAGAAGACACAACAGAAGACAATCTCCGACCGTTCTTTGTGGCGACATTTGGGGGAGGCCTATGTCCAGCAGTGGACGTCTATCGGCTGAAATGATGATGATGATGATCAATCTCAGAAACACATTCTTTTAGTGTTGGATAGCCCATTTATCTAGTTAAAGGCTATATTACATCATACTACATAGTAAGAGAGAAGCAGTAACCAAAGATGCCGAAGTGAAACCACAGGGGGACATATAACACTATTGTACTAATATTATATGACAGGTCTGTTGGTCTAGTGGTCAGTGGCCCTAACTGCTATGCGAGAGGTTGTGGATTCGATTTTAGTTTTTATTTATGTTGTTCTCGATTATTCCGTAGTATAATTAATTAATAAGTTATTTATACTGAAACTAGCACAAAAACCTTGTATAAGTCTAGATTTAACAAAGTTCCTGGGTTCGTTCATATTCGAATTTTAATAACCAATACGTCGCATTAAATAAAAATTGAGTCATCAAAATTCAGATTCAAAAGTGACAATCCTAGACAAATTCTAGCAAAAACAGTTCATCATCATCTTCCTGCCCTTGTCCCATCTTATTTGGGGTCGGCGCAACACGTTTTTTTCTTCCATTCTATACTGTCAAAAGTCATACTATCACCAACTTCCTTTTCTTTCATATCACTGTTCACACAATCCATCCATCTTTTCTTTGGCCTCCCTCTCCCTCTCCACCCATCCACATGTATATTCATAACTCTTTTAGTAACATGTGTTTCATCTCTCCTCTTTACATGACCATACCAAGACAAACGATTCCCCTTCAACTTTTCAGTCACTGGCGCCACTTTCAAACTTCCTCTAATATATTCATTTCTTACTTTATCCATTCTCATCACACCACACATCCATCCATCCTAGCAAAAACAGTTAATTTGGAATAACTTGGATTGGTGGATTCCACGCAATTAGGATGTGTCATTTTTGTGGTATGTAGGGAAGATGAAGGGCATAATTTCATTATAAATAACTTTTCCAAATACAACGGAATTACCGAGAAAAAAAATAAAAACTAAAAACCTCGTATAAGTCTGAACCTAACGAAGTTTCAAGGTTTATTTGTACTCTAAAATATGCAGCATAAGAAACGCCGTCGATGTTTCTAAGGTCACAATTGCGTATCATAATTAGTTTCAGAGAAATGATTATTTTTCTAATTACCCGGTTGAAAAAAAGACGATTTTCAAAAAATTCAATCTCGAAAACTAAACATGCTAGTGAAATGAGGATACGAAATATTGCATTAAAATAACTTAATCTAACAGTTTTTTATATAAAAAAGCAATGTCCGAAAAATGGTCTCCATAAAACACTGTGGGCCGTGCCACTTTTTTGTTCGCCTTGGCTGGGGCACGGTAGTTCCCTTGTGTCACTATGTTTGTTTTCGAGTTCTTCCGAAATGGCTTAACCAATTTTTATGATTATTTTTTTTGTAGATTTGGTAGGTCCGAGAATAGATCGTAGTCTATTTTTTACTTTCCTACCTTCTCCCCCCATTTTTTTCTTTGACTATTATAATTATTATTTTAATATAAATATGTCGGCGCAAGGATGCCGATCATCATTGAAGCTCTGTCCAGGGACTCTGTTTTGTGGGCGATGGCTGGGTATCGAGCAATAAACAAACTATTCCAGATCATACAACTGATTTATTATAATGCAAGCTTTAGGTATTCACTTCACACAACGAGCCGTGAAACAGTCTCCGAGAGACGATGTTGTTGCCACGACTGCCGACACAGGAAAGAGCACCGCCCCTGTGCGGTCGGCACTTTTATCTGTTCGGTTCGTGCCAACGTCAGTGCGGATTCTGTCAAAGTGACATGTGTCACTTTTCACTTAGCTCGTTCATTCGTTCTTAAGCTTCCGTACTATTGACTTCTCCGACACGGCCATCCTGCGGAACACACGTCCCTGTGTGTTAGTCTTCATCGCCACATTAGCTGGAAGATGTCCATTGACGAAATGTCCCAACAAGCCATCCGTCGCACTATGTTCATTATCACCACCTCAGCCGGAAGACGTCCACTGACGAGACTTCCAAAAAGACGTCCGCCTCTGTGTGTTACTCATCGCCACATCAGCTGGAAGATGTCCATTGACGAGATGTCCCAACAAGCCATCCGTCGCACTGTGTTCATTATCACCACTTCAGCCGGAAGACGTCCACTGACGAGACTTCCAAAAAGACCTCCGCCTCTGTGTGTTACTCTGAAACAACAAATCTAGCACAGTACTTGTTCCACTCGGCCATTTCTGACCATCATGACTTCAAACTTTTCTCATGAGAAAACTAATATTCTCTAACGTTCAATGTCACAACAAAACTTTACTCAATAAGCCAAATAATTAAAAAATGGGTAATAGAAATCGTCATCCAGTCATGCACCAAGGTTCCTTGTTCTCATTTTAAAGCCTTAGGAGCCCCCCCACGAGTAAACCACTCCGACGCCACGGCACTCATTGCCGTGTCGCCACGGCACTCACTCCCACCGGTCAACACCGTGGATAACCTTGGGTATCACTCACTCACTCACATGTGCATCCACCTCCCATGGATCACATTGGGCATCACTCACTGACTACCCACTATGACTTCCCTCAGAGCCAACGCGCATCGCGATCCCACGGACTACTTGGGTTACCCCAAGATAGATACCGATTTCTACCGGGCTACGGTTACGTGGCTGCTGGAACCGTCAACTACCCATGTGAGCTACCCACTATGACTTCCCTCAGAGCCAACGCGCATCGCGATCCCACGGACTACTTGGGTTACCCCAAGATAGACACCGATTTCTACCGGGCTACGGTTACGTGGCTGCTGGAACCGTCAACTTTACTACGGCCGATGGAGAACCTTACTCGCGTGCTCCCCACAACTTAGGCTTGCTCATCACCACTGTGATCACTACTCATCTACTTCGACTGGTACATGACTTTCAGGCATCTTTCTTAACCTATCGGGGTACCTTTACATTACACACAACCAATCAAACTAATCCAAAATACTAACTATTAAGCTCTACATGTGATCTCTGGCTACTCATAGCCCAGTAACTTCTAGTTACTCAACCATTCCTGCGCATCCCTCCAGGATTACCAAGTCTCTCACGACTTAATTGTTTCCCACAATACGTCCCACGTTTGATCGCAACTTGAATTGAATACCACGTTCTTACGGACTACTGAGACCGCTAGATACCGATTCCTATTAAGCTACTACCTACAAATAAATCTGGTATAGTTCAATCATCATGTTATCTCAATAATCTCATTATCACTACTACTTTAGTCTACTCTAATTTTATCAGTTATGCGCTGATTTTCCTCCTTTCTTTACTACTTAAAATGAATCTTTAAACGGATCAAACTTGCTCTGCTCGTTTATAAAAAAGTCTCTTCACAAAAATGTATCAACTTCCGCCTTCGTCAGATTAAACCTACACTTTTCATAGGTTGCTACGTATTCTATATTGCGTAACGCATCATTTTTCGCCTCGCGTCTTTGGTCATCAGCGGTAGAGAAAACGCAACCTTGCCAATTTACAGTTCTAAGGGTCCACCAGCCGTCGTCACTTGGTTAAGTTTCTGTAACTGTACAGATAATCGCGAGTTAGACTTTGCCTAATAAACCCTACCACATATGATATTTTGTCTCTACAGTCATTATTAGCATTGGTTCTAACACGAACATCACACGTTCGTTTTGTTCATTCACACGTGAAAAGTCCGTCGCGATCAAGTGTTAGATACTGTTACTTGAATCACAGAACTGCAAATTCTTTTAACTAAACTACCAATTATTTTAATCAGAACCCTAAATGTTTCAGTCTCGTTTTTTTTTTTTATGTAGCACGTATAGTGACATCTATGGCGTCACATAAGAACTAATCCTGAATTACGCAATCAAAGTTCTCCGCGCGATTAGAACATATAGTACAGCCCGAAATCATCTATCGGGCATTTGCCCACCAGACAACACCCGCCCTGTCAAAGGATCCTCTCTTTTCAACCGAGGTATGTGGGACTTTATTCTCTGTTCTACCCACCAACAAACACGTAACTAAATTACCAGAGAGTTATTTTTAGCTTTATCTTCTGACCGACTGTAAATTAGCTTTATTATCAAGCAATGGGAGATAGTTTCTTGATAACTCACGTATGGCACTACTACAGGACATCGCCTGCTTTTGATCCAGGCCTTATTTTATGGTTTCACCCGCCTGGGATAGCCTACTAACTGGCATCAGTATGCAAATCTACTAGGTATTTGTGGGTTTTTTTTTTTAAGAATAGTTTTTGTTTTCTTAATCAATGTCTTTATGGCGCTGTTGCCAAGAAAAATAAACTTTACCACATGTCAAATCTTTAGAACGAACCAATTACACGAGAAAATTTAGGGAGAAACCGCTCGAAGCAAGCTACTAGACCTATAAACTGCCCTAACTGAGCTACGATAGACAGTGGAGGCAGATTCGAATGTACGTGACCTGCTTTCTGCTATTAGGTGCTATCTCTTCTAACTTTACTACTTGACTTGATTTCATATCCCAGTCACTTGAATTGCATTATCAAAAACAACCACTTTTTCAAATCTAATAAAAATCCGGGTTTAATCGACGTTTTCAAAACTACTTCAAGTCTCCCGACACGATCGCGATCTCAATAGTTTTCAAAATAATCAAAATATCGACAACTCAAACTACGTTGTAAGTAGGTATTTACCTATTCGCTTAAGAACATTATCAATCCGTTGGAAAACCTAGATCGTATTTCGAAACTGAATGGCATAATCAAATGTTTGTACCGACTGTCCGCTGTCATAAACACTACTGAAAACCTGATACATAATCTAATTTTGTAAAATGAACGCGCAGTATGTAAACGAGTTATTTTGTCTAAGTGGTAATGAATACAGGTTGGGCACGTTGTTATTTAGTTCACAACAATCTTTGCACATTATATCTGACCGTTCGAGTTTTTAAGTTAAAAGAGCTAAACTAACAAACACCAAATTACTCTGACGAATAATATTTGCACGCAACAATTTATCTACCGCTCACGCATTATTTTTAATTTTTCCGCGCTAGACCGCTATGGTCTTCTTTGTACAGTCAAAGATGAGTCAATTAAACGGATACGTTCACTTTTTGTAACACGCGTTTGTAGTATACCGATAATAAAATAGTCTAATTATCCAATCAACGTAGAAACAATCGCAGATTTATATTCTAAGCACACGTCAGTGTCAATAACGTCAAAATTATCTATGGAGGAATTATAACTGTCATACAAAAATCTAAACGGTATCTACCGGATCTCATGAGAGTAGTTGTAATTACAATTGTTTACGTCGTGAACTTTAGCTATTTTTCAAAAAAAATGTGTCGTGGTCATACTATTTGAACTGAACCCTTGCAACAATATTTCACGGTCAAAATATCACTTCGCAAATAGATCTGACGTTGGGCAAAGCATGAAATAAAATCTCAATTAAACTATGCAAGTAATCTGAACACACTAAACTAACCCTTCAATGTAACAAAACTGTGTTTACATTTGCCGTGAAATAGTGATGATAGACTTTAAAGTGAAAGAGACACTCATCACGAGAATTAAAATGGAAGTGAATACCTGACCTTGATCCTGGTGGAGAACCGACATCACACGTCAGTCAACCTCTCGCTCGCTACGTGATGCCTTGGCGTCACCGTCACCGCTGAGTCACTTTCATCAGGACACCGGAAGGAGATGTGAACTTGCATATTGCCACATTTGCAGGATACGATGTTTTTGGCCATGGGATTGAATATTGAAGCTTGAATATCACGTTATTCTGTCGGTTTCCTACTGTTTCTTGATTATGTAAACACAGCCTGCTTCGTCCAATTTTTTTACAGTGCAAATATTTGACAGGTGACATTTGAGATGTCTTTTGATCTGGTAGCAGGCATGCACACACGCACTGCACTTTGCATTTTACACTTCAGGTAAGTAAAAGTTTGTAATTCTTGCTGTAATCACTGGTGTCTTCGGATTATCAGCAAAGCACGTATCGGAAAGTGGTACATCGTGAACGTGCTTTTGCGTCGGTCTTGTCTCGGTCACAATCTGGGTAGTACACGGTGATTTACTCAGTTCCTATTTCTCTCTGGGGAAACAATGTCATCATGGTCCAACATTCGTTGCTCAGGATTAGGGAAAAACCCCAGAAAAAACCTAATCAGACCAAAACTGATAATGACATTGATTAACGGAACTTCGAATCTTATTCGGTCCAGTGCTTCATTCCAGATCTTCACTTTCTAATTTTCCATTTCAAATAAAGACCGCCACTTGTCTTCGCTCTTGCCATTTTCTTCATGACCGACGTTACGTAACCTTCGTGCTGCACTTGTTTATTTGCTCGGAATCCCACTTCTGATGTCGGCGCAAGGATGCCGATCATCATTGAAGCTCTGTCCAGGGACTCTGTTTTGTGGGCGATGGCTGGGTATCGAGCAATAAACAAACTATTCCAGATCATACAACTGATTTATTATAATGCAAGCTTTAGGTATTCACTTCACACAACGAGCCGTGAAACAGTCTCCGAGAGACGATGTTGTTGCCACGACTGCCGACACAGGAAAGAGCACCGCCCCTGTGCGGTCGGCACTTTTATCTGTTCGGTTCGTGCCAACGTCAGTGCGGATTCTGTCAAAGTGACATGTGTCACTTTTCACTTAGCTCGTTCATTCGTTCTTAAGCTTCCGTACTATTGACTTCTCCGACAAATATAAAAATAAAAAATTTCAAACTTCACTTCCCCAGCACAACCCATCGTGGACGCCATCAACAGTTGCCCGGACCTGCAGTACCTCACGCTCACGGGCAACACCCTGGGGGTGTCCGCAGCCGAGGCCATCTCCAAGGCGCTGGAGCATCACCCCGAGCTGAAGGTGGCGCGCTTCTCTGACATGTTCACTGGGAGAATGAAAACGGAAATACCGCCGGCTTTGGTACGTGTGTTCTTTTAATTTTTATTATGTACAGGCTGGTCTACGATGGCCTATACTGCCCAATGTAATGCCAGTAGATGGCGTTATCCTTAAGATGCAGGGGTATGAAGTTCGCTAGGTCAGCTAGTAAATAATAAATTATTTAATGTCCCATTTTGTCGCACTGTAGCTCGATCCACCTGCCCCTATACCACGTATCCTAGCGATGCTCAAGGCGCACGTGGAGACTAACCCTGGATTGAATTTGTTTGCTGATGAACGGAAGATGACATTATTAGAAAGTTTGCAGACGGATTTTTGAGTTAATGGCCTGTTGGTCTAGCGGTTAGTGACCTTGGCTGCTATGCTGGAGGTCGTGGGTTCGATTCCCACCTAGGACTCTGTGTGATTAATGTCCCCTCTGAGGAGTGGCTGAAAAGACCTCACGGTGTCCTTACTTTCCGCATGACGCAGGTCCTCACCGAACATGGTAATTTCGGGAGGTTCCTGCACCGGATTTATGCGGAAGAAACGCCCGGGTGTCACCATTGTGTGGACCGCACGGTGGAGCACGGTGGAGATGTGCCCCGCTTGGGCAGAGCAACGCCGTGTCCTCGTGCGGGCGGCGGCGATCTCTCGCGCCGGGCTTTGGTACAGGCCATGGTCCGGAGCGAGGAGGAGTGGCAGGCGGTCGCCTCCTCCTGCGAAGCAGTAATGCTAGCAAAGAAGGCGGCCGATCGCGTGAGGCAATCGATTCCGGCCACCGCAGGCGCGGTCTTGCGGACGGCGAGCAATGGGTAGCTCGCCGTCCGACCGTTCGGTAACCGTCCGGACCGAGCTCAAGTCGACGACGGCGCGTACTGTTCCACGCGCGGCTCTAGGAAATGTCAGCAACTGTAGGGGCTTAGCAGGGTCGAAGCCTACTAGGGCCAAGGGTCAGATTCTGAAAGGAAGACTCAGCCCTGGTACGAAAGTCAACGAAGGAACAGGAGTGGGTTTTTAGTCAGTAAAAGTCTTACACTATCTCCCGTTCCGCCCAAGAGCGTGGGATGTCATAAGATGATTTTCACAACGAAAAATAAAAAATTTCCACCTTTGCTTGTGTGATGAGCACGATCATTTGTTCGGTGTCTGGGTGTAATTTATCTATAACATGGACGTATTTAGAAATTTAAAAGTATGTTTATCAGTTCTCTAGTACTCATAACACAAGCTCTGTTTAGCTTGGGACTAGACGGCGTTGTGTAATAGTTGTAGAATATTATTATTATTAATGGCTATTTTGCTGTAAATTTCAAATATAAAAAAAATATTAATAATTCTTTCTTCTCCTTTTAGGCTGCTCTCGGAGATGGTATGATCACAGCTGGTGCGCGACTCAGTGTCCTGGATCTGAGTGACAACGCCTTCGGACCCATCGGAGTGGAAGGCTTGGCAAAGTTACTGCAGAGTGATGTCTGCAGCGAGCTGGAGGTATGTTCCTATTTATTTATTATTTAATGTTACTAACTGATGTTGCTAAAATGCTTACTTATTCTAAAGGGCCTAAAGCCAGCCCGAAAAAAAAGAAGGGGAAAAAAAGAAGAAAAAAGAAGAAAAAAAAGGAAAAGAATAAAAGAAAGAAGAAAAAAAGAAAAAAAAAAGAAGAGAAAAAGAAGAAAAAAAAGAAGAGAGTAAGAAGAGAAGGGGGAAAAGAAGGGGGGTTGTAAAGGTTTAGGGCCTTTCTAAAGGGTCTATTTGATATTCAGACAGTCTTAGTCGATGTCGCGTAGTGTAATAAGGGTTAGACTGGTCTTACTCGGAACAAAAAATAAGACAGTCTAAATATCGTGTGCTGAAAATCGCGTAGTGTAATAGGCCCTTAAGTGCCATTGCAATATATTGAAACATTTTTTTTCTATATATCTTTGCCGCACTCTGGGATCCAGGGCACGTCATAATTATGGCGGTAAGTCGTTTTGAGGAGAGGCTGGATAGACATTACGGCGTCCTCACCTTCCGCATGACGCAGTTCCTCACCGGACATGGTTAGTTCGGGAGGTTCCTACGCCCAGGTATCCGCATTGTACGAACCGCCCGGAGGACACGGTGGAACATACGGTGGAGGTGTCCGTCTCTTCGTGGGCGATTGGCGGCAGCAACCACTCGCGCCGAGCCCTGGTACAGGCCATGGTTCGGAGCGAGGAAGCATGGCATGCGGACGTTTCCTTCTGCGAAGCAGTAACTGGTAGCGAAAGAAGCGGCCGCATGCGTGAAGTAACGGACATCCTGACGCCCCAGCTGCGGGACCCGACCCCGATTTTCAATGTAGCTACCGTAGGTGTGGGCTTACGGACGACAAGCAATAGTTAGCTCGCAGTCCGGCCGTTCGGTAGCCGTCCGGACCGAGCTCGAGTCTTCGACGGCGCGCAGTGTTCCACGCGCGCCTCAAAGATTTAGCAGGAAAACCCAGCAGTAGGGACCCAGCAGGTACGATGCCTACTGGGGCTTCCTCAATCTTGCGTTTATTTTTAGGGAAAAAACAGAACCCTTATAGGATCACTTTGTTGCCCGTCCGTCTGTCTGTCTGTCAAGACCCTTTATCGCAATCCGCGATCGCGAAAAAGCGAACGCGTGGAGGTATCGATTTGAAATTAAAAACATATACTCAAGTCTGCGGTCCCTTGAAGCTGTCAAAAAATCAGGCTTCTGAGTTAACAAAAAAAAAAAAAAGATACGGTACTCTCAAGGCAATCAAAATTCATAGGGTACTTTCCATTGACCTAAAATCCTGAAATTTGTTATGAAGCATGGTTTCATAGCACATGAGTAGGAAAAAATCTGAGAACTGTAAATGTCACAAAAAAAAAATCTTTTTTGCGATTCCAAAAAATCTTCGTAACTTAATTCGGGATTGAATTGTTTTCATACTAAGTTTGTACGGAACTCTCAGTCCGCGAGTCCGACTCGCACTTGCCCGATTTTACATTTATCATTCGCATGACGAAGAGTCTCGTTATCTCCGTTTTACGCGCATAATCTGATAGCGGTGAAAGCCAAATTGTGTACATATCCGGCCAGCGGTTTAAACTTGAGGTCCGAAACTGCGTTAAACGGATGACCGCGACAGGCACCCGTCGCGTGACAAAGTGCGTGTGTTGACGCGGACGGTCCCCATCGTGGAAACCGGAATATTACAAACACAGTTTCGCTAGTTCAACTTCGGTGTGCATGTAGTCGTGTCGATGGAAAACTTAAATATATTGTTACGTAATAAAATGGGCGCGGGTCTCGTCTCCCCGCTACGGAGAATTTTTGTATGGGTACCGCGCGGGCTTGAAAGAGTAACAAACACACACATACACACATACATATAGTACATACAATATTTCATGTTTATAATAGTGTGATAAGTAAATTGTCTTTTCCCAGGAACTCCGGCTTAACAACAACGGTCTTGGTATAACGGGAGGTCGTCTGCTCGCCAAAGCGTTGTCTGCGCGCCCTCGCAAGCTCAAGATCTTCATAGCGGGCAGGAATAGACTGGAGAATGATGGAGCCACCGCGCTGGCTAAGGTGTTCCAAGTAAGTAGATTCAAAGATATTGAAGCAAAAGATTCAGTGTCATTAACTACTCTTAGTTTTTTATGCCCACACCTAGTTCACTCCTGCCCGCACCTAGTTCACCCTGCCCCCACCTAGTTTACCCTGCTCACACCTAGTTCACTCCTGCCCACACCTAGTTCATTCCTGCCCACACCTAGTTCTCTCCTGCCCACACCTAGTTCACTCCTGCCCACACCTAGTTCTCTCCTGCCCACACCTAGTTCACTCCTGCCCACACCTAGTTCTCTCCTGTCGACACCTAGTTCAGTACTCCCCACACCTAGTATACTCCTGCCCACACCTAGTTCTCTCCTGTCGACACCTAGTTCAGTACTACCCACACCTAGTATACTCCTTCCCACACCTAGTTCTCTCCTGTCGACACCTAGTTCAGTACTCCCCACATCTAGTATACTCCTGCCCACACCTAGTTCTCTCCTGTCGACACCTAGTTCTCTCCTGTCGACACCTAGTTCAGTACTCCCCACACCTAGTATACTCCTGCCCACACCTAGTTCTCTCCTGTCGACACCTAGTTCAGTACTCCCCACACCTAGTATACTCCTGCCCACACCTAGTTCTCTCCTGTCGACACCTAGTTCAGTACTCCCCACACCTAGTATACTCCTGCCCACACCTAGTTCTCTCCTGTCGACACCTAGTTCAGTACTCCCCACACCTAGTATACTCCTGCCCACACCTAGTTCTCTCCTGTCGACACCTAGTTCAGTACTCCCCACACCTAGTATACTCCTGCCCACACCTAGTTCTCTCCTGTCGACACCTAGTTCAGTACTCCCCACACCTAGTATACTCCTGCCCACACCTAGTTCTCTCCTGTCGACACCTAGTTCAGTACTCCCCACACCTAGTATACTCCTGCCCACACCTAGTTCTCTCCTGTCGACACCTAGTTCAGTACTCCCCACACCTAGTATACTCCTGCCCACACCTAGTTCATCGTTGCCGAAATCTTGTAGTTTCTTCTTTTTTTTTATTTTATCACCTTGAAATAGTAGCCACCATGTTATTACGTCATTTGGCTGTGTAAAATAAGGTGACAGCTGTCAACTCTCAACTGATCGTACTGAGCGCATTTGTTTACACAGCCAACTGACGTCACGACCGCAGAGTAAATATGGCGTCCACTGCTTTCTACATTTTCGTCAAATACGCGCGAAATTTGAAAATGTACATTTTAAATGGATTTTTAGGGTCAAAACAAACAACCAAATAAAAATGTTGTGTTTTTTTAGTGGGTTATTAGCACTATAGAATCTAATTGAGACACTTCAAAAATGAGTGTAACACCCTATTTCTTTTTTTCTTTCAGAACATGGGTACTCTAGAAGAGCTGGCCATGCCACAAAACGGTATCTACCACGTCGGCATATCGGCGCTGTCGGAGGCGTTCAAGCGCAACGCTCAGTTGGCCCGGCTCAACTTGAACGATAACACTGTGGGCGCTAAGGGAGCCCAGGCTATAGCTGCAGCATTACCTAAGTAAGTGATAAATGGAATTTTATTTTGCCCACTGTTGGTTCAACTATGCCCACACCTTGTTCTATATTGCTCACACTGCGTTCAGAGTGATTTAACCTTTTCAGTAGCGTAATTAGAGACACAATAGAAAGACAATGACATATATAATGACAATGTTTGGGTTAATTCGAATTTTTATGAGAAATAGGCACTCTGGTTATAAGTAAATTGCAATTAAAAATGTTGAAATAAAAAAAAAATACAAACTTCACTAAAAAAAAAAAAAAAAACGAAAAGAATCAAAATAACTTTAATTTCGGAAGTTGGTGGTAAATATGAAACAAACAATACCGAGAAACACTGACTTCCGAAATTAAAGTTATTTTGATCCTTTTAGTGTTTTTTTTTAGTGGAGTCGGTTATTTTCTTTTTTGTAATTTTTTTTTTAAATTTGACTTCATTTATTTGAATGTGTTTTTGTCTTATCTGTTTGGTATTTTTTTGTGAATTTTTATTTATTTATTTAAACTTCATGCAACATAAAGTACAAAGGCGGACTTAATGCCTTAGGCATTCTCTACCAGTCAACCTAGGGTGGTGTAGAGACAATATGGTAGGTGCATAAAAATGAAATTTAATACGAAAAACAAGATAAAAAAAAATATATATATATATATCGGCGCAAATACTTCTAACAATACGCAGAGCGCACGTGCAACGAAACGTCACTCACGCTGCGCGCCCCACCAGACAAAAGTGAAAGGCAAAGAGCTTATAAAAGGCCTGCGAACTGTGTGAGCGGTCATTCGTTCGTCGACATGCGAGTTGGTCGGACGTTATTGTAGTGAATTTTATTATTATATTATTTTGAAATTGATTTGATAACTTTTATGTTATATCATTATTGAGTTTAATTATACAAAAGTGATTTATAAATAAAACGTAATGGATCATAATGATGCTTTTATTCGTGAAGACACCCCTCCTCTTATATCAGAAGAGGGGACGAATCGACGCCAACAATCTGCTCTTGCAAACACAGCAACCTTGGCACTCCTGGCTAATACATTCAAGGATACAATGTGTGAAATAATGATGAAAATGTCTCAAGAAAATCATGCTGCACTTGCATCAATGTTGGAAATGATGAGAACCGATCGGTTCGTAAAACACGTATTGCGCTGACCCCAAGTAATATGGGATAAGGGCAGGAAGAAGAAGAAGACCATTAATGATGCAGATAACGCACCAGGACACATATGAAATGTATAAAAAAAAAAAAATGCTGTTGAATTTGCGATTGGTTCAAGAAATCAGCACATAATTCTTAAACCTCATAGAAAAACTTAACGAAAGATTTGATCCAGAAATTCGTCAAATTAATAATATTGGTCGATGCAGAAAGGTTTGCCATGAACATTTAAGAAGAGCTTTGCACTTTGGAGTTCAAAGTAACGTGGCCGTATCGGCAATGATCAGAGTCATAAAAGAAACCGAGACATCTGATGAGAACAGTAGTACATAAGTCAAGTTAACGTTGTAAGTACAGAATTATAGTCACGTAAAGGATGAGACACGAACGGACGTGAAACGATGAGTTGAGGTAAGACTAAAATGAGCTGTGAGGCTATGAGGTTCTATAACGTGTGACCAAAATTAGCGCTGAGGCTATGAGGTTCTATAACGTGTGACCAAAATTAGCGCTGAGGCTATGAGGTTCTATAACGTGTGACCAAAATTAGCGCTGAGGCTATGAGGTTCTATAACGTGTGACCAAAATTAGCGCTGAGGCTATGAGGTTCTATAACGTGTGACCAAAATTAGCGCTGAGGCTATGAGGTTCTATAACGTGTGACCAAAATTAGCGCTGAGGCTATGAGGTTCTATAACGTGTGACCAAAATTAGCGCTGAGGCTATGAGGTTCTATAACGTGTGACCAAAATTAGCGCTGAGGCTATGAGGTTCTATAACGTGTGACCAAAATTAGCGCTGAGGCTATGAGGTTCTATAACGTGTGACCAAAATTAGCGCTGAGGCTATGAGGTTCTATAACGTGTGACCAAAATTGGCGCTGAGGCTATGAGGTCGATGTTCAAAATGATTCGCGAATCAATCCAAAATTAGCGCTGAGGCTATGAGGATGATTGGCAATCAACGAGACTTGTATTTAAAAAATAATGTAGTTATTTTTTGTAGATTGCTGTGAGATGTCGGTGCAGGGACGCACCCATCATCAGAATGGCCGTATCGGCGCAAATACTTCTAACAATACGCAGAGCGCACGTGCAACGAAACGTCACTCACGCTGCGCGCCCCACCAGACAAAAGTGAAAGGCAAAGAGCTTATAAAAGGCCTGCGAACTGTGTGAGCGGTCATTCGTTCGTCGACATGCGAGTTGGTCGGACGTTATTGTAGTGAATTTTATTATTATATTATTTTGAAATTGATTTGATAACTTTTATGTTATATCATTATTGAGTTTAATTATACAAAAGTGATTTATAAATAAAACGTAATGGATCATAATGATGCTTTTATTCGTGAAGACACCCCTCCTCTTATATATACATATAATTAAAATGCACATACATATATATTTAATGTAATATATATACATATATATTAATATAAAGTAAAGAAAGAAGTTTTGAGACGATTCTGCTATTGATGGAGCTTTTAATTATTCACCTAGTTATATGTGCATGCTGTGGTCTCCTGTAATTGAAAGAGCACACGTTAAAGGACCCCATGCCTAATGATTTCTATTGTATCTGTGTAACCTTTGTTGGAGATCCAAATAAATAATTTTTTTCTCATTGTTCATCATCTTCTCTGTCTCTGTCTCACTGATGGTGGCGCGTGTGTTGGATCATTCGGTTCCCTTCAAAATGGTTGAGCTGAGTGGCGCTAATATTCGCGTCATGTCCGTGAACGGGCGCTGTCAGTTGAGACTGGTCATCTCTTAGCTGCCAGTTGCTATTTTAATATCTATATTTAGTTTTTATTTTTACTTTATTTACATTGTTCTCACATGATAGTAGCGACAAGAACATGTAACAGAGATATTTGTAATTACAAAACATGATTATATATTTATAAGAATATATATAAATTCTTCTCCATAGAGATCTACGCTTTGGAATGTACAATTAGCATCATTTTTTCTGACTGACTGACTTCTTGACTTTTCAAAAGTGCCTGTAAATGGTTTATTTGAAATAAAATGCTTTGACTTTGACTTCCTGCCCTTGTCCCATCTTATTTGGGGTCGGCGCAACACGTTTTTTTCTTCCATTCTATCCTGTCAACCGTCATGCTATCACTAACTTCCTTTTCTTTCATATCACTGTTCACACAATCCATCTATCTTTTCTTTGGCCTCCCTCTCCCTCTCCACCCATCCACATGTATACTCACAACTCTTTTAGTAACATGCGTTTCATCTCTCCTCTTTACATGACAAATATTTTCTTTCTTACAGCTTGAGAAACTTAAAAAGCATAAACTTCGGTGATTGTCTCCTAAAAAGCAAGGGCGCCAGCGCGCTCGCGAAGGCTTTCAAAGATAATTCGCTACTTTTGGAGGTAAGAATATCTAGTTTTTTATATGCTCTGTACTCAGCAGATTTTTCTTTAGGTGGGAAATTCATCTAATGACATCTCCCGCCCTTAGGTGGAGCGAGAGGGTGTGTCAGACTTACTGACTAAAATCCACTCCTAGTTCCTTCGTTGCCTTGCATTCCAGGGCCGGGTTTTCATAGCCTCAGTAGGCTTCGACCCTGTTGGGCCCCTACGGTTTGCTGACATTTCCTTGGCACGCGTGGAACATTACACGCCGTCGATGACTTGTTTTTGGTCCGGACGGTTACCGGACGGTTGGACGGCGAGCTTCCCATTGTTCGCCGGTGGTTTACTCAGCAGATTTGATGAGATCTGCATATCCTAACTAGCTTCGCACGCTTCTTCAAAGTAGAAAATGATTCTAACATAATGAATAACACTAAAAAGTAATCTATTTCAGTTTGTACATCCTTTTTTTCCGTACCCAAAGAGTAAAAGCGGAACCCTGTTACTAAGCCTCTACTATCCGTCTGTGTACAGTTTAAATTTTCACAGAAGATGTATTTTTGTTGCCGTTATAACAAAAAATACTAAAAACAGAATAAATTGTGTAAAAAAAAAGTTACATAGTCCGACTCACACTTTTTTAGCTCTTAAGTAACTCCGTAACATGTATTGTTTATTTCTATTACAGTCCTTAAACCTGTCTCACAACGAAATCGGTCGCGAGGCCTGCATGGAGGTAGTGGACGCCATCACGGCGCTACCCGACAGTTACGACAGGCTCAGCAGAGTGGTCCTTGCTGGTAAGTGATCCCCTTTTTAACCGACTTCAAAAAGGAAGAGGTTCTATGTTCGGCTGAATGTATTTTTTTAGTACATCGTTTTTTTGGTCAATTGTGGACCTATCTTGAATTGTTTTTTTTTATTGTACGGTTATGCTTCCGAGTTGGTCCCATAGAAATATTGTTATGATCTGATCATGAACTTTGAAGATATGGAACAGAACCCCTCATAGGATCACAGCAGAACCGTTGTAACAAGTAAAATTGCTTTGTTTATACGTGTAGTCTATGACTGACTGAAATAAGAGTGGGAATATATCGAACTGATCTGATGATAAAGCCTGAAGTTAGGCACCGGAACTCTGTAATAAATTAATGTAATCTAACCGTGTTTAGTAGTATTAGAATTGTCATGAGATGCACTCTGGCTATAAGATTTTAAGTTTCGCTTTTATAAAAAACTTTTTACAACAAAAAATATTTTTCGTTATTTCTCTAAAATTACTGATCATTAATGATATATGGCTTCGAAACGTGGTCGCTCACAATAGGCCTCATCAGAAGGCCTCAAAGGGCAATGGAAAGGGCTATGCTCGGAGTTTCCTTGCGTGATCGAATTAGGAATGAGGATATCCGCAGGAGAACCAAGGTTACCGACATAGCACGAAAAATCGCAGGGCACGTTGCTCGCAGAACAGATGGTCGATGAGGCGGAAAGGTTCTGGAATGCCGACACCGTACCGGAAGACGCAGCGTTGGAAGACCTGCAAGGTGGACCGATGACCTGGTGAGGGTCGCGGGAATCCGATGGATGCGAGACGGACAGGACCGTTCATTGTGACGAAACCTGGGGAAGGCCTATGTCCAACAGTGGACGTGTTTCGGCTGAAATGGTGATAACTGATCTATGATTTTTTTTTACAGGAAACAGTCTTGGTGGAGCTAGCAATAAAAAGACGATGCGAGACAAACTCGGTGCGTCCGCCGAACTTAGTGACGGAGAAGGAAGCGAAGACGAATGTAAGTATAGATTTATTTATTACTAGCTTACTAGCTTCTGACAGCGGCTTCGCCCGCGTGAAAGTTCTTTTGGAGATACAAACTTTGGACCCCCTTAGGGGATGCCGCCGGGTTTCCGATCCTGATTTTCGGCCACCGTAGGCGCGGGCTTGTAGACGGCGAACAATGGGTAGCTCGCCGTCCGATCGTCCGGTAACCGTCCGGTCCGTACTGTCCCACGCGCGCCTCAAGGAGATGTCAGCAACTTCGGCCCAGCAGGGTCGAAGCCTATTAGGGCCATGGGTGATGCGAAAGAGATCCCCGGGGCCCTGGAAAAATGGCAGTAAAAGAACAGGAGTGGGCTTTTAGTCAGTAAAAGTCTGACACTATCTCTCGCTCCGCTCAAGAGCGCGGGATATCATTAGATGATTTGCCCACCCGAAAAAAAATCCCTAGGGGATAAATTTTAGGAAATCCTCTCTTAGCGCTTGCTGACGTCATAAAAGGAAACCTTGTGCAAAATTTCACGCTCTTAGTCCCAGTAGTTTCTTCTGTGCGTCGATATGTCAGTCAGTCAGTTTCTTCTTTTATATATTTGGATTAACTTTTTGACTGACAGACACGTTGCCATGCCGTCGTGTTGTTGCCGCTTCGTTGGCAGAGTTTTATAATTTTGTATGTAAGCTTCACGCAGACGTACACCAAGCGTATAATGACGAATACGCGTCTATGAAGCTACGCGTCCGTGGATAGTAGGCCATAGTTTAGTATGTAAGCTTCACGCAGACGTACACCAAGGGAAAAGGGAGAATCCTCCGACCAGACGGGTGTTATGTCTAGTGGGCAACTGCCCGATAGATGATTTCAGGCTGTTCTATATGTTCTAGTCGCGCGGAGAACTTTAATTGCGCGATGCAGGATTAGTTCTTATGTGACGCCATAGATGTCGCTACAGATGATTTTCCTACAGGGGAAACCCGAGACCCTGGAACGCAACGCCAAGAAGGAACACAGGAGTGGGTTTTAGTTAGTAAAAGTCTGACACGAACTCCCACTCTGCCAGCTTCGAGTTTTAGAAGTGATTGTTGGAATATAACAAAAACAAATCCATCCTACTTCAACACTAGGATTTCTCTTTCTAACCAATAAATATTGTATATAATTGGTCTGAGCCCCTCGTCATCACTTGACTGAAATCCCTAGTATGGTTACAGTTACTGTATTCCTTTAGCCCTGCTTAGAAGCACACGTCTCACGTAATATTACTGAAACACACCTTCCAATATAAAGTAAAGGATTAATAAATAGTTATTATTTCAAATCCTTAAAACCGTGTTTGCTTTGGTGTCCACCTATTAACCCCAACAGTAATAAAATTGTCATCCTTCTTTCTCAGATGTAACTGACTCAGAAGAAGAGAATTCGAATTCAGAAGAAGAAGAGGAGAACGAAGAACAGAACTCAGAAGACAGTGCGACAGAGGATGCACAGCATCTGGACACGAGCACTGACTTCGCTCAAGACATCACTTTGGACACATCAGGTAAAGACATCACTTATCTTGTATTGGGCTGGCCCTGGGCCAGAGCACTTCGACCCTTCTGGATCTTTTGTGCTGTTCCCTCCTGTCTACTCAACCCCTAGCCCTCCGTGCACCTTCTTCATGAGTCCCAGTATGGGTTTGATGGGGCTGAGCCTGTAGTCCTCTGGTCTTGGATATGGTTGGCCCAGATACTCTAGTCTTTTGGAGCCTAGTGCTGCACAGTCGCACAGTAGGTGTAGCATATTCTCCTCTGCATCTCCACAGAACCTACAAGTCGGCTCGCTTGCTAGTCCCATGTTGTGGAGCTGTTTGTTGGTGGCATAGTGCCCCGTGAAGACTCCTGTAATTATTCGGAGCTGTGATCTGCTGTACTCTGTCATCTGTCATCTGTACTACAAAGACATCACTACATTATACAAACACTCTAAGGTTCAGTTGAAAACCAGCGTCAGGCAACTGCTGCGTAGTTGTCTGGCATTATGCTGAACTGGACCTATTTGGCGCAGCCGTGAGATATATATATTTTTTTTTCTTGTTATTGTTAATTTTATTTCTCCTTATTTTTATTTTATTTTTTTAGTTGTAAATCAATTATTTTGCCAAATAAACATATTTTCTTTACATAGTATAAAACAAAGTCGCTTCCCTCTGTCTGTCCCTATGTACGTTTAGATCTTTAAAACTACGCAACGGATTTAGATGCAGTTTTTTTTTAATAGATAGAGTGATTCAAGTGGAAGGTTTATATGTATAATACATGCATAATATAGTAGAGAGTCGAAAATCGTCTAATGGCATCCCGCGCTCTTGGACGGAGCGGGAGATAGTGTCAGACTTTTACTGACTAAAAACGCACTCCTGTTCCTTCGTTGTCTTTCGTATTAGGGCCGAGTCTTCCTTTCAGAATCAGACCTTTGGCCCCTTCGACCCTGCTCAGGACGGTCGGACGGCGAGTTACCCATTGCTCGCCGTCCGACTGCCGGAAATTGGGATCGGAATCCCGGCGGCTTGGGGCGCGGGGGCCATTGCCTCGCGCGTGCACGTGCGGTCTCCTCCTTTGCTAGCATTAGTGCTTCGCAGGAGACGAGCCCATGGGTGTTTTTAATATCGTGCGGATTTAATCTCGCATGCGGAATTGCTCCGCATTCGGGGCTGCTTTCCGATATCACGCCCCGCATCCCACGTGCGTATTCCACGCATTACAATAAATACTTGTATTAAAAGGACATTTGCGAGGGCTACGCGTGCGGAGCAATCCCGCATGCGTGATGAAATCCGCACGATATTAAAAACAGCCTTAGCTATCTCAAACAGTGAAGGACAAAGTTTTCCGTGAGGAAACCGGCATGTCATAGAACCAAAAATTTGAAGACATGTGTCATTGACTGGCCTGTTGGTCTAGTGGTTAGTGGCCCTGACTGCTATGCTGGAGGTCGTGACTTCGATTCCCACCCAAGACAAATGTTTGTGTGATGAGCACGATCATTTGTTTTGTCTGGGTGTAATTTATCTATCTATGTATACTTATAATAAATCTGTAGAAATGAAAATTCTTTACATTGAAAATATCAAAAAAATAAATGGCAGGGGTGTTACTAGACCGACACCGAACCCAAAAATGTGATAAAAAAATTTTTGTCTGTCTGTTTGTTCAGGCATCACGCAAAAACTACCAGTTCGATTTAGATGAAACTTGCTATAATTATTCTTTAATATCCTGGGCACCACACTGGGTAATTTGTATCCCGGAAAAGTATATACAATAAAAAACAAACTTAATTTTGCTGTTCGATCCCTAGACCCGATTACTGCACCAACCGAAAATAATAAGCTTGTCGTAGATTACGTCGACCGCAGTGGAGTTCACTTTGGGGCGCTGCACACGGCTAAGATACTATAATATTTTATCTTAAGATACAATATCGCTCGCCATACAATTCAATGGACTATCACACACGACGAAGATAATAAATAATATTTCATATTTTTGTATTTCAAAAAACCTAATAAAACTATTTTCGACTTCTACGCGGACGAAATCGCGGGCAAAAGCTAGTCTATAATATGTATGTATTTAGAAATATATAAGTATGTTTATCAGTTGTCTAGTGTTCATACCACAAGCTCTGCTTAGCTTGGGAATAGACGACGTGTGAAAGTTGTGGAATATTATTATTTATGCGTATGTTTATTCCCTCTCCTAGAGAGGAGGCCTGAGCCCCAACAGTGGGAACATTATAAGGTCGACTATGCTATGCTATGCTATGTATGTACTAAGTCGTATTCATTTTTTTCCAGGAGTTGAAGAAGTACAAACAGAAGTGGGAAGATTCCTAGCACAGCCGACTATTGAGAACCTAAACCGACTCGGAGCGAACGCACCCGATGTTATAGACGTTCATTTACAGGTAAAACTTCAAATATATTGTGGTTACAGTAACAAAAACTATAAAAAAATTACTTACCATAAAATCTGCTGCGGTCTTCCCGTCCGATTATAATTTAGGTGTCTTCAAGGCTAGAGTGAATAGGCTCTTAATAAACTAGTGCGCCTCACCATCTACGATCGATTGCATCAGTGCTTACCATCAGGTGGAATTGTAGTCAAGCACTAGTTACAGATACCGGCTCGAATTTTGAGCGCTCAGCGAAAAAGTGGGGAACGCTTTGCTCATCGTACACATCGGCGAGCCAATCACTGTATAAGGATTGCACTAGACCGTCCCCGCGTCTCACTTCATACCACTAAAGAGACCCGATATTCCACTTCTGCGCAAGTGGAAGCGCTCAAGATCCATGCCGGTATCTGTATATTACAGAAAAAAAACATACGAAAAAAAAAAATTGCCGTAATGGTCGAGCCATTCTCGAGTTTAGCGCTTAGCAACGTTCATTTTTAACCGACTTCAAAAAGGAGGAGGTTCTATGTTCGGCTGAATGTATTTTTTAAATTTTCACCGATTTCTCGGTCAATTGTGGACCGATTTTGAAATTTTTTTTTTTGGTTGATAAGTTATGCTTCTAAGTTGGTCCCATAGAAATATTGTTATGATCTGATCATGAACTTGCAAGATATGGAACAGAACTCCTCATAGGATTACAGCAGAACTGTCGTAACAAGTAAAATTGCTTCGTTTATACGTGTAGTCGATGACTGACTGAAAGAAGAGGGGGAATATATCGAACTGATCTGATGATGAAGCCTGAAGTTAGGCATCGGAACTCTGTAATAAATTAATGTAATTTAACCGTGTTTGGGATTATTAGAATTGTCATGCGATGCACTTTGGCTATAAGGTATTTACGTATGGCTGAGGGGTACTTTTTAGTGCTGGTACCTTAACTAAAAAACTTTACAAAAAAAAAATACAACCAACTTCAATGTAAAAAAAAAACACTGAAAAGTGCAAAATAACTTTAATTTCGGAAGTCGGTGTTAAATAACGAAGAGACAAAACTATTATAGAAACACCGACTTCTGAAAATTTAAGTTATTTTGCACTTTTTAGTCTTTTTAGGGTAAGATCACTTTGTTGTCCGTCCGCCTGTCTGTCTATCAAGACCCTTTATCTCGGGAACGCGTGGAGGTATCTAAGTAAGCTGTGAAAAAGTCAGTCGGCGTTAAATAACGAAGAGACAAAACTACTATAGAAACACCGACTTCCGAAATTAAAGTTATTTTGCACTTTTCAGTGTTTTTTATTACATTGAAGTCTGTTGTATTTTTTTTTATTTTATTTACAGGTATAAATGTATGATCCAATGATTATGAATTAATTTCTTTCTCCATTTCCAGGCCATCAAAGACCCGACCGCCCTAATCCAAGCGTACGTAGACGCGACATTCTGCGTGGCCGGCCTGTCGGAACAGAACCCCAAAGCTGCCGAGCTGGCGGAGCAGATGTTCCCCATCCTCATCAAGCGAGCCGGCCAGCAGCACGCCGCCGCCTGGATACTGGCCAATAGTGTGCTCTCGGCGCTGGGGCTCATTAAGGTAATATCGATTTTTCATGCTGGACGGGCCTATGATGGCCTATTCTTGCTCACTAAATCAGAAATCAAAAAAGTTTATTTCAAATAGACCAATTACAGCACTTTTGCATTGTCAAAAAACTTTTGGCAGGCACTTTTGTTTAGGCCATTGTCGGCCAGCATAGGCCTACGATGGTCTATACAGCCCCATGATGGCCCATGATGGCCTATTATGCCCCATTATATCTTATGCTGGCTCACGATGGCCTATGCTGGCACTCGGGGACTATACAGCTCCATGATGGCCCATGCTGGCTCGTTTTGACATGTTCTGGCCCAAGTTGGTCTATCCTGGCCCATGTTGATCTACACTGGCATACGATGGTCAATTCTGGACCATGTTGGCTTATACTGGCCTACGATGGCCTATCCTGGCTTACTATGACCATAATTTTAATTAAAAAGGCATAGCTTCATATGCACTACTTTAGATTTGTTTTAAATGTTAAAAGTCGCGATGAGCTGGATTTTTTCCTTAAAAACCAGTAAATTGAGTGTGTCATCATCTTCCTGCCCTTGTCCCATCTTATTTGGGGGTCGGCGCAACACGTTTTTTTTCTTCCATACTATCCTGTCACTCGTCATGCTATCACTAACTTCCTTTTCTTTCATATCACTGTTCACACAATCCATCCATCTTTTCTTTGGCCTCCCTCTCCCTCTCCACCCATCCACATGTATACTCATAACTCTTTTAGTAACATGTGTTTCATCTCTCCTCTTTACATGACCATACTAAGACAAACGATTCCTCTTCAACTTTTCAGTCACTGGCGCCACTTTCAAACTGAAAAATTGAGTGTGTATTATCTTTTTTAAATGCAAAGGCTTGCGTTTGACCACTATCTCACCTGATGATAAGCGATAATGTGACCGACGATGGAGCACGCTCGCTTAGAAGCAATCTATACACTGTTCTTAAAGACCCTTAGATTATAGCTATCAAGAGACACAGACTCCGTCAGGGAATTCCACTCCTTAGCTGTACTAATCTGCTCTGTATTTCTTTTCCTAGTCCGAGGACAAGTCGCGCAAGATCCGCTGGGCGCTGGGTCCCTGCTACTCGTCCCTCGCGCGCGCCATCGACGCGCCATACTTCCCGGCCGCGCTGCGCGACACGCTGCGCTTCTTCGCGGCCAGCAAACGAAGCGCGCTGCCCCTCGCCGCCGCTCTGTGTCGGTAGTCGCGCTGTCACTGTGGCGCTACTGGTTACATTTATATACACGGCGCTAGATAAACTTGGAATAACGTAAACTGACTTTTTCCTAATATCTCTAAAAGAAACACATTTTTTTGATAATAAACAGGGTTACTGGTAATTAGTGACCGATACTTAAACACGTGATTGTACTCATGATTACAAACAACTTTCCCAAAGAAACTTTTTTTATATACTCACTAGTTTTATCACAATAAGAAAACAGCTGTTTGAATCTAAGGCTGTTTGTAATACGCGCGCGCCTGTGACCGACGAGAGCAGGGAGCAGTGGTGGCCGAGTGGTAACGGCCCCGACTTACGAGTTGTAGGTCGCGGGTTCAAACCCAGCCAGGCGCATTACTTTGTGTAATTTATTTCATCACCACTGCTCTCAAAACGGTGAAGGAAAACATCGTGAGGAAACCGGCATGTCCTAGAACCAAAAATTCGAAGACATGTGACATCCACCAATCCGCACTGGGTCCGCGTGGTGGATTACGGCCCGTTCCCTCTCCTAGAGAGGAGGCCTGAGTCCCAACAGTGGGAACATTATAAGGCCGACTATGCTATGCTATGCTGTGACCGGCGACCGCTCAGCTGTTTTTAGCCGCGTGACGCCGCCTACAATACTAATAGAACACCCGCGGCTTGCAAACCCAGCGGTGTACGTAATCTAAGCTGCTTGTGATAAAACTAATGAGTATATAAAAAAAGTTTCTTTGGGAAAGTTACTTATAATCATGAGTACAATCATGTGTTTAAGTATCGGTCACTAATTACCAGTCACCCTATATACCAGTGCTACGTTCAAAAATAACCTGAATAGAGTCGCTACTCCAACTGTTTAGAAATGCTTCGAGTTGCAACCCAGGGTCTTTATTTTATAACTCGAGTAGCTACCCTAGAGTTAACCCAACTAACTCTAACTCCAAGCAGAGTAGGTTGGTGAAAGCGGCCATAAATGACACTTGCTTGACATTGACAATTGAACTCTATGTTAGCATTCAAAAATGCGAGTGTAGAGTAGATACTTTACCCTGATGACGTCATTAGAGTTAACTTTAACCTCATTTTTGAATGCAGAGCTGGTTGAGAAGCGCCCTAGTTTATTAAGAACCTACTCACTCTAGCTTTGAAGACATCTAAATTATAATGAGACGGGAAGACTGCATCAGGCAAATTGTTCCAGTTCCTCGATGTGCGCGGTATAAACGACGAAGCGAAACGCTTAGTCCGAACGGTTGAAGTTTCAACAACGTTAGGGTGGATACTCGCCATACGTCGGGTTGTCCGATGGTAGAAAGGAGATGGCGGAATCAAGTCATGCAATTCCCGCGCACTCTCCAAGATGCAACCTGTAAAATTCCGATAGGCTGGCTACCCTGCGCCTGTGCTCGAGGCTTTGTAGATTGGACTTAACCAAATCTGGATAAATAAAGCAAGGTTAATGGCCGTTATTCCTAGTTTTACTGGCGCCTACTTAGACATAGATAACTTCGTACCTATCATTTTTTTAAACGAAAATCCGTTAAATTACCACGGCACATATTAAACTAAAACTCTTATCAAAATGGAGAACATTGTGATAAGATAAGAGCTTTAGGATTGTATGTCTCCACAAAATGTTTTTAATGAGGATCAATAACTTAGCAAATCCGATTTTCACTAAGTACATCATATGTGTAATAATTTACTGAGCATTTAATTTTTAAAATTATTAAAATCCGTCAAGATATGGTGGATTTGTTAAAGTTTTTCTGAACTGCTCTCGCTGGACTGTTTACGATGACGTCATCTGTCATGATCCGCGCGACGAACTGCTTGATCGTAATTCATTCGCCGGTGAAGACCGATCATGACAGATGACGTCACAGCGAGTCGCTTCATTCTCTGGCGCGTTTCTGGAACTAATACACTAAAATTGCTGTATCTTCGTCATTTTTGGTCCGATTTAAATAATTTTTTCACAGTATTTACTGTTTTTTTTGACAATATAAGTCTGCATACTTCACAAAAATCATGAATGATCCTCATCGTCTTAAAAGCTTAAATCACTGTTCATTTTAACATTGTTAATCAAAATAATAAAATACTGCAAGGACTGGACCCTCTAACACTTTCAAAGGTTAAGCGCGCACTACGAAATTTACTCGTTACGATTTTTAAAGAGCGATTTAAAATCGAAAACGGCAATCATTCTGCCGCGAAATACGGGATGTCAAAGACAGTTTCAGTCGTGCCCCCCACGAAAGGCGGGAGTGTGCATCGAAACATTGAGCTGCTAACCATAATTACTTAATTTTACACGTATTTTTTGACATCGCTATTGGACTGACCGCTGCGCCTGTATTTTTTGTGCAATGCGTAGTTCTCTGTATGGGTTCATAGGATATAAAATATACACGGAGGTTTTGACGTACAAACGAATATCACGGATACAGTACATGATTCTGGACCACCCAGTGGTGGAATTTTTCGTCGGTTTTTCCTTAATTAAAAAAAAGTGTTCTTTTTTTAAATTTAAACTGTAAAATCGTTATTATAATCAACCCCGATGATATTTTTAGTAAAAAAAAACCAAAAAAGAATTGAATTAAAAATGATTAATTAAAATGTCATCGGGGTAGATAAAATCATTATTCTAATCAAATCCGATGACTTTTTGATTTTCACTAAAAATTTTAGAATAACGATTTTATACAGTTTTAATGCTCTCAAAACGGTGAAGGAAAACATCGTGAGGAAACCGGCATGTCCTAGAACTAAAAATTCGAAGACATGTAACATCCACCAACCCGCACTGGGCTCGCGTGGTGGATTACTGCCCATTCCCTCTCCTAGAGAGGAGGCCTGAGTCCCAACAGTGGGAACATGTAAGGCCGACTATGCTATACAGTGTAAATTAAAAAATCTTGTATTTGTTTTAAATTACTATTTTTAATTAATTTTGAATGTTGACATGATAAGACAAAAATAACTTCGCATTGAATGGTCTTTCAAGTTATAAATTTTAAAATTGAAATCCTAAGTATTTTTTTTTTGTGTGAAGATTCATTTATTATTTTTAAGTGAAATTTTCAATGTTATCAATATTTGTACGCCGACACTTACGGCTAAACATGACTGGACTCATATAATAAATTTCAATCTTGCATGCTATTGTATGTATACAATGTTTACACAAATAAAGAATATCTTATCTTATCTTATCTTATCTCATACTGTATGGATCAGAATGTTGGGCTGTGAAAAAGACGGATGAAAAAAGATTGCATGTAGCGGAGATGAGAATGTTGAGATGGATGTGTGGTGTGACGAGAATGGATAAAGTGAGAAATGAATCGGATTCGGAAATGATAATATATTAGAGGAAGTTTGAAAGTGGCGCTAGTGACTGAAAAGTTGAAAGGGAATCGTTTGTCTTGGTATGGCCATGTAAAGAGGAGAGATGAAACACATGTTACTAAAAGAGTTATGAGTATACATGTGGATGGGTGGAGAGGGAGAGGGAGGCCAAAGAAAAGATGGATGGATTGTGTGAACAGTGATATGAAAGAAAAGGAAGTTAGTGATAGTATGACGGTTGACAGGATAGAATGGAAGAAAAAAACGTGTTGCGCCGACCTCAAATAAGATGGGACAAGGGCAGGAAGATGATGATGATCTTATCTTATCTAAAGTAAATATTTGGAAAAAAAAACAATAAAATAGGAAAAAGTCGATAAAAAATTTCACTACTGGGGGGTCCAGAATATCATGTACTGGATCCATGGTATTTGTTTGTGCGTCGATGTTAAAGACACCGTGTATGTAAGATTTCGCATCTGCTATTTTAAATCGGAAACCATTTAAAATCAAAAAGCATTTATTCCAAATAAACCATTTACAGGCACTTTTGAAATATCAAGAAGTCAGTCAGTCAGAAAAATAAAAATATATGATGCTAATTGCACATTCCAAAGCGTAGATCTCTATGGAGAAGAATGTGCAAGAAACTCCATGGACACTCTTCAATCATGTTTTGTAATTACAAATATCTCTGTTACATGTTTCTTGTCGCTATCATGTGAGAACAATGTAAATAAAAATAAAAACTAAATATAGATATTAAAATAGCAACTGGCAGCTAAGAGATGACCAGCCTCAACTGACAGCGACCGTTCACGGACATGACGCTAATATTAGCACCACTCAGCTCAACCATTTTGAAGGGAATCGAATGATCCAACACACGCGCCACCATCAGTGAGACATTTGAGTAAGCATGACAAACTCTCAACTGCCATGCTCATTTATGTCAAACAATATTTTTATTATTTTCGCAGTGCGCGGGTTTTAGTGTATTTTCTGTTTGTTCACAGACTTATGATATTTTTTCGCAACGATTTTGTATCGTGGTGCGCGCTAAGCCATAATAATTTATTTAATTTACCGTTAGTTGATTTTCCCAATATTTTCTGCTGTATTCTTCACATTCCTTCAAATTAACATGTTCTTCGCATATTCTTTGTACATAATAATTTCATAATCGTGTTTGGTTAGTACCACGTTAAATATAATACTAAATTAAGTATGAATATCGATCTGCCGCGATGAATTTGTGCTGTGCACAATTATGACGATGTCCTCATACTGTTTTCGTCTAGCCTCAGATAAATTAGGGGACAAAATGACCCCAAACATGACGCGCAACGCTGTCAAATTGTCCAACAACATGTGAATGCGTTGTGAAATTTTGGGTGGCAAGTTGCGGGACATTGGGCAACGTTGCGTTACGCTGGGGGACAAAATATCCCCCAATATGACGCGCAACTCTCTCAAATTGTCCAACATGTTCCGCGTCATGTGAATGTGTTGTGAAATGTTGGGTAGCAAGTTGTGGGACACCTGGCAACGTTGCGCTTTGGGACTTTACACTGGGGGACAAAATGCCCCCAACATGACGCGCACCGCTCTATCTACGTGACGCTGCAATGAGTCTCGCAACTTGCCCCCAACATTTTAAAACGCATTCACGTAACACGAAACATGTTTTTGGACAACTTGACAGGGTTGCACGTCAGGTTGGGGGACGTTTTGTCCCATAATGTGAGATCTGAGGCTTTAAGACATCTAAATGTAATGCCTAAAAGTGCGTTTTTTTGACATTACGTTTATTTGTGACGAGTGTTAGTGAGACGAGACATTAGTTTGTAATAACTAAATAATAAAATGTTTTAATTTGGTATAGAGTTGTTTTATTTATGTTTTACATGTCTCCCGTTCAGTACTTTTTAGGGTTCCGTACCTCAATAGAAAAAAACCCTTATAGCATTACTTTTTTGTCCGTCCGTCTGTCTGTCTGACAAGGCTCTTTATCTCACGAACGCGTGCAGGTATCGAGTTGAAATTAAAACTATATACTTAGGTCTGCGGTCACTTGAAGCTGAGAAACAATCAAACTCTTCAGACTTAATTTTAAAAAAAGATACTCGTTTATGTCGCAAAAAAAACGTATATTTTGACACTCAAATCAAAATTCATATGGTACTTCCCGTTGACCTAGAATCCTGAAATTTGGCATGAAGCAAGGTCTAATAGCACAAGTATAGGAAAAAAATTGTTGTTATACGTCACAAAAAAAACTGCGATTCGCAAAAATCTTCATAACTCAATTCGGGAATTGAACTGTTTCCTTTCATAGGTAAGTTTGTACGGAACACTCAGTGCGCGGGTCTGACTCGTAAAGTCATAGGATGATTTCCCAACTAAAAAAATAAATAAAAAAGTTACAATAAAGGTGCAACGTTTTTTTTAATATTCAGTCTATTGATTTCAATAATTTACAAAATTTGCTTAGTTTTATGATGAAAATCAATTAATTTATATTTTTATTTCAATGAACCAACTATAAACGATAATTATATTAGTTTTTGGCGGGATTTTATCGAGTAAAGTTCTGTGGCTGGTTTAATTATTCGCAAATTGTTTCCTAGTGCCGTGGACATTGTGATGTAAAATCGGTGAAGTTTTGTATCTCAAGTATACACAACTGTACAACTAGACAACATGTGAAATCATTGGAATTGGCTGGATCTCGGCAAAATGGACCTGCCTTTAATTTTGCCGAAAATTTTATTGTAAGTACTTTTAGTTAAAACTACAATAAAATTCTCAGTTCCATTTAAGGTAGTCCGAGTCTCCCTAATGAAGTTTGCGAGAAGACTGTCTCAATACATTTGCTACCAAATATTATATTTATTTCTTTATAGAGATTTCATGCCCTAAGGCTTTTTCTACCAGTCAACCTTTAGGTGACGCAGAGACAAATTTTGTTAAGAAACAATAGAATATGCAAACGACATTAGAATATATTATGTTGCACCCATATTCTAATGGAACTCACAAAAACGGAAAAAGGCATAATAAGTACATAAGACTAGGCAATATTGTAGAAAGATTATCATTCTGTCAAAAAATAAGTAATTTTGACAGAATGACACTAATGACAGTTGACACTTGATAGCGAGCTGTGAAAGCAAAACATAACCTCAAAAGTCGTATTGTGTGTTATTGTTTTGTTATGATAAATAAGATCGATTATAATAAATAAATTAGTAAATAAGCCCTTAACTGCACATTCTTGATATACAGGTAGGTAATAAAGCCTTAATTTAAATATAAAAAACTTGCTGGAGACGAGCCATTAACTTTCTTGATTGTTAGAATGTGTGAACAGAAGATGTAAATTCGTCATCGTATCAGACTATGATCCGTTTCTGTCCGTTTGCTAACTCCACGCAACGAATTTTGAGGCAATTTTCAATAATACAATTAGCAATAAACCAGGAATGTTTATGGTCATTGCCGGGTCTAAGAATTAATCACTTCATGATATGACCAAGTAAAACTGTCTGATCGTTTTAAACATTAAAATTTGATGATATATATTTTTTTTAGGTGGGAAGATCACGCAATTCTCGTTTGGCCTCCTTTCTTTAAACCTTTTATTATCATAGAAATCCTACATCAATGATATGGCCAAACGAGGATTGACATATCATCAAATTTTAATTATTAGTTGGTCATATCATGAAGTGATAAATTCTAAGCCTTTGTGATCTATGCAAAGCCGGTGCAGGTCACTAGCCTGTGTATTGTAAACAACACCACTGACTGATACCACTATGGTGTTGTTTACATTTTTTTAGTAAGAACCAGCATCTGCCAGCAGCTTCGCTCACATTAATATATTTTTTTCCATCCAAACTTTAGAACCCTGCTTCAACCCTGTAGGGGCTGAATTTTAGAAAATCCTCTCTTAGTGCTCCCCTACATCATAAAAGGAAACCTTGTACAATATTTCATGCTCCTAGTCCCAGTAGTTTCGGCTGTGCGTTGATATGTCGGTCAGTTTCTCACTGCCAACAAACATGACTTTTTTACCCTTTTTTGGTACGGAACCCTTTGTGAGCGAATCCGACGCGCACTTGGCTGGTTTTTCTTTCTTATGTTTCTTGTTCTAAGTACAGTAAAATGTATAAAAAAAAAACAAAATATTGTTCATTTTCAGTTAACAAAATGACAGAGTCATTGAATTTAAGTATACAATTTGGTGGAGGAGCAGAACTATTGTTTGATAAAATAAAGAAAAGAGAAGTTGAGTTGCCAGCATTAAAAAAGTACTTACCAGATTGCCAACATGAAAAATGGACCATCAGAGAATTATTGTTGTGGATAAAAGAAAACTTGTTGAGAGAAAGAGAAGAATTGTTTTTACAGGTAATAATATTATAGACGTTTTATAGCTGGGTACAGGCTGTTATAACATAAGATAATTCCCATAATGAGGATGCCATGCGCGCGTGGACTGTGCGCACTTCACACGCGAACAGAGCTTTTCAATTATCTGAGTAGGTACTAGCAGTCTGTACCCGGCTTATTTTGTTCTTGGTTGGTATTGTACAGCTTAAGAACGGCCTATTTCCAATGAAAAGTGGAGTGTCCCCTGGAACGTACCAGGGCCCCAGGGTTCTCTTTCGCATAACCTATGGCCCCCGTAGGCTTCGACCCTGCTGGGCCCATACGGTTTGCGACATTTCTTTGAGGAACTCTACGCGTCGTCGACGACTCGAGCTCGGTACGGTCGGTTACCGGACGGCTGGACGGAGAGTGACCCATTACTCGTCAGCCGCCAGCTTACGTGGAGTGCTTTGTTAACGGAGTAATCGGGGGTTAAAAAGCAGGAACAATGGAGCAAACAATTGTACTCAATTGTGGTAGTCTATGTGACCAACCGCCGTGTCGCATTGAATACGCGTGAACAGTATCGCATTGTTTCGAATTTTCCTCTTTTTACCCCCATAAAGTTTGAGTTACGCCTACGTCATAAAAGGAAACCTTGTGCAAAATTTCACGCTTCTAGTCCCAGTAGTTTCGGCTGTATGTTGATATGTCAGTCAGTCTGTTTATATGCGACACCCAAAACACGTGTTTAGTATTTGTAAAGAATCTATGTACAAAATTTCATAACTGTATCATGAAAAATCACAAAGTTATAAGCTTGTTATGTTACCTAGTTGACGCCATTATATTGGGAGATTACCAAACTTGTCAAAATCAACAATTATGAAATCAATGATAGACTATTCTGACACTATTGTAATAGCAGACTTGGGGGTCTGGTTTCGCATATTTTAAAAATAATGTTGTATAGAAGATTTGGTCTGTTTCAGGGTGAATCAGTACGGCCAGGCATTTTAGTTCTAATCAACGACGCAGACTGGGAACTGTACGGAGAGCTGGATTACGAGCTACAAAACAGAGACACCATCATGTTCATATCAACCTTGCATGGCGGATGAACTTCATAATATAAGATTTATTTATTAGCTTCGTGTTTTATTTGTTAATAGCTGTGCAAGCAGCTCGTGTGATCATCATCATCATCATTTCAGCCGAAAGACGTCCACTGTTGGACATAGGCCTCCCCCAAGTGTCGCCACAATGAACGGTCCTGTGCGTCTCGCATCCATCGAATTCCCGTAACCCTTACCCGGGCCCAGCAGGGTAGAAGCCTACTGGGCCAAGGGTCTGATTCTGCAAGGAAGACTCGGCCCTGGTACGAAAGGCAACGAAGGAACAGGAGTGGGTTTTTAGTCAGTAAAACTCTGATACTATCTCCCGCCATGCCCAAGAGTGGGGGATGACATAAGATGATTTTCCTATCGAAAAAAAAACCCTTATCATCGGTCCACGTGATAGTAGGAAATTAACCCAAGAGATCATATTCTTGGGGTAATAAGAACCCTTTTTGGTAAGTCAGGATATGGTCTACCAATCTACAATGTTTTATCGAAATCTATTCAGCTGTTTGAGCGTGAAGAAGTAACAAACATACAAACAGATTCACAAACGTTCGCCTTTAAAATATTGCCGTGAATGCACGTCTAATAAAAAAACAAACCTGCCAAATGCGAGTCGAACTCGGACACCAAGGGTTCCTTCCGTGCCGTTATGAAAAAAAAACATGTTTGTTGTATGGGAGCCCCACTTAAATATTTATTTGTTGTTAAAGAGGCAACAGAAATAAATCATCTGAAAACTTCAACCGTCTAGATATGACGATTCATGTTATATTTAATATTAAGACCGCCCATTGTGACACCCTATTAATTTTAAGTTCCTATTGTAATTATACACCCCTATTTTTTAATTAGTTGAAATAAAAATGGGGTTCAGGCACCGACAACAGTATAGAGCCGTCTCTCTTTAATTCTCCTTTTCAATGAATTTGCCAGTTGCTTTGCAGATATCGTGTCTTGGCTGTCTAATGATTTTATCAAAAATTTAAAAGTTATATCGGCCGTTACAATAGTGGCATCTCTGCGGCGAGCCAAATTCGCGCGAATACACTAGGTAGGTACACTACACCTAATCCTACCAATTCAAATATCCTTTGGACTACTTTTAATGGAAATTAGTGGATAACTGCAAATATTATTCGTTAAACTCAGTTTTGACCAAAATCTGAAAAAAATCGATTTTGAGTCCAAAAAACCGGTGTTCAAAATGCCAAGAAAATCCAGATTTTTCAATTATTTTCGAATTTAGAAGAATCCGGATTGCATTCAGGGCTACTAACTACTAGACCAAAAGGCTGGTTAAGTACGTATTCGTATTTTTTACCGACTTCAAAAAAGGAGGAGTTTATCAATTTTTTCTCCGTATTTATGGACCGATTTTTATTTTTTTTCCCAGATTGGCTCCATGTTTTTCAAAATCCAGTTCTGATGATGAAATCAATGAGGAATGGAGGGAATTCTTCAAATATTATAGGCCATGGTATAGTGATTTTGGTATTTTCATGGAGAACTTAAGAATTTATAGTCAAAAAGTAGCCAGTTATAGCCGGTGTTCCCTGAGTTTGTTTCGGTGTTTCTTCTCAGGGTAGTCAGCAGCTAGGAAACACCGGCCTCATCTAGTTTAAAATGACGAAAAAAAAAAATTGACGTGTAAAAGTGTTTTTTTAAACCTACTTACAAAATAAATATCATTTATATAGCAAATGTTACCTCTGAGAACAAAACACACATTTTTTATTTAATACTACAGTATAATACGAACGAACACAAATTGAAAGTTTGTTGTTTTTAAAAACTGCAGTTTAATTACAATATAACAATGATCTCGGTGTGCGATGATGCGGCGTCAAGATAGAACGGCCATGCGTGACCCGTAATTGGTTTAGCGATCTCATTTGTACGGAATCATGACAAAAAACTTCAGTACAGGGACGTACTTGAAATGGTTCAGAGAAATAAACGTTTGTCACAATTATTTCTTTATTTTAGTATAGGTACATTCGAGTAGAGCAGTGGTGGCCGAGTGGTAACGACCCCGACTTACGAGTTGTAAATAAATAAAATAAAAAGCATATATTTCAAGCAACTAATAGCACCCATACAATAATCACAAAACAGAACACACACATAAGCAAATACATTCACACTATCGGACATTGCTAGCAACATGTCTGCTACAGCAATGTCCGATATAAGGGCAATCAAATCTGCCAGCAATCATCGCCAGAACTGTATTGGAGCTGCCCCGCACCCTGCGCACCAAGGACGCGCACCGCTTGCGCATGGTGGTGTGAAAACAATCGGCGCGCGCTTCCGCAAACATGCCCGAGGCACTAAAGAAGCGGGGCAGCCCCAACACCGCCCTGAACGCGTTATTGTATTGGATACGGAGGGCACTGTAAACCACTTGTGTGTAGGACGCGGGTTCAAACCCAGCCAGGCGCATTACTTTGTGTAATTTATTTCATCACCACTGCTCTCAAAACGGTGAAGGAAAACATCGTGAGCAAACCGGCATGTCCTAGAACCAAAAATTCAAAAATATGTGACTTTCACCAATCCGCACTGGGCCCGCGTGGTGAATTACGGCCCATTCCCTCTCCTCAGATTCTGAGAGAGGAGGCCTGAGTCCCAACAGTGGGAACATTAAAAGGCTGATTATGCTAATTATGCTACATTCGATGACATATTTTTTGCAGTATGATTTCGGGTACAAAGCTGGTGTAGATCTGCTGTAATCGCTTGACCGGTTGAAATAATTTTATATGAGATCTTCGCTCACACAATCCATCCATATTTTCTTTGGCCTCCCTCTCCCTCTCCACCCATC
Source organism: Mythimna vitellina (assembly GCA_949316375.1). NCBI lineage: Eukaryota > Metazoa > Arthropoda > Insecta > Lepidoptera > Noctuidae > Mythimna > Mythimna vitellina. The sequence continues at coordinate 2,536,409 of OX438714.1, read as the reverse complement.
CACATGTATATTCATAACTCTTTTAGCAACATGCGTTTCATCTCTCGGCTTCACATGGCCATACCAAGACAAACGATTCCTTTTCCACTTTTCAGTCACTGGCGCCACTTTCAAACTTCCCCTATATCTACTCATTTCTCACTTTATCCATTTTTGTCACACCACACATCCGTCTCAACATTCTCATCTTCGCTACAAGCAATCTTTTTTCATTCGTCTTTTTCACAGCATCGCCACTACTTGCCAATGTCAAAATAACCAGCAAGTGCGAGTCAGACTCGCTTACTGAGGTTTCCGTACAAACCTACCTATGAAAACAGTTCGATTCCCGAATTGAGTTGCGAAGATTTTTCCGAATCACAAAAAAAGTTTTAAGTTATGACGCAACTACAAATTTACAGTTTTCAGATTTTTTCCTATACTTGTGCTATGAGACCTTGCTTCAAGCTAAATTTAAGGATTCTAGTTCAACAGGAAGTACCCTATGAGTTTTGATTCGCTTGAGAGTGTCGAACTACATGTTTTTTGCGACATAAACTGCGGAAACTTTTTTTTTTAACTCAGTAGTTTGATTTTTTTACAGCTTAAAGGACCGCCTACCTAAGTATATGTTTTTAATTTCAACTCGATACGTCCACGCGTTCCTGACATAAAGGGTCTTGGCAGACAGACGGACGGACAACAAAGTGATCCTATAAGGGATCCGTTTTTCCTTTTGAGGTTCGGAAGCCTAAAAAATAAAAAAATCGTATATAATGTGGCAAGTAGGACTTTCTGGGTTACCATGACGTTTAAAGTAAGATTGTTTTATTCTTATTCCATTGTGGGTAAGAGATGGCGCTAGACAACCTGTATAGCTCTGTCTCTTACCCACACTGAAATAAGAATGAAACAATCTTACTTTGAACGTCATGGTTACCCACGTAGGTATATTTTATTTTTCGCGAGCCACACATACAAGATGGGTCTCAATTGTGAAGAATTGTATTCCTTAGCCCTTATATATCGTACCAAGTCAATTTTTTTTAGGAAAAGGCCTACAATGTTGAATATAAATGACAGGTTCATCTTTATTTAGATATAAAATGTTCACATATACCCTTTTCGTATATTTTTGAATAATATTACAAGGAATATAGTTAGGCTTCGTATTCAAAGAGTGAAAACAAAATGGCTGTCTATTTGTCATGTCTTTTTTAAACTGTCAGTTTCCATATTTTAGCCGTTGTGCGTATCATTTTTTATTTCCGCACTTGTACGGTAAAGTGCCGCAGCCGGTTATCCCGCTCAGGGGCGCCGGCTTTGAGAAAACCTCATGGGTGCTCATGCTCATTTACTGACTCGAAAAAGTGGCGAAGTGTGAGAAGAGAAAAGCACACTGATCGACCGACAAATAAATAAATGTCCTACTTACATACTGCGTACTTACAGTAGGCGGTCGATCGCGTGAGGCAACGGTCCTCACGCCCCAACCGCCGCCGGGATTCCGATCCCGATTTCCGGCCATAGCAGGCGCCGGCTTGCAGACGGCAAGCATTGGGTGGCTCGCCGTCCGACCGCCCGGTAACCGTCCGGAGCGAGCCCAGGTCGTCGACGGCGCTTACTGTCTCACGCGCGCCTCAAGGAGATGTCAGCGACTGTAGGGGCCCAGCAGGGTCGAGGCCTGCTTTGGCCAAGGGTCTGATTCTGAAAGGAAGACTCAGCCCTGTTACGAAAGGCAACGAAGGAACAGGAGTGGGTTTTTAGTCAGTAAAAGTCTGACACTATCTCCCGCTACGCCCAAGAGCGAGAGATGTCATAAGATAATTTTTCCACCGGAAAAAAAAGAAAAAAACATACTGCGTACTTAATTACTAATTATCTATACTAATATTATAAAGAGGTAAACTTTGTTTGTTTGTAATGAATAGGCTCAAAAACTACTGGACCGATTTAAAAAATTCTTTCACCATTCGAAAGCTACATTATCCACGAGTAACATAGGCTATATTTTATTTTGGGTTCCGTAAGATATTTGAGTTTTTCGGACTCAAGGTGTAAAAACTCAACCAGAAAAGTTACTTATTTTGCGTACGCTGCCTAAACTATAAAAGATAAAACCATAAAATGTTCTAATTAATTGTAGATCTTATAAATATCTACCAAAGTGGGTTAGGAGAAACCTTCTTACATGCGAGCGAAGCCGCTGGCAGAAGCTAGTGTTTGATAAAAATGTAAAATGAAACCATTATATAAAAATTAAACTAGTTTTTATTATCAAGAAATATTATAATTTATACGTAACCTAAACGGTGATTACTAATCTGTTTCGTGATGTCTATTCTCAGGGGTGCTCGGCACCCACTGTTTATTTCTCATGGGTGCTCGTGCTCCCGCACCCACGCAGTCGGCGGCCCTGATCCCACTTATAAATGTCAGGATGTACGGCGGCTAGCCTCTTAAAATCGGACAAAGTGCACGAAAGTCATCATAATGCACGACTCATTTCTCACGAATCTTAACTTGGTTGCAGAATAATGTGTTTAGGAAGTTTTAAATTAGCTTTTTTATTATTTTATTAGAACTATGATATTAATGTGATGACAAATAATGTGGAATGATATTTTATTTATTTGACTGGCCTGTTGGTCTAATGGTCAGTGGCCCTGACTGCTATGCCGGAGGTCGTGGGTTCGATTCCCACCCAGGACAAATGTTTGTGTGATGAGCACGATCATTTGTTCTGTGTCTGGGTGTAATTTATCTATAATATGTATGTATTTAGAAATATATAAGTATGTTTATCAGTTGTCTAGTACCCATAACACAAGCTCTGCTTAGCTTGGGACTAGACGGCGTTGTGTGATAGTTGTGGAATATTATTATTATTATTTACCTGGCAAGTTAACTGTACCAGTATGTTGATGTAAATTGATTTTTTTATTTTTTGATTATTAGTATTGTGGTTTTTGAATGTTTTATTAAATTGTTAAATTTTGAACCATTCGACGCAAATGTAAATTTGTTGATGAAATGAATAAATAAATTATTTGTCGTTCGTGCCTGTATTTAAAAAATGACATTTGATACACATGGGTATTTATTATTGCAGGTTTGGCTCCATAATGTACGAGGTGCTCATATAACTTAGTTTCATTATATTAATTTTAATAAGATTATTTAATACTAACGTTGCAGTACATCCCTGTTTGTTGTCACTCAATTAAAAATAAAGGGGCAGGCCTTCGCACCCCTGGTTTAGGGGTGCCTGTACAGTTGCTAACAAAAGTGTTTATGAGGCATTCAATGATAAATAAGCCAACAATAGCTTTTTCAATACACTTACTCGAAAACCCTCTCCTATTCCTACCGCTTTTAGGCACGCAATTTATGGTTTTTCGCACTCGTGCAGAAAAGTGCACGAGCTCGCTTCCGCCACTTTTTTATTAAATGTATCGTATAAGGCTGGGCGCGCGTCGACCGCCGTTTATTTATGTTTTCGTAAGTATGTTGAAAAACGTCGTTTGATACACGTGGAAATTTATCACTGTAGCCATCGGCTTCATAAAACCATCGCCAAGGCTCGGGTAAATGCCGCCTTAGTCACAGTGACAAACTTTCTCCACGTATATCAAAATATCCTATTCTTCCTAAGTGCTTTTATATTTTTTTTTATTAAATTCTATTCTATTCTATTCTATTCTATTCTATTCTATTTTAGTATATTCGATTCTATTCTAGTCTATTCTATTCTATTGAGAAAAGGCGTTTGGTACACGTGGGAATTGTCACTGCAGCGCTCGACAAACGTTCTTCACTTGTATCAAAACGTACTATTTAACAAATCCACTTCTCTCACCGCCTGTACTTTTAACAGTACACTCGGTGCCACAAATTATGCCCCACCAGAGATTGTGTTTTAATCTGTGTAATATGATTACGCTTGCCTAATGCAAGGGGGTCGGCAGTGCCTACATACATTGAAAACATGACATTTTGCCTAACACTCGATAGATTATGTGACGTTTACAAAAGGGGTGACTTGGGAATGTCAAATTGTTTGTTTTTTTAGGGGAAAACATAGGTTTTTTGTTGAATTGTTTGTTGTGTTCAATATTAACATATTATCATTATTATTATTGTGTTGTTATTGTTTGTTGTGTTTGTTTATTGTTTGTTGTGTTGTATTTTTGGTGTACAATAAAGAATATCTATCTATCTATCTATCTATTAAAATAAAACCCTTGTAAGACTGTGTATTTACAAGGGTCTTTTTTGAGGTAGTCAGTGGGTAATCATCGTATGACTACTCCCGCTCTAGGGTGGAGGGGTGCTTTTAGCTGTGGATCATAAATAAAAAGTGAAAAATGGAAAAAACTTTTTTACAAAAACATACTTGAAAACAAAGTAAAAAATGTTAAAATAACTTTAGTTTCGGAAGTCTGTCAGAAACTGACGAAACATAAAAATCTTTTTACAAAAAAAATACAACCGACTTCAATGTAAAAAAACATTGAAAAGTGCAAAATAACTTTAATTTCGTAAGTCAGTGTTTCTAGAAACACTGACTTTCGAAATTAAAGTTATTTGTATTTTTTTGGTAAAAAGTTTTTTATTTTACACTTTTTAGTTATGGTACCACCACTAAAAAGTACCCTTCAGCCAAAGTTAAATACCTTATAGCCAGAGTGCATCTCAAGACAATTCTAATAATCCCAAACACGGTTAGATTACATTAATTACAGAGTTCCGGTGCCTAACTTCAGGCTTCATCATCAGATCAGGTCGATATATTCTCCCTCTTATTTCAGTCAATCATCGACTACACGTATAAACAAAGCAATTTTACTTGTTACGACAGTTCTGCTGTGATCCTATTAGGAGTTCTGTTCCATATCTTCGAAGTTCACGATCAGATCATAACAATATTTCTATGGGACCAACTCGGACGCATAACTTTTCATTAAAAAAAAACCATTTGATAATCGGTCCACAATTGACCAAGAAATCGGTGAACATACATAAAAAAAACATACATTCAGCCGAATATAGAACCTCCTCCTTTTTGAAGTCAGTTAAAAAAGTTATAATACGTCAAGGTCACGACCCTCAGCATTGAGGATAAACGACGCAAAGAGGAAAAAGAGGACTGCAAAACATTAGTTACTCATTAAATCAATCAATCAAAAATCATCAAAAGATCACGTGCCGTCAGTGGGGTATTTCTCATGAACCTTAATAAATAGAATGGTTGGAAATTTCACAGAGTGTGTATTTCTTTTGCCTCTACAATAAAAACTTATAAACATCGAAGGGCCTTGCTTTTATTTAAATTAATGTAATGGACAATTTATACTGTACAACTGTAACACTTAGTATGTATATAATTTTTTCATAATAGACTAGCTGACCCGGCGAACATCCAACCGCCTAATAGTGAGGATAAGGCCATCTACTGGCATTACCAGAATAGCATGATTCAATTTATGATGATATTTTAATTAGAGATGGCGTTGGATTCGGTTTTTTTTTTTTCTTAATTTTTACAATTTTTTCTCACCGTTTAAACCTTTCCTGGACTATCACGAATATTTCAAGACCAAAATTAGTCAAATCGGTCCAGCCGTTCTCGAGTTGTAGCGCGACTAACGAACAGCTATTCATACGCCAAACTTAAGTGGCAGCGGGCAGGGCACATGGCTCACTTCCCAACCGCCTGTTCTAGACGGTTGGGAAGAAAAGTTCTGGAGTGGCGATCACGTACTGTTGGAAAGCCTCCCCTAAGGTGGACAGATGACCGGGTGAGGGTCGTGGGAATCCGATGAATGCGAAAACACAGGACCGGTCGTTATGATGGCACTTGGGGCAGGCCAGTGGACGTCTTTCGGTTCAAATGATGATGATGAAACATTTAGGTATATTACAATGCCCAAAAAGTTCTAAGAACCTAAGTACCCATTGTTAACATCATCAATCCCTACATTTCGCAATAAATGACTTGATTCCGCCATCTCCTTTCTACCATCGGACAATCCGACGAACGGCGAGTATCCACCCTTACGTTGTTGAAACTTCAACGGTCCGGACTAAGCGTTTCGCTTCGTCGTTTATACCGCGTACATCGAAGGACTGGAACAATTTGCCTGCTGCGGTCTTCCCGTCCAACTATAATTTAGGTGTATAAAAGGCTAGAGTGAATAGGCTCTTAATAAACTAGTGTGCCGACCATCAATGATTGCATCTTCGCTTACCATCAGGTGGGATCGCAGTCAAGCCCTGGTTTATATAAATTAAAAAAAAAAATGAATTTGGAAAATTTAACTACATATAAAATTATTTTTTTCCAGTTTATGTCACAAGACCCCTTCACGCCCGAGTGGGACTCACACTTGATCGATATATTTTTCAAAACAAAGCACAAAGTCCATATTTAGAAAGTTCTCTTATTATTTATTAACAACGAAGTATTAAAGGGTCATAAGTGAAATAGGTAAATTAACTTACGGTGTGTCGTGTACGCTCGGAGGTGGTCGGGTAACTTCGGGCCGATCGATTGTGGCGTGGATTGAGTGGTTTTGATACTTTGACATTTTAATTTAGTTCAACTTTGATATTCAATATTTTGATCCTGTATTTTTAGATATTTAGTTAGGAGTTCTTGTTTTAAGTATGTACTTAGTTAAGTTTTTAATAATATTTGGTTTTTAGGGTTCCGTACTCAAAGAGTAAAACGGGGGCCCCGTTTATTACTAAGACTAAGACTCCGCTGTCGGTCCGTCTGTCTATCTGTCTGTCTATCAGTCCTTCTGTCACCAGGCTGCATCTCATGAACTGTGATAGCAAGACAATTGTTTTTTTTTATAGATGATGTATATCTGTTGCTGCTATAACGAACAAATACCAAAAAACAGAAAAAAACAAATATTTAAGGGGGCTCCTACAACAAACGTAATTTTTTTTTCCGTGTTTTACTACTGACGGTACGGAATACTACAGGCGCGAGTACGACTCGCAATTGGGAGGTTTTTTAATATATATGTCGGAGAAGTCAATAGTACGGAAGCTTAAGAACGAATGAACGAGCTAAGTGAAAAGTGACACATGTCACTTTGACAGAATCCGCACTGACGTTTGCACGAACCGAACAGATAAAAGTGCCGACCGCAGAGGGGCGGTGCTCTTTCCTGTGTCGGCAGCCGTGCGAACCACAACGTCTATTTTTGGGGACTGTTTCACTGCTCGTTGTGTGAAGTGAATATCTAAAGCTTGTATCATAATAAATCAGTTGTATGATGTGGAATAGTTTGTTTATTGCTCGATACCCAGCCATCGCCCACAAAACAGAGTCTCTCGACAGAGCTTCAACGATGATCGGCATCCTTGCGCCGACATATAGTTATATTTCGTTGTAAATAAAAATATAACATTCTAGCTTTGATAATTATTTTTATATGATTTTGCTCCATACTGGAAACCCAATTGAACGTCGCACTTCATGACGCCAAGACCCATCACATAAGGCGAGACACCTTCAGTAAGAAGATAATCCAGCGGAAACTTCCCTCAGTAATAAAGAATACACCTCGAAGAGGACGAGGAGGATTTTATCTAATTCTCTACCTGTACCTATATAACGAAGAATATGTGAAGTAATCGAAGACGTTTTTAGGGTTCCATGCAGTCAGTCGGTTGTCAGCTTATTTTGTTTTTGGTTGGTATTGTACAGCTTAAGAACGGCCTATTTCCAATGAAAAGTAAAGTGCTTCGTTCCAGGGCCCTAGGGTTCTCTTTCGCATAACCTATGGCCCCAGTAGGCTTCGAGTCTGCTGGGCCTATACGGTTTACTGACATCTCTTTGAGGCGCGCGTGGAACACTATGCGCCGTCGACGATTCCGGCTCGATCCGGACGTTTACCAGACGGCCGGATGGCAAGCTATCCATTGATCATCCACAAGCTCACAAGTTTTCGAAAACAATATGTGACATCCACCAACCCACATTGGGCCCGCGTGGTCGATTACGGCCCATTCCCTTTCCTAGAAAGGAGGCCTGAGTCCCCGTAGTGGGTACATTATAAGGTTGATTATGCTATATGCTTTGCTTATACTAAACAAAAAAGAAATTCAAGTATCAAGTCGCCTCCCTCAGCCCGCACGTGGTCACACATTGCCGTAGGTCGGCACTCACTACTCGGAGAGTCATATTTTATCGCTACTCTGCATACATCACCCTGAAGTCAGCCGGACGTCGGCTGGCGATAGAGACTAGGTTTTTTGACGTATGTTTAGCTGAAATTGTTCAAGTTATACTTAGCTTGTATAGAGTAAGTTAGGTTTAATAGTAGATTATGTGAAATATTATATTATATTTGTCTTGGTATGGTCATGTAAAGAGGAGAGATGAAACACATGTTACTAAAAGAGTTATGAGTATACATGTGGATGGGTGGAGAGGGAGAGGGAGGCCAAAGAAAAGATGGATGGATTGTGTGAACAGTGATATGAAAGAAAAGGAAGTTAGTGATAGTATGACGGTTGACAGGATAGAATGGAAGAAAAAAACGTATTGCGCCGACCCCAAATAAGATGGGACAAGGGCAGGAAGATGATGATGATGATGTGGTTAGGGGATAAAGCAGTGCCTTGTAGTCGTGGGCGGGATGTTGAATTTCGAACCAAACGAAGGTTGCTAAGTTTTAATCCCGAATGCAGGGAGGGATTTATATAATTAAGTCCCGAGCATAGCGAGGGAGTTTATATAGGAAAAAAAAGTGAATTAAAATATGTATAATACACGCATCTGAATAGCCATTAACAAAAAAAAAAACACAAAATAAATTTAAAGAGCAAAAGCGTTTAAAAAAAATTAAACTATAGTTCAATTTGGTAGTGAATGTTTGTTTGTTTCAAATCTCAAAACATGTCGAGTAATAGTTAACATTAACTGGTAAATAATACTTATATTTCTCTAATATATAATTTGTTTCCGTAGTGTTATCTTTTAATTTTTTAATTATCGCTCAGTAGCTGTAAAACATAGAGTATCCAACATGGGATAAAGCTGTCTTTGTATTGGGTGGCTTGAATTCCTCACCTCACTCAGGTTTCTATATTAACTCCCTCCCTGTGCTCGGGAGTTAATTATATAAACTCGTTCGGGATTTAAACTTAGCAACCTTCGTTTTGTTCGAGATTCTACATGCCACCCGCGACTTAAAGAGAGAGAAGACTTGCTTTATCCCCTAGCCACATAATCTACTATTAATTCTCAAAAAAGACACAAAGTCACTTACCCGAGTACAATGGCTATATTCATCATCATTATCATTTCATCCGAAAGACGTCCACTGTTGGACATAGGCCTCCCCCAAGCGACGCCACAACGACCGATCCTGTGCGTCTCGCATCCTCCGCATTCCCGCGACTCTCACCAGTTCGTCGGTCTACCTTGTGAGAGGCCTTCCAGCGCTGCGTTTTCCGGTGCGCGGTCGCCACTCTAGAACCTTTCGGCCCCATCGACCATCCGTTCTACGAGCAATGTGCCCTGCCCACTGCCACTTTAGTTTGGCGATTCTTCGTGCTATGTCGGTGACCTTAGTTCTCCGGCGGATATCTTCATTCTTTATGCGATCTCACAAGGAAACTCCGAGCATAGCCCTTTCCATTGCCCTTCAGGTGACTGTAAGCCTTCTGATGAGGCCCATTGTAAGCGACAATGTTTCAGTTTCATGGCTATATTATGATAATCTAATGAATAACATTATTGAGAGAGTAGTAACTTAGGAAATATTATATTAATTTGTTTCACTGATCCAATACATACAATCGTTAAGTGGGTAATTTATTATTGGTTATTACACTTATTATATACTTATTGGGCTAAGTGGTATTTGAATGCGTTGAATGAGTGTTCATTTTTTAACCGAGTGTAAAAAGGAATAGGTTCTATGTTCGGCTGAATGTATTTTTTTTAATGTATGTTCACTGATTTCTCAGTCAATTGTGGACCGATTTGGAAAATTATTTTTTTGATTGAATGGTTATGCTTCCGAGTTGATCCCATAGAAATATTGTTATGATCTGATCATGAACTTTGAAGATATGGAACAGAACTCCTCATTGGATCACAGCAGAACTGTCGTAACAAGTAAAATTGATTTGTTTATACGTGTAGTCGATGACTGATTGAAAGAAGGTGGGGAATATATCGAACTGATCTGATGATGAAGCCTGAAGCAAGTGCGAGACGGCCTCGCACCCTGAGGGTTCCGTACAAACTTACTTAGGTAAACAGTTCTATTCCCGAATTGACTTACGAAAAAAAAATTCCGAATTTCAAAACTTATTTTTTTGTGACATAATAAAAAATGCAGTTTTCAGATTTTTTACCTATAGTTGTGCTATGAGACCTTGCTTCATGACAAATTTCAGGATTCTAGGTCAACGGAAAGTAACCTATGAATTTTGATTCCCTTGAGAGTGTCGAAATACACGTTTTTTGCAACATAAACGGCCGTATCTTTTTTTTCCGTCAACTCAAGTCCGCCTTTGTATCTTTGTGTTGCATGAAGTTTAAATAAATAAATAAATAAATAACTCAGATATTCGATTTTTTCACAGATTCAAGGGACCGCAGATTTGAGTATATGGTTTTAATTTCAACTCGATACCTTTACGCGTTCCCGAGAAAAAGGGTCTTGACAGACAGACAAACAGACGGACAATAAAGTGATCTTATAAGGGTTCCGTTTTTACCTTTTAAGGCACGGAACCCTAAAAAAGCAAAGCTTGTAATCAATAAAAACAACAATTCATTTAGTCAAATATTGACTACGCCGTAGCGATCCGTAGACCGTCTACGTAGAATGACGTAGCACTAGCTACGAGGCAACGTAGCCAAATATTATGATAGTGAGTTAATTTTGAAAGTTTGTACTCTGTTGAAATGAATGTCTAATGGACGTACGTAGACGTTGAGTGGCTGTTTTAATTATTCGCAAATTGATTCCTAGTGGACATTGTGATGTGAAATTGATGTAGTTTTGTATCTCAAGTGTCTGCGCAACTGGACAATATGTGGAATCATTGAAACTGGCGCGTACTCAGTAAAATGGAACTAAAAATTTATTGACGATAGATTTACTGCCAAATACTACAAATACATTAGTATGTTAACATTATAATCTTGATGGAATGTTTTATAGGCTAATTTCAAAACGAAAAAATAATAAAAACCGATCAAGTGCGAGTCGGACTCGCGCACGAAGGGTTCCGTACCATCCGTAGCAAAAAACGGCGAAAAAATTACATTTGATGTATGGGAGCCCCTTTAAATATTTATTTTATTCTGTTTTTTAGTATTTGTTGTTATAGCGGCTATAGAAATACATTATTTGTGAAAATTTCAACTGTGTAACTATTACGGTTCATGAGATACAGCCCGGTGACAAACAGACAGACAAACGGAGTCTTAGTAATAGGGTTCCGTTTTATCCTTAGGGTAAGGAACCCTAAAAAAATACAAAAAGAAGATTGAGCGTTCAATGTGAAAAACTTGGTGGCATGAGATCTGCTCCCCATGGATAGGAGTTGGTGAATTTATGAGTTAACTAGCTGACCTGGCAAACTTCGTACCGCTAAACAGTCAATGAATGTAGTATATCTTTCGATATAGTCAACCGATTGCGATGAAACAAAGCCTAAATCATAAATAAAGTTACACACAATTTTAATGTGTAAAAGTTATCTACATCGATTACGTACATTTTACGTGATGCGCGGACAACTAAAAACTTCTACAGATTTATTATATGCATAGATTAATCTACGCGTAGGTACTCTTGCCGACCCCCGTGTGTACTCTTACACCTTTATGTGTATAAGTGTTCGCAAATACCATTTTGTGATTTTTAGCTTATTACACAAAATAAAATTAATATAAAAAGTAATTTAATTATGTTATAACTAGCGACCCGCCCCGGCTTTGAACGGGTGCAATGCTGACACCACCGCAACCGCTATGTCCCTGCATTTTAAATCTCTAATATCTTCGAAAATATTCATTTAAATTACATGGTGTAAAAGGCCAATCTATCAATCTATATTAAATATACAATGTATTTAAGGTACTTAATTGGATAAGGATTAATGCTGTATTGCTTAAAATCGCTTCGTAAATAAGCCATTATTTCTCGTAAAAAGTAAAGGATAAAAAGTGGTTATTGTGGGTTATCCCTAAGAGATACACATATATGATTGCGGACTTTTTTGTAGACCTTTTTGAGATGTACAATACTGTAGTACATTATTTTGATCTACCTCGTAGGGTTCAGCCAGCGTTTGCAATGTAAGCGCAAAAAAATGTGTTTATTTACGACATCACATTAGAAACCTCTACAATTATTGGTGTTTCTCTTCTCTTTTATACATATATTATACATACAAACCTTCCTCTTTAATCACTCTATCTATTAAAAAAAAACTGCATCAGAATCCGTTGCATAGTTTTAAAGTTCTAAGCATATATAGGGACGGACAGAGGGAAGCGACTTTGTTTTATACTATATAGGGATATAACCTTTTGATTATATCAAGAACCTATTAGCACTGGACAGTTCCCCCTTACCGCACTAAATGTGTGTAGTTTTTTGTTTTTATGCGTTTCTTTTGTTTAATTTTATTGATTGCTTTTTTTTCCTTTTCAGTAATTTTAACGTATTTCTATGCCCCAAAGGGCAATGCAAAGGGCTATGCTCGGAGTTTCCTTGCGTGATCGCATAAAGAATGAAGATATCCGCAGGAGAACCAAGGTCGCCGACATAGCCCGAAGAATCGCCAAACTAAAGTGGCAGTGGGCAGGGCACATTGCTTGTAGAATGGTCGATGGGGCTGAAATGTTCTAGAGTGGCGACCGCGCACCGGAAAACGCAGCGTTGGAAGGCCTCCAACAAGGTGGACCGACGACCTGGTGAGAGTCGCGGGAGTGCGGTGGATGCGAGACGCACAGGATCGGTTGTTGTGGCGTCGCTTGGGGGAGGCCTATGTCCAACAGTGGACGTCTTTCAGCTGAAATGATGATGATGATGATGAACGTATGTCTGGCAATTCGAGTATATTCTGCGGCCTACCCAAATGTCCTTTCCTTGGTATTGTTCGTCAAGTCGTTGAGCTCCTTAGTAGTCCTGGGTTGAGCTTTACGAATACTGACAAATGCTTGCACTGACTGGACAGGTCCACTCAAATCTGTATGGTTTTTTCTTCAAAAGACCATATCAGACCAATCTACATGGTTCTCATGAGATTTGACCATTACATATTAACTGTATGGACTTTAAAAGAGACTTTGAGCCCTGAGTTTGTTTCGGTGTTTCTTCTCAGGGTAGTCAGCTAGGAAACACCGGCCTCATCTAGTTTAAAATGACGAAAAAAACATTTGACGTGTAAAATTGTTTTTTTTTTTAAACCTACTTACAAAATAAATATAATTTATCATTTATCATAATTGTGTATCGTAAACTATTTTTTTTTTCGTTGAATGTGGTTTTAATATTGTGTGTGTTATATAAATGCTGTAAGTGTTATCTATGGACGGAAAGGTCCGAAATAAGCGTTGTTTATTATTATTATTACACTTATTTAGTAACTAGCTGTCCCCGCGACTTCGTCCGCGTAGAAGTCGAAAATGGTTTTATCAGGTTTTTGAGATACGAAAATATGAAATATTATTTATTATCTTCGTTGTGTGTGATAGTCTATTGAATTGTATGGTGAGCGATATTATATCTTAAGATAAAATATTAGAGTATCTTAGCCGTATGCAGCGCCCCTTAGTGAACTCCACTGCGGGTGACGTAACCTACGACAAACTCATTATTTTCGGTTGGTACAGTAATCGGTCTAGGGCTCGAACCGCAAAATTAAGTTTGTTTTTTATTGTATATACTGTTCCGGGATAAAAAGTACCCAGTGTGGTGGCCAGGATATTAAAAAATAATTATACCAAGTTTCATCGTAATCGAACCGGTATTTTATGCGTGATGCCTGAACAAACAGACAGACAAAAAATTTTTTAATCACATTTTTGGGTTCTGTGTCGGTCTAGTAGCACCCCCTGTCATTTATTGTTTTGATATTTTCAATGTACAGAATTTTCACTTCTGCAGATTTATTATAAGTATAGATATCATATTACAAAAAAAAAAAACTTATACATATCTATGTATATAAGAAGAAACTGACTGACTGACATATCAACGCATAGCCAAAACTACCGGGTCTAAGAGCGTGAAATTTCGCACAAGGTTTCCTTTCATGACGTAGGCGAGCATTAAGAGAGGGTTTTACATAATTCATCCCTTAAAAGGATGAAACGGGGTCCAAAGTTTGTATGGAGAAACTTAATTTTGAGCGGGCGTAGCCGTTGGTAAAAGCTAGTCTACGTATATAATAAAAAGTGGGTAAGTGCGAGTCAGACTCGCACACTGAGGGTTCCGTACAAACTAAGTTATTGTAAATAGTTCAAATCCCGAATCGAGTCTCGAAGATTTTTCCGAACAGAAAAAAGTTTTTTTTTTGTGATGTAATTTAGGGTCTTGACAGACAGACAGACGGACAAAAAAGCGATCATATAAGGGTTCCGTTTTTTCCTTATGAGGTACGGAACCCCAAAAAGTACTTAACTAATACATAGACATACCTATATTATTTTACGTTAGGCAAACAAAAATTACCTGTTATGAAACAAGACATTTATAAACACGTAATTAAAAACAACTTACTAATAAATAAGTACTTATGACGAAAAAAACAATATCAATTATAATATATTTGATGAAGCAACTCGCGCCGATTCACTGTCTCTCTCGCACGCTGTCTCTCTCGCTCTCGCATCGACTTGGCGTCTAATACAGGGTGGTTTGGATGCGGCATATTTTCTTGAATGAGCTTAGAAGGTGAATTCTTTTCAGAAAAACTTTTGAAATTAAAAAAAAAGACCGGCCAAGTGCGAGTCGGACTCGAGCACAAGGGTTCCGTACAATCTATAAAACAGTAGACACCAACTAAAACTGGCCAGATCATACAAACGTTAACTTTTGATGATATTTCAATCCTCGTATGGCCTACTTTCTTTAGACTTTTTACTATCATAGTAATCCTACATCTTGATAAGGCCAAACGAGGATCGACATATCATCAAATGTTAACGTTTATATGATCTGGCCATGACATATATAGACCTCTAACAAGTGTTGGTGAACCTTAATTAAATTAATAAATAAGCTTCAGTGGTACTGGACCCCTAAGGGTTTGCTGACATTGCTTTGAGGGGCGCGTGGAACACTACGCGCCTTTGATGACTCGAGCTTGGTATGGACGTTTACCGGATGGCTGGACGGTGAGTGACGATTGCTCGGCTTCCGCAAGCCCTCATCTACGGTGGCTGGGGCGTGAGCCCGTACGTTCTCTCACGCGTGATCTTCTTAGAGGTTAAATTTCGAAAAATCCTTTGTACGCGCCGACGTCATAATGCGTTCAGTGGTTAAAGCTATATGCGTTGATAAGCTTTTAATATACAACTTTATTTTTAGTATAATTATGCGAAACCTGAATATAGTTTATTCAGAATCAGTAACTGAATCCAGTCAAATTATTTTTACACCATTTTATATTTTTTTCTAAATATATTTAAAAAGGGCACAAGTTGGACCCCACCGATACTAAGTAAAACACAGGTCAGTCACCCGGGTGGCCCGGTGACCACGTATTTGTGCGGCCAACCAGGTAACATAACAAGCTTATAACTTCATGATTTTTCATCGTACAGTTATGAAATTTTGTACACAGAATCTTTACATAATAAAAAACTTTTTACAAAAAAAAACCGACTTCAATGTAAAAAGAACACTGAAAAGTGCACAATAATTTTAATTTCGAAAGTCGGTGTAAGCAATTTTACTTGTTACGACAGTTCTGCTGTGATCCTATGAGGAGTTCTGTTCCATATCTTCGAAGTTCATGATCAGATCATAACAATATTTCTACGGAACCAACTTGTAAGCATAAGCTTTCAATAAAAAAAAATTCAGAATCTGTCCACAATTGACCGAGAAATAGAACATACATAAAAAAAAACATACATTCAGCCGAACATAGAACCTCCTCCTTTTTGAAGTCGGTTAAAAATACTAAACACGTGTTTCGGGTTTCGAATATATTAAAACTAATTATCATCATCATCGTCATTTCAGTTGAAAGATGTCCACTGCTGGACATATGCTTCCCCTAAGCGTTGATACACCGACTAGTCCTGTGCACATCGCATCCATCGGATTCCCGTGACCTGCCTGTTCATCGGTCCACCTTGTGACAGACCATCCTACGCCGTATCTTACAAATTAGCATTCAAGATAATTAAAAATGTCATTCATAATAATCATACAAAATGCCAGCCCACACTACACCCACACGTAAAATAACACATCCAAAAAGCGACAAAACTTCATACCTCTTTGGCAGAAAATATCGAACCCTCGGTAGTGTTCCTCGGGAAATATAGGGAGACAGTCGCGCGCTTCCCTTCGCGAAAAACCTGAAAAACCTTACATAAAAACTGTATTAAACACTAAATTTGTTCAAAAATAGTTCAACTACTTCCATATTAGTGTAACTGAGTGAATTTCAGTGACTAAAATTGTGTTACTTCGGAGGAATACACGAACATTCTCCCGCAAGATGGCTGGGTTTCGTAGCTGAAGAAATCGGAATTTCAGTGGATTTTTTGGGGTGTTGTCTTCGTGAACTCTGGTAGGTTTATAATCTAAAGATTTCTTTATAAAAATAACTGTGTAAAAGTGTTAAATTCAAATAGATACATAGGTTTTAATAGTGCCATCAATGAAGGTTTGAAAATGTGGTTATAAGCAAGCAAGTTATGAACATTTTCCTTCGTTCAGCGTATATCTGTCTATGTTTAAACAAAATCCAGTGAAATCTACAGGAATCTAGTGTTTTGAAACTTTGATTTAAGTGTCTAGTTTCGTTACTAGATATAGAAAAGGATTTGATGAAAATTATACCTCTTTAAAGGTTAAAATTTCATGTCATTAAGGAGTAGAGAGCAGGCTATATCTTTGAAAATACGCTGTGTGTTGAATGAGAGTTCTTAAACTTTAAATTTACGAACGACTATGCAAGCTTTCATCCCTTATTTCAGGTTGAAGTATCAGAAATATTCCCACCTACGTTACTAAAGGAACTATTGTACCATGTTGCTAAATACAGAGGCTTAAACTGTGCGTTGTCTCTTAGTGATTTTCACAAAACAAATGAGTTACATAAAACGGAGACAGGGAATTTCCAAAAAGCCTGATTAACAAAACCAAATAAACGAGACATTACTCATCCATCCATATGTAAGGAGATGTCAGCAAATCTTAGGGGCCCAGCAGGGTCGAAGCCTACTGGGGCCATGGGTAGTGTGAAAACGGAACCCGGGGCCCTGGGACGAAGGCAACGAAGGAACAGGAGTGGGTTTTTAGTCAGTAAAAGTCTGACACTATCTCCCGTTCCGCCCAAGAGCGGGGATGTCATTAGGATGATTTTCCCACCCAAAAAAAAAAAAAAACCCAACCATACGTACAAAACGTTTTGGGAACATATTCATTATGTGTATAGCTTAGGAGTGACAACCTAGAGGTCTTTAAGACTCCTTTAAGTCAAGAGTGAATAGGTTACTTCTAGGCAAGCGTGCTCCATTGTCGAACAATTCGTCACTTAGGTGAGATAGTGGTTAAACGCGAGCTTATCAATATTAAAAAGAAAATAGTAAAAAAAACCGGCCAAGTGACAGTTCTACAAAACTTTTTTACATAATTTATTTTTTTCTGTTTTTTACATAATTTATTTTTTTCGGTTCTTTAGATACAACCTGGTGACAGACAGACGGACAGTGGAGTCTTAGTAATAGGGCCCCGTGTTTACCTTTTGGGTACGGAACCCTAAAAATCGCGTTTTTATATTTAGATATATTATTGGTATCATACATGTACAAGTCTCGCATTCATACGATTCCCGCAACCTTCATCAGGTCATCGGTCCACCTTGTAGGGGGCCTTCCAACACTGCGTCTTCCAGTACGCGGTCGCCACTCCAGAACCTTTCGGCCTCAACAGCCATCTGTTCTGCGAGCAATGTGCCCTGCCCCTTGCCACTTAAGTTTGGCGAATCTTCGTGCTATGTCGGCAACCTTGGTCCTTGCAGGACCGTTCATTGTGGCGACATTTGGGGGAGGCCTATGTCCAGCAGTGGACGTCAATCGGCTGAAATGATGATGATTGATGTACAAGTCACGTCAATGTATCCACATTTACCGCTGGTCAAGATTCTCCATGAAGTGGGTTTCTTAGGACGGACGACACCGCAAAGGCCAACGAAAGACATTGACAGGCCTGTTGGTCTAGTAGTCAGTGGCCCTGACTGCTATGCCGGAGGTCGTGGGTTCGATTCTCACCCAGGACAAATGTTTGTGTCATGAGCACGATCATTTTTTTTGTATCTGGGTGTAATCTATCTATAATATGTATGTATTTATAAATATATAAGTATGTTTATCAGTTGTCTAGTACTCATAACACAAGCTCTGCTTAGTTTGAGACTAGATGTTATGGCGATTTGTATGGAATATTATTATATTGATAAGTATTATTATAATAGTGTGGTGGCCGAGTGGTATCGGCCTCGACTTTCGAGTTGTAAGTCGTGGGTTCAAATCCAGCCAGGCGCATTACTTTGTGTAATTTATTTCATCATCACTGCTCTCAAAACGGTGTGAAATAGCGGAGTAGTCTCAAAAATCCTTTGATTTTTCCTTATATAAATAATATATATGTATGTAAGTATATGTAGCTTCGTATTATATTAAATATTTATGTATGTTTATTTTTTATATATACATTTGATCCCTTGTTTTCCTATTAATCTTTTCTTTTTTTTATGCACCTACCTTGTATTCTCTTCACTACCCTTAGTTGACTGGTAGAGAATGCCTAAGGCATTAAGTCCGCCTTTGTACCTTTGTGTTGCATGAAGTTTTAATAAATAAATAAAGAAAACATCGTGAGGAAACCAGCATGTCCTAGAACCAAAAAATCGAAGACATGTGTCATCCAACGCGCACTGGGCCCGGGTGGTGGATTACGGCCCGTTCCCTTTCCTAGAGAGGAGGCCTGAGTCCCAACAGTGGGAACATTAAAAGGCCGACTATGTACGTATATGTATAATAAAGACGTGGTGAGATGAACTAGACACCTTTCGCAAGGACTGGTTCAAGGTAGCTGGAGAAAAGAAAATACCTTTTTTTTTATTCACATTGTTCTCACATGATAGTAGCGACAAGAAACATGTAACCGAGATATTTGTAATACATAACACGACTACAAGGAGTATCCATGGAGTTTCTTTCACACTCTTTTTCATATAGATCAACGCTTTGGGTTGTGCAATTATCATCATTAGGGTTCCGTACCTCAAAAGGAAAAACGGAACCCTTATAGGATCACTTTGTTGTCCGTCCGTCTGTCTGTCTTTCTTTCTGACAAGAACTCTCATTTCGAGAACGCGTGGAGGTATAGAGTTGAAATTAAAACCATATACTTAGGTTTGCAGTCCCTTGACGCTATGAAAAAATCAAACTTCTGACTTAACAAAAAAAAAAGATACGGCCGTTTATGTCGCAAAAAAAACGTGTATTTTGACACTCTCATGGAAATCAAAATTCATAGGGTACTTCCCGTTGACCTAGAATCCTTAAATTTGGCATGAAGCAAGATCTCACAGCACAAGTATAGGACAAAATGAAAAACTGAAAACTGTAAATTTATGTATATGTCTCCAAAAAACTTCTTTTGCGATCCGGAAAAATCTTTGTAACTCAATTCGGGAATTGAACTGTTTTCAGAGGTAAGTTTGTATGGAACCCTCAGTGTGCAAGTCCGACTCACACTTACCTGTTTTTTTTCTTTCATAAGAACCTTTTCCTCTTACTTATGAAGAAACATAACAGTAGTAGTGAAGTGGTTGACTGGTAGAAATTGCCTAAGGCATTAAGTCCGCCTCTGTACCTTTACGTGCATGAAGTATTAAATAAATAAATAAACATATACTAGTCAGACTTGCATGTTTACTTCTTAATTAATCGTCGTAATTACACAATGGTATCTTTAGCAGGCATGTCCGGCATGTCCTAGAACCAAAAATTCGAAGACATGTGACATCCACCAACCCGCACTGGGCCCGCGTGGTGGATTACGGCCCATTCCCTCTCCTAGAGAGGAGGCCTGAGTCCCAGCAGTGGGAACATTATAAGGCCTACTATGCCGTACTATGCTTTAACTGCGAATATGATGGCACTTCACTAACACGTCAACCCACACTAACACACACACATACACATACAACTAAACACTACACAGAGCTGTTTATTAATTTAAAAGTCATTGTTTCTGTTTGTTTCAAAGTTTGGTTTTTAGTTTTTAATTTTATTTTAATTGTTACTAACGGCCTGTTCACAATTTTGGTCTTAGCGGCAAGCGGCGCGGCGAGCGGTGCGGTATCGGTAAGCGGACGAGCGGCGCGGCGTCTCGTGGCGTGCTTCAAACATTTTCATACTTTTCTTCTTATCGCTCGACGCCTCGCGCTTAGCTACCGCTCACAGCGGCAAGGTCGTGAACGGGCCGCAAGTCTCAATATTGTTAAGTATCAATTAAGAGAAGGAGCAAAATAATCCCAAAACAAGTATTATTAATAACTTACTGAGGCTGTTTCATTCACATTTGTAATGTAACCGTTTGAGACCGGATAAACAATATATTGTTTATATATATATTTTTATTCTTGTTAGGTTCGCGCTTGACCGCTATCTCACCTGATGGAAAGCGACGATGCGGTAGACGATGGAGCGCTTACCTAGAAGTAACCTATTCACTCTTGACTTAAAGATTTCCGGGTTGTAGCCATCAAGAAACACAGATTCCGGCAAGGAGTTCCACTCCTTAGCTGTACGCACAATGAATGTGTTCCCAAAACGTTTTGTATATTTAATATGTGGGATGTCCACCATGTACCGGTGGCGCGTTGCCGTACGCCTGGTGGTCCGATAATGGAATGGGCTAGGCGGCACTAGGTTATGCAATTCCGACGCACACTCCCCGAAATGCAACCGGTAGAAAACCGACAGGCTAGCAACTCGGCATCGATGCTCAAGACTTTGGAGCCTCGACTCAACGAGTGCATCATTGCCAATGATCCTCCTGTTTTTTGTTTTTTATTTCTCCGGACAAGCGCGAGAGGTGTCAGACTTTTACTGAGTGAAACCCACCCGTGTTCCTTCAGTCGCCTTTTACGTTCAAGGGCTATGGTAACTCTTCTGACAATCTAACAGCTCACAGGCACCGGTCCTAATGGGCCCCGTCAATCAGGCTGATGTTGTCGACAAACCCTTCAGGGAATGCCGCGAGGTAAAGGGATGCTGTGGATATCAACGAATCTGGTTAAGAATACGGATAAAAGAATAATAAAAGAATAATATTTACATTGTTCTCACATGATAGCGACAAGAAACATGTAACAGAGATATTTGTAATTACAAAACATGATTGAAAAGAGAGTCCATGGAGTTTCTTGCACATTCTTCTCCATAGAGATCTACGTTTTGGAATGTGCAATTAGCATCTTTTTTTTTCTGACTGACTGACTTTTTGACACAAAAGTGCCTGTGTGTTAAATGGTTTATTTGAAATAAAATGTTTTTGATTTTGATTTTTTTGATTTTTGTAATAATATACTGGTTTCGGACACGGTTTTTTTTGGTCTTTTTAATGTTCTGTACCTCAAAAGGAAAAACGGAACCCTTATAAGATCACGTTGTTGTCCGTCTGTCTGTCTGTCTATCAAGATACTTTACCTCGGGAACTCGTGAAGGTATCGAGTTGAAATTAAAACCATATTCTCAAGTCTGCGGTCCCTTGAAGTTATAAAAAAATCGAACTTCTAGGTTAAAGAAAAAAAAATATACGGCCGTTTATGTCACATGACACTCTCAATGGAATCAAAATTCATAGGGTACTTCTCCTTGATCCAAAATCCTGAAATGTGGCCT
Organism: Mythimna vitellina; assembly: GCA_949316375.1. Lineage (NCBI taxonomy): Eukaryota > Metazoa > Arthropoda > Insecta > Lepidoptera > Noctuidae > Mythimna > Mythimna vitellina. The sequence goes on along the minus strand of OX438714.1, from coordinate 2,514,277 downwards.
AAAGCAAGGTCTTATAGCACAGGTATAAGAATAAATCTGAAATAGTAAATTTGTTGTTACGTAATAAAAAAATAAAAATTTTGCGATATGTAAAAATCTTCGAGACTCAAGAATTAAACTATTTACTTAGGTAAGTTTGTACGGAACCGACAATGCGAAAGTCCGAATCACACTTCATCATCACACCGACCGCAGCAAGCAAATTGTTCCAATCTTTCGATGTACGCGGTATAAACGACGGGGTGAAACGCTTAGTCCGGACCGTAGAGGTGTGTATAATGTAAGGGTGGACACTCACCGTAAGCTGAGTTGTCCGATGGTAGAATCCTGATTATCCGCTGGTTTCGAATAGTTTCGGTTGACTCACTGCTGCGCCGGAGGTCATGGGTTCGATTCCCACCCAAGACAAGTGTTTGTGTTATGAGTACGATAATTTATTCTGTGTCAGGATGTAATTTATTTATGTACTAGCTTTTGCCCGCGACTTCGTCCGCGTAGAAGTCGAAAATGGTTTTATTAGGTTTTTTGAGATACGAAAATATGACATATTATTTATTATCTTCGACGTGTGTGATAGTCTATTGAATTGTATGGCGAGCGATATTGTATCTTAAGATAAAATATTATAGTATCTTAGCCGTGTGCAGCGCCCCTTAGTGAACTCCACTGCGGGTGACGTAACCTATGACAAACTTAAGAATCGAACCGCAAAATTAAGTTTGTTTTTTATTGTATATACTTTTTCGGGATAAAAAGTACCCAGTGTGATGGCTAGGATATTAAAGAATGATTATACCAAGTTTCATCGTAATCGAACCAGTAGGTTTTGCGTGATACCTGAACAAACAGACAGACAGACAAAAATTTTTTTAATCACATTTTTGGGTTCGGTGTCGGTCTAGTAACACCCCCTACCATTTTTTTTTTGATAATTTCAATGTACAGTGAATTTTCACTTCTACAGATTTATTATAAGTCGCTCTTAATAACATGAGGCTTAATAAAAACTAGCGAAACGAGAGAGTTCTAAATTTATGTCGAACCGTTTTGAAAAGAACGTGGTAAGTGTCCATTTTTTTTGCAGGAATGGAATAACTGTTCCATACTTAAAAAGTATATGAAAATATGTTTTTAATATCTATTATATTTGTACGGTTTCCCTAAAAGATATGGGGAGATCCAAAAAACCGAAGCCTTCAAGGCATTTATGATATGAATCAAACGCCAAGTTCAGAACGAGAAATTTTATTTACAACGAGCTTTTGCCCGCGGGTTCGCCCGCCCACTCAAGAATGAAGCAGCGATCTATCGGTGAAATAATTTAGCAATTGGAGTACGTGTAGAAATTACCTACTACAAACTATAAAACAAAAAAAAAAACTTTACCTCTATATAATATTAAAATTAGTGTAGATATATATGGGAAGTCATGAATCTGCCGAAAATCTTAACCACGATTCAGCGGATGGTCTAAAATGTACAAAACCATCTATCGGGTTTGTGTGAACTAAATAAAAAAAACTGGGCAAATGCGAGTCGGAATCGCGCACTGAGGGTTTAGCACAAACTTACTTAACCGAGTTAGGTAGATTTCTACGAATGGTAAAAACAGTTTTTTGTGACGTAACTACCAGTTTTCAGATTTATTCCTCTTGCTTCATGCCAAATTTCAGGATTCTGGGTCAACGGGAAGTAGGTACCTACCCTATGAATTTTGATTCCTTTGATAGAGTTGAAATGTACGTTTTTTGCGACATAAACGGCCGTATCTTTTGTTTTCGTTAACTTTGAAGTTTGATTTTTTTCACAGCTTCAAGGGACCGCAGACCTGAGTATATGGTTTTGATTTCAATTTAATACTTTTTCTTTCTTTTTTTTCTTTCTTTTCTTTTTTCTTTGTTTTCTTTTTTCTTTCCTTTTTTCTTTCTTTTTCTTCTTTTCTTGACAGACAGACATACAGACGGACAACAAAGTGATCCTATAATGCTTCCGTTTTTCCCTTTTGAGGTAGGTACGGAACAATAAAAAAAAAAACAAAATAAACGTCACTTCGAATTTTAAATTAAAAAAAATATTATTATCAATTTTTCGTTATTACATGGATGGGGCGTTCCCATTACCATTGACGAGGCTAAAATACAGACTTATATATATCCGTTTCCCCTTAGCTCCTCCATTAATGTACTATGAATATAAAGACGTTATAGTGAGGGAAAATGACAGCATTTAGTATAACGATTAATTACTGTCACAAAACAGTTATTTGTGATTACCAGTGATCGTTAGTAGTCTGTCTGCTCTAGTTATCAGCCGATCAATCTATATATCTTTATTTTCAGACTGGTTTTCATATATTTAATGTTAGTAACATGTTTTCAATGATAAATACTTTTTTCAAAGCAAGCTTTTTAAGCGCGGTATTTATTTATTGTATCCTTTATTGTACACAAATACAAAAATAAAAGGAAACTAAAAACTAAAACACATACATACATACAATGGGCGGCCTTATCGCAGGCAACCTGGAATGGACAGTAATTGCCTGGACAAGAAATGGGGCTGTCATTGGTGTAACAAAACCAGCATTCAATAAATTATATTGTAATATATACACAGATATATAGGGTGACTGGTAATTAGTGACCGATACTTAAACACGTGATTGTTCTCATGATTACATACAACTTTCACACATAAACTTTTTTTCTAAACTCATTAGTTTAATCACAATAACAAAACAGCTGTTTGAAACTTTAAACTTCGGGCAAGCGCCTTCACCCGATCAACTGTAAGCAGCATGGCGTGGCGTATTATTGATGACATTAGCAATGTACCTACATTTTTCGGTAAAATAATGTCCAAAGACTAGTTAAACTAACTTGGAATTGTGAGCTTTTAAATAAATATTCTAATCTAATATTGAGTCTAAAAAAAAAGTTCATTCGGGAAAATTGTTTGTGATCATGATTATGATACATGATACTTGTACAGACATCAGGTAGGTGACTCTAAATAAAAGCTTGTAAAAATAACGGGTGGCGCACAGTAATGTCATAATGTGACTGTATCATAATTTTTGCAGATGGCGCCGAACGTCAAAGTGCTTTAAAATCTATGTTGTAGAAATATAGAGAACTAGCTTTTGCCAGCAGCTTCACTCACGTGGATATAGAAAAATACACTTTTTACGTGTAAAAGAATTTTGAAAATCGGTTCAGTAGTTTTTGATTTAAATCGTAACAAACAAACGAAAAATCAAATATTTCCTCTTTACAATATTAGTATACTTTAGTTGTCCAAAAGCCATGGAACGATACACACCTCAAAAACATGGAATTATTGTTAGTGCTAATTTGACAAATTATCAACCTGCTATTTTAAGATTTGAATTGGCCGTCCAACTCACCAGATCTAACGGCGCCAGACTTCTTCTTTTGGTGCCTTTTGGAACCTCTTGTTTACCACAACAAACCATGGACCTAGCAAGTCTTGAAAAGTAACATTGAAGAAGAAATCGCCAATTTGGAGCCAAATGTTTTGCTAGTATAGCATAGCATAATCAAATTAAAATCATAAATTTAGAATAATATTTAAAATTAAAATTTATTCTGATTAATAAGATAATATTTTAAAGTTTAATTTATTTGTTATTGAATTTAATCTTATTTGCATAGACAATCTTATTTAATTTGTATTAATTCAAATTGATTTAGTAATTAATTTAAAAACAATCGGACATTTTCAATTTTTAATTTTTATGATTTATTTATTTAATGTGATGTCAACTATATAATTGCAACGAATTAATGAATGTTATTAGTATGTTTTTGTTTGTGTGTTTCTGTGTATCTGTATTTGTGTAAACATATAGGTATCTTACCTGTAATAAATGTTTATTATTCATTGTAAACACATATTAATTACATTTTTAATATTATTATTATAATCAGCCTTTTAATGTTCCCACTGCTGAGACTCTGGCCTCCTCTCTAGGAGAGGAAGGGCCATAACCCACCACGCGGGCCCAGTACGGGTTGGTGAATGTCACATGTCTTCGAATATTGCTAGTAACAATTCTAAATACCGTAAAGCGAGCATAGTGCGTCAACTACCACCATATTACAACCACCATACCACCACCACAACCCACTACCACTTCCATAACCGACCATATCTGTAAATAAATCTTTGACTTTGACTTTGAACTCGTGAGGTGGTCATTTTCAGCGCTATAATTATTTCCAAGTAATGTCATCAATTTCTCACTTTCAAGTAAAATTTTCTTGAAATTCAATCCATTGTATTTAATTTGTAAATAAATGGAAGCCAATTCAAATTATGTGGGGCTCCCATACAATGAACGCGTTTTTTTTTGCCGTTTTAAGGATTCCGTATCTCAAAAGGAAGAAACAGAACCCTTATAGGATCAGTTTGTTGTCCATCCGTCTTTCTGTCTGTCTGCCAAGACCTTTTATCTCGAGAACGCGTGGAGGTATCGAGTTGAAATTAAAACCATATACTCAGGTCTGCGGTCCCTTGTAGCTTGAAAAAATCAAACTACTGAGTAAACAAAAAAAAAAGATACGGCCGTTTATGTTGTAAAAAACGTATATTTCGACGCTCAAGGGAATCAAAATTCATAGGATACTTCCCGATGATCTAGAATAATGAAATTTGGCCTGAAGCAAGGTTTTATAGCACAAGTATAGGAAAAAATCTCAAAGCTTGTGAATTTGTAGTAACGTCACAAAAAAAACTTTTTTTGCGATTCGGAAAAATTTAACTGTTTTCATATGTAAGTTTGCACGGAACCCTCAGTGCGCTAGTCTGACTCGCACTTGGCCATTGCAGTTTCTTTTTACAATATTTTTTATCGTGTGGGTAATAATAAAATTAAGTTAACACCCTTTGAATACCGTAATTACAGATACAATAGAAAGACAATGAGAGAGCGAACCGGCGCGGCGTTCGCTTGGGGCTTAATGAATTAAGAACTCAAAAAAAAGCATAATGTTGGTTTACTAGGCTATCTACAAGCTTTTTTTTTAGTTGGGATAATTTGAGGTATGCGCCGTCAACGACTCGAGTTCAGTCCGGACGGTCGGGCCCATTGCTCGTAGTCCGCAAGCCTGCGCCTTTGGTGGCTGGTAGTTTTAACAACGGTACGTGTTTCTTCTGCTGTATGGAAAATGTAGCACGGAAATTAAACTGAATTTTTTGACATTTTTTACTTTTTTTATTTTTGTTATTTTATTATTTCGCACACATCTGACGCTAAACACCTGTTTATTATTCGTCATTTATCACACCGCACATTAAGATTTATATATATATATTTATTTACCTTACACATTATACTTATACATCAGATATATAATATGCTAATAAGTAAATAACTGCCGTTCACTCTCAATCAGGTTCAGTTGAAAACCAGCGTCAGGCAACTACCACTGATTGCCATGTAGTTGTCTGGCATTTTTTGCTGAACTGGACCTATTTGGCGCAGCCGTGAAACACGCATTATGTCAGTGTTGTTTTTTTCTTAGTTGTCTTAATTTTTGTCTTTACAGTGTGCGTATCCATGCGTGCCAAATACAATATTTTTCTTTCTTTCTTTCTTTCTTCTTTTAGTCAGATAAGATAAGATATTCTTTATTTGTGTAAACATTGTATACATACAATAGCATGCAAGATTGAAATTTATTATTTGAGTCCAGCCATGTTTAGCCGTAAGTATCGGCGTACAAATATTTATAACATTGAAAATTTCACTAATAAATAATTAATACATCTTCACACAAAAAAATTACTTAGGATTTCAATTACAAAAAGGCCAGGGCCGGGGTCCCGGCGGCTGAGGTGTGAGGTTGTCCGTTTTCTCACGGTTGCAGGCATGACCTTCGCCAGGATTAATGCTTCGCAGAAGGAAGCGATCGCTTGCCATTCTTCCTCGCTCATGATGTGTATGCTGCTCTGTTATGCTGTTCTGGTAATGCCAGTAGATGGCGTTATCCTTACTATTAGGCGGCACGAAGTTCGCCGGGTCAGCTAATCTATGTATCTAAATCTATAGTTGCAGGTAGATTCAATGTACCCAGAGTCACCAATTACTTAAGTGACAGAACACTAAAAAAGAGAATACCATACCTATTGAACAGTCTGCCGGCAGACATACGGAGTGAAACAAACACAAATAGATTTAGACGCAAATTAAAATTATATTATTTAGAAATGTTTTAAGTTTTAGTTATATATGTGTAAGTTTAAATAATATTTAGTTTTAAGTACATTTAAGTATGTTTAGAGACTCACCGACCAGTCAAACCATTGCAACGGTTTTGTGGGGCTTATCTTATAAGATACTTACCTTTTTGGAATAAAGATAAATAAATTAAAAAAATAATATAAAAATAAATGGCCGATTTAGCTAATTTTGGTCTTGAAATATTCGAGACAGTCCAGGGAAAGTTTAAACGGTGAGAAAATAGAAAAAATTACGAACAACAAAATTCGAATACAACGCCATCTCTAATTAAAATGTCATTATAAAATTAATTATGCTGTTCTGGTAATGCCAGTAGATGGCGTTATCCTTACTATTAGGCGGTACGAAGTTCGCCGGGTCAGCTAGTCTATATATATATAAAAGTAAATAGCTATTCGTTAATCTCGCTAAAACTCAAAAACGCAGTACCGATTTAGCTAATTTTGGTTTTGAAATATTCGAGATAATCCAGGGAAAGTTTAGACGGTGAGAAAAAATTACGAAAAACAAAATCCGATTACAACGCCATCTCTAATTAAAATGTCATTCAAAATGAATTATTCTGTTCTGGTAATGCCAGTAGATGGCGTTATCCTTACTATTAGGCGGTAAGAAGTTCGCCGGGTTAGCTAGTAGTAAATAAGACTTAGGCCTTTGTTAGAATACTTTGTTGTATATTCACTTTGTGCTGTTCTGTGCTGTGTCTAAGCTGTCTCTCGAACTTCTGACTACACGTACTGACTATTAGAGATATCGGCGGTTGCTGAAAACCAGCACCGTAGATGACTGGATTTGCCTAGCGTCACGGTATATGCTGAGCAACGGCCTATTCTTGCTAAAATACGTCGCACAACTTTGATTTTTAGTTTTTATTGTTAAAATTATGTTATTTTCTTATATATTTTGGTTTATTTTTGTTTATGTTTGTCTCTGTTAAGGCTGTCAAAATGCAACAGATAATCTAGACAACTGTGTTGTCTATGGTCATATAGAACAACACAGTTATGCCAGATTTGTAATTACAAAACATGATTGAAAAGAGTGTCCATGGAGTTTCTTGCACATTCTTCTCCATAGAGATCTACGCTTTGGAATGTGCAATTAGCATTATTTATTTTTATTTTTCTGACTGACTTCTTGACATTTCAAAAGTGCCTGTAAATAGTTTATTTGAAATAAATGCTTTTTGGTAATTTTTTTTTTTTTTGACACATATGGCCTATCAGGGAACTTTGTTTTTATATTTTTGTAATGAATTGTGCGTCTATTTAGACAAAATAAACATGTTTTCTTTCTTTCTTTCTCTCTTATAGATATGTTAATGACATCAGAACACGATAAGCCTGTGTAATACGAGATTTGAAAACAGATTTGAATTGAATAGGGTTTTGAAAAGGGTGTTATTATGGCCGGGTAGGGTGAGGAGTTTGTCAATGCACAGAATAAGGAATTATTTATAATCCTTGAGAAATATCGAGGCTTTTATCAATTGAAGAGAATGTTAAGCAGGCTGTCATTAAAAAACGATTAAATAATCATTTAGTATCTTTAGACCCTCGTAGATAGATTAATGAGAAGATCTAAATTATAGATGAGATATATATACATATAATCTGTATTTATTTGGAGGTGTGTGGAACAGAGAGTAAGGTCTCCCAAACCTCCTTTGAAAAGGGAGGATTCTCCGACCAGACGGGTGTTTTTTCTGGTGGGCAACTGCCCGGCAAATGATTTCGATGTTCTGTATGTTCAAATCGCGCGGAGAACTTTGATTACGCGATTTCTTTCTTCTTTCTTTCTTTCGACACAAAAAAAAAAAATGAGTTTCAGTTGTAAATATGGGGAACCCCCAAAATTTATTGTTTTTTTTCTTCTATTTTTGTGTGAAAATCTTAATGCGGTTAACAGAATCCATCTACTTATCACGTTTCAAGTTCTTATAGTTTCGGAAAAAAGTGGTTGTGACATACTGACGGACAGACCGACAGACATGACGGAACCCTAAAACGGGCGATTTAGCTGTCTTTGAGAGATATGAATAATTTTTTAAGGTGTTAAATTTTTATTGAAAAACATTCTCGTGAACAAAGTCGCGGGGCAAAGCACTAGTATATTTACAAAGGTTAGACAGCCCCAGGGCTGACGTTTTCTGGACAAATTACATTTCGGATTGAGGACCAAATCAAATAAGTTTTGGTGAGTAAAAGCATTATATTATAGTCGGGTCAATTTACACGTCCGAGGTTACAATAATTCGTACCCGTACGAATAAAGAAAAACGACCGTATCTTTTTCTTTCGTTGACTTACAAGTTTGATTTTTTCACAGTTTTAAGGGATCGGAGACCTGAGTATATGGTTTTAATTTCAACTCGATACCTCCACGCCTTCCCGATATAAAGGGTCTTGACAAACAGACAGACATATAGACGGATGTGTAACAAAGTGATCTTTATAGGATCTCTGTTGTCCGTTGTTTCCTTTTGAAGTACGGAACCCTAAAAACGCGCTAAGTACACTACCTCTAAGGTGGCGTGAAAACGTGCATATTATGACGATTACTTCTTTCAACTTTTTGAGTCATTATATCTCAAAAACGGTGGCTCTTAGGAACAATAGTATTGAGACATTTTTGTAGATAATTATCTGATCTACAATATTTCTCTGAGCTAATTTTATGATAAACTTAACGTTTTGCTGTAAATCGCGAATAACTCGTTTTTGTGACCTCTGACCCCGAGTATTTTTTTTCCAGGTGTCGGATCGATGAGGACTTTTGAGATTATATTTATGATGGTGCTTTGAACAATCCTACCAATTTTTAGCTGGGTGTGAATTATTGTAACCTTACCCCTATTTTTGGTCTAATTTGACTGGACTATTAGTTTAGTGGGGAACTATTCTTTTGAACGAGTAGATATGTCAATATTATAAAGCCATGTCTTGAACACTTTGTTTCCTTGATCGCACTAATCTTGTATCGAATTGTGTCCAACACAAAATAGTACATTTTGGTACAAATGGAGTAATTAATGTCATTACGACCGAGGCGGCATTCACCCGAGCCTTGGCGAGGGTGTTATGTTGCCGTGGGCTGCAGTGACAAATTTCCACGTGTATCAAACAACTTTTTAGGTCGTCAATACACTAGGGTCGACGCACGCCCAGACTGACACGATAAAATAATATAATAAAATTGTGGCGAGGTGAGCACGTACAGTTTTCCGCACTAGTGCGAAAAAAATCTCAATTGCGTGCAAAGAAGTGGGACAAGAGCGGGTTTCCGTGTAAGTGTATTGAAAAGTAGATTAAGAAAATAAAACACGTTTGTAGCAACATCTATGGCGTCACATAAGAACTAATCCTGCATCGGAACATATAGAACAGCCCGAAATCAGCTATCGGGCAGTTGCTCACCAGACATAACACCCGTCTGGTCGGAGGAACCTCCCTTTTCAACAGAGGTTTGCAGGACTTTACTCTCTGTTCCGCCCACCTCCAAATTGGTGACCCTCGACAAAGAACGTCAGCGCAGCCTTCGTGCAGCCACTACTTCGTGACGTCATCGTCACTTCTTCAAGCTTTCGAGCAGCGAACCATACAGCCAGCTCCCACGGCTATAAAGAGTATCCTGACCACCAGCATGCCTACCTGGTCATACCTGGTCATCACCCTCAGCCTCATCAGCAACCTTGGCTAAGCACACCATGCCTTCGGCCAGCACATGAAGAGCTATGAAGAACTTCACCTGTTCGACGCCAGCAGTCAAGCCCTAGGTCGCACAGCACCGCTCCGACTCACTGGAGCCAGCAGCACTACTTCGACTCACTGGAGCCTGCAGCATCATCCCGACTCACTGGGACAGCACCACCCCGACTCACTGGGGCATCACCGCAGACAGTTCCGACTCACCGTGAACTATGCGGCATTCGGTTCCAACCCACTGGAACCAACTTACCACTGGCCTGGCACGCATCAAGAAGGACGGAGGATTTCCAGAGGGGAGGGATGTAGCGACATCTATGGCGTCACATAAGAACTAATCTTACATCGGGCAATTAAAGTTCTCCGCGCGATTGGAACATATAGAACAGCCCGAAATCGTCTATCGGGCAGTTGCCCACCAGACATAACACCCGTCTGGTCGGAGGATCTTCCCTTGTCAACGGAGGTTTGCGGTATTTTACACTCTGTTCGCTTATCTAAACTAAAAAGTGCAAAATAACTTTAATTTCGGTAGTCGGTGTTTCTACTCGTCGTTTTGTCTTTTCGTAACTAAACACCGAAATACCGAAATTATAGTTATTTTGCATTTTAGCGTTTTTTTACCTACCTTCCGGCTTCATCATCAGATCAGTTCGATATATCCTTTCGCAAAATTTCACTCCCCTAAGCTATGTAGTTTCGGCTGTGCGTTGATACGTCTGTCAGTCAGTTTCTCCTTTTATTTTTTATATATATATTCTATAAAAAAATACAGAATATTGATAAATTCACATTGACTGCCCGGTTTCGAACCACTTTCGAACTGCCACTAGTAAAGTCTTTTAAAACACAGGCAAAACCACTGAAAATCACTAGTCATTATACAAACACAATAACAACACTTTGCTTTGAACAAAAACCCATATTTTAAAACTATTTGCACTTAAAAACCCGACCACAAACAAATTCCAACCTTACCTTAAACAAAATACGTCACATATTTCTGTGAAGCTGTGATAATAACCCAATTTGTGTGCTGTTAAACTTTTGCAAAGGATTTTGAACTGTGTGCTTCTAGTTTTCAAAGTTTATATTCGGTTGTTGTTCACATGAATGGGGTTGTAAAGTACTTGATTCAATGATATGGGGTTTTTTTGCTATGATTTGGTTCAATCATATGTCATGGGGACCATCAAATGGTATTATGGGGTGAGCTTGTCAAAGAAGGGCTTTTACTGAAATAGGATCAGTAGAAATGTAAAAAACTTAAACCTTTAATTCAGTTTGTGACTACTTATGGAGGAAGCTGGGAGAATATTTATTTATATATAGGTAGTTTATTGTATTAACATCAAGAAAATGTATGTTTTTCAAGGGATCACTTTGTTGTCCGTCTGTCTGTCTGTCGAGACCCTTTAACTCCCTTTACGCGTGGAGGTACAGAGTTGAAATAAAAACCATGTAATTAGGTCTGCGGTTTTTTGAAGCTGTAAAAAATCAAACTTCTAAGTTAAAGAATAAAAAAAAAAACTGGGCAAGTGCAAGTTGGACTCGCGCACTGAGGGTTCCGTACAAACTTGAGAGGTAAATGCGGTTTACGATTTATGACGTATTAAAAAATACTACTTACTAGATCTCGTTCTAACCAAGTTTCGGTGGAAGTTTCAGATCAGAACAATATTTATATGGGACCAACTTGGAAGCATAAAATTAAAAAAAAAAATTTAAGTCGGTCCACAATTGACCGAGAAATCGATGAACATATATAAAAAAAACATACATTCAGCCGAGCATAGAACCTCCTTCTTTTAGGAGTTGGTTAAAAACGAAACAGAATTACAACACAAATAATATTCCATAAATAACAAAGTCTATTGAATATAAAAAGTAGATTGCGTGCGTTTATTAATACTGGTAATACATTACACTGACGAGTGGCCCGTACAATAAAGGCCTATTCGAAGATTTTTAAATCCCCGACGTTTGAAGAAAGGTGTCATAACTTTGACCGATATGTATGTCTGTCTAGCTGTTCCACCGTAGCTCTTAAACGGGTGAACCAATTAAAACCAACTTACATAATATCTACTTATCGACGGTGAAGTGCCAATACCTTCTAACTGACATTTTTCGAGATAATTACTTTTAAGTGCTTATATTTTAAATGCGTGTTTCCGCATGCTTCGTAAAATATCCGAAGCGGATATTTAGTTGCAACTGTATCAAATTAATTTGTGGAAACAAACACCTAACTAAACCAACGAGTCAATTTATAGTATTACTTCCTAACAATTTTTGGACAGATAATTTTGACTTCCGACAGTTAGAAGTTATTGGTACTTCACCGTCGTTATGCTGAATTATGGAAATATTGTAAGAACAACATTTTTTTTTAAAAGAGTAACCATGGAGTTTCTTGCCGGTTCTTCTCCATAGGAAACGACCAATTTGGAACCGTGCACTAGCTTCTGACGTTTTATAAGTGCCCATGTAGGCCTATGTGAAATAAAAAACTTTTGACTTTGACTTTGAATGCGGTTTTTGAAAACAGGTTTTCAACTGATATAAAAATTGTTAAATTGAAAATCATCATCATCTTCCTGCCCTTGTCCCGTGTTATTTGGGGTCGGCGCAACACGTTTTTTTCTTCCATTCTATCCTGTCAACCGTCATACTATCACTAACTTCCTTTTCTTTCATATCACTGTTCACACAATCCATCCATCTTTTCTTTTGGCCTCCCTCTCCCTCTCCACCCATCCACATGTATACTCATAACTCTTTTAGTAACATGCGTTTCATCTCTCCTCTTTACATGACCATACCAAGACAAACGATTCCCCTTCAACTTTTCATAAAAATTGTTAGGTTGAAAATAAAACTCTTTAATTTAACAGTTTCAGTATAGAACTCTAAATACATAATAAGATTTTTAAATATAAAAGGAATATATATACCTTAAACGCATTCAAAGCGTTATAAGTGATTTTCAATTTCAAAATCCCAGGATTTAAATGACAATTTTTTATTCTGGGATTTCAAAGAAGTTACTATGAACTGTTTATGTTATTTCCTTCCTCGAATTTTAGGTAAATACACCATTAATTTTTAATTTGTACAAATACTTAAAGGGCTTATTAGAAAAGGTCTTGTTATTATTTATGTACAATCTCAATAAATAATATTCATAAATAGCAAAGTTATTAGCGTTTGTCTATTCTAAAATGTCACTCAATTTATGGAAATATTGTACAGGCTATTGATTATGAATGAATAAATGACGATCAAAATGCAAAAACACTGCGCGTAGCATTTTCTAGTAATAATCCTGAAATTTGATATGAAGCAAGGTTTCATAGTACATGTACAGAAAAAAATCTGAAAACTGTAAATTTGTAGTTACATAACAAAAAATACCTTTTTTGCGATTCGAAAAAACCTACGTAACTCAATTCGGGAATTGGACTGTTTTCATAGGTAAGTTGGTACGGAACCTTCAGGGTGCGAGTCCGACTCGCAATTGCCTGATTTTTTTCCTAGTAACACTCTTATGAATTGTTATGCTGTGCTACTTACGCACAGCATCACTACCTCCTCGTGCGACATCCTAGCAACAACTGACAAGTGTTACACATATATGATCAGTAACGGGTACGCATAGAGCCCCATATTTTTTGTACTAATTAAAAAAAAGTGGTGTATATTTTACGTATACCGATCTCTGCTAACTAAACACTTATTAGGTGTCTATCACATCTTCAATCTCAGTCAATCTCCATTTATATAAGTGGAGAAAGTTTAAGTAGAATTCGCCTGAGCCGCAGGCGAGGGTATTATGGAGTCGAGTGCTGCAGTGACAAATTTCCACGTGTATTAGCCAACGTTTTTAGGGTTATGAAGAAATAAACGGGGTCTAACTGACGAGGCGTGAGAGTCGCTTAACAGCCAGCCTGAAACAATACTTTACAGAAAAATATTTTATTTTAATTTGTTGGTTAAGTCTAGACTTTTTGATTCCAGGTACCTATTCCGAGTCGACGGTCTGCTTTCAAAAGTTTAAGAGGTAAGTTTACGTTTAGTTACTTAGTACATAGTGTACATACTAATCCAAGTCTACAGCGAACGGTGTGCTACATAAGGAACTTATGAAAAATATGTCTATATTTAAAAATTCGATGCAATTGGTATCATTTAGTGTCGAGAAAACTAAATAATACAAGTTTTGGTCCATAGTAATACAAGTGTTTTTAATGAAATTTTTTATCTACATTTTTTCTTCAAATCAGACAATATTTTACGTAACGAGTGGCGTATAAATAAACTAAATAAAATCAGCCAAGTGCGAGTCGGCAGTAAAAAACGGTAAAAAAATCACGTTTGTTGTATGGGCGCCCCCATTAAATATTTAATTTATTCTGTTTTTAGTATTTGTTGTTATAGCGACAACAGAAATACATCATCTGTGAAAATTTCAACTGTTAGCTATTGCGGTTCATGAGATACAGCCTGGGACAGACGGACAAACAGACAGACTGACGGACAGCGGAGTCTTAGTAATATGGCATGGAATCCTAAAAAGAGCAATAGTACAGTGTGCGCCGAGCGTGCCCGCACCGAAGAGACAGACTGATTCATGAGGAAGGTTTAAGTAAATAATACGTGGCGTACGACAACATGGCTATAATTCGACTAACGCACTGGGTGCTATAAAGGTAGAACTACATTGGACACACGTGTGCCACACACGCCGATCTGGGCGCGTCGGTCTCCATACATTTTATATGGCAACTAGACTTGTAGAGCTACATTAGATAAACGCCACGCGACGCGACTCCACGTACAAATCAGGCGTTTTTTTTTATCGGTGTGAAAACATGACATCCCCCCGCCCTTGGGCGGAGCGGGAGATAGTGTCAGACTTTTACTGACTAAAAACCCACTCCTGTTCCTTCATTGCCTTTCGTACCAGGGTCGAGTCTTCCTTTCAAAATCAGACCCTTGGCCCCGGCAGGCTTCGACCCTGTTGAACCCCTACAGTTGCTGACATCTCCTTGAGGCGCGCGTGGAACAGTACGCGCTGTCGACAACTTGGGCTCGGTCCAGACGGTTACCGGACGGTCGGACGGAGAGCTACCCATTGCTCGCCGTCCGCAAACCCGCACAAATCAGGCGTGGCCAACGTGTGCGTCAGTCTAAAGTAGTTCCCGCTTAAAACTACTATTTTATAGAACTGCAAAATGAATATAGGTGTTAGGTACCCAACCACACCAAAAATACTTCAACGAGGGTTCGAACTCACGACTTCACGCTGCGCTCTTGTTCTTACAAACAAAGCTTTTAATAATGACTAATTGAAATCACACCAGTGTACAGGAGCGTAGTCGGCCTCAAACGGGCCAAATATTAAAATTATAAACCTGCCAAGTTCGAGTCGAATTCGCGCACGGAAGTTTCCGTACAGTTCGTAGCAAAAAATGGCAAAAAAATTACGTTTGTTGCGTACAATCTATACTTATAATAAATCTGTAGAAGTGAAAATTCTGTACATTGAAAATATCAAAAAAATAAATGGCGGGGGGTGTTACTAGACCAACACCGAACCCAAAAATGTAATGAGGAGTGGCAGGCGGTCGCCTCCTTCTGCGAAGCAGTAATGCTAGCTAAGGAGGCGGCCGATCGCGTGAGGCAACGGTCCTTACGCTCCAACCGCCGCCGGGATTCCGATCCCGATTTCCGGCCACCGTAGGCGCGGGCTTGCAGACGGCGAGCAATGGGTGGCTCGCCGTCTGACCGTCCGGTAACCGTCCGGACCGAGCCCAAGTCGTCGACGGCGTGTATTGTTCCACGCGCGCCTCAAGGAGATGTCAGCAAATCGTAGGGGCCCAGCAGGGTCGAAGCCTACTGGGGCCACGGGTAGTGTGAAAGCGGAACCCGGGGCCCTGGGACGAAGGCAAAGAAGGAACAGGAGTGGGTTTTTAGTCAGTAAGAGTCAGACACTATCTCCCGCTCCGCCCAAGAGCGGGGATGTCATTAGGATGATTTTCCCACACAATAAAAAAAAAAAACCCAAAAATGAAAAATGTAATTTAAAAAAAAATTGTCTGTCTGTCTGTCCGTCTGTTTGTTCAGGCATCACGCAAAAACTAGCGGTTCGATTACGATGGAACTTGGTATAATTATTCTTTAATATCCTGGGCACTACATTAGGTACTTTTTATCCCGGAAAAGTATATACAATAAAAAACAAGCTTAATTTTGCGGTTCGATCCCTAGACCCGATTACTGTACTAACCGCAAATAATATGTTTGTCGTAGGTTACGTCACCCGCAGTGGAGTTCACTAAGGGGTGCTGCACATGGCTAAGACACTTTAATATTTTATCTTAAGATACAATATCGCTCGCCATACAATTCAATGGACTATCACACATGACGAAGATAATAAATAATATTTCATATTTTCGTATCTCAAAAAACCTAATAAAACCATTTTCGACTTCTACGCGGACGAAGTCGCGGGCAAAAGCTAGTGTTATATAAAATTGAATATATTGTATACAATATGTTGAATAAAATAATTATTTAAGTCGGGCTCCAATTCCACTTAAATATCTATTTTATTCTATCTTTAGTATTTGTTGTTATAGTGGCAACATAAATACACGTACGTCATCTCAAATACGTCATCTAGCTATCACAATTCACGAGATACAGCCTGGTGACAGACAGACGGACAGCGGTCTGATAGCAATAGGGTCCCGTTTTTACCCTTTTGGTACGTAACCAAAAAAAAAAACAAGTGCGAGTCGGACTCGCGCACTGAGGGTTCCGTACAAATCTTCGAAAACCCGAATCGAGTTACGAAGATTTTTCCAAGTCGCGAAAAGAAGTTTTTTTTTGTGAAGTAACTACAAATTTACAGTTTTTAGATAATTTCCTATACTTGTGCTATGAGACCATGCTTCTCTCAGAACAAACCCGTTAACACAGAAGTTTAATTTTTTTCACAGTTTCAAGGGTCTGCAGATCTTAGTAGCATAGTCGGCCCTTATAATAATGTTCCCACTGCTGGGACGCAGGCCTCCTCTCTAGGAGAGGGAATGAGCCGTACTCCACCACGCGGGCCCAGTGCGGGTTGGTTGGATGTCACATATCTTCGAATTTTTGGTTCTAGGACATACCGGTTTCCTCACGATGTTTTCCTTCACCGTTTTAAGAGCAGTGGTGATGAAATAAATTACACAAAGTAATGCGGCTGGCTGGGTATGAACCCGCGACCTACAACTCATAAGTCGGGGTCGTTACCACTCGGCCACCACTGCTCTCGCAGATCTTAGTATATGTTTTTAATTTCAATTCAATACTTTTTTTTTTTAATTGATATAAACCAGTGCTTGACTGCGATCCCGCCTGATGGTAAGCGGAGATGCAATCATTGATGGTCAGGCGCACTAGTTTATTAAGAGCCTATTCACTCTAGCCTTGAAGACACCTAAATTATAGTTGGACGGGAAGACCGCAGCAGGCAAATTGTTCCAGTCCTTCGATGTACGCGGTATAAACGACGAAGCGAACCACGTGTTCCCAAGATAAAGTGTCTTGACAGACAGACAGATAGACAGACAGACGGACGGACAACAAAGTGATCCTATAAGGGATCCGTTTTTTACTTTCGAGGTACGGAACCCAAAAAAAAAACACTGAAAAGTGCAAAATAACCTTAATTTCGGAAGTCGGTGTTAAATAACGAAGAGACAAAACTATTATAGAAACATCGCCTTACGAAATTAAAGTTTTTTTTTTTACAAAGCCGGTTGTATTTTTTTTGTAAAAAGTTTTTTATTTTCGGTCTAACAAAGGTATGTCTTGTAGTAGAAAACAAACAAATTGAGCCACGATTAAATAAAATTGAGGAACAATTAACTACTACCTACAATAGCTAAACTTCTTGACATTTTAAACTTATAATTGTCTTGACATTTGGCGCCCTCTGTCGGTGATATTTACAAATATTAGTTCATTGACATTTCATATTACTACCTACTCGTGCAGAGAGACTTGTCGACGGCGCGTATTGTTCCACGCGCGCCTCAAGGAGATGTCAGCAACTGTAGGGGCCCAGCAGGGTCGAAGCCTGGGCCAAGAGTCTGGTTCTGAAAGGAAGACTCGGCCCCGGTAAGAAAGGCAACGAAGGAACAGGAGTGGGTTTTTAGTCAGTAAACTACTACTTGAAGTCCTCTTAACCTTAGTTTGGTCTTCGTCATAATTGTTATTTTTTTAGTTCTCCTAATTATAATGTATTTATTATTATTAGTTGAATATTAGCATATTATGTTATGATTATGTTATAGTTATGTGTTTACATGTGGATGGATGGAGAGGGAGAGGGAGACCAAAGAAAAAATGGATGGATTGTGTGAACAGTGATATGAAAGAAAAGGAAGTTAGTGATAGCATGACGAGTAACAGGGCAGAGTGGAGGAAGGGAACGTGTTGCGCCGACCCTAAATAACACGGGATAAGGGCAGGAAGATGATGATGAGTTGAATATTAGCATATTTATGTATTTTATTATTGTAAGTAACTTAATTTAATGATACAACATTCTTACTTGATATATCTGTTATTTATTTATTGTGCACACCTATCACAGTATTGTTCTCTTTTAACTCAAAGGTTGACTGGTAGAGAATGTCTTGTAGCATTAAGTTCGCTTATGGATACCGGCACGAATCTTGACTGCTCGGCGAAAAAGTGGGGATCGCTTTGCGCATCATACACATCGTCGAGTCAATTACTGCCCCCTAGCCAAGTGACGTCATCTGAACGCTCAGTCACGTGGTCAGAACAAAGGAATCGGAGGCGTGGCCTACTCGAGGCGTTCGACGCAAACGAAACGATCGTAACTTGGCTAGCGGAGCTGTACAAGGATTGCACTACCCACCCCCGCGTCTCACTTCATACCACTAAAGACACACGATATTTCCCTTCTGCGCAAGTGGAAGTCAGCGCTCAAGATCTATGCCGGTATCACTGTACACGAAGTTTACATAAATAAAAGTCTGACACGCCCTCCCACTCCGCCCAAGAGCGTGGGATGTCATTAGACGATTTTTCCGACCAAAAAAGGCTATTGTTATAGCAGAGGGTTCGATCCTCACACTAAACCAATATTTGCCTTCATCCAGCAGATTGTTTGCATCGGTACCGAATATGATTGTATTGGTAAACATAAATATGAAATAGAAGTAACTAAAGGGTCTACTGGTCGTCAGCACTACCTTTGAATATGTACTACATTGCGCTGGCTGTTGGTTGGACGCTGCTACATATTTACTTACTTATTTATAATAAGCACACCAACAGCACAGTCACTTACAATTCAAATAAACTTACATCTAAAATTGGCATTTCAGTAACCATGCAAATAACAGGTATGCATGACATCGACAAAATGAATATTAGAGACATACATCATCATCATCTTCCTGCCCTTGTCCCATCTTATTTGGGGTCGGCGCAACACGTTTTTTTCTTCCATTCTATCCTGTCAAAAGTCATAATATCACTAACTTCCTTTTCTTTCATATCACTGTTCACACAATCCATCCATCTTTTCTTTGGCCTTCCTCTCCCTCTCCACCCATCCACATGTATACTCATAACTCATGAATATTAGAGACATACATATAACAAAAAAGTGTGTCCAAAATATCTAACTCTAGAATAAATAATACTCTAAAAAACGAAATATAAAGACGTACATTATTCGCACTGCTTATAAAGGCAACGTCTGTATGAAGCGAAACTCATGGAGAAGACATCGATAGGGTAATCCATCAAGTTGGACCTTTCATTATAAAGCCTTTTCATACGTGTAAGGGGACTATTAAAAGTGATATTTAAGGTGGATGTAGGCAATTAAAAAATTTTATGATGTCGCTTGCTGCGTTGGCTAGCCCTGAAGTTAAAATAATTCCGAAACCAACTCCGCATCTATGGAACCATTTATAATTTTATGTAGTAGAAGCAAGTCAGAATGGACACGCCTTTCTTTTAAGCTAACCATCTTATAGTGCCTTAACCTATCGTTGTAATCTGGTATAGTTTTTCGGATCCCATTCTTCATACACAGATACCTAACAAAACGGGCCTGAACAGATTCAACATTATTAATATAGGTTGAGTAATAGGGAGACCAAATAGAGGAACAATGCTCTAAGGAGCTTCTTACCAGTGCGTTATAGAGAAGAATAATGCTGCTGTGATTACGGAAAGGTTAACACACATCTACATATATGTACAAACAAGTGGTATATATTGGCCATACTCTGCGATTCTTACACCCGTGTTCACAAACAATACATTTCTCAGTAAAGTAGCAACGCTATGCGAAGAAAGGCATTTCTCACTGCGTTGCATTTCGTCCCTTAGTTTACAACACCACTCAAGTCGAAAATTGGCGGTTTTCACATTTGAATGCCTTTAGATGGAGCTGCTCATTGCGCGTCTGACCATCGGTCACATACATGATATAGATTTCAGCCAATTGTAGACGTACGGCGAGTATCCACACTTACGTTGTTGAACCTTCAACGGTCCGGACTAAGCGTTTCGCTTCGTCGTTTATACCGCGTACATCGAAGGACTGGAACAATTTGCCTGCTGCGGTCTTTCCATCCAACTATAATTTAGGTGTCTTCAAGGCTAGAGTGAATAGGCTCTTAATAAACTAGTGCGCCTCACCATCAATGATTGCATCTTTGGTTACCATCAGGTGGGATCGCAGTCAAGCACTGTTTTATATCAATTAAAAAAAAAAAACAGAAGCCATAATTCGAAAAGTAGAGATAGCCTGCAAGTCGACGGGCCTCTCAAGACAGTTTTTTTCGTTTACTGTAAAGTCGAAAATTGGCGGTTTTGACATTTGAATGCCTTTAGATGGAGCTGCTCATTGCGCGTCTAACCATTGGTCACATGATATAGATTTCAGCCAATTAGAAGCCATAATTCGAAAAATAGTGACAGCGTGCAAGTCGGCTGGCCTCTCAACACCGCACAGTTTTTTTCGTTTCTTGTAAAGTTGGTAAAAATGACTTATGCGGTGTTGTTAGCTAAGGGACAATATGGCAACCCTTTCAATTCATATACAATAATACTCAAACGACCCCTGATTAAGCAAACGCACAGCGTTGAATAGAGCTCTGTGATTGGTTCGTTTGTGTTGCGTAGTTTACTTCAATAAAATCTTAAGACCACAAGCAACTGATAAGTAGCTGGCACTGGAAGTCCTCTAGCAGTTAATTTTTCTACGTCTTTATTTATCAATTGGAAGAGTATAAAAAGTATCATATCTTTGGAAAACCTGTGACCGCCCTATATGAACGCTCCCGCATCTCCAAGATTCGACGTCTTCGGCATACTCTCCTCACCCCCGATGACCCTATTACCCTACTCCAAGAGAGCCGTAGGGAAACAAGTACAATTCGCAGACCATACAGACCGCCGTCCTTCCGTCCTCTTGCTCGAGCCAGCCCGCGTCGCTGAGCCTATAGTATAAAAAAAAATCCCCCGATAATAACAATAAACTCTTGTTCGACCCCCCTCCCCCCAGTGACGCCCTAAGCCGAGGTCTGTACCCCACAGGGGGTGCCCTTAGCGTGTAGTCGCTTAGTTTTTAAGTTAGTTTAAGTAAGCCCTGGCTGGAGGCTTTGATTCTATAATCGAGGCCGCCACAGGCAAGACCGGTTAAGCAGCCGACCACCTCCTAGGTTGACCTGCGAGAGGCCACACACCAAAAAAAAAAAAGGAAAACCTGTAGCATCGTCTAAATTCATCCAAAGTGTAATAATAAAAAGGATTTTCACTTTTGGTATTTATTGTGCTTCTGTCATTGATATAATTATCAAATTCTTCTAACTTCATCATCATCATCATTTCAGCCGATAGACGTCCACTGCTGGACATAGGCCTCCTCCAAATCTCGCCACAATGAACGGTCCTATGCGTCGGATCCATCGGATTCCCGCAACCTTCACCAGGTCATCGGTCTACCTTGTAGGGGGCCTTCCAACACTGTGTGTTCCGGTACGCGGTCGCCACTCCAGAACCTTTCGGCCCCAACGGCCATCTGTTCTGCAAGTAATGTGCCCTGACTATTGCCACTTAAGTTTGGCGATTTTTCGTGCTATGTCGGCATACTTGTTTCTCCTGCGGATCTCTTCATTTCTGATTCGATCACGCAAGGAAAATCCGAGCATAGCCCTTTCCTTTTCCTTTGGGTGACTTTACTACTATAATCCATTGTAAAAGGACGCTATTAAAATGGAAAATTATCACAAACAATAAAATCCAACCCCAAAAAATATTTCTCGTAACACATAATAGACCACAGAGAATCGAGAGACACTAGCTAGGCGTTGCTTAAAACACCTAGCAGGCTACCTTAGTTGTGCGTTCATTCTAAGGGACGCATAGTGCTAGCCGCCACTCAAGTATTGTCTATTAGTAAGTTTTAGGGGCCCTGCCCCCCCTAGCCA
The DNA here is from genome assembly GCA_949316375.1 of Mythimna vitellina. Taxonomy (NCBI): domain Eukaryota; kingdom Metazoa; phylum Arthropoda; class Insecta; order Lepidoptera; family Noctuidae; genus Mythimna; species Mythimna vitellina. The sequence continues at coordinate 2,491,769 of OX438714.1, read as the reverse complement.
AGTTACGACCGTTTCGTTTGCGTTGAACGACTCGAATTAATTCGTCGAACACCGACTTCCGAAATTAAAGTTATTTTGCACTTTTCAGTGTTTTTTTTTTACATTTAAGTCGGTTGTATTTTTTTTTATAATTTTATTTTTATTTTACATTTTTTAGTTATGGTATCACCACTAAAAAGTACCCCTCAGTCATACTTAAATACCTTATAGCCAGAGAGCATCTCATGAAAATTCTAATAATCCCAAACACGGTTAGATTAAATTAATTTATTACAGAGTTCCGGTGCCTAACTTCAGGCTTCATCATCAGATCAGTTCGATATATTCCCCCTCTTCTTTCAGTCAGTCATCGTCTACACGTATAAACAAAGCAATTTTACTTGTTACAACAGTTCTGGTGTGAGTGTGTCTATGAGGAGTTTTGTTCCATATCTTCGAAGTTCATGATCAGGTCATAACAATATTTCTATGGGACCAACTCGGCAGCATAACCTTTCAAACTAACAAAAAATTTTCAAAATTGGTCCACAATTGACCGAGAATCACCGATTTCTCGGTCAATTGTGGACCGATTTAACATACATAAAAAAAAATACATTCAGCCGAACATTGAAGTTGGTTAAAAATTGGCTTAAATAAAGAAATCTATTTTCAGTACCTAGCGACAATAGAAATATAGTTCGCTCTTTTTACAATTAGCTCGGTCGTGGCGAAGTACTAAAGGGGTTGGGTAGGGCTGTCACGATTTTTTTTTTAAATTTTATTTTGGGAAATTATCTTTTTTTTTTAAATTTGATATAAACTAGTGCTTGACTGCGATCCCACCTGATGGTAAGCAGTGATGCAATTGTTGGTGGTGAGGCGCACTAGTTTATTAAGAGCCTATTCACTCTAGCCTTGAAGACACCCAAATTAGAATCGGATGGGAAATCCTCCACAGGCAAATTGTTGCAGTCCTTCGATGTATGCGGTATAAACGATGAGGCGAAACGCTTAGTACGGAGAGTAGAGGTTTCAAAAACGTAAGGATAGTCGCCGTACGTTGTATCTTGTGTGTTCTCCCGTCTAGGGCGAAGCGGGAGGGCGTGTCGGACTTTTACTGACTAAAACCACACCTGTACCTTTCAGTTACCCTTTGCTTTCTAGGACCAAGGGTTTCCCTTTTAGAAGTCGACCCATGGCCCCAGTAGGTTTCGACCCTGCTGGGCCCCTTCGGTTTTAGTGACTTTGAGGTGCGAGTGGAACAAACACTGCAAGCTGTTAACGAGTTGGTCTCGTTTCCGGCGGTTACTGTTACGGTTGCTATAGTCCTCCGTGGAGTTTTGCATCGGTGTTGCATCTCCATGCGCAAATCGTGCATGCGAGCAAGATTTGTTGCCTCCAGATCCCATGTAGGCAAACCGGCCCAGAGGCTCGCCACTTTGCGGAAGATCGTGCGTTATCCCTGCACCAACGGATGATCATCCACTGACTTCTCTCGCTCTAGGGTGGAGCCGGAGGGCGTGTCAGACTTTTAATGGCTAAAACCCACTTCTATTTTCCTTCTTTGCCTTGCGTTCTCGAGCCCGGGTTGTTTATTCAGGAGCGAACCCATGGCCCCAGTAGGTTTCAACCCTGCTGGGCTCCTACGGTTATGCTGACATTTCCTGGAGGCGCGCGTGGAACACTACGCGCCGACACGGCGACGGCGAGCTACCCATTGCTCAGTTATGACCCTCTGCGACGCGTTCATCTTGGCCGCCGCCGGTCGCTTTCGCAGTGACGGCGTCCAAACCGGCGCTTCGTAAAGGGCTATGAAATTTTAAAATTGTATTGTTTCTGCATAGTAAAAATATTTTCTTTCTTCTTTCTTTCCGGACGGTATGTCTTTATTTCCGTGGAAGATGGGTAAACCTTCAGTGTGGGATGCTACCTGTGTCGACACTCTTGCGCCATCCCATCTTCCTAGCTCTTCGTACTGTGTCGGTGCTGCCGCTGCGGCTGCGGAGAACCTCAAGCGGCGGAAATATAATAACCTCGTCGGCAATTATATTTTTAAACCGTTTGGGGTTGAAACTATTGGGCCGTGGGGCCCGAGTGCCCAAACGCTTAGTTGACACTTCGCGTGACCCAAGGGCTGGCTTTTACCTTGGTCAGAGATTAAGCATTGACATACAACGTGGCAATGCCGCCAACCTTTTGGGCACACTTCCAGTCGACAGCGATGCGGAGGAGTTTTATAACGCCATATTTTAGTTAGGAGTAGCCTATAGTGTATACATATAGTTTTAATTAGTGTTATTGTTTATAATTTTGTATAATATTCATCTGTTGTGTTCTATGATAAAAAAAAAATAAAAATGTTACCCTTTCTTTCTTTTATTTTATTCTCAGAAAAATTACTAATTAACTCAAAGTTAGAGTCAACCCTGGTAAGTTAGGTTTTCGTTGCGTGACCGATAATAATAGATCCTGCGAGGTGGTTAGGACCTTGTTCAGCTGTGATGTACGCCGAGTGGAAATTAAAATCATTATCGCTGTTGTACTTATGTAAATTACACGAGGTAGTTATACCGTCCTGTAGGTATTGTGGGTAACACTTGCTAGGTTATTAAGGTATTTCTCTATTTGTTAATTCCATTATACTGACTTACAGAGCAGTGTGCTCGACCATGAACAGCGACTCCACAAAAGCGAAAAGAAAACGATAAAAAAAAACTGAGCAAGTGCGAGTCGGACTTGCACATTGAGGGTTCCGCAGAAACTTATGTAAATAGTATAGTAATAGTTCAATTCCCGAGTCTCGAAAATTTTTTCGAATCATATTTGTTTTTTTTTTGTAGTGACGTAACAATAAATTTACAGTTTTCAGATTTATTCCCTATAACTGTGCTATAAAACCTTGCTTTATGCAAAATTTCAGGATTCTGGGTCAACGGGAAGAGTACCCTATGAATTTTTATTATTTACCTCGTGAGTGTCGAAATATACGTTTTTTGTGACATAAACGGCCGTATCTTTTTTTCCGTTAAATTAGAAATTCGATTTTTTCACAGGTTCAAAAGACTGCAAACTTGAGTATATGGTTTTAATTTTAACTCAATACCTCCACGCGTTCCCGAGATAAAGGGTCTTGACAGACAAACAGACAGACGGACGGACAACAAAGTGATTTTATAAGGGTTCTGTTTTTTTTGTGGTACGGAACCCTAAAAATACCAAAATATTTTATTTCACAAAGGCCTACATAGGCACTTATAAAACGTCAGAAGCTAGTGCACGGTTCCAAATTGGTCGTTTCCTATGGAGAAGAACCGGCAAGAAACTCCATGGTTAATCATTTAAAAAAAGTGGTTGATTTTACAATATTTTGTATATTACATTATTAATAGATATTATGTAAGAACAGTGTAGACCAGTCAATATTGTTAAACAGGGTTACTCAGCTGGTGTCCGTATGGTTGCGCAACCAATTTGGCGGCGCGACCAACTCTGACGCGTGCACTTAAGGTCCATTTTGATACTGTCTCAGTGTGGTGTAGCGACTCTGGTGTCTCACGGACACCATGGTGACGCAACTGGTCGCGCCGCCATGGTGTCCCGGTGAAATATAGCTCTAACATAGATTCAATCTTATCGCAAAGTTAGTAAATTTCATAAAAGCTGTGCATCTGCATTCGCTTTGAGTAATAAATTGTAATATTAACCCATAAAACATAATAATATCTACTTAATTATGTACTTTAAATGAAAATCACGTGAATCTGATACCTAATAGTTTAGAAATTATGAGCACGTAGAAAATATACATATTACCTACATTTTATACTAGCTTTTGCTTGCGACTTCGTCCGCGTAGAAGTCGAAAATGGTTTTATTAGGTTTTTTGAGATACGGAAATATATTGTATTTATTATCTTCGTCGTGTGTGATAGTCCATTGAATTGTATGGCGAGCGATATTGTATCATAAGATAAAATATTATAGTATCTTAGCCGTGTACAGCGCCCCTTAGTGAACTCCACTGCGGGTGACGTAACCTACGACAAACTTATCATTTTCGGTTGGTACTGTAATCGGGTCTAGGGATCGAACCGCAAAATTAAGTTTATTTTTTATTATATATACTTTTCCGGGATAAAAAGTACCCAGTGTGGTGCCCAGGATATTAAAGAATAATTATACCAAGTTTCATCGTAATCGAACCGGTTGTTTTTGCGTGATGCCTGAACAAACCGACAGACAGACTGACTGACAGACAGATCAGACAAAAAAATTTTTAATCACATTTTTGGGTTCGGTATCGGTCTAGTAACACCATGCCATTTATTTTTTTGATATTTTCAATGTACAGTATTTTCACACAGATTCATTATAAGTATAGATGAAACTAATACTTTGCCGGCGAGTTTGTTCGCGAGAATCACTACATAGTATAAAGTCGCCGCTGTCTGTCTGTCCTTGTTTGTTTAGATCTTTAAAACAACGCAACTGTTTATGATGCGGTTTTTTTAATAGACAGAGTGATTCAAGAGGAATGTTTATATATATAATACATGCATAATATAGTAGAGAAACACTGATAATTTTAGAAGTTTCTAATGTGATGTCGTAAATAATCATATTTTTTCCGCTTACATTGTAATCGCTGACTGAACCCTACGAGGTAGATCAAAATAATGTACTACAGTATTGTACACCTTAAAAAGGTCTACAAAAAAGTTCGTGGTGGTATAATGTCTATCTTAGGGATAACCCACAATAACCATTTTTTTTAGTTTACTTTTTACGAGAAATAATGTCTTATTTACGAAGCGCTTTTAAGCAATACAGCATTAATCCTTATCCAATTAAGTACCTTAAATACATTGTGCATTTAATATAGATCAATATGGCCCATTACAGCATGTAATTTAAATTAATATTTTCGAAGATATTACAGATTTAAAATGCAGGGACATAGCGGTTGCGGTGGTGTCAGCATTGCACCCGTGCGAAGCCGGGGCGGGTCAATAGTATTTTTATAAAAACTTAAACCATATTTTGAAAGTAGTTTTGTAAAACTTATAATGTCAGTCTTGAAACACGGCGTCCTCACTTTTTACAAGACGCAAGTCCTCACCGGAAATGGTAAGTTCGGGAGGTTCATGTGGGACATCCTCACGTCCTAACCACTGGGACCCCAACCCCGACTATCAGCCAAAGTAGGCAGCTCGTCGTCCGGCCGTCCGGTAACCGTCCGAACCGACCCCGAGTCGTCGACAGCGCGTCGTGTTCCACGTGCGCCTGAACGAGATGTTAGGAAAACCGTAGGGACTTAGCAGAGTCTACTGGCACCATGGGTTTACTTTCGAAAAGGAAACCCGTGGTCCGGAAGGAACAAAGGTGTGGTTTTAGTAAAAGCCTGACACGCCCTTACCACTCCTCCCTAGAGTAGGAGAAGTTATTAGACGATTTCCAACCTCAAAAAAGCCTTGAAGACACCTTAATTATAATCGGATGGGAAGACCGCAATTCGTTCTTGTCCTTCGATGTACGCGGTATAAACGACGAGGCGAAACGCTTAGTCCGGACCGTCGAGGTGTCAACTACTTAAGGGTGGGTACTCGTTGTACGGAGTAATATCTTACTACACTATTTATCGTTAAGGTCCTTGCGCCCGAGCATTGTCATAAAACAGTGATTTTCTGAAGCTTACTACTCGGTAACGGCTGGGTTGATAAATTTGAAAAAAATATATGTTTATTATAGATTCATGTACATCATTATCAACATATGATTTTGTCGTGCGATTATTACTTTTGTCTAAAAAAAAATATTTAACTACATAATACTTTTTCGTTTATTTTCTCTACTCCTTTCAAACTGTTTTGATCTTTAGAAAAAAGTTTACAAAAAAATAGCTGGTTTAGTGTTCTTCAGAATGTACAAAGCATGTGCTAATCAGTCAATATTTCACAAGGAAAAAACTTAAAAAAAAATTACAACCGACTTCAACAGAATCAGAATCAGAATCAGAATCAGAATCAGAATCATTTATTTGTAAAACATAGGTGAAGAACATATATACATTAATCATACATGTCAAGGTGTTAAATAGATAAGTGTTGCACTATGCTTTGTCATTGTTGACATACAAATATTAAAGTCAGGTTCATCAAAGTTAACTTATACAAATACATTAAAATAATCAATTTAATAATGTCCACTACAAGAAAGGAAAACCAAAAACACACACAAGAAGATCATTTTAAAAGAACATGCGAGAAATTATTCGTCCGTTACATTAATAATATGAATTAATAAAATTACTGAATTTAATCAAATAGTCATCCAAAATTAAAATAGTCATCCAAGTCAACATATTAGATTTATAAAATTACATAATCTCATAATTCATCATATCATAATTTAATCAAATAGTATTATCATTAAAATAGTCATCCAAGGTATAATAACATTTCTCAACTAATAACTTGTGAAGACACTTTTTGAATTTCTTTAAGTGCATACATTTTATAGCATCAGGTATTTTATTAAAAATCTTTGGTGCAACACCAAAAAAGCTCTTTTTCATTAACGCAGTATTACATTTCATCGTACATAGTTGATTTTCATATTGACTCCGAATGGGGGTCTTCTTAACTGTTGAAAATTTTGTAAATAAATGTGGATTTGATTTTATAAATAATGCACTTTCTAATATATATATAGCTGGTAACGTTAATATTTTTAATTTCTTGAAGTAGTATTTCAACGTAAAATATAACACTAGAAAGTGCAAAACAACTTTAATTTCAGAAGTCGGTGTTTCTATAATAGTTTTGTCTCTTCGTTATTTAACACCGACTTCCGAAATTAAAGTTATTTTGCTCTTCTTAGTGTTTTGTCGGTTGCATTTTTTTTGTACATTTTTTTTTTACACTTTTTAGTTATGGTACAACCACTAAAAAGTACCCCTCAGCCAAACTTAAATACCTTATAATCATAGTGGAATTCATGATAATTCTAATAATCCCAAACACGGTTAGATTACATTAATTTATAACAGAGTTCCGGTGCCTACCTTCCGGCTTCATCATCAGATCAGTTCGATATATCCCTTCCCCTCTTCTTTTAGTCAGTCATAGACTACACGTATAAACAAAGCAATTTTACTTGTTACGACAGTTCTACTGTGATCATATGAGGAGTTCCGTTCCATATCTTCGAAGTTAAAGATCAGATCATAACAATATTTCTTTGGGACCAAATTGGAAGCATAACCTTTCAATCAAAAAAATTATTTTCAAAATCGGTTCACAATTGACCGAGAAATCGGTGAACATACAAAAAAAAAAAAAACATTCACCCGAATATAGAACTTCCTTCTTTATGAAGTCGGTTAAAAATGGATTAAAAGGTCAGCGGGGCTCTATCTAAGGGGAAGTTTGAAAGAGGCGCCAGTGACTGAAAAGTTGAAAGGGAATCGTTTGTCTTGGTATGGTCATGTGAAGAGGAGGGATGAGACGCATGTTACTAAAAGAGTTATGAGTTTACATGTGGATGGGTGGAGAGGGAGAGGGAGACCAAAGAAAAGATGGATGGATTGTGTGAAGAGTGATATGAAAGAAAAGGAAGTTAGTGATAGCATGACGAGTGACAGGGCAGAGTGGAAGAAAAAAACGTGTTGCGCCGACCCCAAAATAACACGGGACAAGGGCAGGAAGATGATGATGGGGCTCTATATTTGGCTGAATGCAACTTGTCTGTTGCGCTCACCTACCCAAGGCATAGTGATAATTTTGTTACGATCACGAACTACGGTAAATTGAATCGCTTGGGGCAGTTCTTTTTATGTTTTTTTTTTTGCAAGGACTGTACGATCGGTTTTAAGTATAGTTTTGATGATGTTTTTTATATTCTTAGTATGTGTTTTTTCTTGTTGCATAATATATATTTATCACTAAACACCTATTTATTATTTACTACACACTAATGTATACCTACATATAATAATATACTTATATTTATTTCCTTCGCATCAAACAGTTTAGCATCCGTAGACTCATACCAAGGTTCAGTTGAAAACCAGCGTCAGGCAACTGCTACATAGTGGCCTGGCATTATGCTGAACTGGACCTATTTGGCGCAGCCGTGAGACACACAATGTTGATGTATTTTTTAAGTTTTAGTATTTAAGTTTCTATATTGTAATTGTTATCTCATTGTGTGTACCTGTGTGCCAAATAAACGTGTTTTCTTTCTTTCTTTCTTTCTTTCTATATAAGCGCAGCTGGCCTGAGTGCATTTAACTCATCCGGCCAGATGTTCAAGGGACTAAACGCCTTAAAACCAGCGCTATTATTACTTAACTACATAAAGGGCTGTCAATCATGAGGTACCACAGTCTAATCACGCTATAGGTCTATGCATATGATAACATGTGTGCAGTGTTCGCGTGTCAGATGATATCGACGAACATGCCACCAATATGGCCCACGTTGTGGCTTTGGACTTGGCAAATTAATTTATATTTTAAGTCCAGAATAATCAACTATCAAATTCAAAGCCATTTATTTGCATTAAATGCGGTACAAGATGGTAACTTATAATTGATTAGTACAAAGACATATTTCGCCATGAGTAGCCATGCAATTATTAAAATACTAGCTTTTGCCCGCGACTTCGTCCGCGTAAAAGTCGAAAATGGTTAGGTTAGGTTAGTACCTATCTTAGCCGTGTGCAGCGCCCCTTAGTGAACTCCACTGCGGGTGACGTAACCTACGACAAACTTATTATTTGCGGTTGGTACAGTAATCGGGTCTAGGGATCGAACCACAAAATTAAGTTTTTTTTTTATTGTATATACTTTTTCGGGATAAAAAGTACCTTATGTGGTGCCCAAGATATTAAAGAATAATGTCTGTCTGTTTGTTTAGGCATCACGCAAAAACTGCCGGTTCGATTACGATGAAACTTGATATAAGTATTCTTTAATATCCTGGGCACCACACTGGGTACTTTTTATCCCGGAAAAGTATGTACAATAAAAAACAAACTTAATTTTGCGGTTCGATCCCTAGACCCGATTACTGTACCAACCGCAAATAATAAATTTGTCGTAGGTTACGTCATCCGAAGTGGAGTTCACTAAGGGGCGCTGCAGTGGCTAAGATACTATAATATTTTATCTTATGATACAATATCGCTCGCCATACAATTGAATGGACTATCACACGCGACGAAGATAATAAATAATATTTCATATTTTCGTATCTCAAAAAACCTAATAAAATCAATTTCGACTTGGCGCCCAAACCTGATTTGCGGCCACCGTCGAGCAATGGGTAGCTCGTCGTTCAGTAACCGTCCGGACAGCGGACAAGTCGTCGACGGCTGGGTTTTAGTCAGTAAAAGTCTGACACCCCTCGCGCCCCGTCCAAGGGCGGGAGATGTCTTTGGATGAATTCTAACATTAAAAAAAAAAAACTAGTAATATTCAACAACTTAAGTTCATCTTAGGTCATCAAATTATGTTATTAATGTAAATATATAAATAGATATTAATTAAGGATTTATTTCCGATGTTATGGTCCTTGAGTTGAGAGGAAGGCAGAAAGCTTATCCACTTGAAAAGGTCTTATAGGCCCATATTCTAAGTAAATTGAAGGATTTCATTACAGAACAGGAAAAAATCTTATTAATTTCAATAAATTAAAATGATCTATAATAACTATACATTAAAAAAAAGTTTGATATATCTGTTTGTAGCAGTGGTGGCCGAGAGGTAACGGCGCCGACTTACGAGTCGCGGTTTCAAACCCAGCCAGGCGCATTACTTTGTGTAATTTAATTCATCACCACTGCTCTCAAAACGGTGAAGGAAAACATCGTGAGGAAACCGGCATGTCCTAGAACCAAAAATTCGAAGACATGTGACATCCACCAACCCGCACTGGGCCCGCGTGGTGGATTACGGCCCATACACATCAGAAATGAAGATATAGGCCGAAGAATCGCCAAACTTAAGTGGCAGTTGGCACGGCCCATTGCTCGCAGAATGAATAGCCGACGGGACCGAAAGATTCTGCAGTGGCAACTATCTACCGGAACTTGCGGCGTGATGGCAAGATGGACCGATGACCTGATGAGGTTCTTAGGAATCCAATGGATGCGAGACGCACAGGAGCGGTCGTTATGGCGACATTTGGGGGAAGCCTATGTACAAATGTGGACGTTTTTCGGCTGAAAAGATGATGGTGATGACAAGATGTTCTTGAGGTTGTAAGTAAGATGGTGAAGATGATGCTCTTGACTTATATACGATTACGTTGTAGCCAGTAGCGTAGCTAGGCGTGGGCGAAGTGGCCCCTCGCCCACGACTTTGCACCCAATGGGCTCTTTAAGAACGTGGATTTTTTTTATAATTGATAGACTTGCGTTTAACCACTATTTCATCTGATGGTAAGCAACGATGTGGTCGAACACTGGCTCGCGACAGTCACTGTCTTGTTTTCGAATTTATGGAAGAAAACGCTTTGCTGATGCACCTTCGCTCACATCTAAAGTAGTCCATGCCACGTTTCTGGTTGTAACTATCAGGAAGCATCTACCACCACATTTAGTTCACCTTTTTACAGTGTGCCAAGTTCCCAGCTTACCTGGTCTCTGTTAAAATCAATATATGTACGTAATAATATACTCGTAATAACAAGGCAGAGAACATGCAACGCGCATATTGAATGTTCCCCGTTGTTGACACTGTGTTCAGGTCCCCCAGAACATGAACCTGATCGTATCGCTGCTTAAAACATATTATGTGCTTTTTTTTTGTTATTGGGTGGGAAAATCATCTTATGACAAATCCCACTCTTGGGCGGAGCGAGAGATAGTGTCAGACTTTTACTGACTAAAAACCCATTCCTGTTCCTTCGTTGCCTTCGTCCCAGGGCCCCGGGTTTCATTTTCACGCTGCCCATGGCCCCAGTAGGTTTTGACCCTGCTGGGCCCCTACGACTTGCTGACATCTTACTGAGGCGCGCGTGGGACAATACGCGCCGTCGACGATTTGGGCTCGGTCCGGACGGTTACCGGAAAGTCGGACGGCGGGCTACCCATTGCTCGCCGTCCGTAAGCCCGCGCCTACGGTGGCCGGAAACCGGGATCGGAATCCCGGCGGCGGTAAAACATATTATGTGTTAAAGGACATTTTTAATATGGCGCTTTGAACACCCAAAACCTGAGTAAGAACAGTGTAAGTTTTTTTTGGTATGGGAAAACCGTAGGGGCCGAAAGGACCGTAGGCGCGGGCTTGCGGACGACGAGCAATGGGTGGCTCGCCGTCCGACCGTCCGGTAACCGTCCGGATCGTTTTTTTTTTTTTTTTTGCTGGGTTGGAGGGTGCTTGGGGCAGGCGAAGGGGTCTGTCAGACTCTTACTGACTAAAAACCACCCCGGTGTTCCCTCCCACACTTGTACCGGGGATCGTGGGAACTGATACGCCATCCATGATCCACGGGACCGTCCGGACCGACCCCAAGTCGTCGACGGCGCGTACTGTTACACGCGCGCCTCACGGAGATGTCAGCAAATCGTAGGGGCTCAGCAGGGTCGAAGCCTACTGGGGCCACGGGTAGTGTGAAAGCGAAACCCGGGGCCCTGGGACGAAGGCAAAGAGGGAACAGGAGTAGAAAGGAAAAGTCTGACACTATCTCCCGCTCCGCCCAAGAATTTGCCATAAGATGATTTTCCCAGCCAATAAAAAAAGGGCCCGAAAGGACAGATTTCCATCTGTCCTACTGACCCCTGACAGTTTAACTGACATCTCTTTGAGGAGCACGAGGAACACTAAGCTCGATACTTATGAGATAACCGGATGGCGAGTTAGACATTACTCGTCGTCCACAAGCCCACGCCTACTATGGCTGGTGATCACCCTGCAACTCCCGACACCCGAGGTGTCTGCTTCACAGAAAGAGGAGACCGAATCTCATTTTCTGTCGCTCTAAACCATGAACCGCGGTCTTCCCGTCCAACTATAAATTAGGTGTCTTCAAGGCTAGAGTGAATAGGCTCTTAATAAACTAGTGCGCCTGACCATCAATGATTGCATCTCCGCTTACCATCAGGTTGGATCGCAGTCAAGCACTGGTTTATATCAATTAAAAAAAAAACCAAGGCCCGGCGCGAGAGGTCAGCGCCCCCGATCGCCTCCACGATGAAACGGCTGGGTTCGCTCTAGCGGGGCACACGTCTACTGTATGCTCCAACCTAGGAGCAACCTAGGAGTTCCTCCGGGCTGCCATTGACCTGGATCTTTTTAAAGGGGCTGGAAGAGAGCGTTGTCCTTCAAAACCTAGTGCTCGACGGGAGAGCACAACCAGCGAGTTAAGACAATTACACAGCAGTCAATATTCTCAATATTCTTGAGCAGTGTTGGCCGAGTGGTAACGGCCCCAACTTACGACTCGTAGGTCGCGGGTTCAAACCCAGCCAGGCGCATTACTTTGTGTAATTTATTTCATCACCACTGCTCTCAAAACGGTGAAGGAAAACATCGTGAGGAAACCGGCATGTTCTAGAACCAAAAATTCTTAGACATGTGACATCCACCAACCCGCACTGGGCCCGCGTGGTGGATTACGGCCCAATCCCTCTTCTAGAGAGGAGGCCTGAGTTCCAGCAGTGGGAACATTATAAGGCCGACTATGCTATGCAATATCCTCACAAGAAACCTGTTCGTCTCCCAAAGTTTAAGAACAACAAGAATAAGAAAAACATTTCACAGCAAGTATCAAAACTCCAACAAAATTAAGGAAGTTCGGCTATATTGCGAAGTAAACTCGACTTTTAAAAGTCAGAAGTCGATTGACTTTCAATCATACCGAAGCCGTAATACTTCTTCGAGTTTCGGTTTTATGTTAACTAAGATAAAAAAGATTTGTTTTGTGACACGTAGTTCTGTCTCTGCTACTCATATATTTCTCATAAGTCTCTTTCCAACATGCCTGGCCACTATCTAATCTTCTATATATATAAAAATGAATAGCTGTTCTTTATTCATTCCCCGATAATAATAATAAAATCTTGTTCCATCCAGCTCGTCCCTTGCTGCCCTTTCCCAGCGACGCCCTAAGCCGAGGTCCGTACCCCACAGGGGGTGCCCTTAGCGAGTAGTCGCTTAGTTTTTAAGTTAGTTTAAGTTAACCCTTACGTTGTTGAAACTTCAACGGTCCGGACTAAGCGTTTCGCTTCGTCGTTTATACCGCGTACATCGAAAGAATGGAACAATTTGCCTGCTGCGGTCTTCCCGTCCAATTATAATTTAGGTGTCTTCAAGGCTAGAGTGAATAGGCTCTTAATAAACTAGTGCGCCTGACCATCAATGATTGCATCTCCGCTTACCATCAGGTGGGATCGCAATCAAGCACTGGTTTATATCAATTAAAAAAAAAAAGGTTAGCCCTGGCTGGAGGCTTTGATTCTATAATTGAGGCCACCACAGGCAAGACCGGTTAAGCATCCGGCAAGCTCCTCGGTTGACCTGCGAGAGGCTACACACAAAAAAAAAAAACTGTTCGTTAGTCTCGCTAAAACTCAAAAACGGCTGGATTGTTTTGGCTAATTTTGGTCTTGAAATATTTTCGATAGTCCACAGAAGGTTTAAACGCTGAAAAAAATATGGAAAAACAGACGAAAAAAAATTCGAATACAGCGCCATCTCTATTTAAAATGTCATTTTAAAATGAATTATACTGTTATGGTAATGCCAGTAGATGGCGTTATCATTTGATAATTTAGCTAGTACAATATTCATTGACTATTAGACGGTACGAAGTTCGCCGGGCCAACTAGTATATATCTGTTGTCTCCTTGTTTCTCACTCTCTTCCGAAGTGGGTCGACAAATTTTAATGGTTTTTAGGGTTCCGAACCCAAAGGGTAAAATGGGACCCTTTTATTAAGACTCCGCTTTCCTTCCGTCTGTCCGTCTGTCACCAGGCTGTATCTCATGAACCGTGGTAGTTAGACAGTTGAAGTTTTCATAGTTGAGGTATTTCTGTTGCCGCAATACAACAAGTACCAAAAAACAGAATTTAATAAATATTTATGTTTTTTTTTTAAATAAGTTTTTTTTCTTTGTTTTGTACTTATTTTATAAGTTGTTTTAGTGTACAATACAGAATTTAAAAAAATAAAAGATTTTTCTACAAACACCGAGACAGGTGACACTAAAAAAAAGGTTAAACCTAATATAGTATCTAATGTTGTGTAGTTACGGAACATTTTGTGCGCGAGTACAACTCGCGCTTCACCGATTTTTAATTTTATTGCATATTTAGTACATAGCCTGTATAAGAATGAGTTGTACAGTATTTTTCACCCTCACCCTCCATATTTTTAATCGCGATGTTAGTAGATCTTCTATAAATGTAATAAATCTGTAGAAGTGTTTTAGTTGTGCGCGCATCACGTAAAATGTACGGAATCGATGTAGATAACTTTTATACATTAAAATTGGAAGAAAGAAAGAAAAATAATTTATTTGGTACAGCACAAGGCACAAAAATAATATTAGATAACACTAAACACTAAAAAATAAAACAAAAATATTTAAAAAAACAAACAGTAGCAAAAAAATACAGTTGCGTGCCTCACGGCTGCACCAAAATAGGTCCAGTTCAGCATAAATGCCAGGCAACTAGTGTCTGACGCTGGTTTTCAACTGAACCTGTTTGCAACACCAAATTGGGTGTAACTTGATATATTACTTAGGCTTTGTTTCATCGCAATCGGTTGACTATATCGAAAGATATAGTTAACCGTCAAGATAGAGTCAACAGTCATTGACTGTTAGGCGGTACGAAGTTCACCGCAGTCAGCTAGTCGATAATAATAAAAAAAACAAAACTGAGCAAGTGCGAGTTGGACTCGCGCTCTGAGAGGTTACAAACTTACAGTAAACAGTTCAATTCCCGAATGGAGTCTCTAATATTTTTCCGAATCGTAATTTTTTTTTTTATTGTTACGTAACAACAAATTTACAGTTTTCAGATTTATTCCTATACCTGTGCTATAACCTTGCTTTATGCAAAATTTCAGGATACTGGGTCATCGGGAATTACCCTATGAATTTTGATTTCCTCGAGAGTGTCGAAATATACGTTTTATGCGACATATAGGCTTCAAGGGAACGCAGATTTAAGTATATGATTTTAATTTTAACTCGATACCTCCACGCGTTCCCGGTCTTGACAGACAGACAGACAGACGGACAACAAAGTGATCCTATAAGGGTTCCGTTTTTTCCTTTTGAGGTACGGAACCCTATAAATCAGCCTTTGAAATCATCATCGTCATCATCACTTCAACCGAAAGACGTCCACTGTTGGACATAGGCTTCTCCCAAGTGTTGTCTTGTATCCATCGGATTCCCGCAACCCCCACCAGGTCATCGGTCCTCCTTGGACGCTGCGTCTTATGGTACGCGGTCGCCACTCTAGAACTTTTCGGCCCTATCTGTTCTACGAGCAATATGCCATGCCCACCACCACTTAAATCTATGATCAGGAGACTTACTATAACATGTTAAGCAACCGTAGAGGCCCAGCAGGGTCGGAGCCTACTGGAGCCAAGGGTCTGATTCTGAAAGGAAGACTCGGCTCTGGTATGAAAAGCAACAAAGGAACAGGAGTGGGTTTTTAGTCAGCAAAAGTCTATATAGTCTAGTCTAGTTTATATTGGTGTACAATAAAGGATATAATAAATAAATAAATAATAAATAAATAAATAAGTCTGACACTATCTCTCGCTGCGCCCAAGAGCGGGGGATGTCATAGGATAATTTTCCCGCCGAAAAAAAATACCATGACGTATATACATAGTACGTCTATACGTAGTATATATTATACATATAGTATATTTATTGTATTGTATCTGTGATTCATTTGTATATCTTTTTTATATTAACCCTTTGTTTTCTCTCTCTTTTATGGCACCTACCACTATTCTTCTCTGCATCACCCAAAAGTTGACTGGTAGAAAATGCCTAAGGCATTAAGTCCGCCTATGAACCTTTATGTGTATGAAGTATGTAATAATGTGTTAAAATCTCAAGCGTGCGGGTGAGAAAGAGGGATGGAGCTGTCTATATCTACCCTATACAACATTAGTTTTAGTATATGCGAAACCTGAATATATAAATAGTTAGTTCAGAATCAGTAACTAAATCGATTCCAATAACTTTTACACCATGTTATATTTTTTCTTAAAAATATTTAAAAATGTCACGAGTTGGACACCACCGACACTAAGTACAACACAGGTCACGGCAGGTCATGGCGGGCATTAGGTACCAGCGCACAGCTGGGTGCGGGGGTAAAACAACCCCTCAGTCGCCCGGATGGCCCGGTGATCATATGTTTGTGTGGACAACCAGGTAACATAATAAGCTTTTAACTTCGTGATTTTTTGTAATACAGTTATACAATTTTTACATAAAAATAGTAGACACGTTTTTCGGGTTTCGCATATACTAAAAATGATGTTTTGGAGGTATGTGGAACAGAGAGTAAAGTCCCGCAAACCTCCGTTGAAAAGGGAGGATCCTCCGACCGGGTGTTATGCCTGGTGGGCAGCTGTCCAATAGATGATTTCGGGCTTTTCTATATGTTCTAATCGCGCGGAGACCTTTGATTGCGCGGTACAGGATTAGTTCTTATGTGACGCCATAGATGTCGCTACAATGTTGTATAGCTCCATCCCTTTAACAGTTCAGTTTAGGTCGTCAAATGGATCGCGTTAAGAGTGGATTAGGTAAGGTCTTTGTGCGTGTTGTTTTGTAACTTGGTTGCTCACAATGAGCTTCATCAGAAGTCTTAAAGTTACCTAAAAGGCAATGAAGGAGGTTATGCTCGGAGTTTTCTTGCGTGATTGCATCAGGGGCCCAAGTCTGCTATTTTTATAAATTCATCATTCCAACACGATTCCATTGTCATTTTGCTAAAAGTTCGTATTCTAATAAATCATAATGGTCGATCATTGATCGGTCAATGATCTTGTGATATAATGACAATATCGAGCTGTCTCAAAACAAATTAAAAGCAATGACTGCTCAATGACGATCTAATGGTAGGTTACTGATCAAAGGCAATGTCAAAACTTTGACAGCTATCCGCTTATGTCAAATATTAATTTGTCATTATGTACGAGATTAACATTCTATGCCATTTCTTTCAATTATGTGTCAGTGGTTGACCATTGGAAAGTCATAATGACGCTATTATATTAGTAGATTACTAAACTTGGTCAAAATGAACAATTATGAAATCAATGATAGACCATTTTGTCACTATTGTAATAGCAAACTTGAGGCCCTGGAAAGAAGATATACGGCCTCTGAAATATTGTCAAAGATAGCAATGTAGCTTTTAATTTCCTTATAAACATTTTAGGGGTAAAAGAAAAATGAAAGAAAACACGATTAGAGAAACGGAAATTCACTTAAAACAACGAAAAAGTCTCAGTAACACTGGCGTAGCTACCAAAGGGCTGGGCGACACCGTGCTCTGTGGCCCCCAAGCTCGAGGGGCCCCAAAACCTGATTAGCAAACCTCTTATTGAATTTCACAAAAAAATCTCCCACCATCGAAATATAAATAATACTACATTATGATATAAGTGTGTAATGTTAGTGATTACCGTTAAGGCGGTATTTAGACCCGAGCCGTGGCGAGGGTCTTAAGAGAATCAAGAACGGTAATTATTAATTACTCACGTGTATCATACGCCTTTTTTCAATACACTTGTGAAGAAAACAACAGTAAAATTAGTAAATTTTTCTGTGACATGGCGGTAAAAATCTGTTTTCATAAGCACGCGCATTTTTTTTTTTTATTTACCCCTAGAGGAAGGCCAAAGGTATTTTGATCATACTGCCTAGTCTTACGTTTATGTTTAGTTCGTTAAAAGGGTTTTATGATAATGTCTTTCGTAGTGACAATAGAATACGGATGTAACATTTTCTAATGATTTTGTAGTATTTAATAAATACAGCCACTGAACTTCACTGGAATAAAAAAAAACACGCAATAATCCGAGCACATCTTAAAATGGTGGCTATAGACCACAAAAAAAAAAAAAAAACAATTGCGAACAAAGAGGTTGAACAAAAAGGTTTTAACTACATTAAAGCACTAGTGCGTAATGGTAATCAAAATGTCACAGTTTGGTAACGAGTGCCATTATAGACCTAAGTGCAGTGCTATAAGAGTCACTTTCTGAGCAAGTGTGTTGAAAAATAGATTGCAACACTAATCATGGCAACTCCTTTTAGTCAATAAAAGTCTGACACTTCCATCCACTCCTCCATGAGAAGGGGAACTTATTTGAAGATTTTTCACCTAAAAATAAGGGGCCCTAGTTTTTTTAGGCTAGGGTCGTGAGAAAAATAAGGAGCCCCAGTTTTTTGCCTAGAGCCGTGAGAAAAATAAGGGGCCCCAGATTGGTTGGCCCAGGGCCATGAGAAAAATAAAGGGCCCCATTTTTTTTTGTCTTAGATTCGTTGATTACCTAGCTACGCCACTGCTCAGTAAACAATACACGGGTATCTTTAAAGGAAGATGTTTAAATAATGAAACAGGACAACTTCGGAATGGATCCGATTCTGTCCAAGTTTTGCTTAAATATTACATGGAGTTTATAAGTATGCATGATCTTGCAAAGTCGATCTTTCAAGTTTTAACCCGGAGGTATCTTTAATGTTTGAATCATTAATATATTGAAGAATAATCTTGTTTACTGAACAGTTTTTAGGGTACAATACTGGAAAGGTACCAACGGGGCGACTTTAGAACCTCCTCCTTTTTTGGAAGTCATTTAATAATCCTACTTTTTTTTAGAAAAGTAGATAGGTAAGATTTTTCGATCAATGACATTATTCAGGTAAAATAAATACATAAAACACTTAACTAATTAAAACTATATATACAGTAAAATCAAAAACTACTAGCTAAAATATGGTGTCAAAAACTCCTCCGCATCGCTGTCGACTGGAAGTGTGCCCAAAAGGCAGGCGGCATTGCCACGTTGTATGGCAATGCTTAATCTCTGACCAAGGTAAAAGCCAGCCTAATAATCCTACTTAATATTATATCGTTTGTATGTATGGATATTTGTTACTAAACCAGTTAAAAAATAAAAGGCCTGTTTTGACATTTGAGGAAAACCTCAGAATGTAACTTGAAACGAAACTGAAAGAAACAATAAAATAGTAATAAGGGTCCGGTGTAATAGTAGCTATTTTAGCTATTTTAGTAGTAGCTACACTACACCGGAGAAACTGCTAGGTAGTTAAAATCAAATTGTCAAAACGGGTATTTTATTAAAAAAATAATTTAGTGACATGTTTATTTATATTATTCCATGACATTTATATTTTGGTTTTCATGCTATTTTTGACATTTTAATTTTTAATCAATGACATTTTATTTAGTGACATTTTTAACCGACTTCAAAAAGGAGGAGGGTCTATGTTCGGCTGAATGTATTTTTTTTTTATGTATGTTCACCGATTTCTCGGTCAATTGTGAACCGATTTTTTATTTTATTTTTTATTGATATGTTATGATTCCGAGTTGGTCACATAGAAATATTGTTATGATCTGATCATGAACTTCAAAGATCTGGAACAGAACTCCTCATAGGATCACAGCAGAACCGTCGTAACAAGTAAAATTGCTTTGTTTGTACGTATAGTCGATGACTGACTGAAAGAAGAGGGGGAATATATCGAACTGATCTGATGATGAAGCCTGAGGTTAGGCACCGGAACTCTGTAATAAATTGATGTAATCTAATCGTGTTTGGGATTATTAGAATTGTTATGAGATGCACTCAAGGTATTTAGGTTTGACTGAGGGGTAATTTTTAGTGGTGGACCATAACGAAAAAGGGCAAAATAATTTTTTTTTCAAAAAAATAATTCCAAAGGTTTGTAAAAAGTTTTTTTTTAATAAATATTTAATCTCTGACATTTAATTTAGTGACCATTGTAATTTGAATTTAATAATAATGAAAATTGTTTTATGGATTAATTTAATTTATTATTGTGTTATTTGAATTTTATAGCTACTAACATACTTTTAAGTAAATATTGTTACTAACCCTTAAATAAGTGCAAACTTGAAATAAATTATATGTATATATTTTTTCTGATAAATCCAAAATTACTGATGTGAGTATGAAGTTCCGTTGGCCATTTCTGGTCTTCTTCATCAGTTTTACTTCATCAAATGTTACTTTTTGACTGTAAATGCTTAATTTCTCGATAAAAATATCAAAATCACTATATAATATTTGAGGAGTTCCCTCGATTCCTTATGGATCCAATCATCGAAACTGGATTTTGAAAAAATGGGAACAATCTGAAAGCAAAATTGCAAATGTTTCTTATTTTTAAAGATATCCTATAAGAAGAAAAAATAATTTGCAAATCAGTCCATAAACGACGGACAACAAACATAAAAAAAAAAACGGAATTGAGCACCTTCTTATTTTGAAGTCGGTTGTAAAGGAGAAACTGACTGACTAACATATCAACGCACAGCTAAAACTACTAGAACAAGGAGCGTAAAAAATTGCATTAGGTTTCTTTTTATGACGTAGGCGAGCACTAAGAGAGGATTTTCCAAAATTCACTCCCTAAAGGGATGAAACGCGAGTCCAAAGTTTGTTGAAAGAAATTTCTTTCCTTTCCATTTTGTTTACAAAAAGTTTAAAAATAATGGGTTTAATGCTGTTTTCCTGGTAGGAAGAATTTCCTTTAAAAAAATGAATACAAAAGGAATACTGCCGAAAAATTACGATATTAAATAAATGTTTTTTCATCCCCTCATCTCGAAGAGAGTATTTTTGCTCTTCGATATCGGAGTGCAAAAGGCTTTTTTATCCGCTAAAGGATAAAGTAAATTGAATTTAGAACATCGTGTGCACTAAGTTAGTGAATTTAATACATCAACTTCAACAACTTCTACCTCTCTCGTCATGCTATCACTAACTTCCTTTTCTTTCATATCACTCTTTACACAATCCATCCATCTTTTCTTTGGTCTCCCTCCATCATCAATTTACTTCTATGGTGCCAAATTTATCATACAACTTTTTTAATTTGTTAAAAACTCCGACTCGGAACCTCCTTGGTGTACTTTTATTTAATTTCTTTTTGCGGACGACATTTTCTTTTCACGTCATATTGTTAAAATCTTATGTTGAAAACAAATGAAAAACCAAAAAAAAAACAGGTCGAGCGCGTCGGGCCGCGGTCAGTGTAGGGTTCCGTAGTTTCACGTCCGTCACAATAAGTGTCCCCACTTAAAGAGTTAATGAACGACAGACACCGAGTAAGAACAAATACTACTGTAGCGACATCTAGACCAACCGAACAATTCGATAATATAATAGCTCATACCCGTTCCGACCCCAGAACTCAGGAAAAATCTTAACAATGCGAAGTAGTCCAAAGTACAGCGCCATCTCTCGGGAAATTGGGTTACTAATTTAAACAAACTATATTACGTTATGCATGTTGGGTTTTTGTTGGTAATTTTGGATTGCGTGAACCGATTTTAAGAGACCGAAACTTCGTCTTTCGCAAGGAATACGTAACAATTGTTGAGAAATATCAAGCCTGGCCCTTCTACATCAAAAATGGGTAGTTACGAAACACGTAACCATCGCCCTCGCTCGCCAACAACTACGCCAAGGAAAACCGCTGAATCGGTACAACTATTAAGTATGACAGATAGCTTACCAAAAACAGGGCAAGTGCGAGTACGACTCGCGTACTGAGGTTCTGTACACAAACTTACCTATGAAAACAGTTCAATTCCCGAATTGAGTTACGAAGATTTTTCCGAATCGCAAAAAAAGTATTTTTTCCTATACTTGTGCTATGAGACCTTGTTTCATGTCTTCCAGGATTCTATGTCAACGGGAAGTACCCTAATTGAATTTTAATTTCCTGGAGAGTGTCAATATATACGTTTTTTGCGACATAAACGGCCGTATCTTTTTTTTTCGTTAACTCAGATGTTTGGGGACTGTAGACTTGATTATATGGTTTTAATTTCAACTTGATACCTTCACGCGTTCCCGAGATAAAGAGTCTTGACAGACAGACGGACGGACAACAAAGTGATCCTATAAGGGTTCCGTTTTTTCCTTTTGAGGTACGGAACCCAAAAAAAAGTATTTAAGTCACTAACACCAATATTACAGTACCTAAAAAAAATATTACACTCAACATAAGTAACTGTAGCAACGTTACTTTCAATTTTTCTTAATTATACCTAAGTATTATATATTATTCTGTAATACTTACCTAAACTGAAATAAAAGTATCTTGAGATTGTAAATGTTTTTTGTTTGCATTTAGTCATTTCATCGCTTTTTTTTTGTTTTATTGGTTGGGATAATCATCTTCTGACAAATCCCGCTCTTGGGCGAAGCGAAAGATAGTGTCAGACTTTTACTGACTAAAAACCCTCTCCTGTTCCTTCTTTGCCTTCGTCCCAGGGCCCCAGGTTTCACTTTCACACTACCCGTGGCCCCAGTAGGCTTCGACCCTGCTAGGCCCCTACGATTTGCTGACATCTCCCTGTGGCGCGCGTGGAACAGTACGCGCCGTCGACGACTTGGGCTTGGTCCGGATGGTTACCAGACGGCCGACGGCGAGCCAACCATTGCTTGCCGTCCGCAAGTCCGTGCCTACGACGGCCGGAAATCGTTATCGGAATACCGGCGGCAGTTGGGGCGTGAGGACCGTTGCCTCACACGATCGGCCGCCTCCTTTGCTAGCATTATTGCTTCGCAGAAGGAGGCGACTGACTGCCGCTCCTCCTCGTTTCGGACCAAGGCCTGTACCAATGTCCGGCGCGAGAGATTGCAACCGACGATCGCCCCCACGAGGACACGGCGTTGCTCTGCCCAAGCGGGGCACACCTCCACCGTGTGCTCTACCTCCGGGCGGTCCACACAGTGGCGAAGTACATGTTACGTCTAAAAATATAACTCAAATTTTATAAAAAAAAAACAATTCTTTTTATTTTCATATTTTTAGTTAAGCTTGATATTACCAGCGCCTTTCCAAATCAATGACGTTGACCTCAGAAACATTATATTTATTTCGTATTTCTTTGTGTATTCTAAAGCTTTCCCATTCGCATTCTCTTCACTATATCCCTTTTAGGGTTAGAAACCCGTAACCGATCCTGTATCCTTACATCTCTGTTTTCAAAAGGGTTATCCACAAGAATGTTACAATTTTACGAATGACTAAGTAAAAAGTTCGGAATGACCCTTTCAGGGGCGGATCTAAGGGAGGGCACAGTGGCTCTTGCCCCTGACAGTACGAATAAGACACGTGCAACTTATTTGTCCAGCAACTCTTCTGCCTCTGTCGTTGTCTCCTCGCTGAGATTTATAGGATGCACACACGCGACAGTGATGCGACTATTTCCGGAAAAATTGGCTGACTATAGACGGGGCGATACGATGGCATGTCGCCGAATCACCATCATAATCATTTCAGCCGAAAGACATCCAATGTTGGATATAATCCTTCGCCAAGTGTCGCCAAACAACAGGTCCTGTGCGTCTCACATCCATCGAATACCCGCGACACTCATCAGGTCATCAGTATACAGTACGTGGTCGCCACTCCAGAACCTTTCCAGACTATCTGTTCTGTGTGAGCAATGTGCCCTGCCCACTGACACTTAAGTTTTTCGATTCTTCGGGCTTTATCGGTAACCTGATGAAGATATCCGCAGGAGTATCAAGGTCGCCGAATACGAGACCAAAAATGTCTCCCAGCTATCGCGTCGCTTCATGCGCGCACTTTCATACCATCCCAGATTTGATGTAAAAACAAATTAGTTGCTGAGAGTAAAGTTGCTCATGCGCGCTGTCTCTTTAAATGGCTCCGGTTTTGTAAAGTTCATTTCTGTTTACGTGTACATGATCGAAACAAATTCATAATAATATTATAAATACAAAAGTAACTCTGTGTGGCCTGTGGGACTGTTTGCCTGTTTATTACCTTTGTAAATCTTAATGGCTGAATGGATTAGAACAAAAGATAGTAAACAAAGAAAGAAAGAAAAATATTTATTTGGCACACGTACACAGATACACACAATGTAGAAACAGCATGTAACAGCGAGCACACTTAAGATAAAAAATAAGAAAATAAAAAAACTAACATTGTAACCCGTACCGTACCTAAACCGTAGACATGTCCTGGATTAGGGCATAGAAAACTTTTTATTCCACGCGTACTGAATCGCAGTCACAAGTTATACATACATACTAGCTTCTAACAGCGGCTTTGTCCCTGTGAAAGTAAATTTTTTTATACTAACTTTGAACTGCCGTTTCATCCCCTTAGGGGGTGAATTTTGGAAAATTCTTTCTTATTCTTTGTATACATCATAAAAGGAAACTGTGCATAATTCCAGTGTTCTATATCTAAGAATTTGGGCTGGGTCAGTAAGGACATTGTCTTTTATATTTACAGATAAAGATCAAGACCATTGATCAAGGGTTTCTTCCTTTATCTGACTTGAAAAATGCTTACCTACGTCCTAAAAGGAAGCCTTGTGCAAAATTTCACCCTTCTACTCCCAGTAGTTTCGGCAGTGCGTTGATATTTGTGTGTGTTGTTGTGTTGTATGTGCACGTGAACACATTTGCAGGAAGTTGATGTAATCATCACAGCGTTGATTTGTTGGATTCGTTTCTCATATTAACATTGTTAATTTGTAATTATATGTATCTAAGTAAATATTTGTTATTTTATTTCTTTACCATTAAGCTGCACCTACTATGTTATGTTTCTGCAACACCTTAAGTTCGACTGGTAGAAAATGTCTAAGGCATTAAATCCGCCTTTGTACAGTGTTTGTTACTAGTGAATAAAGTTTTAATAAATTAATAAATATGTCAGTCATCCAGAGTCTTCTTTTATATATTGATTTTTATATTATAGTTCTTCTAACATATGTGATTGATACGAGTAAATAAACCAATACTCCTTAGGTGTCTGGCCCTCGGGCCCTTCTGAGAACCTTCAGGATCCGCCCTTTAACCCTTTTAAGAAGTAGTGCAAACATAGCTTGGATATTTTGTGTTTATTATTTTTGTAAAAGGGATGAGAGGTACAGGGTGTATTTGAGATATTTAGAGGTTGTTTTATTTTTGTGGGATTATGGGAACCAGATAGGTTTTCAGGAGTATACTTTGATCTGAATTTGTATTCAGGGCAAAGTTTTTTTTTTTAATTGATATAAACCGGTGCTTGACTGTGATCCCATCTGATGGTAAGCGGAGATGCAATCATTGATGGTCAGACGCATTGGTTTATTAAGAGCCTATTCACTCTAGCCTTGAAGACACCTAAATTATAGTTGGACGGGAAGACCGCAGCAGGCAAATTGTTCCAGTCCTTCGATGTACGCGGTATAAACGACGAAGAATGGCGAACCTTGGCGTTAATGCAGGATTTAATCACATTCTTTCTTAATAGCCTGCGTAGATTAGCGGGAGAGATGGTAGACGTTTTACTAGTGCTTGACTGCGATCCCACTTGATGGTAAGCAGTGATGTGAAGTGGTGAGGTGTACTAGTTTATTAAGAGCCTATTGAGGCGACTGCCTGCCATTCCTCCTCACTCCGTACCATGGCCCAGCGCGAGCGGACACCATCCATCAATCACCTCCACGATACCGGACCGGGCACTGTATTTCTGCACGATAAGACCACGTGCCGTGGTCAGGTACCGTAACACTTTACGCATTCGCGTTCTACCCTAGAGCGGGAGAAGTCATTGGATGACTTATCATCTGAAAAAGAAACCGTGGTAATGTGTCCAGAGACCCTAACACGAGTTCATAACGTGATCCATTTTTCCGACCTAAATTGAACTGTTAAACGGATGGAGCTATACATATAAGTTGTATAGACCATCCCTCATTCTCTTCTGACTTTTCAACACGACATGGTAAAGGTGTCATTTGAACCTCGGCTGAAGGCTGCGGATACAGGCTGCGAATGCAGGTAGCTCACGCATGAGACGCAGCCGTTGCCTGCATCCGCATCCGGGAGTGATTCCGAGGTTGGCTGCACGTGCTGCCAGTCGCAAATCTACGATTCAATCCAATATGAGCTCTATCGGCTCCGAGTAGCGATTATTTCGGACTTGTTTATACAGGTTAGAGTGACGTAACTACGTGCGCATCAACTTGTGGCCGCAGCTCTACTGGTTTGCGATCGGCTGCAGCTGCAGGTCGCGGCAGCACTCGCAGTCGAAGCTCGTCAGCAAGTGCGGCCGCTGCCGCGTTCGGAATGGTTTTCAAAAAAATCCATACTACTACATAGAAAGCCAGTCGTCAGTCATCAGAACAGTGGGTTCCTAACCTTTTCGATCTTGTTACCCCTGTCAGAGGCGTAGCGCGGACTAATTTAGACGTAGGCGAAAGTACATCAGCGAGGCCTTTTTCTTTTATAAATTCTAAAGACATTCGCAATCCAGTGTTCGAACACATAGTTGCTTACTATGAGGTAAAATAGTGGTCAAACGCGACCCTATCAATTATACAACAACTCTCCTTCTTAAAGAGCCCTCGCTTGTGTATGGCGTCTTTGGGTGCGAGGCCGTGGGCGAGGGTCCACTTCGCCCACGCCTACGTCTCCCCTCCTGTCTTCAGAAGTACTTTATTACACTTATAATAACTCAAAATTTTCAATTCGGAAAGCAGGCTGTACTTTTTAATAGTCCTCATGGCAGCTACACAAGTTTATTGAAGCTCTTATTTTTAGGTCGGAAATCGGGGGTGTGAGATGGAGTGAGAGAGAGTGAGATAGAGTGAGAGGGAGTGAGAGAGAGAGTGAGAGGAGAGCTTTGAATAATATTCTTAAGGCACTGTGTCTGCTGTTTTGTGAAAACAATAATTTCATTCATATCACATATTTAATTTCTTGATCATTACATATTTTCAAAGTATCAATAATACCTAATATACAAAAAAAATTATTGACTAACAACTTTATTTTCATAGTAAATAATAATGCTATTAAAATTATACATTGTTTAAAATAAAACAAAAATATTATTAATATTATAATATACTTATTAAAATTAAATAAATCAAACTTAAACGTTAATCCAGTTACATTTTAATGAATGCTTATTATATATTTTGTTAGTTTAATATTCTACATCTTCGAAGATATTTTTCTTAATTTACAGTGCATTTGAATATAGATACATAATTAAATCCGCCAAAAGATTGATAATTTCACTACATTGGAAGATTATAAGAAAATTGACGATGATAGAATAAAAATATATTTTTACATCAGCTGCTCGATAATGTTCTTTTATATGTTTGCAATCATCACAAGTAAGTCATTCAGTCCCTAGGGAGATAATGAAGTATGGGTGATCTCTAGGGAATAATGAGATTTGAATTTGGAACGTCAAAAACTGTCAACATTAAGTGAATTAAAATGTACATGCATCAAAATTCAAACTGGCCACTAACAAAAAAATGTAATAGCGGGAGCTATACAGAAAAAATTACAACTCAAGAATCTTAGATTAGTGAATTTCGTTTGTTTCAAATCTTAAAACATGTTGAGTAATAGTTAAGATTAACTTGAAAATAATACTTTTATTTCTCTCGTATATGATTTGTTTTACTAATTTGTCTTTTTGATAGTGATCTCTCAATCACTCAAGGGTTTGCTGTAAGAAAAGTCATTGTTGAAGCTCGCCTTTGTACATGAAGTGTTAAATTGTAAAATGTAATTGTAAATTGTTAAGTTGTATTAAATTTTTATGTGCAATAAAGAATTAAGTTTTTTCACAACGATTCCAAAAGCGTTTTTCTAATTTCTAAGTCTGCGTGGCTTTAATATCGTCAAATTGTTTTGTCGAGTCAAAACTTCAAAGTCTTGAGCATCGACGCCAAGTTGCTAGCCTGTCGGTTTTCTATCGTTTACATTTCGGGGAATGTGCGTTGGAATTGCACAGTTTAATTCCATCAAGTCCGTTTCATCATCGGACTACTACGACACTGGACATCCCACCTATACGTACGAAGCGTTATGGGAACACATTCATTATGCAAACAGCTAAAGAGTAGAATTCTCTGCCGGAATCTGTGTTTCCCGATAGCTGCAACCCGGGAATCTTTGAGTCTGAAGTGAGTTGGTTATTCTATGCAAGCGTGATTCATCGTCGGCCACATCATCGCTAACCATCGGGTGAGATAGTGGTCAAATGCGAGCCTATCAATAATAATAATATTAAAAAAAATATATATAATTCAGGCAACTTAATACCCACATACTTCCACCACCGAAGATTTCTGCCTTGCTTCCAACTTGAAATGCTGCATTCATTCACAGTCATTCAGCCCTTACTGACTGGCATGTCTTCATCAATTAGTATGCCACACTTTCCAATCTCAAACCCTTTCAAACATAATTTGTTGGCCACAGTAAGTTGTATTTATTATGAACAGCATTATGTTCAAAATCTTTAATAATAGCATATTTATTATCTATAGTATATGGTTCATTTACTTCTATATGTGCTCCATACTTATCATCAATATAGTTCTTGACTACTTTACGAATTTCTTCCATATCATATTCATCCAAATTATTGACAATAGGCATGAAATTATTCACGGATAGATCTTTGAATTTCAGTTTAAGTTCTGCTTGAGCTATTTTGACATTGGATTTCCATATTTTCAAACCAATTGAAGGATTGTTTGTTTCTATAGTATTAGCATTGTATGGTTCTTTCTTTGTAATTGCTATATTGCCTATAGGAATAGTTATTTCGATATTACCGTTATATAAATTATTTTTAACATCTTCTCTCTTATTAATGTAATTTAATAAACTGGTTTTTAGTTCATTATCTTCATTTTCACCATCTGCACGTACTGGTAAATCTTCTATTGGATTATATTCTTCGAATTCTAGACTCTCTTTTAAAGTGTTAAGATCTAATTTTGTTTGAATAGGTGTTGTTATATCTACTGGTTTTTGGTACTGAGTAATTAGAGGACCATATTTTACCAATTCTTGGATTTCCGGTATAGTATGAAGACTTAATTTAGTTTGAAGCAGTGTTTTTATTTCTGCTGGTGTTAGGTACTGAGGCTCGGAAGTTTCTGCAGGACTATAAAATGGGGAAGAATTTGGAATTTGTTGAACATTGGAAGGTTTAATAGAATAGACGGGATTTGTATATGGAGCTACACTAAGATCATACTCTTGAATAGGTTTTCCTAGATTTTGAGTCAAATTTGGAGGTTTAAAAGAAGGTATCTGATAAGTCTTATAACCAGCGTATTTGATATCCTCAGTATTGTCGTTAGGAGCGTATGAAGTGGTTTGATAAGGCATTTCAGAGATGTTGGCAATTTCTATTGCATTAGGAGGGAATTTTTTCCAAGAGTTAGGTTTAAGACGCGGATACATGTAATTTATAGGGTAAAAACTCGAAATTGGAACGTTCTCAGGTGAATATGCTATTTCAGGTTGAAACTCATTTGGTTCAAGGGAAGAACTCTCTATTTTGGGGTTCCCAAAATCTGTAGGTATGTTAGTGACATCATTTAATATATCTGGGGATACGTTGTGGAGACTTTTAACATCTGCAGAAGGACCTACAGGCAATGTTTTGTATGCAGGGACAGTAAAAATTTGTGGGCTTTTTCCTATATGATTATTTGTATAGAAATGGTCCAGATTTGATAATCTTTGAGGTCTATGCGCCATATCATTGTAAGTAGGCACACTTAATCCTTCGATTATTTCTGGTGAAATTTCAGCAAATGACTTAGCATCAATACCATTCGGTTTATTTTCATGTGCGTCAATATTTTTAGGTTCAAGCTCATAAGATAAAATCTCAGTATCATATTCATTAAAATTATTGAGTTCTATGTTGTCGTGTTCTGTATTAGGACCAGATTTTCTTAGTGGAATTGGTTTCACTGTATCTAGTTTTAAAGGCACTTTAGATAACAGTTCATAAGGGTAATTGTTAATTCCTACTGGTGATATTTTATTATAAAGTTTGTATTTGTTCAAAAAAGTTTGAATATTTTCTTTTTCTGGTGCTACTTCTACAGGAATTTCTTGGGGAGGTAAGAATTTTGCTAAGATTGGTGGTTGAAGCCAATTTTCAGGTTTAAACGATATTGGGCTGGTGTAAAGTGGTACTGGATGTTTTCCTATTGTCATCAGATTGCTGGTCAGTTGAGGTTCAGTGCTGGCAGATGTGAGGAAATTGGTTGACGATGATGATGATCCTTTAGAAATTGAGGGACCTTGAATCAAATCTTTATATTCTTGTGGACTTATATATACTGGTGAATTTTGCGGTAATTTTGTTGGTAAATGTTTGGATTTGGAAGAAGGAAAATCTGCATTTAATAACGTAGTGTAAGGAGAGAATTGTGAAATATCAGGTTCCACTGTCTGAATGTTTTTAAATATTGGTATTTGTCTATCAGTAGGAATGTAGTCAACGACTAAGGGATCGGATTTTATTTGTGATAGTGGAATAAAATCAGTAGTATCTATTAGTTCTGCTTCCTCTGGTGTTTCTAACAAGCTTGGCTTTGAATTTTTATATTTTGAGAAAGGCAATGTGTGATGAAGTGATTGTGGCATTGTTAAATATTTAGAAAGAGCTGGATGAATTTTTGTTTGCTGACTTAGATACGTCGGTAACGACGAGACTCTGTCTGTAGCCAGAGAAGTTTCCTTCATATGCTCGAATGGTTTCATTTCTTCATTATTAATTATTTCTGAATTTAAAAAATATTGAAATAGTGGTGATGTTTTAAAAATGGCTGAAACTTGAACAGGCTTATCAATATTTACAATATTTGTTTTCATTGGAAGGTTAGCTGAAGATTCTACAATATCATAATTTGAAATTGAAGGCACATTGGCCATGGAAACTGGTGATTGATAATTTTTGTTCAATCGCGACTTTAATAAACTATTAGATGTTGTAGGCAATAGATTTATAGGTGCCACAGTTTCAGCTGTTTCCGAGGCCAGTGGGGTGAACGAACTAAAATATTCGTATTCCCTAGTAGATGGTGACCTGTCAGGGAATGCCGAATATAGCCTACAAAAATTTTGGGAAGGAGTAAGTAAGGGTTTTAACAGTGGACTTGTTAGCAATGGGCTAGTAGATGGTAATAGTTCTGAAACACTTTTGATTGGTAATTGAGATACATACTGCGAGTAATTAAGAATTTCTTTGGGTTGGTATTGACGTGATTTTTGACCCAATAATTTTGGTAAAACTGATGAGTATAATGAAACTGAAGGAGTCAAAGGAGATGAATACGAATTCAGAGATTCTGGGAAAATATCTGGAGGTTGTAGACTTGATACTAGAATACTATCAAAAGGTGAAATTTTAGATGATGAGATAAGTTTATTCGGAACAGGATACGATGGTACTTCTGGAATAGGTTTAAAATTAGGATCTAAAAACGGGTTTTTAGCTGATAGTGGTTGATTTGAAGCATCATATATAGAAACCATTGGAAGACTATATTGGGGTATACTAGGTTCATTTATTAGTCGATTGGGCTTTGTTCCTAATGGTAAAAAAGAATAGCTTGGAACTTGTGTTAGTTTCGGATTTGTTTTGGCAGTATATTGGATATTTGGACTTGGTTGAGCTGGGTAATAATTTGAAAGCTCTAGTGGCTGAGTGAGATATGTTGATGATGGCAGGGGGACTTTAAATTGACCGCTACATAATGGTCTGTTAGGTTTTAAAACGTTTTGAGGGAGAACTGTATTTTCCAAAGGTCTGATTGGTGTTTTATAAGGAATAGTTTCTAAAAGATCTGTAAAAGTAGGGGATGGCAAACTGTATCTTGGAATATTGACATTTGAAGCAAGTTTATTACTTGGTACTTGTAAATCTGAAGACATAAATAGTGATGATGGTATAATGTGATTTGTCAATTCTGGCTTTGCAGTTTGTGGACCAATTACGGGCAAAAGGGTTGGTAAGGGAACCGTGGAACTTGGTACCGGAATAGGTGAAGATAAAGAAGCTGGTAAAGTATAGTGTGGAGAAAAAGATGACCACTGAGGTTTATTATGACCAAGAGGCTCAACAATGTTGTTAGGAAACGGTAACGGTGAAGTTACTGACGGACCAAAGATATTTTTTACAGAGCTAGGAAGTGATGCTGGTGGGTTATATGTTTGATAGTGAATTGGTGCTTCACTCAAAGGTATACCATCTAAAAATGTAGTCGGGCCTGGTAAAACAGGAGACATATAATGGGGATTATAGAGTGGTCTCAACCATTTTTCATTTTTGGGAAGTGATAACCGAGTAATATATTGAGGAGGAGATGGTTCTTCTATAGGTTGAAAATGTGAAATAATTGGTGAACTTGGCTTTGATGACGGTTTAACTATGGGACGTTGGGATGTAACAGTTTTAGATTGAGGAACATAGTGTGTTGGTGGTAATTCAATATAATTCTCTAGAATATCAGACAAAGTTGGTGGTAGTGGTTTCGGTAAATTTATTGGTGGAACAGGTATAATAGGTGTTATCGGTTCATGGTTTATCGGTATCATATTATATGGAATTACAGATGTATATGGGCTCAACAGTAAAGATGGGTTTGGTGCTGAAGTTACCGGTTTTGGCGGTTTCAAAAACTGACCCGATTGAATTGACGTTGGTAGTGAAGCTTGATATGGCTTTAAAGGAGGCATTGGTAGTACATTATCAAATATGGTTGGTTGAATTAATTCTGTTAAAGGTGGTGGAGACAAATGTTGTTTTGGTATTCCTGGTTTGCTATATAGTGGAGTATAGTGTGTAAGGAGCGGCTTATAATATACGTCTGTTTTCATTGATGATTCAGTAGCAACATTAGTAGAAGGATCAAAAGGAATAAGATCTTCCTGACTTACAAAATCTTCGTCAAGAAAGGTTTCAGTCATATATTCTGGAGCTAAAGTATATGACATAGATTCTAAGGAATGTTTTAAATTTGGTTCATGATAATAATTGTGTTTATCAATACTGTATGTACCAATGTTCTCTCCTTTTACATCATATGTAGGTACTTCATGCGTCAAAAATGATGTTTGACAAGGTACATTTTGTTTTATTTGCGAACTGAAATGAGGTAACGATTTTGGAACATACATAGAATAACCTGATATTGGTGTATTTGGACTCATTTGATTGGCATATGAGAACGGGTTATTGTCAATGGAAATAGACATTGTATTAATTGGTTTCATTAATTGTAGCTTTTGTTTTGTTATTTGAGGATTTTGGATAGATTTTGGATCTGATGGTAAACATATTAGATTCGAAGGAAGATTGGAAGTCATTGGTGATATTGGAGTATTGTAAGCTAGTGAAAGAATACTAGATGCTTGTTTCAGTGTATTTGTAGGGGCTGGTGAAGGTAAATAACTGTATGATGGTGTAACAGGACTGACATAAGAAGGTGACATAAGGCCAATTTGCGTTGGTTCTACTGGACTCGGAGGTATTGGTGTCAACAAAGTAGAATATGTTGGTAACTCTAAACTAGTCAAAGATTTTGGTACTGGGCTAAAGTATGATGCTGATATGGGTTTAATATATTCGGAAGAATATGGACTTGTCATAGCTGGTGTTATCTTACTTTGAAAGGCCTTTGAATAAGGACTGGTGCCAAATGGAAGTGAACTAGTATGAACAGGTATACATGGGCTAGCATAAATGCGAGATGGTTTATAAGGGACCGATGATGAAATCGGCTTATTATATGCCACTGTTTGTAAATATCGGTAGTCTGATGGTTCTGTTATTATAGGCATAAGTGGACTAGGAAAATCTGGTATAATTGGAGTGGTTGTATAAGGGTTGAAAGAAGACGTTGAAGGAGCAGGGCTTACTGGAAGAGGTGAATTTAATGGCAAACTAATACTTGGGGTTGATATTGGCTTTGCATAAGAAACTGATAACGGTTTAGCATAACTTGGTAATATTGAACTCGTGATTGTATTTGACAATGGAGTTTGAACCGGTGAAAAGTTAATACTGTTTAGTTTATTAGAAGCTGTAGGCATTAGTAACATTGTATCTAATGCTGAAGTAGGTAGAAGTATAGGTGAGTCTATATGTGCTTGTGACAATAACTGCTTTAAATAGTTTTTCTCCAGTGTAGGATTTTCGATGGATTCTATAAAATGTGGCTTATTCGGAATTTTAGACCATTTTGATTCTACGGGCACATTTGGATATTCTGTAGGTAATGATATCAATTTCGGAGGAGGACCATTCACTTCATAGAATTGTGTGCCTAATGGTATACGAGAATAAGACTGTGAATTACATGGTCGGGGTTTAAGAAAAATAGTATTTGTTATTGGAATAGTATCTAATACTGGTGAAACTATTTCACCTCTGACCTTTGGAATAGTAGGAGTCGTAGAAGGCAAAATAGACATATCTTGTAGCAACTGATGCGTATCCTCATCTATTAAAGACATAATGTCATCAACTATAATGGGGTTATATTCTGGATTAGAAACTGTAGAATCTATGTTAGATGGAAGTCCTGTGAAGGACTTTTTTGGTAGTGAAGGAATATAGTTACTTAAAGGCAAAATGTTAGAAGGTGTACTCCAATCTGGTGACGATGCTATAGTTTCTCCTGGTGTATATATATTAGTACCGAATGATTGAGAGTAATGTTTAGTTTGAGAAACTAAATCTAATAATCGATTAAAATCCTCTGATGTAAGTGGTGGTAATGCAGTCGGATTAAAATTAACTGGCGAAGCTTGATGGATGTTTGGGATATTAAGAGGTTGTTCAAGCCAATTATAGTCTATCAATGATGTGATAGGTAGTTGAGGAATTCCTTTAGTATAAGTGGGTTCGGGATACGTCATTGGAATTGGGAAATAATTTGCATTATATAAGGGTTTTCCTTTAGCGCAATATTGTATTGGTGAAAGTCCCTGTTCTGCGATTGTTGTTATTGGAGAATATTCAGAGGCTAGTTCATCTTGTAAATCTTCATAAGGAAGTTCTATATAATTATTATCTGCTGCCATATTGGCTAAAGATGATAGTAACTTGTCACATGGTTTTATCTCAGATGATGATAGATGAGATTTAGTTATTGCATTAGTGAACTTTGATAATAATTCTTGTAGTTCAGATGGCATATTGATTGGTGTTAGAGGAGGCTCACCTTTAACTAAGTGTGATGACTCTGTATTTTGATATTTCGATACTTCTGACTCATCAAGTTGACTATCATAATCTAAATGAGGACCTATGAGAGATGAATCTAAAGGTGTTAAATTAGCAAGTTCTGATTTTTGTTGTAATTCTTCATGTATCATTTTGATTTCATCATTTAAAAAAGGTGTGGATAGTAAATGTGGCCCTACTAAGGAAGTATCAAGAACATTATTAGAATCAAAAGCACGGTTTATATCTATTTTCTCTGATTCTGGTTTTAAAGTACTTTTTATAGGAGTATGAAGTTTACTAGTAGCTTCTGAGATTGATGACGTTGCTGAAGATTCTATTGTCTCTTGAAGATTTGGTATGACAAAAGAGTCATCAAGTTCAATGACAGAATCTAAAGCAGTTGAAGTGTCTGGTGATTTCATTTCTTGGAGTAGATTTGGACCGGTCAAAGAGCTATCATATTGAATTTTGGAATCTATTGCTGTTGAAATATTTAAACGTTTCTTGTTCAGATTTGAAGTTGGTACTCTTTCATACGTTTCAAGATGATCTACATAGTCTAATATTGGCGATAATTCTGGAGAATCTGTTTCCTGTAGTATACTTGGTCCTTTTATAGAGCTGTCAAGCTGCGTTTCAGAATTAACCTCTAAGATAATTTCTGGCAATTTCGATTCGTCTTCTAATATTGTAGAATCTTTTGTTTCCAGACTGGGTTCTATGATTTTAAAGCCTGTTTCTTTCAACGATGATGTTATTGATGAACTGTCAGTGTCAAGTTCTAAATTTGTTTCTAATAATAGATTATTAGGTTCTTTATTAAATTTTGTGCTATGGGAGTTGGTTGCAAGGTTTGAATCAGCGTTTACTGATTTGCTTAGTAACGTAGTCAACATTGATGATGGTAAGATTATACTTTCCATTTCATCAAACTTGATATCTGTGTTTTCAATACAATCATGGGTTTTCAGTGATTCAGATTTATCTGCTGAAGCATTTGTGATAATTGGCAATTTCCCTGTTTTTAAGTGTGATCCAATAAGTGAAGAATTTAAGGGAATTAGCTTAGAAGAATCGGACTCTGGTAGTAACTCTCCTTCAATAAAGTGTGGTTCAGTTTCAACTGGTTTATATAATATCGTAGTATTTACAGTTGCAGCTGTTTTTTCATACTGTAAGATTTCTGATTGTTTAAAGTCATTTAATAAATCTACATGCGATGAATCAGTAATTAATTCAGTAATGTCTGATTCTAATGGTATCATTTCATTTGCAATTTGAACTCCATCACTGAGTAACGGTTTAGCTGGAGATAACGTTTTTAAGTGTAGGTCAGAATTATCCGGTGAGCTAGTAAGATGACTTTGGTTAAGTTTAGTTTTGATTTGTGATGGTGATGTTATTGGCACTTCTGTATATGATGTGAGAATATCGCTTTTATAGATGTTAGAATCTAGCACCAATGGTGGGCTTAATACTTTTAAGTGAGGACCTATCAGAGATGATTCTAGAGGCACCAAACTAGAAGAATCTGATTCTAGGTGTAATCTATCATCACTGAGCTGGATATTACTAGTTGCTAGAGTTGACAATTGTGGACCAATAAGGGCACTATCTTGATATTTGTTGTCCGGATTTTTGTTCAAGTTTAAATGCTGATTGATTTGTGGTCCAGTAGTTTCTGATGTTATAGCGTAAGTTTGATAATCATTGAGACCTAGCAAAAGGGAGTCATCTATTTCTAAATGAGGACCAATGAGTGTTGAATCTAAAGGTGTCAAGTGTGTAAGATCTGATTCTACAAAATCTTTATTACCATTTCGGTTTTTATCGTGGTCATCTGCGTTTGTTGCTGAGAATGTTGATTTACCTTTCAGAGAACTATCATGAACAAATTTTGAACAAGGTAGTTCAAAAGGTAACCAACTTGTTGAGTTATCAGTACCAGATATTTCTGCGTCTAAAGCGCCAAGGATTTTTGTTAGAGGTATACCATATTTGTATGACAAAGTTTGTAAGTCACGTTCCAAGTTTAGTGATGGATTTAAATCTGTTTGTATGGGTCTTGTATAAATTGGTAAATAGAGTGTATTGCTTGATGGTGTCATTTGTAGAATGTTTTTAGTTGCACAGGGCTGTTGAAGCACTGGTTTAGGAACATCTTTTGTTGGTAAGGGTTTCAGAATTTGAATTTGCTGTTGACCGTTTGGAGCTAAGTAATTACTAAGAATAGGTGGATAGTTACATGTACTTTGGGCTGGTAAAATTGTATATGGCCAAGATGGCACAGTTTGATATGGATTATTGTTCCATAGATTGGGACAAGTGTTTGGAAAGGTACCTGGTCCTAGCCACATTGGGTTTAATGGTGGAAATTGAGTGTTAGGTGAAAATGGTAAGAGTGGGATTGGTTTCATCTCTCGTGGGTAGTCTGAGTTAAAACATAGATTACTTTGGTCCAAAGATATTGGTGCAGAATCTAATGTTGGAATTTTAGAGGTTGACTGTAAAGGAATTGCGTGAGATGGTGGCTCAAAATACGCTGGTGTAAAATGTGGTGGCTTTAAATATGGGTTTGAACTGTAAGGCATTGTATTGCAAGGGCATGGGTTCCTGTTAGCTGAATATGGAATCATTGTGC
Source organism: Mythimna vitellina (assembly GCA_949316375.1). Taxonomy (NCBI): domain Eukaryota; kingdom Metazoa; phylum Arthropoda; class Insecta; order Lepidoptera; family Noctuidae; genus Mythimna; species Mythimna vitellina. The sequence continues at coordinate 2,453,824 of OX438714.1, read as the reverse complement.
CTCTTATGTTATTATCCACCAGTGAATATTTAGCCAATCCTAAATTATCTTTGTTTGGAAGAAAATTAGGTGAAATTTGTTGAAGGCTGTAAGGTGTTATTGACAAAGGACTTTCATTAAATTGATCAGTTGTAATTATTTTATCAAAATCACCAAGGTATTTCGCTATAGCAAATTTTGAAGGCAATATAGTGTTTTTCGTTGACATTGGTGTATTGGTTTCAAATTGAAACGGTGTTGTACTTAAATATGGTTCTTGACCATCAATATTAAATGAGGGTGCAATATGAAATAAACTTGGATTTTTAGTTGACATACAGACATCTGGTGATATAAACTTTGGCCTGCCAGAAAATTCCTTACTAGGTAATGTTAAAACATAATCTCGTGGTGAAACAACTGGATGAAAATCAGAATTCAAGGTAGGATTATGGGAATCACTTTCAGATAAATCAGCGGCGATAGAAGAAGAATGAGAGAATGAAGAATGGGAGTCTGTTCCAACTACTTTAGCTAGGTCTTTTCCTAAAATTGGGATTGCAGTCAATGGTTTTATTGGTACATAAGACACTGAAGAATGATCATGTAGGTCTGTTTGTGCTTTTTGATTTTTAGGAGGAACTAAGTGTAACCATGCACTAGTATAGTCCGAAGTCCCGCCAGTCAAAGATGAGGTTAGTGTAGGTTCATAAGGAGTAGCTTTCAGCTTTGTTTCTTGAACAGGCCTGGCATCTTGTAATACAGGTTCATTTAGATATATTGTTTTAGGAGATGAGAACTCCTGAGTATCATCAAAGTCAATATCGTTACTAGTGTTGTTGTTTTCTTCTAGTTGTATAAAATCATTATCATCGTAAGTATCAATGTCGTGGTCTATAGAAAAGTCATGATGTTCTGTACAATTATCGTATTCGTTTTCGCAGGGTATTTTTATAAATTCTTGAGACGAGTTTAGTTCTATATAGTCTGAATCTATATCAAGATGGGTAATATTATTATGATCAAATTCAACGGTATCAAAAGATTCCGTTTCATAAAACCCAGGCTCATGTATATCTGTTTCATTTATATTTTGTAGTATTTCGAAATTATTATTTATTATATGTTCTGTCTTATCTGTCTGTGATTCTACATGAAATTGTTCCTGGTTTATATATTTTTTAGGAACTATATGATTTTTATTAACATTTAAAATGTTCATATAATTTTCCATGCCGTTATTAAGAATTAGTTGTTTGTCTGTCGAGTTTAAAATATTTTTTGCGGATTCATCGTCACCTATATCTAAGTGTAATTCACTTTTATCTACTGCAGCATTTGTATTTAAGTCACTCACCATAACCCGATTATCATTATTATTAATATTGTGAGTATGTTCCTTATGATTCGAAGATTTCACTAATTTACCAAATGCCAAATCAGCTATGTCGGAGAGCTCATCGAGTTCAATTTTAATAGGTTTAATGCCATTGAGTTTTTTATCAATATCCTCATCTAGAAGAACAAATTCATTTTTGTCTTGGTCAATCTCAACGTATATTGTTCTTGGTTTTCCAGTTTCTCTGTCTTTGGGCAGAAAAACTTCGAAATATCTATGTTCTTTATTATATTCAGTGTATGGTTTTATATGGTTTCCATTTTTCCATTTATGATGATGATTTCTATGATGTGTTTCATCTGGATTTTTATTATGATGGCCATGAAATCTATCATCATCATATTCGCTGTTATTATCATCAAATTTACTTTGATTTGCTTGCACACTGTCTAATTCAACAGTATTAGTAGGATTTTCAACTCTGCCTTCATTTTTGTACTTGTCATTCTCATGAATTTTAGCCGTATTTATAGGACTATATTCATTAATTTTTCCATGTACATGAGATTTATCAATATTTTCAGCTGTTAGTAGCCAGTTATCAAATTTCATAAGTAAATCATCAAATAAGTGTTTGTTAACATTTAAGCTGCCGATATTTTGATACCTGTGATTTACAAAATGGTAAAATGTGCACTTAATGTCAGTCCCATTGCAGGCCTTTTGGGCTTCGTGCATTATCTGAAATATATTGTTGTCTGCAGATATGCAAGAGACGTCTTGAGTTGATAACACATGTTCTGGCATCTGCAAAAAAATAATTAAATATATTGATTTATTTATTTTAAGAAACTCAACAGTTTATTTATAAAGTTACATGAGTTGAGAAGGCCCACCCCACCATCAATGAACAGCCCAATGCAGCTGTGTGAAAGTTAAATTGAGGTCTGCACACGCTGCACAGTGATAGCGAGATGATGACAATTATACTTAAACTAATTACAGAGTTTCACGGCATTTATTAAACTAGGTTAACTAGAAAGTGGTGTATAGTATAGTTGGCCTTATAATGTTCCCACTGTTGGGACTCAGGCCTCCTCTCTAGGAGAGGGAATGGGCCGTAATTCACCACGCGGGCCCAGTGCGGGTTGGCGAATGTCACATGTCTTCGAATTTTTGGTTCTAGAACATATCTCTCTATGTCTCCTCACGATATTTTCCTTCACCGTTTTGAGAGCGGTGGTGCCACGTGACTTTATAAAGTGGTGTAAGGAAAAAAAGATTGAAAGGGTAAAAATACACCATTAAGGAATATTATTACAATTCAATCAGGTGAAGAACAAAATATAAAATTGTGAAATCTAAACAGTACGATTCAATTTACATTCAATAATTAGAGCTTGCGCGAAATGTGTGTCTACTAAACAATATCTGCTTAACTTGTTTCCGAAATGATTTGAGTTCGTTAATACATACTACTACAGTAGGTACCAGTTAAAGTTACATATCTACACCAATATTATAAAGAGGTAAAGTTTTTTTTTGTTTGTAGGAGGTAATCTCTGAAAGTACGGGTCAGATTGCAATTTTTTTTTTTTTATTGATATAAACCAGTGCTTGACTGCGATCCCACCTGATGGTAAGCTGAGATGCATTGAATTGCACCGATAGAAAGCTGCTTTATTCCTGAGTGATATAGGCAATATTTTATGTACGCGAGCGAAGCTGCGGGCAAAAGCTAGTTTGGAATAAAATACATTGACCCTCCTATATCTATATATATAAAAGAAAGTCGTGTTAGTTACACTATTTATAACTCAAGAACTGCCCAACCGATTTTGCTGAAAATTGGTGGGGAGGTAGTTCAAAACCGACGGACGGACATAGGATACATTTTATCGAGTAGGGTAGATTAGGGTAGAGTAGAGTAGAGTAGGGTAGAGTAGGGTAGAGTAGGGTAGAGTTGGGTAGAGTTGGGTAGAGTAGGGTAGAGTAGGGTAGAGTAGGGTAGAGTAGGGTAGAGTAGGGTAGAGTAGGGTAGAGTAGGGTAGAGTAGGGTAGAGTAGGGTAGAGTAGGGTAGAGTAGGGTAGAGTAGGGTAGAGTAGGGTAGAGTAGGGTAGAGTAGGGTAGAGTAGGGTAGAGTAGGGTAGAGTAGGGTAGAGTAGGGTAGAGTAGGGTAGAGTAGGGTAGAGTAGGGTAGAGTAGGGTAGAGTAGGGTAGAGTAGGGTAGAGTAGGGTAGAGTAGGGTAGAGTAGGGTAGAGTAGGGTAGAGTAGGGTAGAGTAGGGTAGAGTAGGGTAGAGTAGGGTAGAGTAGGGTAGAGTAGGGTAGAGTAGGGTAGAGTAGGGTAGAGTAGGGTAGAGTAGGGTAGAGTAGGGTAGAGTAGGGTAGAGTAGGGTAGAGTAGGGTAGAGTAGGGTAGAGTAGGGTAGAGTAGGGTAGAGTAGGGTAGAGTAGGGTAGAGTAGGGTAGAGTAGGGTAGAGTAGGGTAGAGTAGGGTAGAGTAGGGTAGAGTAGGGTAGAGTAGGGTAGAGTAGGGTAGAGTAGCGTAGAGTAGCGTAGAGTAGGGTAGAGTAGGGTAGAGTTGGGTAGAATAGGGTAGAGTAGTAGAATATAGACGGGAGCGAAGCCGCGGGCAAAAGCTAGTATATTTATTTAACTTCAGAAATGGAAATCTATATATATAAAAATAAATGCCATTTTTCGTTGTAATTTTATAACCCAAGAACGGGCTCAAACCAAATGTTTAGGCTTTGTTTGGACTATTTAGTAGATGGTTTATGTGAAGTTTGCACAAAATCAGTTGAGCGGTTCTTCATTTATCACATTTTTAGGTAGTACGAAGATTGCCGAGTCAGCTAGTACATTATGTAAAAGGAGAAACTGACTGACTGACATATCAACGCACAGCCGAAAGTAGTGGACCTAGGAACGTGAAATTTTGCACAAGGCTTCGTTTTATGATGGGCGAGCACAAATAGGATTTTTGAAAATTCTACTTTTAAAAGGGTGAATTCGTTTGTGTGCAAGATTTTGTTACTTAGCCATATAATTGAAACTTGGCATAACACAAGTAAATAAAAAAACTGGTCAAGTGCGAGTCAGACTCGCGCACTGAGGGTTCCGCACAAACTTACCTATGTAAATAGTTCAATTCCCGATTTTTCCGAATCACAAAGGAAGTTTTTGTTTTGTGACGTAACAATAAATTTGCTATTTTCAGATTTATTCCTATACTTGTGCTATAAGACCTTGCTTTATGCTAAATTTCAGGATTTTGGATCAACAGGAAGAACCCTATGAATTTTAATTCGCTTGAGAGTGTCGAAATATACATTTTTGTGACATAATCGGCCGTATCTTTTTTTTTCGTTGACTTAGAAGTTAGTTTTTTCACAGCTTCAAGGGACCGCAGATCTGAGTACATGGTTTTAATTTTAACTCGATACCTCCACGCGTTCCCTAGATAAATGGTCTTGACAGACAGACAAGACAGACAACAAAGTGATCCTATAAGGGTTCCGTTTTGTCCTTTTGAGGTACGAAACCCTAAAAAGGTCTCCATTATACTTTTTTTTTTCAAAACTGCTCGTATAAAAAGGTATGACCGCGGATGTATGGGAGAATTTTATCCCTTGGGTTAATAAACCAGAAACTTGACCCAAATTCTAATCAAGATTAATAATAAAGACTGTCATTAAATTTTTATACCCTCAAAATACGGTTTAAGGGTGTGTTAAAGTTTTAACTTTTTTTTTCATTTATTATTAAGAACAGATTCCTTTATAATTGATAACAATCTAGCCTAAAAGATTAAAAAAGCAATTTAACTCTAAATTATTATTATACGTTACAGATTTTGTCAAAACTAAGAATAGCGTCCTTTAAACGTCCATAGCACTTTCTTAGGGCGGAATTCACCAATAAAACTAATCGCATTTTAACGTTTGGCTCGCATAATCGCGTTTAGCCGCTGTCACTAGTGTCACTTATAAAAATACAACAAAAGAAAAATACAGACTAGTGATTCGGTAAAATCGGGAATTGAACTATTTACACAGGTAAGTTTGTGCAGAACCCTCAGTGCGTGAATCTGACTCGCACTTGACCGGTTTTTTTTATTTATTTATCTTACTATTTATGCTAAGTTTCAAGTATATGGCTCTCACCGAACACGGTAAGTTCGGGAAGTTCCTGCACCGGATTCTTGCGGAAGCGACGCCCGGGTGTCGACACTGTGTGGACCATCCGGAGGACACGGTGGATCACACGGTAAAGGTGTGCCTCGCTTGGGCAGAGCAACCCCGTGTCCTCGTCGGAGCGATCGGCGGCGGCGATCTCTCGCGCCGGGCCTTGGTACAGGCCATGGTCCGGAGCAAGGAGGAGTGGCAGGCGGTCGCCTCCTTTTGCGAAGCAGTAATGCTAGCAAAGGAGGCGGCCGATCGCGTGAGGTAACGGTCCTCATGCCCTGACCGCCGCCGGGATTCCGATCCCGATTTCCGGCCACCGTAGGCGCGGACTTGCGGACGGCGAGCAATGGGTGGCTCGCCGTCCGACCGTCCGGTACTGTTCCACGCGCGCCTCAGGAAGATGTCAGCAAATCGTAGGGACCCAGCAGCCTACTGGGGCCACGGGTAGTGTGAAAGTGAAACCCTGGGACGAAGGCAAAGAAGCAACAGGAGTGGGTTTTTAGTCAGTAATAGTCTGACACTATCTCGCGCTCCGCCCAAGAGCGGGATGACTTTCCCACCCAAAAAAAATGGTCACGGTGGAGGTCGTCATTTCTGATGTGCTTCAGTTTTAAACAAAATATTCTCGCGAACGAAGTCCCATGTAATGTGATAGTTAGTTCATTATACCTGTACTCCCATAGGAACATTTGCATCTGGAGGTGTCTTCTGTAGTGTACTGGCTCCATGGTGTGCCACGTGGTGTGATGAACCATGCTCTGAGGGTCCACTCGATACTGCTATTATTGAACCTGCAAATAATATGGCCCTCTATTAGTGCACCTCAAAGAATACATAGCAAAGTGCCTGTCTGAGCTAGACGATCGACTTATAAGTCGCGGCTGTTAGACTTGACCTCACCACACGTGACTGCCACCAATACTACCACAAGAAGCTGGAAGCAGGCACAAAGGCAGCAGAATCACTTGTTGACTTGGACTGGCCTGATGGTCTAGTGGTTAGTGGCCCTGACTGCTATACTGGAGGTCGTGGGTTCGATTACCACCTAAGACAAATGTTTGTGTGATGATCACGATCATTTGTTCTGTGTCTGAGTGTAATTTATGTATAATATGCATAGCATAGCATAGCATAGTCGGCCTTATAATGTTCCCACTGTTGGGACTAAGGCCTCCTCTCTAGGAGAGGGAATGGGCTGTAATCCACCACGCGGGCCCAGTGCGGATTGATGGATGTCACATGTCTTCGAATTTTTGGTTCTAGGACATGCCGGTTTCCTCGCGATGTTTTCCTTCACTGTTTTGAAAGCAGTGGTTATGAAATAAATTACACAAAGTAATGCACCTGGCTGGGTTTGAACCCGCGACCTACAAAATAACTTTAATTTTCGGAAGTCGGTGTTAAATAACGAAGAGACAAAACTATTATAGAAACACCGACTTCCGAAATTAAAATTATTTAGCACTTTTCAGTGTTTTTTTAACATTGAAGTTGTTTATATTTTTTTTTGTAAAAAGTTTTTTATTGCGGACTCAAGTCACGAAGATTTCTCGTTAAGTACCTAATTAAGTTTTCTAAAGTAATCACCCCTCCCCTTTAAATTGCAACAGTACTTCTGCTTGCAGAAACTGGTGACAGTGACAGAGGACAGGCATCTTTGCAAAACAGTACTGTAGCAGAATTTTAAAATTAAATTCTAATTCTGGTACAGTCCGCTTAACCACAAAAGAGAGATGTACAGAAGTCAATCTGTTTGTATGTAATTTATGTTTATTTGATAAAAAGAAAGTACTAAAAGAAAAAAATTGAAATCACTTAAGGGGATGCAACCCGACATACATTTTCACTGTTTTTTAACCGACTTCTCAATTCGGATGTTTGTATATTTTTATTATGTTTGTTCACGCATAACTTCGTCGCTTGCCAACCGATTTGAAAAATTCTTTGTTTTTTATACTTCCCAAATGGTCCCATAGTCACCAAGTCGGGATCTGATGATGGAATCTTGGCGAAATCGAGGGAGGCCGGTTATTTATTTTTTTGTAAAAAGTTTTTATCATACAAACGCTCTTACGCGATTCTGACGTTATTACACATTTTTTTTAGATATTTTGGAAACAAAATATCTTGTGGATTAATATGTAGGCTTTTATTGAAATCAATTTATAAATATGTGTAAAACTAATCTAGTAAAGACCTCTGAAAACCTCATATTTGGCATGAACTTTGACATTTCATAATTTACTCAAAAATTTAAAAAGTCATAAAAGAATAGCAATAGAAGCCTTGCCAATTTAATCAAGATTCTGAATGACGACAACTTTTTTCAAAAACTTTTAAAGGTTTTAAAAAAATCACGTATTTCCTGGAACAAGTTTTTATTAAATATTCGAGTAACTCAAGGAATTACCGAATGCTAACAGAGTTTTCAGGCGAAAAAAGAAATATTTTCGTGTTGCCTTTTCGTCAAACATCGCGTTGGATTGCGTTGTATGAAGTAACAAGCTTTTAAACCATGCTCGATGTTGACGGTAGGCGAGTGAAAAAGGACCCTCTAACTAATTAAAACTATAAAACATACTAAAGATAAACGCCTAGCTAAAATATGGCGTCATAAAACTCCTCCGCATCGCCGTCGACTGGAAGTGTGCCCAAAAGACTGGCGGCATTACCACGTTGTATGGCAATGCTTAATCTCTGACCGAGGTAAAAGCCAGTCCTTGGATCACGCGAAGTGACAACTAGGCGTTGGGATAATTCTTTAAAAAGCGTATGAGCACTCGGACCCCATGGCCAAAGAGGCTCAAAGAGGCTCAAAAATATAACAGCCGACAAGGATGTAGATTGTATTTTCGTGCGCTCGAGCAACGCACACGATATCCCAGTCTGGTTAGGACCAGCGAGCGAGAGTGCCATTCGCTTGAGACACGCGTCTGTGAACTTTTTTGTACAACAATGGAGCAACAAAAAAATTATTAAGTAATAGCTTTTGCCCGCGACTTCGTCCGCGTAGAAGTCGAAAATGGTTTTATTAGGTTTTTTGAGATACGAAAATATGAAATATTATTTATTATCTTCGTCGTGTGTGATAGTCCATTGAATTGTATGGCGAGCGATATTGTATCTTAAGATAAAATATTATAGTATCTTAGTCGTGTGCAGCGCCCCTTAGTGAACCTGCACCTGCGGATGACGTAACCTACGACAACTTATTATTTACGGTTGGTACAGTAATCGGGTCTAGGGATCGAACCGCAAAATTAAGTATGTTTTTTTTTTTGTATATGCTTTTCCGGGATAAAAAGTACTCAGTGTGGTGCCCAGGATATTAAAGAATAATTATATCCAAGTTTTATCGTTATCGAACTGGTAGTTTTTGCGTGATGCCTGAACAAACAGACAGACAGACAAAAATTTTTTAATCACGTTTTTGGCTTCGGTGTCGGTCTAGTAACACCCCCTGCCATTTATTTTTTTGAAATTTTCAATGTACAGAATTTTCACTTCTACAGATTTATTATAAGTATAGATAGATAAGTGTTCAGTGGACGGTTGTTTAAATTCAACATTAAATGGTAAATTATCTTTGGTAAGATATGCGGGGGCGGGGAATGCAATCCTTGTACAGTGATTGGCTCGCCGAAGTGTACGATGCGCAAAGCGATCCCCGCTCTTTCGCCGAGCGCTCAAGATTCGTGCCGCTGTCTGAGTTTATTGTAGTATAAGCATTGTATTAAGTAATCTAATATTATAAACAGTTAAGATGGGAACTGCTCGGCGAGCCGGCCGCTTGTGCAGCCGTCGGTCGCCGCAGCCACAACCGGCGAGCGTAGATAAGAAAAGTGAAGTATACACATGAGATTGACTTCTGTACCTATCTATTTAGTGGCATAACATCCGTCCATACAAGCTTTGTTATTTCGGCGATCTCTCGCGCCGGGCCTTGGTACAGGCCATGGTCCGGAGCGAGAAGAAGTGGCAGGCGGACGCCTCCACCTGCGAAGCAGTAATGCTAGCAAAGGAGGCGGCCGATCGCGTGAGGCAACGGTCCTCACGCCCCAACCGCCGCCGGGATTCCGATCCCAATTCCCGGCCATAGTAGGTGCAGGCTAGCGGACGGCGAGCAACGGGTAGCTCGCCGTCCGACCGTCCGGTAACCGTCCAGACCAAGCCCAAGTCGTTGACGGCGCGAACTGTTTCACGTGCGTCTCAAGGAGATGTCAGAAACTGTAGGGGCCCAGAAGGGTCGAAGCCTACTGGGGCCAAGGGTCTGATTCTGAAAGGAAGACTCGGCCCCGGTACGAAAGGCAACGAAGGAACAGGAGTGGGTTTTTAGTCAGTTAAAGTCTGACTCTATCTCATGCTCCGCCCAAGAGCGGGGAATGTCATAAGATGATTTTCCCACCGAAAAAAAAGCTATCTAACAAAAAATTAATAATAATAATATTCCACAATTATCACACAACGCCGTCCAGTCTCAAGCTCAGCAGAGCTTGTGTTATGAGTACTAGACAACTGATAAACATACTTATATATTTCTAAATACATACATATATAGATAAATTACACCCAGACACAAAACAAATGATTATGCTCATCACATAAACATTTGTCCTGGGTGGAAATCGAACCCACGACCTCTGGCATAGCAGTCAGGGCCACTAACCACTAGACCAACAGGCCAGTCAATTGGACCAGTGGTTCCTGAGATTAGCGCGTTCAAACAAACAAACTCTTCAGCTCAATATTAGTATAGATGATAAATTGTCTCACTCATTTGAAATTCATAATAACTATATACCTAACCTTGTATATTCTTAAGCTTTACCAAGAATTCACCCGTCGAGAATAAACGAAATTACGGAAAATCCACAAAATGCTTAATTCAAAACATTAAACAATGCTCAGGTGTTCTACAAAATGGCGATTTGTTCACGTTCATATTTTAATTTGTTTTCTTGAAACAAGCCAACACGCTGTGACACTCATTTTTGTATTTTCTTTTTTCCTGCGGTACGGGGCGTTAAAGACCTCGTTTGAAAACTATCTTTGTGACGGTAAGGGGTTTATTAGACCCCGTAACTTTTACAAAACTACAAGCTTTGGCTAAACGCAGTACGAGGTCAAAGTGACCCCATATTTAAGTATATGCACCTAAAATAAACCTAATTGAAGTTATGGCCTCCGCACGATTGAGAAGACTACCCGCCAAGACGAGCCAAGCGAAGTGCAAGGGCACTACCTATCTTTTCTCGAAGTTTCTGATATGTAGAATTTGTGAAGTAAGGGTTGGTAGAGTTAGGCCGTGTAGATTTAGAAGCTTGGCTCTGCATGAGATCTGATATCTTTTCCACAGGGCAAACCTTATGTGGTCGCCTTGGCAACATGAAATGTTTTTGGTATGTTTTTTTTAGCCGAACCGCAACGAAAACACTTACGAGGCGTATTAGACCTCGTTCCGAAGTGAAAGAGCCAGACTATGTTCGTTGAATTGTTATTTACTTTTGAAGAGTTAAGTATCCGAAGGGAGGTAGACTATTGCAGCTATTTAGTAGTCGATTCAAAAGGTTAAATAAAGAAAATGACAGTCGTGCGAGCGAGAAAAAGGGATGGAGCTAAACACCCTGTACATTTGCATGCTTTGTCATAACCTAGCTAAACATGTTTGTGCCATATAGTATCTAACACCATTTTATACCATGTTTTATGCAAATAAATATATATATATTTTTTTTTGTTTCTGTTTTTACTTCTTAGCTCTTAGGCTGGTATTTAACTACATTTACGGGCCAAGTCAAGTAAATGTAGCGTGTGGTGTGTTATGTGGAGGATGCGTTCTGAAGTAGACCTATTTCGTGTTCGTCTATTTGTAAGAACTTTCTGACAATGTGACATGTATTTAAGATGGCAGCTTTTTGTAAGGGTATATAAAGGGTATCTTTAAGATTTAATAACTTTAGACTATGGAGGAGATGATGCGGTATGACACCTGTTGTGGAAAGGACTATAGGGACCACATAAACCTTTTCTTGTCGCCATATTCTAGTTATTTCCTCCTTAAGTTCTACGTATTTTCTAATTTTTTCCGTTATTGTCTTCTGTATGTTATGTGTATTGAAAACAGCAATATCTATTAGATAGGTTATTTTATTTATTTTATCCTGTAGAATGATATCCGGCCTATTATAGTGGATTGTCCTGTCGGTGAGAATTTTTATTATTATTAGTTTTAGTATACGCAAAGTCAAAGTCAAAGCCAAGAGCTTTTATTTCAAATAGACCATTTACAGGCACTTTTGAATAGTAGTTGAGGGATGGAACTATACACCCTATACACGGTATCTTTGACATCGACGCACAAACAAATACCACGGATCCAGTACATGATTCTGGATATTTGGTTTTTTTCATATAATTTTTTTAATGTTTACATTTTTTAATTTAAGCTATAAAATCATTATTCTAACATTTTTAGTGAAAAAAATTAATGAATTACTTTTATAGCTCCATCCCTTTAACAGTTTAGTTTAGGTCGTCAAATGAATCGCGTAAAGTGCTTCTGTCGTCAATGCAATAACTGTCCTCTAGCCAGGAGTTCCTCCGTCAAACATGTCAAGAGTCCCTAACTGTCAAATTCCGATCATTCTGGGGCGCCATCTTGGAATTTGTTCCTCACTTAATATTCGCGTCACATCGTCACTTATTAAGAGTGGATTTGAAAAGACTGTTTTTTAGAGTCATGGCTTTACTGCTAAGCCTTATTTAATTGTTGAAAGTTTACAATAAAAGCGTGTCCCGACTTTTTATTGACCGACTTCAAAAGATGAGTTGTGCATTTGTTGTCTGTTTTTTTTTTGTTTGGGTAGGTACACGTCGGTATCTATACTTATAATAAATCTGTAGAAGTGAAAATTCTGTACATTGAAAATATCAAAAAAATAAATGGCAGGGGGTGTTACTACACCGAAACCGAACCCAAAAACGTGATTACAAATTTTTTGTCTGTTTGTTCAGGCATCACGCAAAAAGTATCGGTTCGATTACGATGAAACTTGGTATAATTATTCTTTAATATCCCTTTTTATCCCGGAAAAGTATATACAATAAAAACAAACTTAATTTTGCGGTTCGATCCCTAGACCCGATTACTGTACCAACCGAAAATAATAAGTTTGTCGTAGGTTACGTCACCCGCAATTGAGTTCACTGAGGGGCGCTGCACACGGCTAAGATACTATAATATTTTATCTCAAGATACAATATCGCTCGCCATACAATTTAATGGACACACGACGAAGATAATAAATAATATTTCATATTTTCTACGCGGACGAAGTCGCGGGCAAAAGCTAGTACTATATAATATTATAGTTATTTCAATTTGTATGAATGTTAAATAATTATTTTATTGCCTTGTATTGTGTACAATTCATGTTTTGTAAGGAGGAAACTTGTTGATACGCCATTTAAAAACAAAAATGTAAAATTATTTGAAATAGTTATGTATATTTAAAAAAAATCCATCCAGCGGGTTTACCATGACGTTCAAAGTAAGATTGTTACATTCTTATTTCAGTGTGGGTAAGAGACAGAGCTATACAGGTTGTCTAGCGCCATCTCTTACCCACACTGGAAATAAGAATGAAACAATCTTGCTTTAAACGTCATGGTACAGGTCCTACTGTTGTAATGGAGTATAATATAGTATTTTACACGGAGTGTTTGATTACAAATCTGACCTAGTTAATGACACGATATCTCATGACAACACTGGTTACCACTAAAATTATAATGTTCAGTGGGTAGAAAAAATAAGCCATTTTGCCACCTTTAAAATAATGAATCATTCGGCTTGTTAATTAGCATAGATCGTGGCGTGTTCGGCAGCCATTAGTGAGTGGTTTTTGTAGATTAATTGTTATAAATCTGTGAGTCACTTTTGTTAATGGCTGGTAGTGGTTTTCATCTGTACTGTAAATGTTTTTTTTTTTATTCTCTGTATTTATTTTTATTTAAATCTAATCAAAATTGTTATCTATTTAAGTATAGGTTTATATATAAAAAAATTGTTACAAAAAAAAACCGACTTCACTAAAAAAACACTAAAAGAATCAAAATAACTTTAATTTAGGAAGTCGGTGTTTCTCGGTATTGTGTGTTTCTTATTTAACACCGCCTTCCGAAATTAAAGTTATTTTGATCCTTTTAGTGTTTTTTTTTAGTGAAGTCTGTTATTTAATTTTTAACCGACTTCTAAAAAAGGAGGAGGTTCTCAATTCGGATTTTTGTATTTTTTTTTTATGTTTGTTCGCGCATAACTTCGTCGATTGCCAACCAATTTGAAAAATTCTTTTTTTGTTGGAAAGGGTATATTTCCCAAATGGTCCCATAGTCACCAAGTCGGGATCTGATGATGGAATCTTGGTGAAATCGAGGGAACTCCTCAAATATTATAGGCTACCGTATGGTTATTTTGGTATTTTTATCGAGAACTTAAGCATTTACAGTCAAAAAGTAATATTTGATGAAGTGGAACTGATGAAGAAGACCAGAAATGGTCAACGGAACTTCATACTCGCATAGATATTACTATGTAGATAGTTAAGCGACTATGATAATACAAATAAATTAATGGCTCTGAATAGTGTTGAAAACGGTGTCATCAAAGTGATCTGATGATGATGATAGAGCCGGAAGGTAGGCACTGGAACTCCGTAACAAATCAATGTAGCCTAGCCGTGTTTGGACTTATCAGAATTGTAATGAGATGCAATTTGGATATAAGGTACTATCGAAGTGATCTGATGATGGAGCCGGAAGGTGGAAGGTAGACAGAGGAACTTCATAATAAAACAATGTAACCTAGCAGTGTTTGGGTTCATTGGAATTATCATGAGAAATGGGCACTCTGTTTATAAGTGTATCGCAACTAAAAAGTGTGAAATAAAAAACTTTTTACAAAAAAATATAACCGACTTCACTAAAAAAACCTCTAAAAGGATCAAAATAACTCTAATTTCGGAAGTCGGTGTTAAATAAGATACAAATAATACCGAGAAACACCGACTTTCGAAATTAGAGTTATTTTGATCCTTTTAGAGGTTTTTTTAGTGAAGTCGGTTATATTTTTTTGTAAAAAGTTTTTTATTTTGTTAAAAGTTTTTATTTCACACTTTTTAGTCGATACATTTATAACCAGAGTGCCTATTTCTCATGACAATTCCAATTAAGTAGCCCAAACACTACTAGGTTACATTGTTTTATTATGAAGTTCCTGTGTCTACCTTCCACCTTCCAGCTTCATCATCAGATCAGTTCGATAATAATCTATAGCCAAATCGCATCTTATGACAATTCTAATAAGCCCAAACAAGGCTCGGATATATTGATTAATTACGGAGTTCCTGTGCCTACCTTCCGGCTCCATCATCAGATCAGTTTGTTAATACCTTATAGACAAAGTGCATGTCATGACAAATTTAATAAATACAAACACGGCTAGGTTACATTAATTAATTACGGAGTTCCAGTGCCTACTTTCCGGCTCCATCATAATCATCAGATCACTTCGATGATACCATTTTCTACTAACTAAGCTAACTATTCAGAACCATCCATTTATTTGTATTGTCATAGTCGCTTAACTATCTTTATCGTGATATCTATGTGAGTATGAAGTTCTGTTGACCATTTCTGGTTTTTTTCATCAGTTCCACTTAATCACATGTTACTTTTTGATGATAGCTTAAGTTCTCGATAAAAATATCAAAATCACTATATGTTTTCACTCTGCGACGGTTTGTGTCCTAAACTTTTACTATAATGAAATGCTGGATATCGTAGGATCTTTGTATTTTTCTTCATTAATTCAATAAAAGCCCATCTTTTTACAACACCGTCGACGACTTGGGCTCGGTCCAGACGGTTAACGGACGGTCGGACGGCAAGCTACCCATTGCTCGCTGTCCGCAAGCCAGCACCTACGGTGGCCGGAAATCGGGATCGGAATCCCGGCGGCGGTTGGGGCGTGAGGACCGTTGCCTCACGCAATCGGCTGCCTCCTTTGCTAGCATTACTGCTTTGCAGAAGGAGGCGACCGCTTGCCACTCCTCTTCGCTTCGGACCATGGCCTGTACCAAAGCCCGGCGCGAGGGATCGCCGTCGCCGATCGCCCCCACGAGGACACGGCGTTGCTCTGCCCAAGCGGGGCACACCTCCACCGTGTCCTCCAGGCGGTCCACACAATGGTGACACACGGGCGTTTCTTCCGCATGAATCCGGTGCAGGAACCTCCCAAACTTACCATGTCCGGTAAGGATCTGCGTCAAATGGAAGGTAAGCACGCTGTGTTGCCTTTCCAGCTACTCCTCAAAGAGGGGACTTACCGTAACAGATAAGACTAGTACTACATCTATGTGTAATATAATTTTATTCTCTAATACTGGTTTCAAGTTTCAAAACCACGTTACTTTGAACTTTGATCTCAATAAAAATAATTAATCTTTTGAACTTTAAATGGTTTTTCCTCAAAATCATTTAATGAGAACATTTCCTGTTTTTTACTTGAATCACATCTAAGTGTAATGTCATTTCATTTTATCTAACTATTGGTGTGTGCAAAAATTAAAAAAAAAATTGTTAAAACTACGATACTGCAAACTTAGATCTAATCTATACTCATAATAAATCTGTAGAAGTGAAAATTCTGTACATTGAAAATATCAAAAAAAAAAAATGGCAGCGGGTGTTACTAGACCGACACTAAACCCAAAAACGTAATTTAAAAAAAAAATTGTCCTTCTTTTGGCAAAAGCTAGTTTAGATCTCTATGGAAAAGAATTTACAAGAAACTCCATAGACTCTTTTAAATATGTGAAAATGACTATTTTTAAATACAAAAAAAAAGAAATTAAAAAGAAGAAAACATCTAAAACAATTTTAGAATAATAAATAACCTTTTTATTTCAGAATTAACTTTCATAATCTTCTAATAAATAAAATTCTCGTGTCGCGGTGTTTGTGGTTAAACTCCTCCAAAACGGCTTTCCCGATTCTCATGAAATTTTGTGTGCATATTGAGTAGGTCTGAGAATCAAACATCTATTTTTTTTTCAATTTTAGATTAAAAAAAAAATTATATACATAGCAAAACAACGTTTGCCAGGTCAGCTAGTAAATTATATAAATTTGTTAGTATTATAATAACTTATAAATCTATGTTAGTAAACATCATCATCATCTTCCTGCCCTTATCCCGTGTTATTTGGGGTCGGCGCAACACGTTTTTTTCTTCCACTCTGCCCTGTTACTCGTCATGCTATCACTAACTTCCTTTTCTTTCATATCACTCTTCACACAATCCATCCATCTTTTCTTTGGTCTCCCTCTCCCTCTCCATCCATCCACATGTAAACTCATAACTCTTTTAGTAACATGCGTTTCATCCCTCCTCTTCACATGACCATACCAAGATAAACGATTCCCTTTCAACTTTTCAGTCACTGGTGCCACTTTCAAACTTCCCCTAATATATTCATTTCTCACTTTATCCATTCTCGTCACACCACACATCCATCTTAACATTCTCATCTCCGCTACATGCAATCTTTTTTCATCCGTCTTTTTCACAGCCCAACATTCTGATCCATACAGTATGACAGGCCTTATCACGGACTTGTAGATTTTACCCTTCAACTTGAGGGGCATCCGTGGGTCACAAGTTGTTCCCGTGACCTGTCTCCATTTCATCCATCTATGTTAGTAAACAAATACAAAATATACCCAGATGTTAGTAACACAAACACTTAACAATTATGTCAGTAAATAGTATTTGCAGGATCATGTAGCTGGCTTATGAACCAGGGCCTCAAGTCTGCTATTACAATAGTGTCAGAATGGTCTATCATTGATTTTATAATTATTGATTTTGACAAGTTTGGTAGTCTACTAATATAATGGCGTCATTATGACTTTCCAATGGTCAATCACTGACAGTCCATTAAAAGAAATTGCATAGAATGGTAATCTCGTACATAATAACAAATGAATATCTGACGTATGTCTCTGCTAAAATTTTGACAGTTCCTTTGATCAGTGACCTACCATTAGAACGTCATTTTTCAATCATTGCTTTTAGTAAGCTCGATATTGTCATTCTACCACAAGACCATTGGCTGATCAATGATCGATCATTATGAATTAGCAGATTACGAACTTTTAAAATGACAATGGGATCGTGTTGGAATGACGAATTTATAAAAATAGCAGATTTGGGCCCCTGGTGGTAGGCAGAAACGAGTAGCCGTATAAATTACTTTGAAGTCTGTCAAGTATTTCGGGTCGCTACCTGGTACCCTGGTACGTTCTTGGTTGAAATCAATGATAGACCATTCTGACACTATTGTAATAGCAGACTTGAGGCCCTGGTCGTATTTATAAACTTCATAAAGTCAACGTAGGTTTTTCAATCTTCAATAGTTCAATAATCGCGTCAGATTTTGCAAATCCGATTATGCACCTTATTCGTAAGTGCCTAAGGAACAATTTCATATGCAAGTATTTTTATTTTAATGGTTTGTTTTTGCAAGTATTTATTTGTAAATGCGATTATGCTCCTTATAATTAAGAAATCAGGGTTCAACTTCCTATGCAAGTATTTTTACTTTAATGGTTTGTTTTTGCAAGTATTCATTTGTAAACGCGATTGTGCTCCTTATTTATAATATGCCAGGGTTTAATTTCCTATGCAAGTATTTTTTCTTCCAACAGGGCTCTTGGATAGAATAGAAGTAGAAACTAATTTAGTCTTCTGTAAGTAGGTATTCATTTGTAAAGGCGATTGTACTCCTTATTTGTACAGTATTACGGCACAATTTCCTATCCAGATCGAAAATACTTGAAAGTATCCCGAGCCTTGGTTTTAGAACGTGGTTTCTTAGAGTACACGTACTTGGAAGCCCTGGTACTCGATTTTGCAAGTACCATAGTCTACTAATATTTAGTTAATATTTTTAATTGATTTAATCTTGACACCTGTAGTATTGCTGACATTGTTTTTAATGTTCTTGTGATAATTTAATTTTTTTTTGCTGACATTGTATTAATTTTTTTTATATATATTTTGACATTTTGTAATATTTTTGATTGATTTAATTTTTGACAACTGTAGTATTGCTGACATTATTTTATCTTTTTTGCATGTTTTTTTTTTTTGACAATTATCATTTGCGGACATTGTTTATATGAGATTTTGTACATTTTTACGATGAATTTAATTTTGCTGGTAAACATATATTGCATCGCTATTTTGTATGCCTTTCGGCGGAACATAGGATGGACCAAACATTATATATATATAAGATCATTGTACCCTTTGTTCACAAAATTAATAAATAAATAAATTTATAAAAACTAAAATGTCCAAAATCATAATCGGATGAATCTACACGTAATATAAATCGAATGGCTGAAACACCATGCGATTTCTCAAAAAAATATTATCCCGTAGGATTTCGTAAAAGGCGACTGTCGAAGCAACTCACTCGCGGGACCCAACTAAATGCGTGCAACGAAACCATAGCGCGATTCAGCCGAATGGAACAACGCCATCTATCGAGCTCTAGTGACAACTTTTTATAATCAATTCGAATTTAGTATTTTTAATTCTATATGAAATGTGCCTAAATGTATTGTTGTTTTATTTAGAGATGTTGTAAAAAGAATAAAATTAAATAAAAACCATTTTTTCTTACAAAAATCTTTCTTCTCCTCAAAAAATTCTTTGTCATGAATGACTGACTGACAGATCAACGCACAGCCTAAACCGCTGATCGCAAAAACCTGAAACTTGGAGGGTACGTTCTTTGTATGACGTAGGCGTCCGATACGAAAGGATTTTTCAAAATTCTACCCCTAAGGAGGTGAAAAAGGGGGACAAAGTTTGTATGGGACAACGTGATTCCTTGGTCCAAATTACTTCAAATTTTGCATGAACATTTTTTAACAGAATTGACGAAAGTCGAGTTACTTATTTTATTGACATTCATACCCTAACAGGGTTAAAAAAGGGGTTGAAAGTTATTTTAGGGGTGATTTACTTCGAAGTTGATATCAATACTCCTCAGTGCTTTTGATTTAAATTACATTTTATTTTGAAACATGTTTGAAAACTCAATCTGAAGAAGATAGAAGATTACAAAATAAGTTAACGTAAAAAAACAAATTAAAAATCGTATTAGAACTATTTTTGACTTCAAGGCGGACGAGGTCGCGGGCAAAAACTAGCAAATTATAAAATCATTGGAAAAATCGGAAATTAGTTGTCACACAAAATGTCATTTCAAGTATTGAATGGCGCGAAATCAATATGGCGTCTGTTTTGTGACGTTTGATGTGCTGTATTTGTCAAACAAATAATTATTTTGAAACGCATTTATGTCACATTTATATTTTGTCTAGGAAAAAAATAACAAGAAAGAAGCGAGGATAAAAAATATATCATAATACGAGACAAACTTTTATTTATCTTAGGTAAATTAGGTAGCACTTTTTTGTCCCTTACTTAAGTTTGATGTTAAAATAAAAATTAAAAGTAAAAAAACTTTTTTAAAACAAGCTTTTAATAAACATAAGCATAATCAGCCTTTTTAATGTTCCCACTGCTGGGACTCAGGCCTCCTCTCTAGGAGAGGGAATGGGCCGTAATCCACCACGCGGGCCCAGTGCGGATTGGTGGATGTCACATGTCTTCGAATTTTTGGTTCTAGGACATGCCGGTTTCCTCACGATGTTTTCCTTCACCGTTTTGAGAGCAGTGGTGATGAAATAAATTACACAAAGTAATGCGCCTGGCTGGGTTTGAACCCGCGACCTACAACTTGTAAGTCGGGGCCGTTACCACTCGGCCACCACTGCTCACTCGGCCACCACTGCTCACTCGGCCACCACTGCTCAGCTTTTAATGAAATGCGCTTAAAATAATAAAAAAAGACCTTGGTTACCATAAATGATCAAAGAACTCGTCAATACGCATCAAACAACCCCAAACTCAATGGGGCTGTGTCGTTTTATTGCGGAGTTCCTACGGCCACCTTCCAGCTCCATCATCAGATCAGCCCCATATTATCATAATTTTGCATTGTCATGCACTTTACACATGTATACAAAATTTCAGCTCAATCGGTTGAAGATATCTGCTTCAAAATGGAGTTGCAAGATTTGAGCTGAACATACATAGTTACATACATACATTGCAAGTTAATAAAAAGCTTGTAAAAAATTACTTACATATTAAAATCCACGCCGAGGTCAGTTTTAGTGTTTTCATATCGGGCCCGGCATTTATTTGGCATTTAGACTGTTACCTAAAACAAAAAAACAAAAAATAAGCACATGTATAAATCTAAATATATAATAGCGAAATACCACTCACTGTTAAAACACGAAATCTCAGAAACTATAACAACTACAAACTCAAAATTTGGCAGGTAGGTTCCATATAGGGTGTAGATATTTGCTAATAACGGATTTTCCGACATTTACCCCCTAAGGGGATGAAACGGGGGTCCAAAGTTTGAATGGAGAAACTGACATTACCGCGGGCGATGCCGCTGGCAGAAGCTAGTCAGTTTATACAATGTGATGTTTTTGATATCCTATAACTCAAGGTTTATATTCTATAAGGAAAAATAATACTAAAAGTCCTAGAATATGTGGTCCAAAAATTCATGGTTTCGAAGTTTTTTTTTTTTTATTGATATAAACCAGTGCTTGACTGCGATCCCACCTGATGGTAAGCGGAGATGCAATCATTGATGGTCAGGCGCACTAGTTTATTAAGAGCCTATTCACTCTAGCCTTGAAGACATCTAAATTATAGTTGGACGGGAAAACCGCAGCAGGCAAATTGTTCCAGTCCTTCGATGTACGCGGTATTAACCACAAAGCGAAACGCTTAGTCCGGACCGTTGAATTTTCAACAACAGATATCATCAATCATAATTAATTTAGATCAAAAATTTACACCCGTATGACAAATCTTAACTTTTGTGATGTCAGTCATCGATAAAATTTAAAGTAGTTTGCAAATAAACAAATTACATTACATATTTACGCTGTCATATTCCAAGTAAGGGTGTTTTACATAAATAATCGTGAATTTATTTATTTATTAAAACTTTATGCACTAGTAAGTAACACTGTACAAAGGCGGACTTAATGCCTTAGGCATTTTCTACCAGTCGACCTTAGGGTAGTGCAGAAACAAAACATGGTAGGTGCAACATAATGGTAAACTAGATTAGGAAAACAATAATAAATATATACTTAGATATATACATACAAATTAACAATGTTATTATGAAAAACGTATCCAACAAATCATCGTTGTGATGATTACACCAACTTCTTACGAATATATTCACGTGCCATCACCTTAAAAGCGAACCGACTGGAAGCCGTCCTGATGTGAATTTTTCGAATTATTTTATATGTAAAATGAAAATAAAAACAAAAAAAATAATTCAAAAATAATTCATATGCCAGTAGATGCTTTGATATGGTCTAGTTCATACCCTAAAGTTATGGGATATAAAAAAAAACACGTTGTATATTTAATGTTCCCACTGCTGGGAATCAGGTCATCAACCACGCGGACCCAGTGCAAGTTGGTGCCTATTAGTGCTTGACTCCAATCCCACCTGACGGTAACCATGATGCAATCATTGATGCTCAAGCAAACTAGTTTATTAAGAGCCTATTCACTCTAGCCTTGAAGAAGACGCCTAAATTATAATCGGAAGGGAAGACCGCAGCAGGCAAATTGTTCCTGTCCTTCGATGCATGCGGTATACCTAAATGAGGCGACGAAACGTTTAGCCCGGACCGTAGAGGTTTCAACAATGTAAGGGTGAACACTCGCCGTACGTCAGGTTGTCCGATGGTGCGGCGAGCCTCCTTGCTGGCCAGCCACCATGGGACCTGGTAGCAACAGGCCTTGCACATATGCACGATCTGCGCATGGAGATGCAACGCCGGGGCGAAACTCCACTGCCGCGACAAGTCGCGGCATGGCGGGCAGAGTTCCGGCGGGGTCTCATGGTGGAATGGCGACAGCGGCTATCGCAACCCAGTACTGGGCACGCCATAATCATGGCGGTAAGTCCCCTCTTTGAGAAGTGGCTAGAAAGGCAACACGGTGTCCTTACCTTCCGCATGACGCAGGTCCTCACCGGACATGGTAAGTTCGGGAGGTTCCTGCACCGGATCCGTGCGGAAGAAACGCCCGGGTGTCATGATTGCGTAGACCGCCCGGAGGACACGGTGGAGCACACAGTAGAGGTGTGCCCCGCTTGGGCAGAGCAACGCCGTGTCCTCTTGGAGGCAATCGGCGGCGGCGAACTCTCGCGCCGGGCCTTGGTACAGGCCATGGTCCGGAGCGAGGAGGAGTGGCAGGCGGTCGCCTCCTTCTGCAAAGCAGTAAAGCTAGCAAAGGAGGCGGCCGATCGCGTGAGGCAACGGTCCTCACGCCCCAACCGTCGCCGGGACTCCGATCCCGACTTCCGGCCACCGTAGGCGCGGGCTTGCAGACGGCGAGCAATGGGTGGCTCGCCGTCCGATCGTTCGGTAACCGTCCGGACCGAGCCCAAGTTGTCGACGGCGCGTACTATTCCACGCGCGCCTCAAGGAGATGTCAGCAAACGTAGAGGCCCAGCAGGGTCGAAGCCTACTGGGGCCGAGGGTCTGATTCTGAATGGAAGACTCGGCCCCGGTACGAAAGGCAACGAAGGAACAGGAGTGGGTTTTTAGTCAGTAAAAGTCTGACACTATCTCCTGCCCCGCCCAAAGGTTGTCCGGAGAATCTGCGGTCTTCCCGTCCAACTACTCGTATAATTTAGGTGTCTTCAAGGCTAGAGTGAATAGGCTCTTAATAAACTGGTGCGCCTGACCATCAATGATTGCATCTCCGCTTACCCTCAGGTGGGATCGCAGTCAAGCGCTTGTTTATATCAATAAAAAAAAAAACGAATGAGAGAATCAAATGAATCAACTCATGCATGCGACCAAAACGGCCGTACGCTCAGCATAATGCCGTGTCCACAAGCAAAATGCGACGAACACGACGAGACATGTGACACCATGTCACAAATCTTCGAATTTTTGGTTCTAGGACATGCTGATTGCCTTATGATGTTTACTCATCATCATAATATCATTACTAGCTCGTGCCAGCAGTTTTGCCTGCGTTATAAAACGCTACGTATCCTATGTTTTATTCTAGGATAGTCTTCACGTGTACCAAATCTGTTTAGATGTTTGAGCGTGAACGATTGACAGACACAATTAACTACGATTTAAAAAAAATCAGACAAAACAGTCCATAGAAGTTGTTAGTAACAAGAAATTAACTTATAAGTGACATCAAAAAAGCTGAAAGTAAGTTTTCCTTTAAGCGTAAAATTCGGAACTACTACTTGAAGTCCTCTCAAATTTAGTTTGGTCTTCGTCAGAATTATTATATATTTTTTATAGTATTTATTAGTTTATAATTTTACCATATACGTATATGTATTTTATTATTATAAATAACTTATTTTTTATGTTATTTTTTCTGTTTGAATTATCTGTTATTTGTTTATTGTGCAAGCCTACCACAGTGTTGTCTTTTTAACCCAAAGGTTGACTGGTAGAGAATGCCTTGTTGCATTAAGTCCGCGTATGTACCACTACTGTACATGAAGTTTAAATAAATAAATACATAAGTAATGTTAGTAATATTCCAGCAATTATAAATTTAGAGACACTATTTCCCCCTGCACAGTAGGCTCACCGGTCTCGCCACACATGGCTACTACACTACTATGCGTTTCAAATGAGAATAGAATCGACTTAGCGCCATGTTGTGACGTCATAACTGTCAAATCGAATCAGATTTGACAGAATCAGAGGGTGACCAAAACAAAATATTTTTGCCCAACAGTCAATGAATGTAGTATATATTTTAGTATTTCTTTTTATTTCTAAATTATATGTTAGTTAGTCAGTTTTTTTTTCTTCAATGTATATGGATTTATTATTAGGTTATTATTGTTTTTATTAAATGTATTTTTTTAGTTTGTAAGTTTCTACTGTACAACGCCTTGGACATCCTCTGTAACGTTGTACAAGTGCTTGTAAATAAATAAATATATTATAGTCAACCGATTGCGATGAAACAAAGCCTAGGTAATATATCAAGTTACACACAATTTTAATGTATAAAAGTTATTTACATCCGTAGATATCGATTTCGTATATTTTACGTGATGCTTGCACAACTAACAACCACAACAGATTTATTGCATGTTTAAGTAGATTACA
This sequence comes from Mythimna vitellina, assembly GCA_949316375.1. NCBI lineage: Eukaryota > Metazoa > Arthropoda > Insecta > Lepidoptera > Noctuidae > Mythimna > Mythimna vitellina. The sequence goes on along the minus strand of OX438714.1, from coordinate 2,428,961 downwards.
TTTATTTACGAACTAGCTGTGCCCGCGACTTCGTCCGCGTGGAATAGTGACTTTTCGGGCAGCATATTTTGGCAGCGGCGCAGCTCTCAGCGCGGTTGTCTATTGTTTACCCGAAGATTATATACCATAAACATCATATTACCGAATTTCATTTTCCCGAATGTTTTGTTTGCCCTAAAAGACATATGACATACTGTTAATTGCCCGAAACTTAGATACCATAAGATACGAGTGCCATACGCATTGTTTTTCATATTTTTAAGTGCCATAATAATTATCAAACATAATATTTAAACGCCATATTAATTAAATATTTATCTAATAACTATTTCTTGGTGGTTTATAAAAAAAATAACCACGAAGGGGATGGCGGGGTATATTCGCTCGCTCACACGACCCCGCCATCCCCTTCTAACCTAACCTATCTAAGTCGGAATGCCCTAAAGTCCCGATTGCATCCAGTTTCTCCTGATATAACAACCGTTACATACCCAATGTCGATGGCAAATGATGTTATGGCATATGATAATTATGGCATGTGATAATTAGGGCATGTGATAATTAGGGCATGTGATAATTAGGACATGTGATAATTAGGACATGTGATAATTAGGGCTTACAATGATTATGACAAATGACGTTATGGTAAGTGACTTTATGGGAAACAAAGCTTCTAGCACGTGACTAATATAGCAAATAAGAGTAGGGCAATTGAATATTACGTCGTATAATATTATGGCTGTTGACTATTATGACAAATGATATTAGGGTAAATAAAATTGCGTAGCACGCTTTATATAGCCACGGAGTTAGTTAGTTTTCCGATTTCGATAATCTCTGCGTCACTGTGTGAAGTGTCTGAGTAGGGGCGAATGGAAGTATGCGAATTGTTACCAGCAATTTTATTGAAATAAGAAACAGTTTATTTTATAAACTAATTATAATTTTAATAATATATTTACCTAGATAATTTAGATTAAGCAATAATAGTATATTGTTATCTAATAATAGAGCGGTGGTGGCCGAGTGGTAACGGCCCCGACTTACAAGTTGTAGGTTGGTGGTTCAAACCCAGCCAGGCGCATTACTTTGTGTAATTTATTTCATCACCACTGCTCTCAAAACGGTGAAGGAAAACATCGTGAGGAAACCGGTATGTCCCAGAATCAAAAATTCGAAGACATGTGACATCCACCAGCTCGCACTGGGCCCGCGTGGTGGATTACGGCCCATTCCCTCTCCTAGAGAGGAGGCCTGAGTCCTAACAGTGGGAACATTATAAGGCCGACTATACACTATATAAAGTATATTGTTACCCTAGGGGCGAAAGTAACTTATTTAGTCCCGAGAAGGAGTTTGGCGCCCGAGTGTAGCGAAGTCACCAATAGTTCGTGGGACTAAATAAATCTTTAAGCCCGAGGTAAACACTGCGCTTTTCATTACGAATACAAATAAAGTAAAAATAAAAACCTGTGTCGTCGTATAAGTTTAAGTATCTTTCTTTTCATTTAAACGGTAAAAGAAAACAGTATAATTAACTCCCTAGCAATGCTCGGAAGTTAATTATATAAAACCCTCACTGACGCTCGGGATTAAAACTTAACGAACTTCGTTTCGTTCGGAATTTAACATGCCGCCCGCGACTTAAAGACACTGCTGTGTATGTGACTAGGGGATATCACATAATTAGGAAGAATACACGTAAACATTGCCAATATCGATTGAAGGTTTCCGGTACCTTTTAGAATAATTCAAAACCTTACCCCAAATGCATTGATAAACTTCATATCAACACCTCCATTTTCAAGGAATGCCAACTTAATAATAATGAAACATTGTTTAAAAAACATCACTGAAACTAATTTGTGTGTTTAACACTTGATTCCATTTTAAGATAAACGTATCGATATAGACGCGCATGCTGTGATATTGAACGTCGCAGTTTATTATCAGAATATTTTCTTCAGAAAAACTGGGTACTGTAAATAAATAATAATAGGCAAAGTCCTGATTAGTAATGCAACGGAAATATCTTAACGGAGGCGAAAACGGAAACAGATGTCAAAGGTAAATCTTTACGGATGCGGAAGTGGAAACGAAAGCGGAGGCGGGAATGTTAATAATACTATGAAGAACTCCGGCGGGTTCTCATGGAAGAATGGCGACAGCGACTGTCGCGACTCAGTGCTGGGCACGCCACAATTATGGCGGTAAGTCCCTTCTTTGTGGCGTGATTGGACGGCCTCAGGGCGTTCTCACCTTCCGTATGAAGCAGGTTCTCACCGAACACGGTAAGTTCGGGAAGTTCCTGCACCGGATTCGTGCGGAAGACACGCCCGTGTGTCGTCACTGTGTGGACCCCCAGACGACACGGTGGAGCACACTGTGGAGGTGTGCCCCACTTGGGTAGAGCAACGCCGTGTCCGGGCCACGAGTAGTATGAAAGTGAAACCCGGGGCCCTGGGACGAAGGCAAAGAAGGAACAGGAGTTTTTTTAGTCAGTAAAAGTCTGACACTATCTCCCGCCCCGCCCAAGAGTAGGATTTGTCATAAGATGATTTTCCCACCCAATAAAAAACAATACTATGAAGAAAAAGCACAATTTTAATAAAAAAACAACAGAAGGCTTACGTCGTAATTACGTCACGAGGCGCGGTGATGCGCAGAATGAACGAAAAAAAAAATAATAATAAAGAAACTCGTTGCGACACATTTGTTTACCGTCCTCACACCCGCCCTCTGCGCCTCTTTCGATGTGTCCAGTAGTCCACGAGCCCAACACTTCCGCGCTCCACGCTGTATTCACGTTTAGAGATCTGTTATGAAGTTTTTGGAAGCTGAAGTGGCAACGGAAGTGAAGAGCTTGCGGAACTTCTGCAGAAGCGGAATTCTGTTGCAACACTAGACTGATAGTTTTACACAGAGGTTCATTTTATGATGTACTAGCTTTAGCCAGCGGCTTCGACCGCGTATAAGTAGAAAATATATGCATAGGTTAAAAAGTATCTTTCTAATGGTGAAAGAATTTTTAAAATCGGTCCAGTAGTTTTTGAGTTAAATCGCAACATACAAACACAGAAAAAATCAAATTTTTCGTTTTTTTTTATAATCTTAGTTTAGATACAAAGAATGACAATAGCATTTTTTGATACAAATGGAGAAATTTTTTTATTGCGAACGAGGCGGAATTCGCACGAGCCACAGGCGAGGGTGTTTCGGAGCCGAGTGCTGCAGTGACAAAGTACGTTTATCAAAACTATGTTTTTCAATAAACTTACGAAGATAAACATATACGAGGGTTAACGCGCAACTTGATGTGATAAAAAAAATTCAAAATATTTTTATTTGCCAAAATATTATTATATTTAAAGACTAGCTGACCCGGCGAACTTCGTACCGCCTGTTGTGTTAGATAAACTATCAAAGAATAACGCCATCTACTGGCATTACCAGAACAGCATAATTCATTTTAAAATTACATTTTAATTAGAGATGGCGTTGTATAAGATTTTTTTTTCGTAAGTTTTTTCGTATTTTCTCACCGTTCAAACCTTCCCTGGACTATTACAAATATTTCACGACCAAAATTAGACAAATTAGTCCAACCGTTCTCGAGTTTTAGCGAGACTAACAAACAGCTATTAATTTTTATATATATAGATAAATAAATAGATTGAAAATAAAAAATACTTACTTCAAATTGCACGTTTTGTAAAAGTGTTACTGCATTCTTAACAAAGTCTCAATTTTGTAGTCGCACCAAAACCTGTAAATTGAAATAAAAATAAAAACTACTATTTTCATGATACAATATCTAACACCACTGCCTAAGAATATAGAATAGAGGCTTACCTACATTTTACGCCCTAAGATCTTAATTTACATAGCACGGGTAGGATGACAGCAGCCCCCTAGCCAAGATACGATCGTTTCGTTTGCGTCGAACGCCTCGAGTAGGCCACGCCTCCGATTCCTTTGTTCGTATCTTGGCTAGGGGGGCTGCTGTCATCCTACCCGTGCTATGTAAATTAAGGCATCTTTATGACGAGAGGGGTAGGTAGCTATATTGCGTGAATCTGACAGCTGTCACCCACACCGCAACTGTACTGTAGGGCCTTTTCATGACGTGTTAACATGCCAGAAAGAGGGACTTTTAACAGTTTAGGTCATCAAATGGGAGCTCAGGCTCTACAATTTATCAATTGACACAATTGACCGAGAAATCGGTAAATATACATAAAAAACTGGGCAAGTGCGAGTCGGACTCGCGCTGTGAGGGTTCCGTACAAACTTACCTATGTAAAGAGTTCAATTCCTGAATGGAGTTTCGATTTTTTTTCCAAATCACAAAAAAAATGATGTGATGCAACAGCAAATTTTCTGTTTTCAGATTTATTCCTATACTTGTGTTATAAGACCTTCCTTTACGCAAAATTTCAGGATTCTGGGTCAACGGGAAGTAGGTACTCTAGAATTTTGGTTCCCTTGAGTGTTTTTTTTTGTCAGTGGGAAAATCATCTTATGACATCCAGCGCTCTTGGGCGGAGCGGGAGATAGTATCAGACCTTTACTGACTAAAAACCCACTCCTGTTCCTTCGTTGCCTTTCGTACCAGGGCCGAGCCTTCGTTTCAGAATCAGACACTTGGCCCCAGTAGGCTTCGACCCTGCTGAGACCCTGCGGTTCGCTGACATCTCGTTGAGGTGCGCGTGGAACAGTACGCACCGTCGACGACTTGGGCTCGGTCCGGACGGTTACGGTACGGTCGGACGGTGAGCTCCGGAACATGGCCTTTACCAAGGTCCGGCACGAGAGATCACCGCCACCGATCGCCCCTTACGAGGACACGGTGTTGCTCTGCCAAGCGGGGCTTACCTCCACCGTGTGCTACATTGTGTCCTCTGGGTGGTCCACGCAATGATGATACCCGAACGTTTCTTCCGCATGAATCCGGTGCAGGAACCTCCCGAACTTACCATATCCGGTGAGGACCTGCGTCATGCGGAAGGTAAGGACACCGTGAGGTCTTTCCAGCCAGGCTTCAAAGACAGGATTTACCGCCATAATTGTGGCGTGCCCATTTCCCTTGAGTGTCAAAATATACGTTTTTCGCGACATAAACGGCCATATTTTTTTTTCCATTAACTTATAAGTTTGATTTTTTCACAGCTTCAAGGGACCGCCGACCCAAGTATATGATTTTAATTTCAACTCGATACGTCTACACGTTCCTGAGATAAAGGGTCTTGACAGACCGAACAAAATGATCCATAAAGGATCCGTTTTTTCCTTTTGAGGTACGGAACCCTAAAAAAGAAAGCAATATGTACATTCAGCCGAACATATACATACCTCCTTCTTTTTGAATTCAGTTTAAAAAAAAGAATAGGTACCAACCTAATATTTTAAACAACCATAAACAATATTAATTTTAAATATAGAATAAAGTATTTTTACTTTTTTTATACAAAACTAAACTATTTGAGTCAGCAACCACTTTCATGTGAACTGGCTGAAAACTAACTGACTAGGGAGACTAAAAGATCAATTATCAAAACATTAGATACCTACATATTATTATTGCAACATATTTATTTAAAAAAAAAAGATATTTAAACAAATCCGCCACAGTACCTTATCTTACGTTTTTGTTAAAAATTAAAATTGTTTATGGATTTCAAATTAAGAAGTCGTAAACAGAGTAACAGTTTATGCACCTTTAGCCATGGTTTTGTGATGTTTTTTAGTTGAAACGTGCTTAGCGTGAAGGTTAAACAGTTTTAGAAATGTCAAGTGGACTTTGACGTAGAAAGTACGTAAATGTAAGTGACCTTGCAAATGCGACGCAAATTGGACGATGAAATTATGACGACACTAACTTGTTCACCGTCAGTCGGCCGAAGACTGGAACTCCTTGTTTTATCTTTCCGGGGCAGCACACATAGTATAGTCTAGTATATAATTTTAATCTTTAATCTTTTTTTATTGAGAAAGGTCTGGACATTACATCCTAATTCATTGTAAATTATCATAACTGTGTACTTACATACTTGTTATAAATAAGTGTTAGTTATAACATCGCCTTGGACTTATCTGTAAAGGTGTTATAATGTAATAAATAAATCTAATATTTACTTTATTAATTTGCAGTACATCGCAGACTAGTCCCCTTTTTCTATTTCAAGTTCTTACAGTCCATTTCTAAGGTTGTCTGGTAGATATCGCAGCAGTCAGCGATAAGACCGCCTTTATACCCATAGATTTAAGTTAGTTTTTTTTTAATTGGTATAAAAAAGTGCTTGACTGCGATCCCATCTGATGGTAAGCAGAGATGCAATCATTGATGGTGAGGCGCACTAGTTTATTAAGAGCCTATTCACTCTAGCCTTGAAGACACCTAAATTATAGTTGGATGGGAAGATCGCAGCAGGCAAATTGTTCCAGTCCGATGTCAGTCGATGTACGCGGTATAAACGACGAAGCGAAACGCTTAGTCCGGACCGTTGAAGTTCCAACAACGTAAAAGTTTTGTTATTATTTTGTGTTCAATAAAGTTTATTCTATTCTATTCACACACGAACAGGAGCGATAGTCGTCTTACATCATGTTTCAAGCATATTTCTTAATGTTTTTGGTTAATAGCTCGGATATCACTCGCGTATTATTTCGCAATCGGAAAAGTTTTTATTTTTTCATAGCAAGCTTTTATACCGCGGTATCTACCTATTAATTAATATTCATCAAGACCATTCCAAAATGCTCAAACATGATGGGTTATCTGAGTTTGTATGGCCACCATCCGGGTCCATCATCAGATCAGCTTCAAGTCAAAATAATTTTGCATTAGCATCTGATTTCGGTCACCAGGAGTGGATCAAATTTAATATGCAAGATTTGATTACAGACAAACATTGGGACAGGTGTAACTAAATAAAAGCATGTAAGAAAACTTTTTACAATAAAAAATACAACCGACTTCAATGTAAAAAAAAACTGAAAAGTGCAAAATAACTTTAATTTCGGAAGTCGGTTTTAAATAAGAAACGACCAATTCCGAGAAACACCGAATTCCGAAATTAAAGTTATTTTGATCCTTTTAGTGTTTTTTTTTTTAGAGAAAGTTGTTTAATTTTTGTTTTGTAAAAAGTTTTTATGTATTTTCAATGATTTCGAAAGGAAGGATGCGCCCATCTGAACATTTCTTAGAAACCTTTATACTACAAGCAAAAATAGCGACATCTGTGATAACTCATACGAACTACGTGACTGCCGCACTGCATAAGTGTTCGACGTAACCTTGTTCGCGCGTATGCGTTTTTTTTCGCATATTAGGAGTCAGTATAATTAAATCAATTGCATGCCGTTGTATGTGTGTACATAACGATTTCCTTTTTGCGATTATATTTTACAGGTCACTATGAAAATATAAATAAAACAAATTTAATGAGTCTCAATCAGCTTTATTTGAAATTTGCTTTGGTAAAGGATTTGGGCTTGTCGTGTGCTATTTACAAGTATTCTTGATTGGTGTACGCGTAATAAGGCATTGCTGTCGATTGTGATAACTACCTAGGTACGTAATAACACGTACCTAGATAGACAATACGTGAAGAAAATAAAACTACATTTCAAAATAATTTAAGAATAAATTTTCAGTTTCAATTAGGTAGGTACCGTTTCTAAGCTCTTTTTTTAATCTTTTTTATTTACCCTTATTGAATATAAAACATATTAGATACCTAAATTCAAAATTACAAGCACTAAGTTCAACAATGATATACCTAAATAAAAATTACGCCCGTACAAGTTTACTTCATGCACTTCGCGTCCACACAATGGCCGCCATTGTGGAATTCGGTAGTAAATTATTTATCGTAATAAAATGTGTTTATTTAATAAAACAAAATAATGTAAGGTTAGTTACCGATGATACGATATCCCATGTTCCTTTTTAACCTTTGTATCATAATTTTTGCAGCCTTTTACCACACAAATAGGCATTTTTATGACAAGCAAATATTCGTTCACTCCCGCACACGGACCACTGTCAACTGAGCCGCGTTGGCCCTAAACTGTAATTTTAGGGCCAGCGCGCTAGTGCCATTTAGTCGCGCGTTTGACCTGGTCCTTACGCTAGTAATATATATGTCAATGTGTATTTTTTGTTTTATTGACATGGTCTATTTTTATTTTATTTTATTTTGTTGCGACCTTTTTCCTATTTATAACAATTTTAGTTTTGCTTATTAATATGACAGTTTTGTTTTTTGACATTTGTTTAAATTACTATATACTTTTTTTTTTGTGCATTCTATACTTGACCAAATTTTGTATTATCGGCGGGACACGGACTGTACAATCAACATATTATGTATGTATATTGAAAACACCTGTAATCACTACTCTGTTCACAAAATAAATCATTTGAATTTGAAACCGCGACAACCAGCGCAGAAGCCAGTCATTCAATTGCTGCGCCCTACTTTTTTCATTGTTACATTTGTCTCCCGAACAAGTCTAAGTGAAGTCTGCAAAAAAGTTGAAAATCAATAGAATATATCATTTGTTCAGACATTTTTAATTACTTTTCGACTCCACAGAGAGCTCGCAAAATTCGTGATTCCGAAGTAATTTAAAAAGTTATAACAATCAAACTTTTGTAGCATTAATTGTTGCAAATTTACCGATGAGTTATGGAGACATAAAAATATTCACGGAGCCACAGAATTGTTTTTTTTTTAGTATATAAACTAGTGCTTGACTGTGATCCCATTAAGAAAGAAAGAGGGAAAGAAAACACGTTTATTTGGCACACAGTGAGATAACAATTATTTATTTATTTAATCATAGGAGAACCAACAGCTATAACAAAAGAAAAACAATAGTATAAGAGACATTGAGCCAATTACAGGTTCCCAAGGGTAGAAACAGGTAAAGTAATAGAAAACTTACGATCACTAATAAGCATGATAAAAAAGAACATAATTAAACATCCCTTAATTAAAATTAGCACTATGCACTTTTGAAAAAGTCTGTATTCAGCTGAGTGCGTGCCGAATATTTTTTAATAGTAAACGGGTCAAAAGAGAACTCTTTACAAAGAACATTAAAGTCCTTACACGCTCGCACCATGCAGGAATTATATAGAAACTTTTTTTTTTTTTTTTATTCTGCATAGGTTCGCGCTTGACCGCCATCTCACCTGATGGAAAGCGATGAGGCGGTCGACGATGGAACGCGCTTACCTAGAAGTAACCTATTCACTCTTGACTTAAAGATTTCCGGGTTGTAGCTATCAGGAAACACACATTCCGGCAAGGAATTCCACTCCTTAGCTGTACGCACAATGAATGTGTTCCCAAAACGTTTTGTGCGTATAGGTGGTTAAATAATTAAACTTAAAAATACATCAACATTGTGTGTCTCACGGCTGCGCCAAATAGGTCCAGTTCAGCATAATGCCAGGCCACTACGTAGCAGTTGCTTAATGCTGGTAAGTTAATCTAATGGTAAGCAGTGATGCAATCGTTGATGTTGAAGCGCACTAATCTATTACCTGCCTATTCAACAAGCCTTGAAAGCACGTAAATTATAATCGGATGAGAAGACCGCAGCAGGCAAATTGTTTCAGTCCTTCGATGTACCTAAGCAGTATAAACGACGAGCCGAAACGCTTATTCCGGACTGTAGAGGTGTCAAAAAAGTCATCATCTTCCTGCCCTTATCCCGTGTTATTTGGGGTCGGCGCAACACGTTTTTTTCTTCCACTTTGCCCTGTCACTCGTCATGCTATCACTAACTTCCTTTCCTTTCATATCACTCTTCACACAATCCATCCATCTTTTCTTTGGTCTCCCTCTCCATCCATCCACATGGTGTCAACAAAGTAAGAGTGAATAATAGAAAGGTGATGGCGGAATCAAGTCATGTATTTCCCCCGCACAGTCTCCAAAATGTATCCTGTAAAATACCGAAAGACTTGTCTTCGTAGATTGAAAATTAAGGAAATTCTAGTTGTGTATGTGACATAATAAACGCATATTCATGTATATAGTATATATATATATATAGTCTCGTATGTTCAGAATCGGCTACCATAAAGTTTTCAGCAATTTTTAAATTAAATGATGGATCATTTATAGAAAGTGTTAGGAAATTCACCATAATCTTCTCTTAGGGCTATATGTCACCGGGACACCATGGCGGCGCGACTAGTCGCTGCTACCAACAAAATGTATACAGCTCTACAGAGAGTTACTCACCTGGCGTCTGTGTGGTTGCGCAACCAATTCGGCAGCGCGACCAGCTCGGACGCGTTCACTGAAGGTCCATTTTGATACTGTCTCAGTGTGGTGTAGCTTTGACTTTTTAGGCTTTGGTGTCTGTACGGTGTTTAATTTGGTAGCTCACGTACACCATGGCGGCATAACTGGTCGCGCCGTCATGGTGTCCCGATAAAATATACTTCTTACTAGCTTTTGCCCGCGACTTCGTCCGCGTAGAATTCGAAAATGGTTTTATTAGGTTTTTTCAGATACGAAGATATGAAATATTATTTATTATCTTCGTCGTGTGTGATAGTCCATTGAATTGTATGGCGAGCGATATTGTATCTTAAGATAAAATATTACAGTATCTTAGCAGAGTGCAACGCCCCTTAGTGAACTCCACTGCTGGTGACGTAACTTACGACTAACTTATTATTTACGGTTGGTACAGTAATCGGGTCTAGGGATCGAACCGCAAAATTAAGTTTGTTTTTTATTTTATACACTTTTCCAGGATAAAAAGTACCCAGTATGGTGCCCCGGATATTAAAGAATAATTATACCAAATTTTATCGTAATCGAACCGGTAATTTTTGCGTAATGCCTGAACAAACAGACAGACAGACAAAAATTTTTTTAATCACATTTTTGGGTTCTGTTTCGGTCTAGTAACACCCCCTTTTTCGATATTTTCTATGTACAGAATTTTCACTTCTACAGATTTATTATGAGTATAAAATTCTAATATGATACGATATCTAGAATCGATGTTTTTTTTTTCTTATTATGTAGGGATTATATACCTTCATAGTTAACATCTATGGTTAACATAAAGACAAAAATTCAAAACACCTGATCATGTGTTTTGAATTTTTGCTTTAGTCTGCTATTTTTATAAATTCGTCATTCCAACACGATCCCATTGTCATTTTGCTAAAAGTTCATAATCTTATAATTCATAATGGTCGATCATTGATCGGTCAGTGGTCTCGTAATAGAATTGTTGTACGTGCTGTCTTGACTGCACAGTGACGTTCTAATGGTAAATCACTGAACAAAGGAACTGTCAAAATTTTCACAGATTACCGCATACGTCAGACATTCATTTGTCAATATGTACGAGATTACCATTATATGCCATTTCTTTCAATGTAGTGTTCTTCTTTCAATGGTTGACCATTGGAAAGTCATAATAACGCCATCATGTTAGTAGATTACCAAACTATGATATACTATCAAAATCAACAATTATGAAATCAATGATAGACCAGTCTGACACTATTGTAATAGCAGACGTGAGGCCCAGTTGACACGTCTCTCACACGAACGTCACAATTTAAACTGCTGGAGAAGCAGGGGAAGGCACGATGTCAGGGGACGTGAGGTAAAATACCTACACACCTTCAAATGACCTCTAAATATCGCTCAGTCGCTGGCCGATCGAAAAAAATATTCATAAATTGGGATGTAATATTACATAATTTATAGCACAGTTTGACGGTCTCGTACAAGATGTATGACGAGTGATAATGATAATATCTTATATCTCAAGATATATAGGTATTATAATAGCTTTTGCCCGCGGTTTCGTTCTCCTACCTAGGCTACCCTATCTCCCTACCTAGGGCTGCCATCCGTCCTGGTTTATCCGGATTTGTCCTAGTTTGAAAATTTCATCATCATCATCATCATTTTCAGCCGAAAGACGTCCACTGTTGGACATAGGCCTCCCCCAAATGCCGCCACAATGACTGGTCCTGTGCGTCTCGCATCCATCGGATTCCCGCGACCCTCACCAGGTTTTTTTTTTTTTTTTTTTATTGGGTGGGAAAATCATCCTAATGACATCCCCGCTCTTGGGCGGAGCGGGAGATAGTGTCAGACTCTTACTGACTAAAAACCCACTCCTGTTCCTTCGTTGCCTTCGTCCCAGGGCCCCGGGTTCCGCTTTCACACTACCCGTGGCCCCAGTAGGCTTCGACCCTGCTGGGCCCCTACGATTTGCTGACATCTCCTTGAGGCGCGCGTGGAACAAAACGCGCCGTCGACGACTTGGGCTTGGTCCGGACGGTTACCGGACGGTCAGACGGCGAGCCACCCATTGCTCGCCGTCTGCAAGCCCGCGCCTACGGTGGCCGGAAATCGGGATCGGAATCCCGGCGGCGGTTGGAGCGTAAGGACCGTTGCCTCACGCGATCGGCCGCCTCCTTAGCTAGCATTACTGCTTCGCAGAAAGAGGCGACCGCCTGCCACTCCTCCTCGCTCCGGAGCATGGCCTGAACCAAGGCCCGGCGCGAGAGATCACTGCCGCCGATTGCCCTCACGAGGTCACGGCGTTGCTCTGCCCAAGCGGGGCACACCTCCACCGTGTGCTCCACCGTGTCCTCCGGGTGGGCCACACAGTGGCGACACCCGGGCGTCGTTTCCGCACGAATCCGGTGCAGGAACCTCCCGAACTTACCGTGTCCGGTGAGGACCTGCGTCATGCGGAATGTGAGGACGCCGTGAGGTCTTTCCAACCACGCCTCAAAGAGGGGACTTACCGCCATAATTGTGGCGTGCCCAGCACGGGGTCGCGACAGTCGCTGTCGCCATTTCTCCATGAGAAACCCTCACCAGGTCATCGGTCCACCTTGTGGGAGGCCTTCCAATGCTGCGTCTTTCGGTACGTGGTCGCCATTCCAGAACCTTTCGTCCCCATCGACCATCTGTTCTGCGAGCAATGTGCCCTGCCCACTGCCACTTAAGTTTGGCGATTCTTCGGGCTATGTCCGTAACCTTGGTTCCTTGGTTTGAAAATTTGCTATAATTAATATTTCTGATAGTGTCGTAAAAAAATTCTGCTCCTTAAAATTAATCTCGGGATTTGAGGCATATCCACTTTATTCTTTCGCTGTATGAAATCAGTATATGTACTTAAATAACTCTAACTAATTCCGACCTCTGTTCATCACGCTCGAACGGTTGAATGGATTTGGATGAAATTTGGTACAAGAGTAGATCATGTCCTGTAATAGTACAAGGGATATTTTTTTTATCCCGGAAATATTTTCTCTTCTTAAATTTACTAGGTACTTACCGCATTTTTACATGCAACTTACTTACAGTTTTCAGCACGGGGCAGTTCAGTGCGGAACTCGCCCCAGTTACTATTTGTTATATGTATTCTATCAGGCTGGACGTTAAGCGGCCCCCACGAGTCGCGCGTCAACCTCCGTTTATTTATAAACCGACTTCAAAAAGGAGAAGGTTCTGTGTTCGGCTGAATGTATGATTTTTTTTTTTATGTATGTTCACCGATTTCTCGGTCAATTGTGGACCGATTTTGATTTTTTTATTTTATTTGAAAGGTTATGCTTCCGAATATTGTTACGATCTTTTTTTAACAGCTTCAAGGGACCGCAGACCTAAGTGTATAGTTTTCATTTCAACTTGATATCTCCACGCGTTTCCGAGATAAAGAGTCTTGACAGATATACAGACAGACGGACGAAAATCAAAGTTATCTTATAAGGGTTCCGTTTTATCCTTTTTTTATTGAAAGTTTATGCTTTCGAGTTGGTCTCATAGAAATATTGATATTTATATCATGAACTTCGAAGATATGGAACAGAACTCCTCACAGGATCACAGCAGAACTGTCGTAACAAGTAAGATTGCTTTATTTATACGTGTAGTTGATGACTGACTGAAAGAAAAAGGGGAATATATCGTACTGATCTGATGATGAAGCCTGAAGTTAGGCACCGGAACTCTGTAATAATTTAATTTAATCTTACCGTGTTTGGTATTATTAGAATTGTCATAAAATGGATTCTGGCTATAAGGTAAGTACGGCTGAGGGATACTTTTTAGTGATGGTACCATAACTAAAAAAATTTAAATAACAACTTTATACAAAAAAAAAATACGACTGACTTCAATGTAAAAAAAAAAACACTGAAAAGTGCAAATAACTTTAATTTCAAAAGTCGGTGTTAAATAACGAAGAGACACCGACTTACGAAATTAAAGTTATTTTGCACTTTTCAGTGTTTTTTTTTACATTGAAGTCGGTTGTATTTTTTTGCAAAAAGTTTTTATATCTTCGTAAATGTATTGAAAAACTTCGTTTGATATACGTGGAAACTACGCTTTTACAAAATTTACTATTTATTATCATTATCCAAGTATTTTCGAGTTATCCTGGGACAATAAAAACCAGTTTTCAATGACAGTCACTTTTTCATAGCAAGTTTTTATAGCTCGGAATATACATATACAATTAATACTCATCATGATCATTCCATAAAGCTCCAACACGATAAGGTTATCTGAGATCCTATGGTCACCTTCCGGCTCCATCATCAGATCATCTCCATGTCATAATAATTTTGCATTGTCATCTGATTTACACATGCACGCAAAATTTCAGCTCAATCGGTAACCGGGAAGTGGATCAAATTTAATTTGCAAGATTTGATTACAGACAAGCCAACATCGGGACGGGTAAAACTAACAGAATAGCAAACATCGGGACGGGTAAAAATATAAATGTAAAAAAGAATTTCGACAAAGAACCTCTTTATTTTTTGAAGTCGGTTAAAAAGGTCTGGCCATAATAAATATGATAATTTGTGAAAATATTTGTGTCTGACGTTTACCTTTCTTGGTCGTTTGATTGATTGGAAAAGTATACGACACTGATTCAGGACAAATGTTTATTTTGTACCTATATCAAGATGAAAGATAGGCCGAACTATTTTTGCCTGACTAAAATGTATTATAATAATACTTTATAATATTTATTAACATGTTTTCCATAGCTTTTACAGCTCGGTATATTCCTATGTAATTAATTAATACCTACTCATCAAGACCATTTTTTTATTATTATTTTTTTTTTATTGGGTGGGAAAATTATCTCATGACAAATCCCGCTATTGGACGGAGCGGGAGATAGTGTCAGACTTTTATTGACTAAAAACCCACTCCTGTTCCTTCGTTGCCTTCGTCCCGGGTTTCGCTTTCGCACTACCCGTGGCCCCGGTAGGCTTCGACCCTGCTGGGCCCCTACGATTTGCTGACATCTCCTTGAGGCGCGCGTGGAACAGTACGCGCCGTCGACGACTTGGGCTCGGTCCGGACGGTTACCGGACGATCAGACGGTGACCCACCCATTGCTCGCCTTTACTTTTACTGAGTAAAACCACATTTAGGTTCCTTCAGTTGCTCTTTGCGTTCCAGGACCACGGGTTAAATTTTCAGAAGTCCTCCCATGGCCTTAGTAGGCATCGGCCCTGCTGGTCCCTACGGTCTTGCTGACATCTCTTTGAGGATCGCGTAGTACACGACGCGCTGTCGACGATTTGGGCTCGGTCCGGACAACAGCCGGATGGTCAGACTGCGAGCTACACATTGCACGTCGTCCGAAATTCGTCGTTGATGTTACAAGGAGTAACTTGGGGTACTTTGAATTTTCCCGCGGTAACGGGACTCAATTCCCAGGGGGATATAAAAACGGGGAGTAACGAAGTCGCGAGTAACAGATAGTAGATAATAAATAACATATTTCCTATTGTATTTATTTTTAATATGGTCATGATATACCATTTTGAAATCCTCTTGATGAGCCCTTTACTTTGACACCCATATCGCAATAACAAAAAAATCCTTAAATTATGGTATCTCACAGCCTTTTTTTTAACGTCACCTATCTAAGAACACTTGGGTTATCACGACGAATCTAACGATATCTTAATTATGTAAATCTGTTCAGCGGTTTGGAAGATATGAGGTCTTCTTTTTAGCGTGTCGATGGCAAAACTAGTTAAATTCCTTCCTTGGGCTTGGCTTGGATGCGACCTCTGGCGGGAGAAGTTTAAACCTCCTGATGATTTTGTCGAGCCGTCGGAGAGCCTCTCTCCTGGACACGAGTTGCCATGGCCCACCTGGAAAACTCTAAACAGACTCTGCACCCAAGTTGGGCGCAGCAAAGACAATCTCCACAGATGGGGGTTCTCGGACGGTTCCGATCTTCATTGCTTGTGCGGCGTCTCTCCGCAGACCATGTCCCACCTTCGATCCTGCATCACGAGCCCTATTACCTGTTCACGTAGGGACCTAATGACAGCATCAGCGGACGGTACTGCCGTGGCCGAAGAAATGAGGCAATAAAGAATATTACATACATACAAGATACGCGCGAAAATATAACACTTGCTGTCGGGTAATCTATACTTACTTATAATAAATCTGTAGAAGTGAAAATTCTGTACATTGAAAATATAAAAAAAAATAAATGGCAGAGGGTGTTACTAGACCGACACCGAACGCAAAAATGTAATAAAATTTTTTTTGTCTGTCTGTTTGTTCAGGCATCACGCAAAAACTACCAATTCGAGTACGATGAAACTTCGTATAATTATTCTTTAATATCCTGGGCACCGCACTGGGTACTTTTTATCCCGGAAAAGTGTATACAATAAAAAACAAACTTAATTTTGCGGTTCGATCCCTAGACCAGATTACTGTACCAACCGCAAATAATAAGTTTGTCGTAGGTTACGTCACCCGCAGTGGAGTTCACTAAGGGGCGCTGCACACGGCTAAGATACTATAATATTTTATCTTAACATACAATATCGCTCGCCATACAATTCAATGGACTATCACACACGACGAAGATAATAAATAATATTACAGATTTTTGTATTTCAAAAAACCTAAAAAAATCCATTTCGACTTCTAGGCGGACGAAGTCGCGGGCAAAAGCTAGTAAAATAAATAAGTATATAATAGAAAAAAAATCTTTAATTACTAATTATAATACAATTTCGCCACTAACTAACGTGTCAACTACAGCGCCTGGAATAGAGAATAAAGAAGTGAAGAATCTTCTAGAAGGTTGTACCGATGGAGAAGTTGGTGTAGAAGAAGACTTCTCTCTCTTCTTAGGTGGTGGTTCCGGATCTTCTGGGGGTGGTTTCGAGTCTTCCGGGGGTGGTTTCGGCTTAGGCTTAGGGGGTGGTGAACCTGATGTTGATGAATCTTTGTTTGGAGACTGCTGACGAGATTTCACTTCAGGCTTTGGATCAGATTCTGGCCTTGAATCTGGTGATGTTTCATCGTCATCTGAGTAATCTGTAAATGAAATTACTTAATTACTTTTAGCACGACTTATTACACTTATACCCTTATGTTGTTGAAACCTCTACGGTCCGGACTAAGCGTTTAGCCTCGTCGTTTATACCGCGTACATCGAAGGACTGGAACAGTTTGCCTGCTGCGGGCTAACCGTCCGATTATATTTAGGTGTCTTCAAGGCTAGAGTGAATATGCTCTTAATAAACTAGTGCGCCTCACTATCAACGATTACATCACTGCTTACCATCAGGTAGGATCGCAGTCAAGCACTAATTTATATGAATTAAAAAAAAATCACTTATGGTTTTTTAACTTTTTGGGGTTGGGAACACATCTAATGACTTTCGCTTTCTAGGGCGGGGCGGGAGGGCGTGTCAGACTTTTTACTGACTGAAATCACACCTATGTTCCTTCTTTGCCTTGCGTTCTAGGGGTTACCTTACGGACTACCACAGCCCCAGTAGGTTTCGGCTTTGCTGGGCCCCTATGGTTTTGCTGACATCTCTTTGAGGCGTGCGTAAAATACTACTAGCCCTCGACGAATCGGGTTCCGTTTATCTTCCGCCCTGGGACGAAGGCAACGAAGGAACAGGGGTGGATTTTTAGTCAGCAAAAGTCTGACACTATCTCTTGCTCCGCCCAAGAGCGAGATTTGTCATAAGATGGTTTCCCCAAACAATAAAAAAAAAACTCCCGAATGGAGTCTTGAAGGTTTTTTTCCGAACTGTATTTTTTTTTTCTGACGTTGGTAACAACAAATTGACTGTTTTCAGATTTATTCCCATACCTGAGCTATAAGACCTTGCTGTATGCCAAATTTCAAGTTACTGGGTCAACGGGAAGTACCATATGAATTTTAATTCCTTTGAGATAGTCGAAATATACGTTTATTGCGACATAAACGACCGTATCTTTTTTTTTCGTTATCTTAGAAGTTTGATTTTTTCGCAGCTTCAAGGGACCGCAGACCTAAGTGTATGGTTTTAATTTCAACTCGATACCTTGACGCGTTCCCAAAATAAAAGGTCCTGACAGACAGATGGAAGGAAAACAATGTGATCCTGTAAGGGTTTTTTTTATTATTGGGTGGGAAAATCATTTTATGACAAATCCCGCTCTTGGGCGGAGCAAGAGATAGTGTCAGACTTTTGCTGACTAAAAATCCACCCCTGTTCCTTCGTTGCCTTCGTCCCAGGGCCCTGGATTTCGTTTTCACACTACCCATGTATCCTATAAGGGTTCCGTTTTTCGTGGCCACTGCTTAATTTATTTCAAGAAAGAGAATGCAAATGTAGTTACTATAGAATGGACACCCAGCCATTTGGCATGTCCTTCTCGGAGGCAGCTGGATGGCTCCGCATGACCCGGTCGGCTGAGCGGGACCCATGAAAGGGCAGGGCAGTGTGCAGTATGTGTTAAAGGCATTGCTGCACACATTAGAGAATTCTGAGGAAGAAAAACATATATATGAATATATAAATGAATATATAAGGTGTTAAAAAATTAACTTTAAGGATTTCGAGGGGACATTGTACTCCTCATTATGAACAACTTTTACTATGGGACCAAACCTGAAATCGCGAAAAAAAATCAGCTGATCCCTACATTTATGTTCGCATAACTCGTCAAAATGTGCAGCTGATTTTGCTTCAGCTGAAGTTAATTTTTTAACACCTTATGTATGGCGTAAAATTCGGAACTACTACTTGAAGTCCTCTCAACCTTAGTTCGGTCTTTGTCAGAATTGTTATTTTTTTAAGTTCTCCTAATTATGATGTATTTATTAGTTTATAATATTAGCATATATAAGTATTTTATTATTGTAACTAAATATCTACAGTCTATTTGATATATCTGTTATTTATTTATTGTGCACACCTACCACAGTGTTGTCTTTTTTAACACAAAGGTTGACTGGTAGAGAATGCCTTGTTGCATTATGTCCGCCTATGTACCACTACTGTACATGAAGTTTAAATAAATAAATAAATAGAAAGCATAGCATAGCTGCGCGGTATCTTCTCGTCCAACATACCACAGTGTCTCAAGACGAAAGTCTATGACCAGTGCGTGTTGCCGGTGATGACATATGGTACTGAAACATGGTCGCTTACAATGGGCCTCATCAGAAGGCTTACAGTCACCCAAAGGGCAATGAAAAGGCTATTCTCGGAGTTTCCTTGCGTGATCGCATAAAGAATCCGCAGGAGAACCAAAGTCGCCGAAATAGCCCGAAGAATCGCCAAACTAAAGTGGCAGTGGGCAGGGCACATTGCTCGTAGAACGGACGGTCGATGAGGCCGAAAGGTTCTAGAGTGGTGACCGCGCATCATCGTTCATCATCATTTCAGCCGAAAGACGTCCACTGTTGGACAGAGGCCTCCCCCAAGCGACGCCACAACAACCAATCCTGTGCGTCTCGCATCCACCGCATTCCCACGACTCTCAGCAGGTCATCAGTCTACCTTGTGGAAGGCCTTCCAACGCTGCGTTCTTCGGTGCGCGGTCGTCACTCTAGAACCTTTCGGCCCCATCAACCATCCGTTCTACGAGCAATGTGCCCTGCCCACTGCCACTTTAGTTGTGTGTTTAATTGTTTTTTTTTTACGTTATTAATTTTGTAATCTTCTATTTTCTTCTTGTTTTTATTCTTCTTATTATTTCTTCTATCTTTTATCTATTTTGAGGTACGTATTATTTTTGGTGTTACTTTACATGCCACCATTAATTAAAATTCTCGTATTTAGATTGTGAAATGTAGCGTCTTTCGGCCCCCTATCGAATGAATTATGTAACCTATTTTGAGTTTATTTGTATAATTCAATAAAAACACTTAACTAATTAAAACTGTACCTATATACACTAAAAGCAAAAACTACTAGCTAAAATATGACGTCATAAAACTCCTCCGCATCGCTGTCGACTGGAAGTGTGCCCAAAAGGCTGGCAGCATTGCCACGTTGTATGGCAATGCTTACTCTCTGACCGAGGTAAAAGCCAACCCTTTGAAGTAGATTGGACCAAGGAAACACGTTGTCCCATACAAACATTGCCCCCCATTTTCATCCCCTTAGGGGTGAAATTTCGAAAAATCCTTTCTTATCAGCCCCCTAGCCAAGTTACAATCATTTCGTTTCGATTCTCTTTTCGTTGATTGCTTTGAGTCGGCCACGCCTCCTATTCCTTTGTTCTGACCTCCTATTCCAGTGTTGAGATGACGTCAGAATAAAGGAATCGGGGGGCGTGGCCTACTCGAGGCGATCGACGAAAAGAGAATCGAAACGAAATGATTGTAACTTGGCTAGGGGGCTGATAAGAAAGGATTTTTCGAAATTTGAAAAGGGGAGCAATGTTTGTGGCAGTTGCCTACGTCATACAAAGAAGACCCTCCAAGTAAAGCTTGTGAAAAAACGCGATCTTTTTTTATTCTAAATATTTAATTTCACTTACCAAAAAATATTAATATAATATATACACTAATTACAGCCATGTTTTACATCTAATCTTCAGTCTACATTTCTTGAAACAAGAATTAAAACAGTATTTAATAGGATTTATATAATTTCTATATCAAGTTCTAGTTCAAACGACATTGTACCTTATTAAAATAAACATAAAGTTCACAGCCAAACTTCATTCATTTAATATTTTTAAATCAATCGTTTCGTTTGATTTAAAATTAAAAATCAACTCAAGATTTTGTTATACGTTATGATAATCAAATAAAAACTGAATTATTCTTGGATTTAATATAAAAGGTATGTTAGTATGTGCGTGTGTATATATCTATATACTTATTTATTTATTTTTTTATTGATATAAACCAGTGCTTGACTGCGATCCCACCTGATGGTAAGCGGAGATGCAATCATTGATGGTCAGGCGCACTAGTTTATTAAGAAACAATAAAAATCAATGCCACTTTTCGTTGTAATTGTATAACTCAAGAACGGGCTCACCTATCCAAACCAAATGTTTAGGCTTTGTTCGGACTATTTAGTAGATGGTTTATGTGAAGTTTGCACAAAATCGGTCGAGCGGATCTTCATTTATCACATTATTGCACCCGTGCGAAGCCGGGGCGGGTCGCTAGTTTATAAAACACAATTAATTTTTACCCAACTGTACTAGAAAGAGGATTATCAATGTTTTTCGAGTGTATGTACGTTACCAGCAATCTGTATAATCCGGTATTCTATACAATATATAGGCCATGTATAGAATACCTAAAACGTGTAGGTAATGTAAAAATCAATAGTAGTTATTTAACTACTATTGATTTTTGAAACTAGCACGGTCACCTTGGTTGGGACGTTGATTTGCAACCGTCTGGTCACCCCTTTAATGCAGAGGCAGTAGGTACATAGATTGAACTCTTAAACTGTGTTGTATTTCCCTGAACTCTGAGCGCGCTAGCTTTTGTTTTATCTAGTTTCGAGCTTAAACTAGTTTATATACATACCATACATAAATCTGTTACTTACACTTTGTATAAAAGGAAGTTTGGCCTATATAGGCAGTAATGGCAACCAATGACAGCCCCATTTCTTATCCAGGCAATTTACTGTCCATTCCAGGTTGCCTGGAAGAGATCGCGGAATGCGATAAGGCCGCCCATTGTATGTACGTATGTGTCTTAGTTTAGTGTCCTTTTGTATATGTATTGGTGTACAATAAAGAATATAATAAATAAATAAATAATGGAAAGATGTCCCCTTATCAAAATAAAAAAAAAACAAAAAACAAAAAGCATTCATTTCAAATAAACCATTTACAGGCACTTTTGAAATGTCAAGAAGTCAGTCAGTCAGAAAAATACAAATAAATGATGCTAATTGCACATTCTAAAGCGTAGACTCTATGGAGAAGAATGTGCAAGAAACTCCATGGACACTCTTTTCAATCATGTTTTGTAATTACAAATATCTCTGTTACATGTTTCTTTCTTGTCGCTATCATGTGAGAACATTGTAAATAAAAATAAAAACTAAATATAGATATTAAAATAGCAACTGGCAGCTAAGAGATGACCAGTCTCAACTGACAGCGCCCGTTCACGGACATGACGCTAATATTAGCACCACTCAGCTCAACCATTTAAGAGGACCCTTGTCGAACTAACTATGTCAATGTGAGCATGGTTTAAAAGCTTGTTGGTCTACGATGGAGCACGCTTGTCTAGAACTAACCTATTCACTCTTGACTTAAGACACCTAGGTTGTAGCTATCAGGAAACACAGAATCGTCTTGGCCGGACAGATGTATTACAAGTTTCCCAGTTACTGGGACATCCATGACTAGCTTCTACCAGTGGTCTGTCTGTCAAGATCCTTTATCTCGGGAACGCGTGGAGGTATCGAGTTGAAATTAAAACTATTTACTCAAGTCTGAGTCCCTTGAAGCTGTGAAAAAATTAAATTTCTGAATTAACGAAACAAAAAGATAAGGCCGTTTCTATCGCAAAAAACGTGTATTTTGACTTTCTCAAGGGAATCAAAATTTATAGGGTACTTCCCGTTGACCTAGAATCCTGAAATTTGGCATAAAGCAAGGCCTTATAATATAGTTATAGGAATAAATCAGAAAAAAGATAATTAAAAAATAAACTTTTTTGCGATTCGAAAAAATCTTCGAGACTTCATTCGGGAATTGAACTATCCACATAGGTAAGTTTGTACGGAACCCACAGTGCGCGAGTCCGACTCTCACTTGCCCAGTTTTTTTCCATTATCTCTTTTCACTCGTCATGCTATCACTAACTCCCTTTTCTTTCATATCAGTCTTCACACAATCCAGCCATCTTTTCTTTGGCCTCGTTCTCCCTCTCCATCCATCCACACGTACCTATTCCGTAACTCTTTTATTAACATGTGTTTCCTCCCTCCTCTCCACATGACCATATAAAGTAAATAAATAAATAAATAATAATATCTTTATTTCCCAAAACTTACAGAAACTTATATCTATGTGACAGGTTTTCCTACAAGAAATAGACAATATTACAAAACCTTTAGATGCTCCAGAAATCTGTACACAATAAATTAAACTCTGTCCCTTAAACTAGGTTATCCTGTGTCTTAAGGGACAGTATTTCGCGATTACATTCTAAGAGGTATGTTACAAAAGTGGACGGTGTCGATTTATCTGCTGAGGGGAAAAAAGAAGAAAGAAAATCAATTCCCTTTCAACTTTTCAATCACTGGCGTCATTTTCAAATCTCTCCTAATATTCTTATCTCCGCTACGTGCAATCTTTTTCCATCCGTTTTTTTCTTAATGCAACTTGTAGATAACAATATATTAAATTAAAAAAATAATAGGTAATGTAGACACAAATAAAAAAAAAACCGGGCAAGTGCGAGTCAGACTCGCGCACTGAGGGTTCCGTACAAACTTGAAAAGTAAATTCCGGTTTACCATTACGATCAAAATGAAAAAACACTGCGCGTAGTATTTTCTAGTAGTAATTGTTATTAATGATTGATTCTATTATGAATCAATCAAATATGACAAATGTTTGTGGACCATTTTGGGATTTCGTTTTTTTACTTTTGACTACAAAAAATAGCATCAGTAACGGGTATGGATACCGTAGGCGCGGGCTTGCGGACGGCAAGCAATGGGTAGCTCACCGTCCGACCGTCCGGTAACTGGTATGGAAGGCAACTAAGGAACAGGAGTGGGTTTTTAGTCAGTAAAAGTCTGACACGCTTTTCCCACCTACAAAAAAAGGGTACCGGACTGTATTTTTTTGGACCAATTAAAAAATAGGGGTATATAATACCAGGGCTTGTTAACGTTACCAAATTCACACTATAAGTTTCGTTAATTAACGTTATTTTCATAAAGTTAACATTTTAACGGTAACACGAGTAACGATACCTTGGTATCGAATCTATAAAATAACGTTACCAATTAACGTTACAAGTATCGATACTTTTATCGTTACTTAATGCATTGTTGTCAACCCGCGCAACCTAAGCGGCGCGGCGTAGCGCGGGCGGCGGCGCACTACGGAACGGCAACATCGCCAGTCAAACGATGCTTGCTAGTTGCTACTAAAATCTAAACTAAATATGGTACGGTTTCACAAACGAGGCGTGCGGTAATTGTAATTTTGATTAATTACTCATTCGCTTAAAAGTTTTTCAGAAAAATTGGCGTCATTCAGAATCTCATATTAAATGTGCAAGGCTTGTATTGTGTACTTTTTTTAATGAGTACATTATGGGGGGCCAAAGTTCACGTAAAATAGCAGATTTTCAGAGGTCTTTTGCTAAATTAGTTTTACACAAATTTATTAAAATAAAATTACTTTGTATTTTTTTTTCTTGAAGTAATATAGAAAAAGTTCTTAATTAATAACTAAAACTTAAGGGTTTTTTCCCACTACTCACCTTCCAACTATGGGTGGTGAGAGTCGGGCCCCGCTTACTTAGTATTTTCTTTTCATTTTACTCCTAACATTAAGTGATTTGATTTGTAACGAGTATCTATACCCTTCGCCTGATAAACCACGCCTTATTACGAATCGCATTTCGAGGTTACAGATCTGATTAACATTGCTGAAAGGGCTCAAAAGCCTTTACATATATTAAAAAAAGAAAACTAACAATGTTAATCACTCACGGCTACGCCAAACAGGTCAAGTTCAGCAAAAATGCCAGACAACTACTACAACAACTAGTTGCCTGACGCTGGTTTTCAACTGAACCGTATTTGTATGTATGTATGTACGCGTATACATAAATAAATACATAGATAGAATAGATACAAAGATGCATATATAGACTGCCAAAAACGACCATTTGGCATGCGAAAAGATCAAATACAAATAAAAGAGTGCAAAGGTCCTGCTTATTTCTAACGAAATTTCTTCCAGCAGACCTGCGACAGGAGAGTTGGATGAGAGATGTAGACGCAGTGTATATAAAAAATATAGAGAAGAATTAAATAGACCATGTTATCTGAATTAAATCATATAATACATACATATTTAACAATAGCAGTAAATAAATAGATACAAACATAAATTGAGTGAACGAAAAACGATCACGCAAGTAGCCAAGATAAGCAGGGTTAGACACACAAATACATATAAAAAAGTGAAGCTAAACTGCACGTTCCAAAGCGTAGATCTTTATGGAGAAGAACGTGCAAGGAACTACATAGACACCGTTTTAAGTCACATTAGTCGCTTCTATTATGTGAGCACAATGTAGGTAGATAAGTAATGAAAAAAAAAATTAATAAAAAAATAGAAATTAAAAAAACCAGTCTCAACTGACGGCGCCCGTACACGAACATGACACGTGCATCAGCCCCACTGAGCTCAACCCTTTTGAAGGTCCACCAAATGACCCAATAAAACGTACCATCATCAGCGAGATATTTGAGTGAGCATGACAAACTCTCAACTGCCATGCTCATAATGTCAAACAAGTTGTAACCTCATAAAAATGCTCCACGGTACTTCACATTCTTATACAATGCTATTGTTTTTAAATACAAAAAGTAATAAATGAGCACATCATCATCATTTTAGCCGAAAGACGTCCACTATTGGACATAGACCTCGCCCAAGCGTCGCCACAACGACTGATCCTGTGCGTCGTCATCCCCCGCATTCCCACGACTCTCACCAGTTCGTCGGTCCACCTTGTGGGAGGCCTTCTACTACTACTTGCCTAATAATTTGATATACGAATATTTAATTTTTTTTCGTAAAACTTCGTGTGCTTTATTTTCAAAGTTATGTCTAACACACACAAAAAAACGAAGATCAGGCAAAAACCGTCACGTGTATTTTTATGAAACTTTCTCAAACTAAAAGATAATTTAATTACCAATCTTTTGATATACTGTTTTTGTTCATATTGTGTTTAATAAATGAAGGACATGTTATTATTCGAATAATCTTGATGGGCGGTGAGTGACGCTAGGTCCTCTTTTGTTCGCTCGAGGTCGCTGGCATTTAGTGTCCCCTTAACTAATAGACCGCAAAGCCATAAATATTAAACATATGAGCGAAAAATATATGACGTATGTCACGCAATCGAAGGTTAGAGAAAGATTTAGGTAGGTATAGGATTTATTTATCTCTAGATACTGAATCAGATCCATTATTATCTTTATATAAACCCTGAAAATCGTCACAATGATGGCGAAAATAATCTTCAGTATCCGTTTTAAGTTCAGGTACAAAATTACGTAGCCTTTTTTCATTTGAATATAATAAATGTACGTAATTCCTATTTAAAATGAAAAACGTTGCGCAGCACAAGTGTTTTTGATTTGAATACCTACGTGATCAAACCAGTACTGCATTAATGTAGACGAAAAAAAGAGATAAAAGAAAATAAAGTTATTTAACGGTACTTTTCGTATGTATTTGGTAACGTTATCAGGCCGTGGGCCATGGTAACGTTACTATTTTTCGGTAAAATCATCGATAACGTTAAGTCAGTTTACCGGTAAAAGTTGTACCAAGTATCGTTACCAAGCATAACGTTACCTCTGCTAATAACGTTACCTTCGTCCGATGAAAGTAACGATACCAAATTTTTAACGTTATTCAAAGCCCTGTATAATACAGAGTTCTTAAGTTATTGCCATTGATTTATTTATTTATTTTATTTTACAGAAGGCTTACAGACTAATAAACCAATAATATAAATAGTGTAATATTACCAAATTGCTAATTACAAGATTCCACAAATAATAATATTCAACAACCATCACACAACGCCGTCTAGTCCCAAGCTAAGCAGAGCTTGTGTTATGAGTACTAGACAACTGATAAACATACTTATATATTTCTAAATTCATACATAGTATAGATAAATTACACAGAACAAATGATCGTGCTCATCACACAAACATTTGTCCTGGGTGGGAATTGAACCCACGACCTCCGGCATAGCAGTCAAGGCCACTAACCACTAGACCAACAGGCCAGACAAATAGATTAAAAAACGATAAAATTAAAGTACATACAAGTCAATTATTGTCGAAACATTTATCATTCAGACTAAGCGTTTCGCCTCGTCGTTTATACCGCGTACATTGAAGGACTGGAACAATTTGCCTGCTGCGGTCTTCCCGTCTCATTATAATATAGACGTCTTTAAGGCTAGAGTGAATAGGCTCTTAATAAACTAGTGCGCCTGACCATCAACGATTGCATCTCTGCTTACCATCAGGTGGGATTGCAGTCAAGCACTAGTTTATCTATACTTATAATAAATCTGTAGCAGTGAAAATTCTGTACATTGAAAATATTAAAAAAAATTATGGCAGGGGTTGTTAGTAGACCGATACCAAACCCAAAAATGTGATTAAAAACAATTGCTGTCTGCCTGTTTGTTCGGGCATCACGCAAAAACTACTGGTTCGATTACGATGAACCTTGGTATAATTATTCTTTAATATCCTGGGCACCACACTGGGTACTTTTTATCCCGGAAAACTATATACAATAAAAAACAAAACTTAATTTTGCAGTTCGATCCCTAAACCCGATTACTGTACCAACCGAAAATAATAAGTTTGTCGTAGGTTACGTCACCCGCAGTGGAGTTCACTAAGGGGCGCTGCACACGGCTAAGATACTATAATATTTTATCTTAAGATACAATATCGCTCGCCATACAATTTAATGGACTATCACACACGACGAAGATAATAAATAATATTTCATATTTCCGTATCTCAAAAAAACCTAATAAAACCATTTTCGACTTCTACACGAACGAAGTCGCGGGCAAAAGCTAGTGTATAAAGCAAAATAGTGACCAACTTTCATTGAAAAATGTCTGTACCATTTATCGTCGTTAGGTCGAAATCAATCACCCAGAACACAAATGGCGCGCATAATATTAATTTATCAAATCCTGTTTCAGATAAAAGAATCCCTATTATTAATATGGTTAAATTCGCTCTAAAAAACCGACCCAAAACCTAACTGTATTTTTTTGTAACTGTTATATATGTATACCAACAGAGTGACATATTAGCACTAGCGAACTTTCAACGCCATGTCCTCGTGGGGGCGATCGGCGACGGCGATCTCTCCCGCCGGGCCTTGGTTCAGGCTATGGTCCGGAGCGAGGAGGAGTGGCAGGCGGTCGCCTCCTTCTGCGAAGTAGTAATGCTAGCAAAGGAGGCGGCCGATCGCGCGAGATCGCGGCCACCGTAGGCGCGGGCTTGCGGACGGCGAGCAATGGGTAGCCCGCCGTCCGACCGTCCGGTAACCGTCCGGACCGAGCCCAAGTCTTCGACAGTGCGTATTGTTCCACGCGCGCCTCAGGGAGATTTCAGCAAATCGTAGGGGCCCAGCAGGGTCGAAGCCTACTGGGGCCATGGGTAGTGTGAAAACGAAACCCGGGGCCCTGGGACGAAGACAACGAAGAAACAGGAGTGGTTTTTTAGTCAGTAAAAGTCTGACAGTACCTCGCGCTTCGCCCAAGAGCGTGATTTGTCATTAGACGGTTATCCCACCAAAAAAAAAACTAGCGAACTTTAAATTATTTAACCACATTGGTACAGAGTCCCACTCTTTCGGGAGCTC